>OY741988.2:2612766-3212766 GCA_963555575.2 Hygrocybe coccinea | reverse complement strand
TCTTTTTTGCCAGTTAAGGAATTTAAGGGCAATGCAACCTGTGCGAAATTCCGAACGAATCTTCGATAGAAATTGAGGAAACCCAAGAACGACTGTAATTCCTTCTTGTTCTTTGGGATCGGCCAATCGGTTATTGCATCAGTTTTGGTCGGGTCCATTCGTACTTTTCCATGTTCGACAATGAGACCCAGATATTCCACTCGTTGCGTATCAAAGGTACATTTTCCGATCTTTAGGAATAGCTTGTTGTCCCGGAACTTCTGTAATACTTGACGTGTTCGTTCCTGATGTTCTTCCAGATTCTTGGAAAAGATGATGACATCGTCCATATAGATATGTAGCCAACCGGCACGTATTTCATATCGGAAGATGTGATTCATCATCCTTTGGAAGGTCGGAGGAGAATTCCGCAGACCAAAGAACATCACCGTCAGTTCGAATAATCCTTTTGGTGTCAGGAATGCGGCTTTATGCTGATCACCTTCCTTGATCCGTATGTTGTTGAAACCCCAACGAACATCTAGCTTCGTAAAGTACTCTGCACCATCGAGTTGATTTATGATATCGTCAATCAACGGCAACGGGTAATTATCCGGGATGGTATGCTCGTTCAATTTCCGATAATCTTGTACACCACGTAGTTCGGTCGCATCCTTCTTATGCACATAGAAGAATGGTGAGGCGTAAGGTGATTTTGACGGTCTAATCTTGCCTGCCTTTAGGTTTTCATCGAGGAACTCGTCAAGTTTCTCGCGTTCTGGAGGTGACAGCGGATAAAGCTTGCAGTTCAAGTGGTCGGGCGCATCCGGTTTCAGGTTGATTGCATGATCCCATGGTCTTGATGGTGGCATTGAATCGGTGGCTTTGGGGTCGAAGACGTCGGCATAATCTTTGTATACGTCCGGTAATTGGTCAACGATGGACTGTTCTGGCTTGACACCATCATTGGTCATCTTGGCGCGAGCCAGTTCTGTCGATTTTGTCTGGAAGGCGCGATACCAAGCGGGCTTGTCGTAAATCGCGGTTTTGAACATAACACCTTCGATTTTACCAGGGGAATGACCACAGACAGAGAGACAACAAGTAAAGTCGACTGTTTGGGTCAGCCAATCGATTTCGGGATTATGTTTCTTCAACCAGTCAAAGCCAAGATAGATGTCGATCTTTGCGAGGGGGATTACCGTAAGATGTATTCGTTCTGTGTGTTCACCAAGCCGTAAATTCATCTCAACGTACTCCGTGATTAATCCATCTTTCGACATCGTACCATCCCCATTGTAACTGGGGAAAGGTTTCTCGTATTTTTGTGTCATAAGATGATGTTGTTGTACGAAACCGGAATTAATGGCTGAGACGGTACAACCTGAATCCAAAAGACAAGTGACAGAGAACCTCCGCTGATCGTCAATGGTGGTGAGTTGACCTTTGACGCTGATTGACATCATCATAGTACTATCGTCTTGTGATGCAACCAATTGTTCGATCCGTTGATTGACTTCCCGATGTTTCCATTCTGCGGATCGTTTGTCAGCTTTCGTGATGAGGGGTTCCATCTGACGCATTTTATGGATCTTGACTGCAGTAGGCTTCACGATTGGTTCTATCTTTTGTGCCGGGGGTTGCTGATATGTTTGGGGGAGTTCTGTAGTCAGATATTCGATGGCCTTGTCGATAGGCATTCATCGTAGCCTTACGACCAACTCTGGGCCAATCTTCATAGTATGTTGTCCATGGATATCCCAATCGTTCATGAGATCGAGGGCGTTGTACATATCGGTATTCATGATGGCAACCATCGTTTCCTCTGCGTTGAACTCACTCTCGATGGTAGGTTGACGTGATGCGACCGCAACAGGCATAGTTTTCTTTTCTGCTGGCATCTCAGCATACTCGGATCGTATTTCTACCTGTTGATGTTTGGACGATAGCTTGGAGTTGGGCCACCGTTCCATTCGTTTCTTTTTTCTTATTTCGTTTTGCATGTTTTGTCTCATTGTCCGAAGTTCAGATAAAACGCGATCGAATTCGATAGTGATCGGTGATATAAGTACAGGAGGAGTAATAGACGACTGAGACTTGGTCAAAGAGTCCATGCGTTTCTTTGACCGTTTCAAAAATCCTTTTTTGCGGCGGCAAGTTCATCCTCCAGCTGGGCGCAGCGAGCTTCAAGCATCTGGATGATGTCTTGACCGCTCGACACGGGTTCGGTATTCATGGAGCGTACGTGTTGCTCCTGTTCGACATTCAATATGCGCACACGTTGTACGCGGGACGGGCAATTGCGAGAGAGATGTCCGGGCTGTCTGCAATTAAAGCATAAGCCGGCCTTCATCAACTCCGTTCGTTCAGCAGACATCGGCTGCTTCAGTTTCTCAGCCGCGACAGCGGCTCGGTCGACGTCCATGGCGTCGGGGTCTTTCTGTTTTGCAGGCACTACGGCAGCTGCGGCAGGAGTGTAGGTCGTCTTTGACCTCTCACCCTTCTTCGTCAGGTTGCTACCACCCGTAAGTCGTTCGATCTCGTTGCGACAACGCCATTGGCGGTCTAACAAGATGGTTTTTGCCTTCCACTCGGCTATGGTGGTTGGCATCGTCTCCAGACCGAAGATTCGGTCAACGAGAGGTTTGTTTAAGTGATTTTCGAGGAGCGGTATCAACTGCTCCTGTTGTATGATCGGATCCCATCCAGCGCGCTTGTACAGGATCTCAAACTGCAGCCAGAACTCGTCGGCTGTCAATTTGCCTTGACGGAGCGCGTTGAGCTTGATCGCTGCATCTCGTCTGTCGTCGGGTTTGTCGAATTGCGCAGACAATAACGCGGTGAAACCATTCCACGTACCCCAGTTCATCTGTGGGGGGTTCGGCTCTCCTGCCATGTGCGCAGCCAACCGAGCGGTGAAGTCATTTGCGACGGTGTCGCAATAGTCGTTGGCCCATTCGGATGCGACACCTTTGTCCATCAGAGACAAGACGAGGAAAATCTTCCTCTCATGTCGAATCTCGACAGGGACAGGATCGTCGGTGGTTCCGAACTCATTGAAGTATTTGGCGTTCGCGGAGATGAAAACAGTAATGGCACGACTGAAGGAACGAAATTCCTCTCTTTCTCCGCTGTACTTCGAGGGTAGGGGGATGAGGGACTTGAGAGCGGACATGGTTCAAGTGTTTCGTCTTTTTCGTCGGAGGTAGTGATCGTAGGCGGGGCTGGTGGTCCAAGCGGAAGTATATTTTCTTTTACGTGTGAGGATACGGAGTAATCGTCGTATTCCTGCGTTGTTCTTCAGTTGACTCAGCGACGTGTGACAAGACAATCGAGACGTGTTATAGGGTCGGCGAGTAGTTGAACTGAATCACCGTAGTCGGAACGTAAGGTGAGGGGGAAATGTGATGGTGGGATGGGGAGTCGTTCGCGGTAATTTTCGTGTTTTAATTTGAGACCAGAATGTACAGGAACCTCCCAATCAGGAGGGAAATTGTCGCCCAAGGGTTCAGTCCACTTGGTCCAAACAACAGCTCGATAGATCGGGTACACGAGAGGTGAGTCGACTACCAGGTAGGATTTTCCTGGAATACTATGTCGGATAAAGAATCCGTCTTCTTCGAGGAGTCGGGCTGCACGCCACCTGTTGTAGATGATACGGTTTCGGAAGGGGGCGTTGCACGAATGGGTAATATCCGCGACAGTCGGATGGAAATCCAGTTTTCGATCGAGCGATGGAGGGAAGCAGTGGCTTTTGCGTGATGTCGGACGAAGTTGATAAACTTCTGTGGTCTCGAATGGATGACACGAGTATCGTTTGTGGTGATGGGGATGTCTCGAGTTTGTTGAGCGGGGGCAACAGGTAATTTACTTCTTTGCCACTCAGTGTCTTCACTTAGACCAGAGGGGATGTCGACTGGATCTCTGCCCAAGGCAGGTTCGGTACCGTGGAAGGAATCAAAGAAGTGTTTGTAGGGATCAGGCGGGTTCGTGGAACGATAGAACGGCCAAACTTTAGGTCGATCGGGCGTTATAACACGGACAGGTTCGACTATTGTTTCGATGGGTACGGTTTCGATCAATTCTTCCGACCGTACGGAAGGTGTTGGTGAGGGTGTGGGTAAGGCGGATGAGTTGTGATGATAATGATCGTGTCGGGATGGTCTGGGTCGTAGAGGTAGGGAGGGAAAGAGTTATCGGGTAGGTGGTACTGGGAATTCTCGTAGTCTTCGCGACTATAGTAGTAATCCGTTTTGACTACTCGGTTCGGGTTCGGGTTCGGGTTCCTTGCACAGGCCTTGTATCAGATAAACCGATTACAAGCGCAGCAACTGTGGGCAAGGTTCTTCGTGACGTGAGTCGGTTTGTCGGGGGAGAGAGGAACGTTTAGTCTTTTGTTACAGATCGTCTACGGGACGGCTCCGACAACAAACAAACTCAACAGGTTTTCGAACAATGAAGGGGAGAAGGGGGATATTATTGATCCGGTGTGGTAAACCAGACTAAACGTAAAGTACAAGGTACATACAGTGATGATATATATAGGGAACAAACTTGAGGGGAGGCAATACTCTATCGTCCAATAGCATAACTCCCTCTTATCTCTGGCCAATGGCAATAAGTCCTCCAATCTCCAACCAATGGCATTAAGCCCTCTTATCTTGAATGAGTAAGCGCGATGTGATTGGACGATAACCAGACATGTGATTGATCATACATGTGGTGATGTCAAAGCGCGAGAACTTGGAGCCGAAGGAATGGTAGCCAATAGGATCGTGGGACCTGGCACTTCTCCGTGGGAAAGTGGCCGTGGGAATCGAGCGATGGGTAAGCAGGGCGAAAAGGTAACATCATGTCGCACATAAGAAGAACAAACTCATGTCGGCATGCGACAATGAAAATGCCAGTCTCTGCGAACATCCCAAACATCCGCTTTCGTTGCTCTGGACCTGCATTCTTCCAACGCTTGAGACAGGTTGCGACAGGATCATCTTCTGCAATATCTTCCCATTCCGCATCAAATTCATCCAGGTCATCCCTCTGTTTTGCTTTCGTAGCCTTTCCCTGGAACAAATAGCTTAATATTGAGAGTAATTGAAGGAGAAGTAACTCACGGAGCTCCGAACCCTCGTTTTGACTTCATCCTTAAACCGATCAACTTCCTCTGAAAATATCCAACGGTCACTGGTTGATCTTCTCGAATCTGGGAGTTCCACGGTTTGTCAGATGAGAGCATCTGAACGCTTCAATGAATTGTTCCCATCCATCTCACAGTGGAAAGAATGTTCAAGTTGTGGCTCGTCTTCGAGCTTGTAAAAGCAAGGAGGACAGACATTCTTTAGTCGCCAATGCAATCCATCACGGCGTAGAGCAACTTTGACACGAATATCAACTCGGCGAAGTATCTCGAGATAAATATCATAAGCGATCAATATTTGATCGCGTAAGTAGGCTCGGTAAGGAACCTGGTTATTCTGTTTAATAAACAATGCAAACTTAAGGTAACGACTGACGTTGTGTAGGTGGCAGAGCTTTCGAGCTTCAGATTGGATGGAGAATTTTGGACAGACTCGGTGATTTTGTCGATAAACAGCGAGTGTTCGCAACGAGATGCTAACCATTGGATAGAGAGGTGAAGATCCAATGTATCCATGCCGAATCAACGTAACATTAGGATATATGTCCTCGGATATGACACCGAAAGTAGTACGTTTACGATCTATCAAATATATTAGCATCGTTGAACAAGATAATGCGAGACTAGCCATACAAAAAATATCAACCACTTCAACCTCTAGTGTACAAGTTGTGGCCCCATCCGATTGTTCCTTCGCTTGCTGATCTTCAGTCTCATGCAAGCGGTACTCCAAGTAAGCGTGAACTAAAGCATCAAGTTGGAAGCTCCAATGATCAGTACGGCGATCGATGCGATCGGTACATTGCCTAGTATCAGTACGACTGCTGAAAATGACAGGTAAGTACACTAAAAATGGTGGGGTAATGTCCATGCCTTCCGGATAATTGTGAGAGAGTGCTTGCGATGTCATTAAAGGCATCATACTCCCCTCCAGCATGACTGACATCGAAGCCTTCATCTCCTGGGGGTGCCAAGTCGAATGCCAATGAATCATCCGCATTGCTATCAACGCTACGATACATTTGATCAACAGCGTCTCGCTCTTCGTAGCTCAATTCTAATTACGCACAATGTAAATTTCTACAAGTCCGTCGTGAACCAAGCTCACCTGAAAGGGCCGAAAATCGTTTCACTGCTTGAGCGTCCACCCGGCTGGATTGATTTCCAGATTTGTAAACAGCGCGGTGCCGCCTTCCATTTACCGCTGTCACAACAGTAGCCCTTTTGGATATGCCCTTTGTCCGAGAAGCCTTGGGATACATTTCGAGGATAGAGGCGAGGAAGGCTGCTTATGTAATTCTATGTTGATAAAACGCATAATGATAAGGCTCGCGATCTATTGATAAGATTAGAACCGATAAGATTGGCAGACCTAGATAGAGCGATTCAAGCGTTATTGCTGGAGTCGAGGATTACTTATTATATACAACTAGGCTTTAAGTATGGATTATTTGTGGAGGTATTGCTGGAGTCAGGATTTCCGAGATCTCCAGCCAAATATGCCTGGTTGCATGACTCCTCTGATTAGGCTTATAAGGGTCGTTATGTGGGAGCCTCAGGTGCAAAAGCACGATTTGGTTGGCATCCACATCTTTAAGAGCTGAAGGCTTCACTTGAAGGATTTTCTCCTTCAGATCAAGCACAGAGTCGTCAGAGTTCGCCTTGACTTGGAAAAAGTTAGGTTCCCCATCTAGAAGGCAAAAGAGAACACCGATCTCGTGGTCCGCCATGAAAGAAACACTAAGACTGGGGTGTAGCGCCTGTCCAGACTTTAAGTTATGAAATACGCTGTAATTGCGTGGGGACTGAGCTAGGCTAATTTATTTCTCTACCCGCTGCTCACCAACCTTGCAGGTGCAGAACTACGAACAAGCAAAACTGAGTTATCATTTTCGTACCATCGTAAAGCCAGATCAGACCTCGGAAAGAGCACATTATAATAACCAAAATGACCGAATTCTCAACACGCCAAAACAATCAAACGTTTCGTTGCCGCACATTCACTCGGAATAAGATCATGACGCCCCCCTTAATCCACAACTTTAGAATCTTCAGTATCAACTGTATTTCTCGTGGATTCTCTGAGGGAATTTGGAGCGACGACGGCAGCAGCTCTTTTGGCTACGTCGATGGCGTCCCTCGCGACACCTGCAGCATCTCCCGCGGCCTTGGCGATCTCTTCTGCGGTGACCTTGTCTTGAATTTCAGCAGAGTGCAGCGACGCAGAAATGGCTTTCTGCTGGATATTTATTAATTCTCGGCGCCATGCTTTTGCCTGGGATGACCCGATGATTTCTTCTGCTGCATCAATAGTCTTGTATGTCGCGTCGATGGTCTGGCGTGCGGCAGCGGCGGCCTTCAACTTAGCGCCTTCGGCTTTCCAGATGTTGTTTGACAAGTCCTGTGCGGCCTCGGCAGCTTCGGCATGATATGCAACGGCGTCGCCGGCTGCGAGCAACGCTTCAGCAAAGCGCTGGGTGACGACGTCGCTAGCGGCCGGATTGGCGAGAGACGTGTCCGGGTTTGTAGGATCGCGGAAGATGTAGACACCGGCTGTCAGGGACGCCTTCCCGTACCATATTAGCATGATAGAGGCTGGCGTTAACGATAACATACCGAGAGTGCAAGAATAGCGAGGCAGGGAAGGGTGCCGACGTAATCTGCGGGAAATCAAGCGTCGTTAATCATAACGATAAAAGGCTGGAGGTTAGTTATCTCACCAATGAAGGCACCTAGTTGAAACACAAAAAGCGATTGAGAACAAAGTCACGAAAGACTCTAAGAGATCACCTTACCAAAAGGCGGGGAGCCGGGCATGGTACCCCTCAGCGAAGTGAAGGCAAACAGAGTCGCAGCTGGCGCTATGAGCGCTTCACCTCTTTGTGGATATAGGAAGAACACAGTTTGGATTGTCATGACTAGAAATACCAAACTGACTATCCCTGAGAACGGGTCAGTGGGAAAGAGACATGAGAGTTTAATGTGCCGACGAACAAATTGCTATGATCATGACGATAGCATAAAGTCGTATCAGTGGTCCCCTTTTAATCACCAGCATGACGGTAATATGTGGCTGATCGTCGTTGGACTCTGTAAAGGGGTTAATGGTTGACAAAATGTAGCCACTGTGCAACCTCCTCTTGTCAATTTGTACAGACGACAGCCAAATCGGCAAAAACTGACACAGCTGCACCAACGCTATTATTGATCACAAGTGAAACTGAATTGTTTGACGATGGATCCACGGCAAAGATAGTAATGTAGGAGATATATCTGTTGCGAAAGATGAACAAGTATTATTATTCAGCAGTCGGTGGACCCACGAGTCAAAGGGATATCGCTGGAGAGCTTGTTTCGATTTGAAAGTAAAGGTAGTCCTGAAAGAGGGGGATAGGTTGGAAGCTTGTGCCCGAAGAGTTTGGAGATTAGAAGCTGTTGCATTGAAAGCTGTGAAAACTGTTGCATTGAAAGCGGTGGCATTGAAGTAGTAAATGGGTGCGCTCGGAGGATTATTCGAGAGTCCGGAGGTGTCACTGATTAGATTGTTGCTGCTGCAATGGAAGGTCGATGACATGACAAGAGTCGATTGAGGAATACCTTACGATAAGAAAAATATCTGGGCATCGGTGCACGCTGACGGGTTGAGAATGCATCTGTCGTCAGTGATGGTCCAGTCCAATGTCATCGTCTTGACATCTGTGTCGATGTTGACGAGTTCTGTATTGAGTTGAAGCTAGGAGAGGGTTAAAGTAGGAATCGAATGAAGAGGCATGATAAGCGTACAACGCGTGCACGGTCTTGATCCACGTCACCTGTGGACTGGAAGCCTTTCAGACCGTTGTCGTCACCGGTATCGGTCGACAAGAAGGCCAGTAAGAGTGTAAGGGTAACAGTGAGCAGCAAAGTCAACCCCACGAC
This sequence comes from Hygrocybe coccinea, assembly GCA_963555575.2. Classification (NCBI taxonomy): domain Eukaryota; kingdom Fungi; phylum Basidiomycota; class Agaricomycetes; order Agaricales; family Hygrophoraceae; genus Hygrocybe; species Hygrocybe coccinea. The sequence goes on along the minus strand of OY741988.2, from coordinate 3,203,732 downwards.
CATTCTGAAGCGAACAGGTTTTCGACTGAACCATAGCATTGTGTATCTTGACGAGCGGAAGCAGCTGGCAAACCAGCCATTGCCAGTTCAGCGCTCAGCTTTTATTTGTGGTCGAATGGGATCCGCAACATGGCCCAGAACGGATTGATGGTATAAAAAAAGGTCTGGGCCGGTGTGAAAACATCTCCGGAAGAACATGTGAGCAGTACTACTTACGTACCAGACTGACCAGTGGCAGCGTGTCCAGCAGCAGATTTGTTCTAGTCTCTACAAAGACGCCCACGATTGGTTCCGAGGCCAGATTGTTCCTGAAAATGCCCCGACGAGCTCGGGTCGAATGTGTATCTCTGCGGTCTTCCCTTGTAAATCTTCCAATTTCCCTATACGGTCCTCTCCTCGAACGGAACATTGTGCGACACCACCCTTTTTTTATTTTATTTTTGCTTATTCACCACCTCGAACAGCGACCTCAAGCCCTCGCCGTCCACCTTTCGAATCCAAATGTAAACGTATTCCTTGGCTGGACGGGAATGCCGTCTGCTTCATCCCTCGTTCACTTCAGCGCAGATTCGTCCTTTGACACCGTTGAGATTGATCCCCAGTATGCACTCGCTCTCGGTCTCTCTCAAGGGGACACCGTCAGTATATACTTTGCTTCCCAACCATCCCCCAACTCACCTCAATTCAGGTTGACATCGGTCTCCTTCACGACCTCCCGCGCGCAACCTCCGTTGCGACAGAGCCACTGACATCCGACGACTGGGAGATCATCGTCCGTACTAGCTGATCTAGCTGTCTCATCTAATCCCGCATTTTCACAGGAATCACAGGCCTCTCACGTAGAATCAACCCTACTCTCTCAAGTTCGTGTCGCCAACATTGGCCAGGAAATCGATGTTTGGGTTCTCGGCCGCACCCGTGTCCGCCTCATCGTCGGCAAGTCTGCATCATCTCCCCCTTGTCCCTGCATTGATATCTGCCATTTGTGCAGTGTCCATCGATCCCGTCGCAAGAGGTAACGCCGTTCTTCTCGCCACGAACTCCCGAGTCTCCATTGCTCCGAAACCACACACGTCCACCAAACACTCTTCCACGCTCTCCCCGCCGACTACATCCCAAGCGCCCCCCAAACCTGCTCCATTTCGCCACATGCTCAGAGTTATTCCTGCCCGCGTCCTCCCACATTCCGTACATACTCCTCACGCCGGGCCTGAAACTCTCGCAGTCGTTTCACCGCACATTTTTGCCGAACTTACCCGCTCTCAGATCCCGTTTCACCCTGCCAACGCCAGTTCGGACGCAAAATCCAATGTCAACTCTCCCTCAATGACCACATATTACAAGTGCACCGCCCTTCGCCTCCCTCCACCATCTCTACTCGACCACGAGTCAACCAAAGCATCCTCCCCAGCTATCGTCCCACACATCTCAAACCCCTCTTCCTCGGACACCACCAAGAATGACCAGGCAGGCCTACCAAACATCAACGATAGGGAGGTAGAGGTCTACGTCGGTTGCAGCACCCACATCCCCGAGCGCCATATCGCGCCCGCTTTCCTCTGGGAAGGCCTAGGCGAGTGGGACCTCATTCAGTGCGTGTCTACACTCAAATTACTTGTAGATACGCTGGCGAAATCGTTACTTATTCTGAATGCCTAGGATAACATTGGCACCAGCTGAGAAGGCCACCATTACCATAGACCACAAGCATCTGGATGATACCCCACATGCGTACGTCCCACGGCTCAACCTATGTGCCCGCTCAGCAAGTCCATACAGAAGTTCCATTACCACCCCCACGTCGACCTCCGTCCTTGCGGGTGTCAACGACATTCTCGCCCGCTGTACCAACTTTTGTCTGTGCACCCTCGCCCTCCATGCCTCTAAGCCTGTCGTTCATGGTGGTGCGCACTTCTTTCACTTCCGACAACGGGTACAGTGTGAGGACTCACCCACAAACCTTACAAGTGCCTGCATTGCTCGTGGCGGGTCGTTCAGGGGTTGGCAAGACTTCGATTGTGCAAGCCGTCTCCAAAGCAATGCAAGAGGATCGAAGAACATATATGTGTATGTGACTCTCGTAGCATCGTGTTCTCCTCTGATGCATCCTTGCCGTGCGTGCTGCCCCTTCCAGACACGCTCTATGTCGACTTCGCACGCTATGCAGAGCAGAGCGTCTCCGAGCTTAAGACCCGCTTCCGCCATTGGTTTGAGATCGCTGCGTGGCATAGCCCCACTGTCCTCATCTTTGACAACATGGAGACCCTATTGGCCGTTGAACTCGAGGTCCGTGAGCTCTACGCCTACTCCTTTTCTGCATATCTATCATCTAGAAAATAATTTCCCTGTAATCAAATCATTCGTACACAGCATGCAGACTCTTTCCGCACACGCCAACTCACCGAGATCTTTATATCCATTTACTCATCCTCTACGCATACCATCTCCGCCAATGCCCGTGGCATCGTGATCCTTGGCACTGCACCATCCCAGGCAGCGCTCCACCCACTCCTCAGTACCCTCCACTTATTCAAGGACGTCATAAACGTGAAACCGCCTAATAGAAACGCACGGAAAGATGTGTGTATGTCCCCTTCATTTATTACCCACTGACTTAGCACTATGGGGGTCTGGCAGATTATTGCGCACATCGTGCAGAGGCGGGTAGATGCAGCTTCGGACATCCGCCAAGAACCCGACACTCCACTGAACTACGCTCTCCTTGCGGGCCAGACAGAGGGATACGCCCCCATGGATCTTGAAGACCTTGTGGCTCGTGCAGTGCACCAAGCCGCCATGCGTGTGTCCACTCTCACCGAAAACAAGGTGAGTGGCTTACACCTTATCCATTTGTGTCAGATATTCTTTCCCTACCGTTTTACTATTTCACCCGCTTCGGTACAGGTGACACTTACGCATGCGGACTTTGATGCCGCCCAAGCAGACTTTGTACCTCTCTCCTTGCGGAATATCGGTCTCCAAAAGTCTGATGTAGTGTGGGCAGATATCGGTGGTGTGTATTCCAGACATCTCTTTGTTCGCTAGGGTGACTAGCGATTGTCGACAGGGCTGCGAGATGTGAAGCGAGTACTCCGAGAGACGCTGGAGTGGCCAACAAAGTACGGACCAATATTCGCGCAAGCACCATTGCGTCTACGATCCGGGTGCGTGCACATCGCTGTTTATCTCCCTTCTGCTCCTTGGATGGGCATGTGGGGAATGGCATCAACTTGACGAGGTGGCCCACTGACGATTTAAACGCAGACTGTTGTTGTACGGTTTCCCCGGGTGCGGCAAGACTCTCCTCGCATCTGCTATCGCCAAGGAGTGCGGGCTCAATTTTATCGGTGTAAAAGGGCCCGAGATATTGAACAAATACATTGGTGCTAGCGAGAAATCTGTGTGTCTTTCCCTCATACTGCCGTTGTTGGCTTCCTCCCACCCCTTTTCTCAATTGAATAAACGCTGAGCAAATAATGTCAGGTACGAGATTTGTTCGACAGAGCAAGCGCAGCGAAGCCATGTATTCTGTTCTTTGACGAGTTTGATGCCATCGCACCGAAGAGGTGAGGACACCCGTTCGACGATTAGCCAACGAAAGTAATGTCCTTTATTCCCTTGTAGAGGACATGACAGCACAGGCGTGACAGATCGCGTCGTAAATCAGATGCTAACCCAGATGGACGGTGCAGAGGGCTTGGACGGGGTCTACGTGCTAGCGGCTACCAGGTATGTAGCATAGTTTTAGGTCGTTCTATATTTGACTCGCGCCATTGGTAAGCCGCCCTGACCTCATTGATTCGGCGTTACTTCGCCCAGGCCGCCTAGACAAATCGTTATTCTGCGACTTGCCGAATGTGGAGGACCGCAAAGATGTATGTCTCTCGTTACCTCTGCCATTGATCTCGTTGCCCACTGACTGCTGCAGATATTGTACGCCGTTGCACGTAAAGTGAAGATATCGCCGACAGTGGACATGGGCGAAATAGCACGTGCAACCGAGGGGTTCTCTGGTGCCGACTTGCAAGCGCTGGTGTATAATGCGCACTTGGAAGTCGTGCATGCGTCGATTGCGGCAGCGCCTGTTCAGGATCGGGGAAAGGGCAACGATTACAAGTCTTCTGCAGGCGATAAAGTGCCTGTGCGATATACAATATTTGGTGGTCCCGCCGATGGGAAAATGGGCGTTCGCACTGCTTCAAGAGCAGAGGAGGCGGATCTGCAAAGACGAGTGACTTTTGTTTCAAAATAATGTACCGTACTGGTAGCTAATGTTGAATGCTAGCTACGACAGATACAGTCTGCCTCACGGTCAACTTCCACTGTTGTGAAGACTGCTCGCATTCCGCCACAAAAGGTGTGTTTCCACTGCTTCGTCCCCTTTTCTAACGCAACTGACTAGGTGTCATTCTCTCAAGCGTGAGATTATGCCAGAAGATATGCGCCTTGTTTTGAAGAAGACAAGGCCATCCGTTTCACCCGAGGAACGGGAGAGGCTCGGCCGAATGTTAGTTCGCCATAACACAACTTTTTGCTTTGGCGGGCTACGATAACATTCTAATCATTAGATATCACTCGTTCGTTTCTGATCGCAACGGAAAACTCCCTCTTCCGCCAAATGTTGGTGGAGTGGGCAATCGGGTTTCATTGATGTGACATTTGCGAACGTCGTCCTGAGGGTGGGGATATGTTTACGCACTCAAAGGAACAATTCGAAGGAATCTTTCCAGTGGAGTTGATATAGCTTATAAACCGAGTGGTAGTAAAGTCAGATCTCAAGAAGGCGTACATAAGCAAAAAAAAAGACTTGATGGAATTCTCTGGCAACTTACGCCTTCGATTTCTCGAATTGAACGTAATGCTAGCCAGATGGATCGACAATATCCAGAGAGCAAGAAGAATGAAAATGGACTATAACTGTCATCAAGGTCATTATTGAACGTCGAATCCTAGTAGATTATAGCTCCAACTCAAGAATGTGATTCTGCCGTCCTGCTGGGAGGCACTGTTTTTGTGCCAGCCGCAATCATCAACGAAGCGCTATTGAACGCCCCGAGAGTTAGACCAAAGCGAGATACATTCTTGGGTAGCCATCCATCAACAAGCCTTTCCTCGAGAAGAAATGGGCGTAGGTCATCAACGCTGCCACTGAAGACTGTCTGCATTGCCGCACAACTGTGAAAAGTCTCAATAATGCGAATACATTAACACAAACAAGAGAGCTCCCACTTTCCGAACCCATGCATGCGTAGAAAGAGGTTCGTTGTGAATTCTGGATTGGTCGCTTTGGAATCTGCCTGACGCTGGCTGAGGGCCTTTGACAAGTCCGAATATGTGAGAACTGGTTTCCCGTTTGCATCTCTTCCAGATGCACGATCAAGGAGCTCATGGATAAGAGAGACGGCAATTTTGGATGTGTCCGGTTCAAAGTATATGTCTTCGCCTATTAGCAATGGTTGGGGTCGGATAGTGAGCTCTGTAAAGTTCGTGTGTGGGCAGGCAACCTACGGAGAAGTGAGCCATCATGTTCAATTTGATTGTGCTGGTCGATATCCTTCAAGTCGAAGGTGTCCTTGTTGTAATCCTTTTTCATGAAATTGGCGATATAACTCGACAAGAAGACGCAGAAGGTTGGAGCGAGGTTATATGTTGCCTGAACCTTGTGTGTAAGCTCTACAAACGATATATGACGGCCGTCGTGCGAGAGAATGCCTGAAGTGTCCGGTGCGATGAGTCGTCATTCTACCACAAATAAGAAATGCTTACCGTGGTTAGCCATAGCATTAAGCGCAGGACACGCACCTCGGCTGTCTCCCTCCTTTGGCGGAATATGCTCTGGCCATTTGCCTCCAAAACCAGGATGTCCGTTAGGTATGATTTGGCCGGCAGGCTTGTTAGGCCAAATGAGATTACCAAACACAAGGACGGTGTCCCAGGAAAATACATAGATAGAGAAGAAAAGCCTGATTGCTGGGCTGAGGAATCCCATGTGGTTGATGTGAGGTGAAGGAGCCGCAGACAATCATTTACTCGTGTTAAGTATTGTCGTTGAGTACGTGCCTTGAGGACCCCAGTCTCAGCCTCGAGTGAACACATCCACATGTTACAAGTGCATACTTGCATTGGTAGCGAATAGAAGTCACCGGCGGAGATGTAGGAATTCGGCCTTATGAGGCCAAACTTGACAGTGTGCCAAAAATGATTTTGGAGTTTTCCACTATATCAAACCAAGCAATCCCTACGTACATTGGGAATAGACTCAGTGTGCCAGTGACGACTCTGACGAGGTATTCGACTGCAAGTGCAGGGTCAAATCATCTCGATTGGAGAAACGAATAAGAATATTAATGTCACTAACCTCCTCCCTCGGGTACCTGATACACTGTCATGACCGATCCTGGCTACGACGTTCAGTAAAGTTCTGTCCTGGAGCACCAGCCAAGGATGGCTCGTATGATAAGTAGCATCTATTAATAGAATTACTGCTCATGTGACGTAATCACTTTTACACGTGACAGTATCTTCGTGATCGTCGAGAAATCTGCGACGCTAGCGTCGGCAAAAGGACCTTGGCAATGTCAAGCACACTATCATTGTGAAATCCCCTGGTCAATCTATGAGCGACTCTCGCAACTTTGACGTGGATTAGTAACTTTGCGTCGAATCTCTCATTGGGGGTAGCTCGGTGTCCGTGCGGAAGCTATGATGTACATCATCCACAGAATAAAACTGTGGATGAGTTATGCCGTGATTGTCTTGCCCCTCCAGAATGATATATATTCGACATGAGCATATACTTGTTTGGGGCCCAACGGGAAATTGTAATGGAGCGGTTTGTTGTTGCTTCATTGAGTAATGCGGTCACAATTAATGGCAAGAATTCCGAGTCATTTATGACAGTAATGGAGGCGATTCCATAGCATAAATCTTTACCTCTTGCAGATAGTGGTTGTACATTGATGCCTCGGGTATATTAAATAATAGAATGCAACCACTCCGAGAATGCAACCAACTCACGAGTTCCTTCTAATGCCATACCAGTTCGCGACTTGGTGAATCATCGAACCTATGATGACCTGAGAGGTGAATTGAAATTCACAAAATACTGTGTTGCGAACTATCATTGATCTAGTACATTCATTCCTCGAGACTGTGGTAGGTGTGCTGTAAATTTGGTCGTGACGAAAATTAGAATATCGGCGAGTCTAACGTCGAAGCAGTCATTAACTCTAGGCAGCGATTGAGAGACCTCCCGCAGCCTCCCTTCTTTTCTTTACCTGATCCTCCTTGATACTCCTCCATTCGAAGAAGCACGCGGCAACGACAGCGGCCGCTGTACACGCTACCGGCACTCTCAAGGTAGCCGTTAGCCCCACCATATATGCTTTGAGCGCCCCCGGCAGCTGATCCAGCATCCCTATTCTTGTCAAGACATCCCGTATTTGGGTGGCCCCCGCGCTCAGCAGGATGTACGGATTCAATGCTGGGGCAAACTGGCGAGTTCCGTGGATGACGCCATTTTGGAAGACTGTTTGTGAGATCGCGATGAACAGCGCACCGCCGAGCGTCTGGAAGAACATGACACAGGCGGTGCCGATGGGGACGTCATCGAGTGGTAACACGGTCTGGACAGCAAGGAGAGGCGTCTGGAATCCAACACCGACGCCAACGCCTGCAAGGACCTGGTAGCCGAACCACTTGCTAAACGGCGTATCGATGTCATATGTAGAAATGAGTCCAGAGCCGACACAGAAGAGGATGGTGCCAATGATAATGAAGGGCGTGTAATACCCTACTACAGTGATGAGGCCGCCTGCAATGATAGACGATAGCACCGTGGCAAGAAGGAGTGGGAGGACTTCGATGCCTGATTTAGTCGCAGAAACACCCTTGATGCTCTGGAAGTAAAGAGGGAGGTAAAAGAGTAACACGAAAAAGGCTGCACCAAACATAACCATGAAGCAGACTGCCGAAGCGACGGTGCGCTGCATCAAGATGCGAGGGGGCAGGGTGGCGCGGTCGCCTAACCTGATTTGGGTGTAAGTAAAGATGCTGGCCAGGGCACCAAAGCCAACGAAAAGGCCGATTATGCGAGAGTTGCGCCATGGGTAGGTGGAGCCTCCCCACTGGAGTGCGAGGAGAAGGCATACGACGGCAGGGATAAGGATGGAGGCGCCAAGGAGGTCGAGTTGTTTGATGCGGTCCAGCAGGGACTCATTTGAAGAATCCGACTGCCGCGGGATCCGGAGGATGAATATGATGACAGCTGCAGAGACAGCGCCAATTGGGAGACTGCCGGGATGAGAGTCAGACAGAGCCGTGATAACAATAGGAAAATAATATACTTGATGTAGAAGCACCATCGCCATGAGACGTGATCAGTGAAGGCTCCCCCTAGCAAAGGACCAGCGACAGAGGCTACGCCCCACATGCCACCAATGAGTCCATATACGATTGGTCGTTGGGCAAGAGGCACTACAATATATCAGGGATCAGCGAGGATGAAGAAGATGAGAGGTGACAAACAGGAATATGCCGATATGACAATGGCACCCGAAAATATTCCACCCACGCCAATGCCGGCAATAGCCCTGCCCACAATCAGAGCGGTACTGGACGGTGCAGCACCACAAATGAGGGAACCAAGCTCAAATATGGCGATTGCAACGAGAAAGGTTCCTTTGATCTTTGTATTGTCGTATCAAGCTGCCGTCCCGTATGAGAGAGAGGGGAAGGGGACTCACGCTGAATGTCTTGTAGATTCTTCCAAAGGTTGGCTGGAGTGAGGTTGTCGTCAAAAAGTAGGCCTATGGTGGCGTCAAACGGTAGGAAACAAGCGAGGCGATATTGAGGACTGACAGAGCCATACCAGCCAATGTCGACGACGCTGTTGAACCGATCTGTAATTCTTGGGATGGCGGTAGCAATGATGGTCTGGTCAAGAGCGACCAGAAACACGGCCAGACAGAGGGCAAGGACGATGACGAAGAGTTTGAGTCCTTTGGGGTAGACGACTTCATCATCAGGAACGTCGATCTCCGTCTTTTCAGACGAGTTTTTGGTTTCGTCGTCTGCCATGTCGGGAGGATTTTCGCGTGGGCCGCCTTATAACGAGCGGGGCCGGCAACACGGTTACGCGTCTCGGCTGCCTGTTCCTGAATTTAAGAATATGACTCAGCCAAGACGTCAGCTGTTTGGATCTCCAAGGGTGTTGCACACCCAGGTTTGGCAACACATTCCAGTGCTGCGGGGCGACCCTGACAGCACAAGTAAAGTCTCCTAGACAATAAAAGGGGAATGTGAGTCATGGTGCAGAGTCTAGTGGACCCTACGATCCGATGAAGACGGGAATCCACCTCTAAGCGCTGAGCACAGACCCTCGTCGTCCACGGTGCTGCCCGCACAGCGTAGATGATCAGGGTACTGTTGCTGCTCCATGGCCATGCATGACAGACAGTCTAAGCATTTACAAGGGCGTGACCGTGGGAGAACTTGCAATGAGGATTCTGCATGGCCCTTCAGCAACCCTCTCCAACGACGACGACGACCGCCCTCCCATACACAGCGAGCCTGCAGATGAGGCGTGCACAGGGTCCCCGTGCTCCGTCCCCCACACCCACCACCTTCTCTGGCATATCAAACTACCGCACGGACTCATACCGGCCACTCCGTGATGTAAACGTTCCCGCCGTACCCCCCATTGATTACCGTCTCGTGTCCAAGACTCATTTCGCCGAGCTGAGCACTTATCTGGATTCTTATCTTGCAAAGGGTTTGTCCTGCCCCATACTTACTTCTCCAGCTGAACGTGACTCTACTCTTCAGCCCCTCCGAATTCTCGCTCAACTGCTCGTCAGAAACTCACCCGTCTGACCATCCAGCAATTCCACGAACTGTCCACAGATGTATATGACGAGCTTATTCGTAGAAAAAACCAGAACGAAGGTCCCTTTCTTTTCCTGTTCCTGGTCGCAAACCACACCTCACGTAAATTGCAGTCCCATTCCTTCCCGTTCGTGAGGACTTCCACCCAAAACGCAACCAGGCTCGTCAAAAGCTTGCCACATTGCCCACGTCACGCTTTGAGGATCTCTCCAGTGACGTATACTATGAACTCGCACGCAGGTATCCCGAGTTTAAGGAAGAGGCACGCTCTCTCACACCTGTACTTTACTCATCTCACAATCGCATCGTAGGAATCCCGGCCACCCCCATCCCCAGGCTCGACATACGACGATTTCCCCTCTCCCGACTTTCCCGCAACCCCAACCCGCCCTCCTGTCGCCTCCACGAGCTCACGCAGTACTCGGGCTTCCGAAGACCGTCCACCCGATAGCGGTTACGGTGGCAGTATTTCCGGACGCAGGCCCAGTGGTGAAGAGCGCCGCCGACCTACCGATGCCGACTTCAGTACCCCACGTAGAAGCGACGATGCATACCCCACCCCGCCCAAATCTGTTGTCGCCGAACAATTTCCTGGCGGCGGCGTTCGCCGGGGACCCTCCGGAGCCCGTAAATCTGACGAACGCGAACGTGACTTGCCACGCCGCCCTAGCCAGTCTGTGAGCAACTCTAGTGATGGTACCGCTGGCGCCCCAAGCTCGACCGCAACCAGCGGGATGATAGTCCCCAACAAGAGTACCATCACAGAAGAGGACATCGAGGTACCGTATGCTCGAGACGTCCGTGCGAGCGCCATTGACGACCGCGACGAACGCAACCAGGAGCGCAATGGGGCGCCGGATACAGGGCGCATTACGGACGGTGAGCCAGAAAGTGTGAGTGACTACATGGGCTCCCGCAGTCCATTCGGTGCATTGAGCGGGCTCAGTGCACGCTTGCGCGATGTAGAGGATGACGACGACGCCGCCGGCGCACGCAGTGGGGAGGATTACTATGATAAACTATCATACGGACGCGCCTCGGCCTCGTCTGACCGCTCGCCTGGGGGTGGCTCCCGGGCTCCTAGTGGTACAGGGCGTGCCAGTGCTGTGGCAGCCACAGTGGACCAGGAGCGGATGCGGAGCGATTACGAATACCGGATAGCCAAAATGCAGAGTCAACTTAGCACACTTCAGCGTGACCTGGGTGACGCTGAGGCTAGGGAGCGAACCTGGGCTGATGGCGAAGCGCGTGTACGCCAAATGGAGGAGGAGCTACGTGGGGTGCGGCGTGTGAGTGACTATTCTACTCTGATTGATCAGTCGCTCAAGATATGAGTATGCAGCGTGCAGAGGAGCAAACTGCTGCAATGCGTGCCCTTCAGAAGGAGCTAGACGAGCTGCGTGAGGATCGGGTAAGGGACCAGGATCGAGAGGCACGTCGTGCTCGCGAGGATCAGGAGGAAAAACAGATGCTGCGTGACCGGTGTGAGAGGCTCCAAGAGGAACGTGCAAAATTTCAAGGGGTGTGTATTCAACCTACTCTTTTTTTCTTCTCGCGATCTCTAATTGGCGTACAGGCTGACATTGAGGTGGTGGAGCAACTCCGTTCAGATATGCAGGGGTTGCTGACTGAACTGTCCGATCTATCCCGCCGTAATGACGAGATCATGAGCGCACGGGATTCGGACTTACTCGTCATCCGTGACCTCAACACTCAGCTGAAAGAGTACAAACGCAAGTACGAGCTCGCGAAGACGGAACTCCGGAACGTGAAGGGTGGGCACCCATTCTTCCTTCTCCCATCTACTGATACTCACGTATTCCGTAGTGACCTCGCAGCTTTTCCTGCAGGCGCCCAAGCTTGACGACCAGCTCCCTGTGTCACCAGATGGCGGCCTACCCGACATCCACGTAACCGCTTTCCTCTCTGCAATTGACAGTCTCCTCACTGCTGGCCGCTCGAGCTCTCCGACTCGCGTGCTCACACCCATGAAGGCAGTCGTCAATGCTGTCTCTGCAATAGTTGAGGACATTCGCGCCTGCGAACAGCGCCCGCGCTCAGATCGGCAGGACGTGGACTATGATGCACTTTCTGCGTTAAGAGAGCGGGCAGAAGCGACCCTTGGCAATCTTGTCGCTGCTTCACGCACGCATGCCACAAGTGCAGGGATGTCTCCTGTGAGCTTGCTTGACGCGGCTGCGAGCCATGTAGCCGCGACTATCACGGAGGCCGGGCGCGTATTGTCGATACGCAAGGCAACCAAGGCCGAGCAGGAGCAATTCGCTGCCACGTCTTCTGCGGGGTATTCAGGTTCAGGCACTCAGAACGGATTCGTCCCGTCACTCAGAACGGTGGAGGAGGGGGCACTTGCCCGAAACGGGAGTACGGGTATGAATAAGAGCGACAATGTGTTCCCAACACCAGCGGAGACTCAGCGGGCAGGGCCTGTGTCGCCCCCAAGTCGGATGGTTTCAAACGTGAGACGCAAGGCCCCGTCGGAACCATCTAGCTCTGATGCCAGCTCTCCGCCTGCAATATTCGATCGGCCACCGATTTCAGGTAATAGCGACGACTCTGCTGTCGCAGATGGACCAGAGGATGCTTGGGCGGAACTCAAGGTACTATATTCCATAGAGATTGTCTTCTTTTCTGACTGGCATCGTGTGCAGCCCTACCTTGAAGCCCAAACCGAATCAATTGTGTACGCGATTCAGAGTGTTCTCTCCGGAGTTCGCAGCCCAACACCGTCACCAACTCTTAGTGAGAACCTAACCCAGATAATTACTATAGTGTCGAGCATTGTCGCAGTGTGCAAAGACAATCTCCCGCCGGGATCCGCGGCACAGGGAAGTGAAATCCTGCGCGAGCTAGGCGAGCATGCCAACCGGCTGAGCGAAGTACAGGCGCTGCCAGAGGTGACGAAGGAGTCACGGCAGGTAATGGCTAAATCGAGTTTTGCAGTCGCGAATGCTATGAAGGGGTTGATGAAGTTGTGAGAGGCGGGGATTGATTCCCTGCAATCGATGGAATAGTGCAATCATGGTGTAGTCTACAACCACGCAATACTAAAGTTGTGGATTAAGGGGGGCGTCATGATCTTATTCCGAGTGAATGTGCGGCAACGAAACGTTTGATTGTTTTGGCGTGTTGAGAATTCGGTCATTTTGGTTATTATAATGTGCTCTTTCCGAGGTCTGATCTGGCTTTACGATGGTACGAAAATGATAACTCAGTTTTGCTTGTTCGTAGTTCTGCACCTGCAAGGTTGGTGAGCAGCGGGTAGAGAAATAAATTAGCCTAGCTCAGTCCCCACGCAATTACAGCGTATTTCATAACTTAAAGTCTGGACAGGCGCTACACCCCAGTCTTAGTGTTTCTTTCATGGCGGACCACGAGATCGGTGTTCTCTTTTGCCTTCTAGATGGGGAACCTAACTTTTTCCAAGTCAAGGCGAACTCTGACGACTCTGTGCTTGATCTGAAGGAGAAAATCCTTCAAGTGAAGCCTTCAGCTCTTAAAGATGTGGATGCCAACCAAATCGTGCTTTTGAAGGTGATCAAGTTATCTTGTGCTAGCCGATTCATCTCTGCTGACCCTTCCATAGCTAGTTCCACAATTACGAATCAGGGGGGAACGGCCTCTTTGCGATCGCGTCGATGAGCTCGATAGATCAGAATCCACCACCCCGTTGGATGACGGACTCAATTATCTAAAGGATATCTTCCCAGTTCACCCTCCCAGAATGAACCTTCATCTCATTGTCGAACGTCCCCCCAGTAGGTATACACCATCTCCCGCTGAAACGTGCTGACAATTAAGTCTCCTTTGGCACAGTAGAAGGAAAAAAGCGTCGCGCTAGCGATACCTTTCCCGATGGAGGTAGGGGAAAGCTTGTTCACATGGATCCGGCAATTGGTAGGTGTTGGTGCCTCATGCTCTCTCTTCCACGTGCTGATTTGTTGTAGAAGGACAGCAGCACGTCTTAGGTGATCTCTCTTATGATGAGGGGAAAAAAGTTGTGTTTGGTAAGTACTTGCTTGGCCCTTTGGTCGTCCCGTTGCTTATTATCTGCCCGCTCCGACTCCTTAATTGCTACCGCAAGCGCTCGTTGGTGGACTAAGTGCGCAAATCTAATCTGTCGCACTTCTCAGGTTTCTAACATTGATTTCAGCTCCACGTCTAGGGACTGTGGCCGGTTTGTATGCGAAGCTTAATAAAGATAAACAGGTTCAGGTATATTCCTTCCTTACGTTCAACGTGGGGCCTATTTCTTAATTTATACAGGTTCGAGGCACTCCAGCATCTGGGAAATCATCGTTGGCCGCCTTACTTTTCCATCATATAAGGGACCGTGAGCCACGCACTCGTATCGTGACTATCACTGGGTGGCTCCAGTACGACTTGAAAGGTAGCACTCAGTGGCTTAGCGGTCACGGATGGGAGTTTCAGAAGGGTGGTGTCCTCATGGTTGACGAAGCTCAAGGTTCATACTGGGACATATCCTTTTGGAACATCCTGAAATCTCTGGATTCTGAAGGCCCATGTTGTGTCGTAACCTTCATCAGCTATGGAAGCGCTCATTCTGCTTATGGCCCATCTCCCGGCATATCGCCATCGCACACAATCAGTCTGAGACCCGTCGCGACAGGATCTGTGGGACTCCTTTTCACCAAATCAGAATTTGATGACTTTGTTCCTGTCAAGTTTCCTAGTCATTGTTTTGACGCCTCGTTGCTCAATTCTATATTTGGCCTATCTAACGGCCATGCTGGAGCTTGTGTGGACCTGCTCAACTGGATTAAGAGCCATGAGGTTAGTTTGCCATCATACGCTAAAGTGGTAAACTATTTCTGAATAACGTCAGTCTTACCATAGATTGCATGGCATAGCCTGTGCAAAATATACAGACCTCGACTTTCTGAGGAACATCTCAACCTCCTATCTTGTCAGAAAAGCCCAGATTCGAGATGGTGTGTCATGGAGGGGACTCCCCCAAGCACGCGATATTCAGCAAAATGGCGTGGCCGACATTTTTCTCCAGGTGCTCAACAATGGTCAAATCACTATCCCCGAATCGAATACACCATCAGAATCTCTGCTACATTGCATTAAATCTGGTTGGCTCCACAGCAGCCATGCTCTTAATGATCCAGGGACGTCTGAATTTGTCTTCGCATCAACTTGGCACATGCGATATGTCCAGTGCATGCTCTTTGGCAATGAGGGCCATATCAATGAAAGTAATGTCATTGACTATGCTATAAATGTCATCCTCAAGTTTTCTCCGCTCAATCTCATTTCATGTGACATTGGAAATGCCACGCAGTCCATTCCGGAAGCTCAGTTTCAGGATGAATTTTATCACACATCTGTTGTTCATACCAATGGTGGTGTGATGTCTTTCCCTGAGTTTGGGAACAAGAAAGGGAGGATTGACTTCTTTATTCCTTCAAAGAGATGGGGAATAGAGCTTCTGCAGAATGGGGATCGTATCAAACACCATGCGAAAAGGTTTACCGAGGGAGAATACAATACATGGCTGCATCAAGGTATTCTTGATGATTATGTCATTCTTGATTTTCGAACAAACATTCCACGTAGGCATGGTGAGTTTAGAGTCTATTTGTCCTTATTGAACTCTTTCTAAATGTGCTCCTGTAGATGTCAAGAGACTCTACTATGTCATCTCTACTGATGAATGGTGCAGTGCTGAAATTTTGGATCATCAGGGGAAAACAGTGCATGATAATTTCCCACTTTTGCACATGTTATGAGTCCTTATGTAATTACAGCTGTTTGTGTAAATGATGGCACTTTTTGATAATTTTGAATCAATTGAATAATATAAACCTGGACAAATTTACATAAATGGTTGTAATAAGTTCCATTTTTACACTTGGCATTATATTTTCTCACCTCCAGTGTCTTCCCACCAGCAAACAATGTCACACAGGTGGAAGAAGATGTGGAAGACATGTAATGGTTATGTGGAGCTGGTTACCAACTCAAGATACTACAAATTAGCCAGGATTGGGAATGCCAGAGAGAAAAAATGGGTGAGCACTAGGGTAAAAGCTTCCACAGCTGTTATAGCTGCAAGGCTGGATCAAGAACATCATGGCATCCCATACAAAGTAGGCAGACGTCAATACAGGGACCATCAAAAGTCTTGGAAGAAGGCCAATTTTTGAAAACCTCCTACCAGAAAAAAACATGTTCAGTTTGAAGAGAGCAGTGTTGAGGACACCAGTGATGAAACTGATGATGTAGAAGAGGATGATAGTGATAGTGGAAGCTCAGAAAGTGGGAAAGAGGATAATTCATATTAGCTTATTGTACTTCTATTTGAATCTAGAACTTGGTTTTTTGATGCATAACATACAAAGCTATAATTCAAAAGCCATATGTTATAAACTCATCACAGAGTTCATGCTACGATATGGCATGATGACATATCTATGGAAAATAGATGTTTTATAAATATGAATATGAATATGAATATTATAAGTTGATAATAACCATAAAATTATTAACAAACTAAACTGACTTTAGGGTTAATATTGTATGATTTGAGACCTAGTCTATAATATCAGCAATTTTTAATGGTAACCTTAGTAGCTAAGAGTTCATTCTATTATTATTTGTATCACTAGATTTCATTGCAACAATCAGAATCAGCTCCTGCAGCTTCTAGATGCATTAGTTTATAAGTTCTAGAAATATGACCATATGCTTCTCCTGGCCCCTTGCTATAGCACATGTTTCTGTGCAGTTACCATTAGATTAGAATAGAATCATCTCCAGACCCTTTTATAAATGTATTCTTGAGATAAGCAATGTACTCCCCTGACTCCTCACACAGCACATGGTTCTAGGAGCTAGTTGATCACCAGAACACATTGAAATGATCTTCCAGACACATTGGTGAATACATTCTTGAGATATAGTAATGTTAACTCCCTGACATAGCACATGTTCTTGGCCAGCTAGCAAGCTGAAATCACTTGTCTTGGAGGTTATTTCACCATGAGATCTCAATGGAGTGTCTCCCAGACTCTTTTATGAATGTATTCTTGAATTATAATAATGTGCTCCTCATACTCTTCTGTCATAATGCAAGTTTTTGGACAGCTAGCAACCTGAAATCACTTGTCCAGGGGATTATTTGACCATTAGATTGCAATGGAATCATCTCCCAGACCATTTTATGAATGTATTCTTGAGATATACCAATGTGCTCCTCGTACCCCCCCATACACCCTGGCATAACACACAAACCTGTACAGCTAGCAACCTCAAATCACTTGATCTAGGGGTTATTTGACCATTAGATTGCAGTGGAGTCATCTCCCAGACCATTTTATGAATGTATTCTTGAGATATACCAATGTGCTCCTCATACCCCATACACTCCTGACATAGCACATGTTCCTGGGTAGGTAGCAACACAAAATCACTTGTTCTAGGGGGTATTTCACCCTGTTATTGCAATGGGGTCATCTCCCAGACCCTTTTATGAATGCATTCTTGAGATATAGCAATGTGCTCCTCATACCCCCTTCTACCCTTGTTTGCGTTATAGCTCCAAAACCGGTCTGCCAATTTTGTTCAAAATTTGCACAGGACATCTCATGGGTTATATGATGACTCTGAACCATCCCACCAAGTCAGATTTTGATGCAAATTTTCCAACACATTGCTACCAGGGCTGTATAAACATCCTAGTCCCATGCACGTTCACCACAGCGATCCTCGCATTCAGCTGGATCGGAGTGCACAGCATCAGCAGCGTGGTCGTCTTCGCCATCCTCTACGGGTTCTTCTCCGGCACGTTCATCTCGCTGCTGCCTGCCGCCATCACGAGCCTCTTGCTGGACATCAAGATGGTGGGCATGTGCATGGGAATGTCGTTCTGCCTTGGCGGCCTCGCCGGTGCGATCATCAATCTCCACACGATGGACTTTGTGCAGGTGCAGATATTTTGTGGTGTCGTGGTCGCTGTGGGGACATCTGTGATGATGCTTCATCAGCAAATCTACAAAATGGCTTTTCGGCACTTTTCATACTTTTAAAAGCTGTTTAAGTTCCTAAGCAGCTCAAGCTCAAACTACTTTTCTACGCTATGTCCATTGCTTAGAAAACCATCCAGCTTCTCAAAAGAGGGCAAAAAGTGGCTCAAGCGGCCAAATGTTTTCAAGACGAACAATGTGTCTAAAAGAGGTGTCAAACGATAAAAAGGTGTTGAAAAGAGGCGCTGTTGTTCGTGAGAAAAGTTTATATGAAAAAACTAATCTGCACCAAGGGTTTCCGGAGTGCGACTTTGATCGGGAAATTACCTTGTTGTTCTTCAGGGGATGGTAAGCAACTGTTAAACACCTAAGGTCTGTGCTCAACAACTGTGTTGTCTGGGAATTGTCCTAAACAAAGGTTAGTGTAGTCAAGATAACAGTGAACAGCTACCTTGAGTAAGTTTAAGTCAAGCTATATGACTTAGAGGATGGGTGAACAGTGAGGTCTTTCCTACACAAGGTAAAGACTTTGAGGATATACACAAGCAAGAGTGACAAGTGTTGTGTATGATGAACAAGGATGGGATGAGCAAGAGATAGTGGAAGTCAAACAAGTGTGTGTGACAAAAACTATCTAACAGAATGTGACAATAATGAAAGTATGAGACAATAAAACAGTCAAGAAGTATTGATGATCAAGGTATCTGACAATATTCCGAAGCTTCAAACGCACATTGGCTACTGGTTCAGAATATGTACTGGGATATCTTGGTGAAGACCAATATATCTTGAGATAAATGACAATAGTAACGGCACTATGTCACAGAATATTTCCCAAACTAGTAATAAAAGAGTATCAATATATCAGATATTGATAGATCAATTAAGACTATCTGATTTGAGAAGGAATAGCAAGCAAGAATAAGACTGGAACTGTAACTGAATTGGTATACTAGCTACTACAGAAGTAGTTAGATACTAAAGGGGTGAATCAAAGGATGATGGGAATGGGGGATCAAGTTTGACTTGGGGGGGATCAACTTTTGACTGATGTCTCCTGCAGAAACTGGGCCCTATTTATACCTTTTCAACTACAGGAGTCATTCAGAGTCATAGGATGGAATATGAAATGAGTGTACAGGTTAGTGAGTCATAACTGGTCATAGTAGAGTAATATGAAATGAGGGGGCATAGGTGAGTAAGCATTGGAAATAGGGGCATAGGTTTGTGAGTCAAGAGGAATCACAAGGGAGTAATTTGAAATGGGGCATAGGGTGTGCAAGCACATAAAAGGCAAATGGAAATTGGGGCATAGGTTTGTGGGCATATAAAAGGGCAATTGGAAATTGGGGCATAGGTTTGTGACTCATGCAGAGTCAATTACTGAGAATCATATGGTACTGTGAGAAGGGATGGGGGCATAATTGGTCATAATGGTGTCATAATGGTGTCATAAGGTGTCATAATGGGGTCATAAGGTGGGGCTGCTGATTGATCAATGAGTTATCTGAGGGGAGATGAGCCACTGGCTGATCTTCTCTGAGATCTGGGGTGGTCTATGGTTCTCCAGGAATCATGGACCAAGGCTGGAACATGTAATTTCAAATTGGGCTTCTAGAATCAGTTCTTCAGGCTGTGCTTCCTTTTCCAATGTTCTAGAATAGAAGGCTGTGCTTCCTCTGTCAATGTTCTTTGATAGAAGATAGAAGGCTGTGCTGTGCTTCTTTTCCAATGTTCTAGAATAGAAGATGGAAGGCTGTGCTTCTTATCTTATCTGTTATCAAGAAAAATAAGAAGGTGGCTGTGGAATGTGGCTGCTCTGATCTTGGATCTTGATGTCTGATGTAAGGCTGTGGCTGTTGATCTTATCCTTTCCTTATTAGTAAAGATAAGGATAAGTCAGCTATTATCTAATCCTGTAATCTGATAAGGCCTTGTCCCTTCATTACTGATACTGTAAGCTGGGTTTGATGGTGGCAGGGCACCATCCCTTAGTGCTTGGGGCTATATTCCTGATATTGTCCACTTGTTGTCCTGGCTATTGAGAGAAGGGATACTCCAGCTGAAATTGCAATATTGCAGCTGAATGGAAAATTGCATAAATATCCTTTCTCTAAACTTGTACCATGTTTTTGATCCAAAACCATTTTGGATCATGACAGCGCTCGGAGATAAAAGAGGTGTCTGGATAAACAAGTGTCGAAAAGATGTGCTCAAAGATAAAAGAGGTGTCCTAAGATGAAAAGGCATCCAGAAGAGGTGTTTGAAGATGAAAGAGGAGTGTCTGAAGAGCCGAAACAAGATGAGACGACGCCACGCACAAAACCAACACCCAAGGATATCAATCCATATTGATGTCGCCATCCAATGAATTATCTGCGGATGGAAATTCGACCTTTACTGTGACTCGCTTGAGGTCGTCATCATCATCTTCGATCTCATAGTCTTCTGAATCTGACGAATCAGGAATTTCAATGACAGTCGTCAGCGCTTTCTTTTGCTTGGAAAGAGCAGCAGCCGTTTCGTATATCTTCTTCCACTGGATGTCATTCAACTTCTTGACGAGCTTTACGAGGTTCGACGTGGATTTGATGGTAACATCACGGCCATCCTGCCTCTGAACGTGATCACCCCAATTGGTTTTGGAGAAGAATCCAGGTGGACCAGTAGGTAACACTTTCTCTCCGCTCTCCCAAAACACAAGAGCACGTATACCCTTGTTGGAAAGATGAGAATTAGTAACACTAGTAATTGCAAATGAGAGATACCGCTTGTAGAGAAAGCACAAGAGCCGACTCGGCATTCTCAGTCATGCGCTTGGATGACTCAATGTTCGAGATCGAAGTGAGGTGAGTTGCGAAGGTGTATGCAACAAGATAGGATTGAAATATTCCCTGCATATGCTTTGATTAGTCACTTCATTGCTGTGATAGAGGGAAAACAAACCACAGGCTTCTTGCCATCCTCATACTCTTTATAATAAAAGGGGCGTGACTTATCAGTTTTGCCAAGCATCCACTTTGCATATTCGGCGCGGTCTTCGGCCTCATCTATCTGCAATTCTTTGAAAATATTCCCAATGGCAGTAAGTGCCGCAACACCAAAGTCATGGCGCCAGGACGCAATTCAATCGGTAGCCTTATTAGTATGATTGTAAGCATATATTGATGGTATAAGAAGGGGGTACTTGCTAATTTAGATACGACATCATGGAGGCGGTCGTCCATTTGGGAACCATCATCAGGATTTGTTCGGCTCCAGGCAAAACGAATTTCCATCTCAGGAATGGGGTCCCACGGCCCTATCGTAGAGGATCCCATTGCTTCACGGAGGAAAGGGGCCACAGACAGATGAAATCCTTCTTGATACGGGTAGGGC
Organism: Hygrocybe coccinea; assembly: GCA_963555575.2. Lineage (NCBI taxonomy): Eukaryota > Fungi > Basidiomycota > Agaricomycetes > Agaricales > Hygrophoraceae > Hygrocybe > Hygrocybe coccinea. The sequence continues at coordinate 3,182,460 of OY741988.2, read as the reverse complement.
AGATAAGCCATGCCAATGTCTTCTTTTTTAACTTGATTTTGACCACGAGACTTCGGCTTTGGTTCTGGTAATTTCACGTTCGGGGTGATTTTTGCAATCATATTAACCTATGGTATCATTATATTATCTGGCGGTAGCAATGAATAAATGGAAGACACACCTGGTTTTCTTTCTTCACAGAGCCACCGCCGTAGTAGTGAAACGGCTCAGCCTTGGCAGAACTTTTGTTACTGAGAATGGTGCTCTCAAAACGGTCAGCCTCGTTATCATCATCAAAGGTGGAGATAGGCTCATCGTGATTGCCTTTCCCCGTGGAGGATTTAAATTTGGTTGCCGATGTGAGAATGGTGCGTGCTGAGACAATTGTGTTTTGAGACTCGGCACGATGCCAGTTGGGGCGGAGCCCCTCGAACTTGGAGAGTTTGAGCTTCTTTTCGGCAGGGCTAATTGACGTGTGGTTAATGAAACATACTAAAATATGGAAAGAGAATGTCCACGTACACCACAATGGCACTGTTGGGTGCATCGGATTTGACCTTCCTGTCAGTGGGGCTACATGTACAAGGAGCAGGTCGTAAGAGGAAAAACAGTGATCGATGAGACATAAACGAGGCAGGGAAATACGTACATAGTAGAATCGACTTCATCAAGGGGTCGTTTGCTTGTCTTAGTTTGTTCTGATGCACGTTCATCCATCACACACTGTCGAAGCTCAACCTTGTTCTGCGCTTTCTTCTCCTTCATCAACCGCTTTCTTTCCTCTTCTTGTGTACGTTCTTCCTCAGAATCCTCTACAACAGAGAGGTTCGCCTTCTTCACGGTGACACTGGTGTCACCACTAGCATTCACATCCATCTTATTCAGTGCGTCCTTTTCGTTGGCTCCTTTATCTATGCAAATCAGTCTGTGGCTCTATACTCACGAGAATCTCACCTATGGTAGACGTCTTTCTATTAGCTACCTTTCGTGCCACTTTAGCCTTCGTCGAGACAGGTGGGTGGTCAGCATTGATATCATTCTCTTTATCCTTTTGCGTCATCTTGTCCTCAAGTTTTGCAAGTGCCTTGACGCCATCGTCAATGGCCTTTTGCTTGTTTTCCTTGTCTTGTTGCTTTTGAGCTTTTTCAGCTGCGACGACTCCTGATGACCTCCTCGGTGCAGGCATATCAGGTTTGCCAGGTGCAGCCAAACGGTTAGGCCTGAGACGCATTTCGAGAGCAGGTGGAAGAGATGAAGTGATTTTCGATGACATGCTGAGGTGAAGTGATGGTGCGATGAAAAAAAAGGGACACGTACGTCAAATTGACTTTGAAAACAATTCCTGACGCTGACTATCTATATGCGGACTTGAACTTATTTAACAGAAGTCATTTCCTCCAAGTCGTTCAACTTGGCCCATTTTGCATCATCTCACCGGCAAAATTATATCATGAAGCCTAGCCGCAAAACCTTCAGACCCCCCATTTTCATTTGTCCCATACCAGGTTGCGGAAGGGCTTGCCGATCAACAAGCGGGCTCACAAGGCATACCAATGCCGTACACAACTTACCCCAAGGGACGTCAAATCTCAGCTATGAATCCCCTTCACCGCAGGGCTCTCCACCGGCTCACTTTTCTGATACACCATTTCCTGTGGAGGAAGTGTCACCATCGCCACCACCGACTCCTCATTTGGAATCTCCACTTTCTTCCCGCTCTGTTTCCCCAGCCGATGAACTTGAAATTCCTCATCAGCAATCATCCCCACCGCCCACTCGAGGTCGATCAACCGTTTCCCACCCGATTATCGATGGTACTCCATGTGATATCCATGGCCAAGATCTTCCACCTGGCACTCCCCCTCCCCCCCCTGAAGAACGCATGAACGACGGTTACTTTCCTTTCAAGGATTGAGCTGAATTTGAATTCGCCGACTTCATTTATCAGGAGGAGCAGATGTCAGGAAAGAAATTCGACAGATTGTGCGATCTACTTACTGCACTTTACCCAGACAAGGACCCTCCCTTCGCCAATCATTCAGATTTATATGCGGCCATTGATGCTCTACCACAGGGAGATATCCCCTGGAAATCTTTTTGTATTTCATACAGTGGAGGACGCCCGGATGGCCCCATCCCTTCATGGATGTTGGCTGAATATGAGATTTGGTATCGTGACCCACTCGAAGTGATGGAAAGTCAGATCGGCAACCCTGATTTTGCGAATGACTTCGATTTTGCGCCAAAGCAAGTCTTCGATGAGAATGATAAACGTGAATATACGGACCTAATGTCCGGGAATTGGGCTTGGAACCAAGCTGTACGATCGTCTATGCCTATCATACTGGCATGATCTGACAATGCAATTTTTGTTTTTGGTAGGACATTATCACAGAGGATGAGGAAACCCATGGTGCCATGTTCGTGCCAGTGGTCCTTGGCAGTGACAAAACGACAGTATCTGTCGCAACAGGGCACACTCAGTACTATCCACTCTATGTATCATTAGGAAATGTCCACAACAATATCCGTCGTGCTCATCGCAATGCCGTTACTTTACTTGGCTTTCTTGCCATCCCACACAGTATGCTATACTCAGATTAAATGGTAGCAAATCGTGAGATTAACTATTTCTTTCAGCGACACGGCAATATGCAAAAGCTGAAGATTTCCGTCAATTCCGCCGACAGCTATTCCACACTTCTATCCATGGAATTCTTTTACCCCTTCGACAACATATGCTTGCCCCTAGAGTCACGCGATGTGCTGATGGACACTTCAGGCGAGTTATATATGGTTTAGGTCCATATATCGCAGACTACCAGGAACAGGTTTTCCTGTCCTGCATTGTCTCTGGATGGTGTCCTCGGTGACTTATTCAACATCCTTCCTTGTAACGAATGCTAATAATCTACCCGGCTAGTTGCACTGCACCTGCAAATGATTTAGATTCTCCCACAGCTGGTCGACGTTCACATGAGCATACAGAGGCGGCCATGGCATGCGCATCCCTTCGAGAGCTGTGGGAAAACTATGGGATAGCGGGTGATCTCATCGTGAGTTTATCAGAAATCTCCCAAATACCTACATACCTAGATAATCCTCAGCCCTTCACCAGTGGATTTCCACTCGCCGATATTCATGAACTCCTATCGCCAGATTTGCTTCACCAGCTCATCAAAGGTACCTTTAAAGACCATCTTGTTGCCTGGGTCGTAGAATACATTGAGAGCACGAACACTGCAGCTGAAGCGGCTCGAATACTAGCCGATATTGACTTACGGTAAGCAGATTTGCTTGCAATGAACTATTACTGACCACACCGTGATTGTAGAATTGCAGCTGCGCCACCTTTTCCAGGGCTGCGCCGATTTCCAGATGGCCATGAATTTAAGCAATGGACAGGCGATGATTCAAAAGCACTCATGAAAGTATGGACATTTTTTATGTTGATACAAGACCACAGAATTTACAGAACCACAGGTATTCCTTCCTGCAATTGCCGGTCATGTTTCCAGTGAGATGGTCCAAGCAATCAGTGCATTACTTGACTTTTGTTATCTTGTTCGCCGGCCAGTTATCACTGAAAGGACTCTGGTAGCTATTGAGGAAGCTCTTGCACATTTTCACCAATATCGAGAGATCTTTATTGAGGTTGGGATCCGATCTGATTTTTGCCTTCCACGACAACATTCCCTGGACCATTATCAATATCTTATCCAAATGTATGGTGCGCCGAATGGCCTATGCTCTTCAATTACCGAGAATAAACACATTAAGGCTGTCAAAGAGCCTTGGCGACGCTCGAACCGACATGACGCCCTTGGGCAGATGCTTATTATCAACCAGCGCCTAAATAAACTAGCCGCCGCCCGGGTCGACTTTACCAGCCGTGGGATGATGGAAGGCATTTGTGTTCCTTCGATCCACCGTCCCAGTTCAGCACAGTTTGCCAACCCAGAACCCAGTCGTCTCCAGCCCGTTAACCTGGTCAGTATAGCAGAGCTAGAAAATGACGAGGAGAATGATGCAAGCGATGCTGATGGTCCAAAGTGCATCGCAGATGTCAGGTTGGCAAAAGGCCATGGGATGGTATGACAGTCACTTGTCGGCATGTGATGTATTTTGACAGATAATCCAGTGCGTGGTCTACCCCGGGATATCGATGACCTCGGAAAACATATTGGACGGCCAGACCTTCGTAATCTACTTGAACGGTTCCTACATGAACAACAAGGCCTAAACTTGCCTGTAGGCATGGTCCAAAATGCAGTGCGTCCAATGGAACGAGTGACTAGCAAAGTTTATGTGTATCCTTCTGCCGTTGCGACCTACTATTCACCAAGTGATCTATCTGGTGTGGGCGGCATGCACCGGGAGATTATACGTGCAACCCCTTCATGGCACAAAGGTCCTCCCCGTTATGACTGTGTTCTTGTTGAACATGACCAACAACAGGAGGGTTTTCGGGGACTGCATGCAGCCCGAGTATTTTGTTTCCTTGCCTTCAAACATCGTGGAACCACATACCCTTGCGCCTTGATCCAGTGGTTCTCTCAAGTTGATAATGGACCGTGTGAGGACACTGGGATGTGGATCGTAAAGTCTGATGCAGATTACCCAACAGAAATGATTCACCTGGATTGTATCCTCCGTAGCGTACACCTTATTGGAGTGGCAGGAAAGAACCTCCTTCCTGAAGACTTTACCTGCCATGACTCACTGGACGCGTTTCAATCATTCTATGTTAACAAATATGCTGACCACCATTCTCACGAAATTGTTTTCTGACTCCAAGTTACTTTTATGAGCCTGAGCGCCTTGGAGTCAATCCGCTACAGTCATTGTTGAATCCAATGCCAAGTTTTCCGGTGCCGTGGTTCTGGTCCCGATGATGAATCGAGCGACTGGAACCAGAACTGGGTGTCCACCCAGGAACTCCAAGGAGGTCAAGATCAACACGTCGTGCAAGATTCTCGTATTGACGATCAATGGAAACTCTCAAGTGAGCTTAACCTTTAGTGACCATGTTGTCTCCCTTAAGCTCTAACATGGCTGTTATACAATTCAGCCGATGTTGTTGATGCCGATCATCCAATATGTTATGCCGTCACGAAACAAGAAATTGAAAAAGCTGCTCCACTTTTATTGGGAAGCGTGCCCAAAGTATGACGAGAATGGGAAACTCAAGCAGGAGATGATCCTTGTTGTGTACATGTCATATACTGCTCTGTGCATAACACGAGGCTGAAACCGCCTACAAAGCAATGCTATTCAGAACGACCTCGTGAGTTTCCTGTTGATTGATATTCTCACTTTTTCCATATCCTTCGCTAGCAACATCCCAACGAATACATCCGCGGAGCGACCCTCCGTTTTCTCTAAAAGATTTCCAAAGACGCCGAACTTCTCAAACCACTTATCCCCACTTGACGGTCCCGCCTTGAGCACCGCCATTCCTACATCCACAAGAACGCCATATTCGCGGTCTATTCCATCTACCGTGAGTTTGAACACCTCATCCCTGACGCACCTGAGCTTATGCAGACCTTCCTCACTGCCGAGACTGATGCAACTTGTAAACGCAATGCGTTCGTATTTCTCTCACATTGCTCCATGCCAAAAGCCACTGAATGGATACTAGGTGTATATGATCATATAACAGGCCTTGATGAGTAGCATTACAGAAGTTATTCGGATAGACAGCAAAAATAACAGTACGCATCGAGTGAGTTCTTTTAATTATTATGAAGTGGCTGAAATTTTTCAGGCTCGCTATATATGATGTATATTTGATCTTCTCAATGCTTCGTCTCATGCTGTGAACTACGAGGCTGCGACTACGCTTACCATGCTAACACAAAATCCAGCCACCGTGAAAGGTGCGAATTTGCCTTATCCGCAAACCTAAGTTGCCTTCAGATTCTATAACGTCAAGCTTATCGTCTTAGACCGTCTACACTGCTTGCGCTTGCAGCACAGGCATCTGCTTGATGGCCTCATCATGGATGTCCTTCAAATCCTTTCAAGGTACATATTTATCAAAATTCTCGTGAACCCTGCTCATACCATCAGCCAGCAGTGCGGACATGGAGGTTCGCCGCAAAGCTATCAACATCATCTTGAGCTTGACGTCGAGTTGGAACGTCGAGGACGTCATGCTGTTCCTGAAGAAACAACTGCAAAAGACGCAAGAACAGGACTATGAAAAGGTGTGTACACGGTATTTATAATTGACAGAATCGTTGAGCAAGCTTGGGGAAAGGCCGAGTGTCAAGAAAATCTTCGTAAAGCATACTCAAATGCTTAGCGCTAAGGACTCGGAGGTTCGTATAGTATAGCCTTGCCGCGTGCTTCATTTCTCCTGACATTTGCCTTCATCACAGAAAAAAGCAGCAAGAAAAAAGCAGCCGAAACTTCTAAACCCCCATTGTGCAAGTTGACGACTTGCTAACTTTCAGGCAGTTCTCGAAAAAAGCAACCAATAATACTATAGACGTTGCCAGTGGTTATCCGGCCATATGATACTTATAAATATTGCTTTTGAAACAAAAAGGGGAGAAAACTCCCAAAGCTTTAAGGGATAAAGGGGGAAGTGTGAGAAGCTGCAAGGCTTTAAGAAAAGTAAAAGTGCGAAAGTGGGAGAAGCTGCAAAACTCCCAAAGCTTTAAGAAAAGTAGAAATGGGAAAGGGGGAGAAGCTGCAAAACTTCCAAAACTTTGAGAAAAATAAAAAAGGGAAAGAGGAGAAGCTGCAAAACCTGCGGAAAAGCTCTTAGAAAAGTAAAAATGAAAAGTGATAAGTAGTTAAAAAAAGCCCAAGTGGCGAAAAGGGCCCAAAAAGCTACCTGTAGATTTGCTGATGTTGCGTGGATAGCGAAGACGGGCACCTCGTTGAAGGCTGTGGCGTGACCCCCCGCCCTCCCCCCCCCCCTCCCCGCAGACTCGGACATCATTTGAGAGGGGGCAACATCGGCGATGACCCCCCCCCCCACTCGTTCGAATTCCTGTTCTAGAAGATCATTGGCCATATTAGGATTTATCCAAGCGTGGACAGGTCCGCTCACACGACTAGCATCATTGTATCGTAACTAAAAAATGTGCCCGCCGCGGCTGTTCGTATCATCATCTGTAAATATTCAGCATTACTTCATATGTTTTCTTTCTACTTGCAAAACGAATAATAGTCATTTTTAATATGGTTTCGATCCCAGGGCTGTATGGTCTTTACCAAGGCAAGACGAATGTAAATTGGAAAGAAACGAAGTGTGGGGAACAGGAACGGAAGAGTGTGGTATAGTTTGTGATGACGGAATATTCGTGGGGAAACGGACCGTGCCTTGCACGGCACTCTGGTAGAAGTACGCAACAATGAATCCGTCAATCACAGGCTGGCAGGGTGTACACGCCTTGAGCAACATGGGCTGCGTGACCTCGTCGATGGGCTGCGACAGCTGGACGAAGTGCGTGAAATTGATCCAGATTTCCGATGTTTGTTTGAGCAATGCCATACGCAAGCTATTCTGCCAGTGGTCGACAAGGCTGTCCGGCTTCGCCTTCGCCGATCTCCAGGCCAATCCGGACGGCTAAAGCAGCGAAGACGTGGTCTTGGGGTCAAACGTCATATTGAAGAAGAGCTTCTTGTGTGCTGCGGACAGCACTTCTGTGTTTGAAAGGGTTGACCAGTACTGGAAAGAGAAGCATAGTTAGCAAAAAGGACGAGGGTATCAGGAGTCATCGCTTAGTACGGGCCGCCCATACACTTTAAGATGCTCCACGTAGAATATGCCTGCAGTTCAACTTTTGCAGAGTGGTTCACCCCAACCATCTGGTTGAATCCAAGGTAAACCCATGGGGGCAACGTCGCCAAGGCCTTCTTGACCCGGAGGGAAGGCGAATCTGAGCTAAACGCTAATAGGTCGAATGCTGACGAGCTTGCGCCTACTAGTAAGAGGAGAACCAAAACGCGATGCCATGTTCTATCGCCAGCTTTGACTACGCACCGCAATGCTATGAGGGACATGCTCGCCCACGAGCTATCATCGAAAGCAAGTACGGGAGTTGACCAACGCCATGGGGTAGTCAAAAGACCTTCACGACTCACGCTTGGATGTCAAATATCTGCTCGCCTTAACGATGAGTTTTGGATCGCCCCGTCCCTTTTTTCACTCTCCAAGACGAGGCGACCACACTCAACAGGGTTCTTCTGAGCCTTGCCAGTACCGCTGCAACTGATCCAGGGAATGCTGTTCCCATCAAGAAGGTTGAAGCCTTTTCTCGAGATGAAGGGTGCCGTAACGGGCCTCAGGCTGCCAGAGATCAAAAACCTCGTTACTAACACTACGGCCGACACTTTCTCGAAGACTTGTAAGCATTTTTCTTTGGTTCATCTCAACGCATTTCACCAAAGACTTGTTCTGCTCCTTTCTTCATGTTGCTGCCATCCTCTTCAACATTGCCCCCTCCTCTGCATTGCCCTCCTCATATGGCTCCTGCTCTCGCAATGCCACTCCTGTTGTTGCTGCCCACTGGTCAGGGAGGGGCTTATGTTCCGCGCCATCACGCAAATTTTTTCTCGACGAAAGGGTAGACACTCGTCAGCAGCACCGACTCCTGTCCCGCCAGTGGCACCTGTCCCACCAGTAGCGCCGACTCCTACCCCCCCAGCAGCACCGACTCCTGCCTCACCTCCTGTCCCGCCAGCAGCACCGACTCTTGTCTTGCCAGCGCCACCGACCCCTGCTCCGTTGGGCAGTTCAGGCGACATCGCGTTCAATGGTGTTAACTTCAAATTGGTGCGGACCGTAGGGGATTTTGTTGCAGCAGTAGCCGCCCATTTGGACAGCGTCACGCTGGGTCTACGCAATACGCAGTACGCCACTTACATGCGTGAGATCCTACAACAGTTTGATCCTAAATACACAACTTCCTCGCCAGAGTATCTGGCATTCAAACACGCCTGCCTTGTCTGCGCCGGCTGTGGTTGGCGGTTTCCCGGTTCCTACACCTTAAGCCTGATTTCTCCAGAGATGACGTTTGTAGGAGCAATACCCGGGTACGCCGAGTTTGGTAAGACGGGGATCTGCACAAAATGTGGTGGCGCAGATAGCTTTCTGCTCTACCGACGTTATGAACCTTCAAGCATCAGCCAGGCTGATGTCGATGCTATCCGCCGATATTGGCGACACAAATCCAAGCTGTGGTGGTCCAAGACCGGCAAGAGCTCGGCAGTCTGCGATCGTTGCAACGATTACGTCTCTCCAGCTGAGACTTATCTCGTCACGAACTACTTGCAGTGTGAACGCTGCACGGACGAAGACCTCGCTGATGGGCTGAACGAACTTCGTCGCAACCCCCATTGCTTTGGCGCCATGGAGCTCCTGGACGCGCATGCCTTCGGCAGCCTTTAGCCAGAAACAGTGTAATTTGACTTGCTGTCAGGCAAATGTGGGTAAGTGCTAGCTTCTATGAAGGCCATTATTGGACTAAAATGTTTTTTCCTTCTCAGACCACTATGCACATTCCTCGTATTTATCCGATTCTCTCCTTTGCCGTCCATTTGTACTTCTTTACCTTTGCCGTGTCCTTCCCCCGATAAAGACACGCTCATCTTCCTTTACATGGCTTGCTCATTGCGTTCAATCATTTCTGCCACCCTTTCCCATGACTTCTACATACTGTTTCTCTTCTCCCTCCCGTCTCTGTCTTTGTTTTGTTCCGGGTTCGGTGAACTGTTTTACTTTGGTAAGTGTGGTGGCTGCTTTCTCAAATCTTTTCGCGCCTCACATACATCCGCTTCTAGCTCCCTCGGTTTGGATCTTCCTCGATTCACTTTGTCATCTCACCCCTCTCCTTCCCCAACTGTGTATGTCTCCTCCTTTCGGAATTTCCCCCATATTGTCGATCATAAGGTACTTTCCATTCATGTATATACATCGGGGCTTTGTCTCTGTGTTCCTATGCTCTTTTACTTGTAACATAGACTTTGGATCAGCATGGCCACAATTTTTAAAAGAAATCTTGATTGGTTAGCTGGGTGTTTTCAGCTCATTGTTGCTTTTACATATCCTGGGCGGTTTGGCAGTGACCCCGATTGAGCTTTACCTGCTCACATTTTAATGTCCTCTCGTTTTCCCAATGCGAAAATTTTAAATCACCCTGTCAGAAGCATAATAGAAAAGTTACTAGCGTACCTCCGTCGGAAGGGCTGCGATGGGTTTTCAGTCGGTTACATGCACGACCGATAACGATAACGATCCTGAGGGAGTGACATTTTCGTTGGTGTCAGAGCTAGAACGAAGTGCAAGAATGTACTAGCCCAACCCAACGTTGAAGGACAGCGTCGATAGGTTTCGGTGTCATTTCTCTTTCCCACTGAACTCATCAGATACTTGGGTTTGTTGGTTCTGCTGGGAGTGTCTTCTAAATGGTGGAGAACCAACATTCCCGGGCGCATACTTGAAGTTTCAATCATCAGTGATGAACGGGGGAAACAAGTCATTGGAAAGCAGAATAATGATATATGTTGTCGTATAGTGGGCCTTGCAATGGTTCACCATCATCGAGCCGTCATATCCATGGCCATTCAGTCTCCTCACACAGCTATCTGATCCTCGCATGACTCGTTTCTCTGCTACTGTTCATCGTAGCAAAAAAATTGTGCTCTTTTTTTCACTTACAATTTATGGCTTTTGAACTCTGTTCCACACTTTCCGCCCATGGAGGGGATGATGGCACGATCTCAGCGGTTCTTCGAGCATGGGAATTCATGCTCCTCGACGGCGATAACCCACTCCTTCTAATGTCTCGTTAGTCACATCGACTTTCCCAACATCCCCGAGAAAGAAATAAAAGACAAAATCAAATCAAGCCTAGTGCGTGCATATCCATCGGTGGTCGACAGAGGCTCTAGTTCGGCGTATGTATCCTGGTGACTTAAGGCTCGAGCACGACACTCGACGCAGCTCATGCCAGTGCGAACTCACGGTCATCCTCATTAACCTTTGAGTGCGTCACTTTCTACGATCCTTTGTCCGGTACTTCATGCGCCCCGGACGCAAGTTATTCAGAGGTACGGCGGCGATGAGAGCTGACAAGTGGAACGAGATGACCTTGCACATGGACGGCAATGTCAGATCATGGCCGCCCTGCCTATATGCACATACGTTGCACAAAAACCATTGCGAGGATGCCGTCGTTCATGACAATTACCAAGGGCAGGCTCATCCAGCATCCCAATGTTCAGATGTTCATGTCCGGTTCCGCGATTTCGACAATGTCGTAAGACATTGGGGCAGACTTAGAAGTAAGTAGTACATGGGTACAATAATGTGCAACAAAGACTCTGAAAATGCGAGACGATACTATTCGGTGCTCTGCACAACAGAATCACAGGAATACAGATGAAGACTATAATCATCAGACGGATTACCACTACCACCACAAGCCACGATCTGCATACCGTTGGGTGAAACAGCGATCGATTGAACCTCTGACCCAAATTGATGCATTGAAATCTGATTTCCTGTCCCAGTATCCCAGATACGAATAGTTTTATCGTAAGATCCAGAAGCGATCCATCTTCCATCCGGTGAGAAGGCAAGGCACTTTACATCACCTTTATGTCCTTCTATTGGACCCACGATTAGTTTCGGCGTCTTCAAGTCCATGATACGGATACTCGTCTTGTCTGCATAGGCGACTTGCTTGCTGTCTGGCGTGACTGCAACAGACAAGCCACCATAAAACCAACGCACGCGTTTCCAACTTTGAACATCCCAAACCTCTACTCTCCCTATGGTCCCGGCCACGAGATGCTGGCCATTTGGTGAGAACACCACGGTCCAGACTGAGCTACCAAGCATAAGAGTTTGCACTATGTTGCCAGTTGTCGCATCCCAGATTCGGATGGTCTTGTCGTGCGAGCCAGATGCAACCACCCTGCCATCTGGCGAGAATGCTACTGAACCAGCACCCCTCGTATGCCTCGCGAGTCGATGCAACCGATTCCCAGTTTTGGCATCCCACACAATGACAGTGTTGTCATCAGAGCCAGAAACAATTTGTTGGCCGTCTGGAGAGTACCCAACAGACCGTACGGAATTCGTGTGATCACGCAGAGGTTCCAATACGACCTTTTCATTTCTCCAATCCCAGACAAGGAGAGTTTTGTCATATGAGCCAGAGGCAATCCGCTCGCCGTCAGGTGAAAAGGCAACAGAAAAAACGATATCAGTATGCCCTTTCAACCTGCATGTTTCTTGAAATGTATGAGGAGCTGGACGTAATTTGGGAGGGGGAGAAGGAGTAGGAAGCTGAGCGACAGGTACTTCACATCTAGTCATAACAGGTGATGTAGGGAGCGGTTGAGGCTGTAAATAATGTGAGAATGGGGTACGGAGATCCTTGTCCAGGCAAAGAACCCCCGTTGTCTGCTGGCCAGAGGTTGTGCAAAGCGAACGGGAGATTGTGTCGCAGACAGTGCCAATGTTTGGCCGTGAGAGAGGGTCCTGTCTCCAGCAAAGCTCCGCAAGTTGCCAACTTTCGTCCGTCATATGAGGGGCCTCATCAAAGTCGGGACGCTCCGGTCGGACATTCTGGTTACCAACAAGCTCGACGAATTCAGAGTATGGGATATGGCCAAGTGGGATCTCATTGGTGTGAACCTCACCACACAGAGGAAGTACTTCGGCTTGTGTTCTCTACAGGTGATGAATGTGCTCACTTCGTATATCACCATCCCAAATGCATAGATATCACAAGGCTTCTTCAGTGATCCACCCCTGAATCTCTCCGGCGCCATCCAATTGCGGCTGCCAGTTACTGCTGTGGGAGTTTGCTTGACAGTGCGACTGGCAACATCTGCTTTGATACGAGAAAGGCCAAAATCGCACAGTACTGCATTCTTGCCGTCGTCGATGAGCACATTGAGCTACAAAGTGATAGGTAAGAGGGATGAATCAAAAAGACTAGGCTGCGTCTACCAATTTCAGATCACCGTGCACGATATTCCGACTATGGAGGTACACCAGTCCGAGGGAAATATGATATAGCTAGATGGGAGATATCATACATATCAGAGAACAGGGGGAAGATATTGTACCCACTATTTTTTGGCGATCGCAATCTGGGATGCGGTCGATGAAATCTCGCGCATTACCATTCTTTACGAGAGGCATGACAATGAACGGCTTGTCATCCAATATATTCGCACCAAGAAATTCTTGAGTAAAAAGGCATCAACAGGGTCGGTGAAGGGATCTCTTGAAATGCCTACGGAGTATATGTGGGTGGCGGAGATCAGACCAAATCTGTGTATCAGAGGTTAGATAACAGACGAGAATGTTGTGACTGCGTATCCTTGCCTTGATCTCTCGCCGGATGGCCTAAGATCTGCACGTCAGATTAGGACCATAACGTACACAACATATTAAACTGCACCGCAGACGTTGGAGAAATACCATCATCGGTCGTGAGAACTTTGAGAGCAATTGGCATCTTGTTCCAAGTGCCTCTGAACACTGCTCCGCTGGTATTCAATGCACAGAATAAGTCATATAGGTCCAGAAATGGGTGGGTCCAAATGAAGATTCTCACAAACCGCCCTCTCCAATCTTTGGTCCAAAGTCCACATCGAATGAACTGATCATCCAATCCTCCAAGATGACGTGAGTTCCAGAGACCGTACAAAGGTACTGAAGACTGTTCTTGTAGAATTGCAATTCTCGGCTGTTTGCAAGTTGAGCGTTGAGTTGTCGTTGCAAAGAAGCCATCATAGCCATCATGCTGTTATGCTGGATATCTGACAAAACCCAGTCACAAATCATGTAAACAATATGAACCTCCACGACATACCAAGCGTTTCAGCAAGATTTCCTTCAAGTTTGGTGAGACGATCATGAAGGGACTGCTGATCGGCCAATCGAGCATGGTCGTTCCTCTCTTGCCAGTCCATAATATCTACCTGCACTGATATCTGACATGTCATCAGACATAATTTCTGAACATGGGGAGGAGTCGAAGAACGCACTTGGAATGCAGCAACAAAAGACTCGATTTGACGGTGGTAACCTGCGATCTGAGATATCCACTCATCCTTCTTGAACAGTGCCTTGAGAAAATGACAGGATGATTGTTTGCGGACAAAGACATCAATCAATCTCTTCTAGAAGGCTACGAGACGAAATTGACCAGTTGGCGCAATGAAATCATTCAATATATTGCATACGCTAACGCACCGGCATAGATCTTGTAGCGGCTTCGCCACATCCGTAGAGGTGTGTTTTTTGGTTCGGCACTCGATGTCGAGGGAGCAAAGAAGCTGCGCGATGCATGAGGTGAGTACACGCAACTGTGCCCGGGTTTCCTTAACCTGTTCGATAGAACCGTATACGAATCTGAATAGAGAGAAAGCGGGGGAAAGGTATGGCACAGGGACCAAGGATAAGCAATCTTGAATAACGTCCATGGTAGTTGAAATGTGGGGCCAGGTATTTCTTTTAAGCTCAAAAGTACCATGTCCAGGTACCAGAGACGGGCTGTGTACGTGAGATAGTCAAAGTCTGTCGGGAAGGGGATAGCAACGGGCCAGAATGTTGCAACTAAACCTATCGTACTGAGGCGAGCTTATCAGTCGCCTCGATCATCGATGTCAAATGAAATCCAACACCGATTCCGTAACTCGCAGAGCTCATTGAAGAATCATTCAAACAGCTGTAATTTCCCGTTACTATATATACAGTATTACTCCTGACAGCAGCATAGAAAGGATGATAGCATGTTGAAACACACGACATGGCTCCTTAGCCCTCACTTCACACCGTTTGAAGAGTGCCTTTTTACGAATGGTAGGAAAACGGATTTCCGTCGCTCCAGACCGAGCACAGTGGCTTCCTTGTACCCAGGCTCATCATCCGTTACAATCTGCATTGTTCGCGGATTTATCCCGAACATTCTACCCCGCATTGCCGTCTCAATGTCTTCATGGCGCTGTCGGCCAGCTAGCAGTTCCCCAATATGTGTTTGAGCTCCAATCGACACTGCAGAGGCAATGGTACCAGGCTGGTGCGCCAGACGGAGAAGTTGCCTAATTTATTTGTGTTATCAGTGGTTCAACCAAATCGGAAGCAAGGCCATTCACCTCTCCGAACGATGAGAAAGCTGCACGATGGTTCCCAGAGCGGCAATCAGGATTAGAATTATTGCCACAAGGTGCACCGCTACCGAACTGAAATGAAGCAGGAGTAAAAAAACATTGTTGGGAATGAAAGGGTTGATTTCGCATATTTCGTACCTCAAGAACAAACGACTGAGTATCAGAGTCACATTCATCGTCATAGGTTCCGAGACGGGCAAGAAATACGCGGTCTGAGCTAGGAGCTTCAGGTACGTAGTCTATATGCAAAGGGTATAAAACATTGGAAGAGTAACAAGATACGCCAACTATAACTCACGTAGACTCGTTTTGAAATTGGGACCATAGCGTCACTGTTGTAAATCAAAGCCGAGTTATTGAGACTATGCTCGGCATATTCATACATGGATGCAGGCAATTGCAACTGAATGGCTAGCTCCCTCATAGAATCCACATCGGTGGGTTGGGTCAGGTTGAAACCAATGCCATTAAATGCAGAACCGTTGAGAGGAGGTCCGGTCACATTACCGGAGACCGACGAATAAGGGGAGTTTCCTGTAGTGAAGTTTCCAAGTGTTGTTATATTTTTAATATTACCAGTTGCGAGATCGAGCTCGACGTGGACGTCATAGAGCGAAATAGTAGGGTTACAGATGACCGCACTTGACGCAACCTGAGGAAGATACGTAAAGAACCAGAAGACAACGGATCTATTCGAAGTCAAACATTATATTCTCAAAAAGCCTAGGTGATATATTTACCGTAGAGTAGCGTCCGAATCATCAGTGGGCCCACATTGTAGGATATCAGTCCCTGGGATACTTTTAAGTGATGGTGGGATATGAAGCAAGGATGAGACTTACCAAACGACGTGGTGGTATTTTTATCTATCGTCCAAGTAACAGAGCACTCTCCGTCAATACTAGTCGCTGTAGCCGTCCACTCAGTGTTATTGGTAGATTGGGTCAAGTTAATCTGTGTAAATACAAATAACACAAGTCAGCGTCACAGTTTGGTGCAATGAATGACGGCGTACCGGTGGAGCTGCAATACAACCGGGGTCGGACAGAATAGCAGCCGTATTGACCGAAAAGGACCCATTTTGACCAAGATAACTTGGCATCTAGTAATACAGTTAATTTTATCAAAAAGATAAAACGCTGTGGAATGCACATCAAATCGGCCGACTGTCCAGGCATCATGAATGTAAGGTGGATCCGTGAGATTATAGAGGATGGCAGAAGAGGCATATCCCGCGGCAGTAACGAAGCCTGTCCAAGGCATTGAAGAATTAGGATAGACCATGTCTCCCAGGACACGAGCTTACCGGCCAAATCCGTAAATTCGGGGCTCTGGTTCAGCCCAATAGCATTCGAATTGTTCACAATAAAAACTGATCAAAGATCCGTCAAATCTTAGTAGAGCAGAGGTTCGGGTCATGTACACACAAGGCTGCGGATCCCAAGGCGTAACCCCTGGGGCTAACAAGGCTCCTGCTAAAGGTGGAAGTGCTATGGCCATCAACACAACTACGCTTGTGATGAATATTAAAGTATGTCCATTCGACCACGCGCGGGACCACACTGTGAATTTACTGTGGAGATGAGTTAGTTCATAGGAAAACATGGAGTCCCCTGTGGCTTACTTCTCGCGGGTGTAGTCCAGTAAAAGGCTCCGTTCCGGTGGAGAATCCCCATGGACGAGATCTACGTAGGGCTATCGAAAGACTCGTCAAGAGGTCTATTGAGAGTAACAACCACGAACCTGTAACCTCTTCATCTCGAGATCTGTCCAAGCCCACAAGCCCACAATAAGGGTGGCTAAGAAAGAAGGAGGAACGGTCTAAGATGTCGCCTGAAACTGAGTAAATGTCACCAAAAATGCAGACGAAGACATACGAGAAGATAATGCAGGATGTGACCACTATCAACTGAGAAGCCACGCGGCACTGGGAATCCTGAAAACGAATGGTTGGATGTTACCACCAAAATCGGATGATTTACACACCCGAATCTCGGTTACTGTAGTAGAGGGCAACCTCGAGTCCAACAGCCAGGAGAACCAGGGCGCCGGAGAATGGAATCCAAAACCAAAGTCTTAGTGGGACAGGAATCCAGGTTTGCAATTCTACAGGTTCTAGTCGTGCTAAAATGAGTACTTAAGGGCGGCTACAATGTAAGCAATCGCCAAACCTGTGGGTGGCTGATACGTTGCATAATTCACCGAGGCATTTTTCTGGTTCAACGGAGGAGAATTGGGGGGCGTCTCACTTGGCTGAATCCAAAATGATGAGCGAAGATATTGAAGTACGAAAGGAAAAGGAATAACCGACTTCTTGGTAGGACAGTAATGGAGCATTGTGCTGGGACATGTCGGAAGCTTATCAGAAGAGAATCCATGTCCAGGCGTGTTTAGCACAGTTTTATATGTCGAGCATGAGGCGCCTGGACTGAGCGCCTGGACTGCAAATCTGTGAACCCAAAAGCAGGCCCTGGCAGCTGCCACTCCCATGACAGTCACGGTGTGGTTATTTATAGTTCCGGTGTTTTCTCGTGGCCGAGCGCTTGAGAAAATTTGGTTCCGACGACCGCGCTGTGAGGTATAACTCTTCAAGCTTCAAGTTGGTATTGACCGGTCGTATAATATCTCGCTGCAGTGAGCAGTGAGCCAGGTATTGTGCCAGTGACAATTACCAGTTTGTACCAATATTAATGACCCTGCTGTAGTGAACTTGGAGTGAACGATCGTTCAAGCAACATTTTCATTCTCACTAAACATCTTGAAACCAGACCGTTGTTCTACTGTGACTGGACTTTGTTCGGTTGAGCATTTTCTACCCCTCAGAGAAACTCCAAGAAACGCTTCATCTCACTGGCTGACACTCCGCCCAGGTCCCAAGCTGATTTGAGTTCCTTGCAGACCTTGTCCACCGCCGCCTGCTTCTTTGCGTGCTCGGCTTTGTCAAAGAAAGCTTTGTGAAGTACCTCCTTTGCCTCCTTACGGACAGCTTCGATGGTACCTATCGGCAATTTGCCGTTGCTCTTCCTAGCCTGCAAGCCTAGAGGGCCGTCCCTGACTTCCTCGAGCTCATACCCGGCTCCAAGCACCTGATCGACGATGATCGCCAACAGAGGCTGGTCATATTGCAGTGGCCAACAGATCATAGGGACGCCTGCGGAGAGACTCTCTTTGATCGACGTGAAGCCAGCATGCGAAAGGAACCAGCCCGTCGAGGGGTGAGAGAGAATATATTCTTGCGGTGCCCACTTGAGCACGAGGCCCAGCTCAGACTCGGTGAAACGCTGGGGGAGAGGTGCGGCATGGTCGCCATGGGCCAAAATCTTTTCAAGATTGAGGATTAAGATGGAGCAGCGAGAGTCCAAAAAAAAACTTACAAACGGTATGCCGAATTCTAGCACGACATCCATGAAAGCATGGAATTTGTCAGGGGTGTTGTGGGTGGTGATTGAGCCAAAACCAATCTGTTGATAGTTTATCGATAGACAGGCGGTTAGCGGGGGAAATGAATATACGCACATACAGAACGGATTTCTGGCCTTGGCCATCCAGAAACTTGATAACTGCAGGATCGACGGTGGCGATGTTTACCGGCCGGTTATTGTCTCCTACCAAGAAGAGGTCGCGTCCACGGGTCTTCAGGGCAGTGCGTAAATGTGCTGCCTGCTGGGGTTCAAGGACCTCTGATGTTCCACCCAGCATAGCGTCGGACTCTCCCCACATCTGAGTGCTCTTTGCAGTCAAGACATGGATAGCGAAGGGTGGCGTTTGAGTAATCTGGCCAGCTAGGATTCAGACAGATAGCGTTGAAAGACAGGATGAACATACCGGCTGCGGAAACAGTTCATTGCCGCTGATGGTAGGAAGACCTGGGATAGGAAGGTCTCTGTGCTGGGAAAATACAGGCATGTGAGCAAATGACAAACGTGAAAATCGAAAGATGGTGATGGGCTTGCCTGATCGTAGGTGTGAAGAGCCATGAAATCAATATCCATGAGACGATCTATGTCGTCTTGCCAGCGGTGGGCATAAGTATACAGAGCCGAAAGAGGACCCGGGTACCAAAACACAATTTTGGGGATCTTGTCCTTGGATAGCTTGCGAACGATGCTACCCGTGTCGTACGGGCCCATCTGTGGTTGATTATGTTTCAGCTTACAGGGCAAAATGTTCATGATGCCTGCTCGCCTCGCCAAGGAACATATCGGGTTTGATGTTAGCAGTCGCTAGGAGCTTGACGTAGATCTTTGTAAACTCAGCCTCGATACTTTCACCGTCGAACATGGCAGCTTCCGCAAGGGTGCAGTACCTGTCGTAGAATGAATTCCTTGTGTTACCGTAAATGAATCTCTGAAAGCGCACCTGACATTCTCTGCGCTTTTGCCAGCCAAATCATGGTCCAGCTGGGCACTTACTTTGGTGGAATCCACGAGCTTGGAGTCGAAGATCATAGTGACAAAGATGTCGGGCTCAGCCATGATGAGGCGAGAGACGAAGCTGATCTGCGGGCGAAGATGGCCCCATAAGCCATAAGAGAAAGTGACGACGTGACGGGGCACTGGCATGTCGAAGAGGTTGGAGAAGGGTGAGCCGAGTAAAAACTTGGACAGCACTTACCGCTAACCTGTGGGGTCGCATCAGTAAGTTTACATATCTTCTTTTAGGTACTTTTTCGACTTTTAGCTTTTTTGTTCTTTTTATTTTGCATCTTTTTTAGCTTTTCCGTACTTTCTACTGTCTTATGCTTTTTCATTTAAGCTTATTCTTTTTTGCTCAAGCTTTTTTCTTTTGTTGTAATGCTTTTGTGTAATGCTTTTTCGTAATTAGGTATGTTGAATATAAAAACATCAAAATGCAATTTCGTGGCTATGGTGGTCTATGTATTTGTTAATGTAGTAGGAATGGAATGCGTTCAATGAAGAATGGAAAGTAAAACTACGTGGTAAAGGTCTGTTACCGAATACTGGCATCAAGTGTGCACCACGCAAAATGGTGTCAATGTGGATCACGGACAAAACTCGCTGCCCACAGACCATATCGGGCTTCACAATCCACATCCCAGTGACATCACAAGGCCGGCAGTCAGATGGAATGAACCACTCCACAAGCGTGCAAGGATAAACAACATCCAAGAAGGTAAAATCAAAAAAGAGGCACACCCTTGCGACGTCCAGCCCTCGGAACCCCTCTTGTTCCTGGTCCGTCACTACATACACTACATCACGTCTAGCTGGGCCTCCATACCATGACCTCGTTGACCGAATCCTTTCACGGTGCATACCACCAATGCCGCAAACATCGCTTGGTGCATAATATACAGAAACAGCTGAGTGATAAACACGAATTTGCCCAGAGAATTTGGGGCAGTCATTAATAGGGACATCGGCTCTGTGAATAACAGCGTTGGGATTGTATGTGTCATAAAGAAACCGCCTGATGTATTCTTGAAGGCGTGGTTGATGGATATGACACATAAGGTCCTTCAGAGCTCTTGGATAGCCTCGTGCTGTTGAGTTGTTTAGACGCGAACATATAGGGTTTCAATCCATACGTACTGACTGATCTTGCAAGTGTAACTTCACCCTCATACTTCTCGCAGTCTACAGGGCCTCCATCGTCATCCTCATCTAATGAGGGGTTGGCGTTGGCATCAGCCAAGGGGGGTACACCGTCAGAAATGTTGATTGGAGATCCGGTGACAGGACCATTGAGCATCCCACGATTCATGAAATCTACCCTTGATGCTGTGAGTTTGTCCGTTCTTTGATTGACAAGTAGCATTTGTCCAAGCGCTTTCCATCAACTAGAGCGTCTCCATGGTATTTTGACAGCCTTAATGTGTTTTGACTCCGTAATTGATGAACAAAGCCCGTTGAGGGCTCCGTACATTTGTGTATTCAATCGGTAGTGGTCCAGTGAGTGTTGACAAGGAAGCACAAAGTGCTCTTGGACACCTGTGTCAACAAAGCATTGTCGTTCATGATGGAAGTCGGTAAGGGTAGCATCAAGAAGGCAGGGTGTGCCCTCGTCATCCACAGAACGGTGTACATAATAACAGAAGTTCATAAATGAATGGAGGGCGTGGACCATTTCGTCAGGAACATAGCCCACTATAGCAGGGATAAAAACCTATCAATAACTTGTGAGTATTTTTGAGAATTCATCACACACAAAGTCTTACCTTCATGAGGGCCTTGGAATCATCGCCGGGTCCATTGCTTGAAGTTTCGACCTTGATAGAATCGGCGCTGGCCAGGAAAGAACAGTGCTGCTGCAATGCGACGGTTGATATCTGCAAGGATCTTGCGAGCAGCAGATGCAGCGTTTGTTTGTTCAATATAGTGCACCACCCATGTTACGAGGTGGTCCTTGAACGTCCCCTTGATTACTTGGTGAAGGATGTCCAGGGTTAAAAGTTCATGGATGTTGGCTCGGGGAAAGTACGCTGTGAAGGGCTATGAGGTTTGGTCAGTTTTGCATTTGTAACAGGCCAGATTTACTTGCCATGATATTGCCAACAACTCTGTAACCATACCATAACTCCTTCAGCGTCAACGCATTCTGAAGTGCTTCTGTGTGTTCATGAGTTCGGAGGCTGTATGTCTCGCCAGAATCCAGTTCATTGGCAGGGGTGCAGCATCTAAAAGAATGTTTGGAAATTGATTTTAATACTGATATTAGAGAACTTACCTAGGACACCACCCTTGCACGATACATGCAAGCAAGGCTTGCTCCGGATAATCGGCAATGTAAAGCCCAATGCCATAGATAACACGATGATAATGACCATCACTGCACCGAGTGATTCGTGGCTTGGTCATATGTTGTCGGAGACTCTCATGAATGTGCGCTAATGATGTATGAAATAGTTGTCTGCAGAAGCATTGAAAATTGTCGTCATCTTGAAACTCGCGATCCGCTGTCATTGTTTCAATGGTCAGTGAACTCATGAGTTGTGAATAAAGGAATCGTACTCTTGGGGATAGCGAGGAAGCCTACCAATGTGACTCCATTGTGATGTGCGCACCTGACATTGTTGTGAACATTACCAAGCGATGCATATAGAGGGTAGTACTCGTTGTGGCCCGTTGCAACTGATACAGTTGTCTTATCGCTGCCCAGAACAACTGGTATGAACATGGCGCCGTGTGTATCAGGATCTTGTGCAATTATATCCTGAATGTAACGTTATTAGCAACACGGACTAGTGAGACTATGACGGTGTAAACGTACCACCTGCTCCCAAGCCCAATTACCCGACATAAGGTCTGTGTATTGACGCTTCCCATTCTTGTAGACATGCTTTGGAGCATAATCCATTTCCGATGCAAAATCAGGGTTGTCGATCTGCATTTCCATGACTTGAAGGAGGTCACGGTGCCAAACTTCGTAAACAGCTGTTTTCCACGGTGCAGCATCACCTTCGATTTCACCAGTATACTCAACCTCAAAGCTTTTCCACGGCACGTCCCCAAGCTTTGTGGAATCTATAGTTGCGTAGAGTTCCTTTTCATCGGCAAATGGCGGCTCTTGGCCCGGATACAATGCAGAGAGGAGGTCCATATGTCGAGTGATCTTGTCACCAGACATTTCGACCTCCCGGTACAGGAAATCGACAGTCTCAAATTCAGCGCAGCTGACATACGGAGAGTAATCATTCATAGACTGAGATGTTTGAGGAGGAGGTGGAGTATCTGTGGGGATGTTGTCACCACCTAGGTTACAAGGAGTACCGTCAAGAATATTGTGTTTAACAACATATTCAGCCTCAGCCGCCCAGTCGAAAGGACTGGCTGAATGGCCAGAAGGGGACTGTGAGGGGGGAGGTGTATCTTGCTCGAAATAGTTGTCAATGGGTGGGGGCGGTGATGCGGCTGGAACAGGGTGAGGTACGACTGCCTTTTGGTGGGTGTTGAAGTGTCGCATGCAACCAGACTGACTTCGGAAAAACTTGTAGCACCCAGGGTGGTGACAGCAAAATACAAGAGGACGAAATAACTTCTTTACCCTCTGCATAGGTGCAAGGGTGAATGATGAACGCTTTCAGCCAATGTGTGGTCTTGTATCAGTACAAATGACTTAGTCAAAAAAGAGAAAAAACGAATGATTTCGTACCTCTAACCTTCTTTATTCAACCTCCCCAAAAATACTGAGATGCCTGGCAAAAAGACACCCATAATCAAATCTGGTCTTCCTGCTAGTAGCCATATGGTGACATGTACAGCAAATAAGGATCACATAGTTGGTCTACCTGATATGCCGGCAAAAAGGGCAACCATGGAGGAAGTAGCGGCTAGAAAGGAGAAAAATGAGCTCATAAAAGTGACAAAGGTAGCCACTGACCTTAAGGCCCTCAAGGCCGTGGCAGCTATTGAAGACTCCCAGAGTCGTAGCAATGCTGAGAAGGTCGCAAACGCCAACCATCCACTGCCAATAGATTTGGTTCATGTACCCCGAAAGATGACCAATGCTGCAAACGATTTAGATGGTTAGTTTTTGTTCCTCTATGACATCAAGTCGAACTCACATTGTCTGTCACCGGCTAAGAGCTTGCCAGCATAGAGAGTCTTTAGGGACCCAACGAGCGTAACAGCGAAGATGCCAGTAATGAAGGATCCAACTTGAAGACCAGCTTAGAGAAACTGGAATCCAAGGCCAGCTTGGTGGAGAAAACGAAAGAGGGCAGCTCTGATAGAGGCCAATCCAAGGGCAATCATGCTTATAAAGGGAAGGAAGCGAGGTTACGTGTCGCTGCTCACAAGGTTCCGGTAGATGAAGACTTGGGCATCAAGTGCAAGGCAGATCTTCACATGTCGCCTAAAAAAGTGTAAGCCTTTCATATTACCAAATTAAATCATGCCATTCCGTTTACATCCCGCTCTTGTTTCTTTCTTTAGATCTGTGGCTAAACGCACAAAGCCTACACCTCTGGTTGGTCTCATTGGAGACTGGCGAGCCAACATTATAGATGGACTGCCAACAGGTAACTCCCAGTTGACATTGACCAGCACTGACTCGGATGTGATGGTTCAAGCTGGTGGTCTTCTTGACGAGGATGACGCTGTATTCATGGGCCCTATCATCAAATTGGAACCAGGATCTGCCACAATCAAGCCTCTTGTAAGTTCTCTATTTCAAACTGTTGCCTTCGATCTGAGTCATCTGATGTAGCCTTTGTCACGAGTTCGCAACACTACTTCTACAGCTAATGTAACCAGACAAAAGCCCAAGGACAATAAGGGCAGGAGAGGCAAAGCCACCCTAGACGATCTCCCCCCAAAAACAAGGATGAAGTTCGGCGCGATTCTCATACCGAACATCAAAGCCTACATGGGATCAATTCCCGCTTGGGTTGAACCTGATCTGGAGATCATCAGGTGCTTATGGGCTGATACTAACATCGGCATTGAGTGCGGATGGAAAAAAGATGACCCTGTCCGCTTATTGGTGCGTGTAATGCGACGAGGTTAAGCGAGAAGTTTTACTTCACAAGCGGATAAGATTGTAGAAGCTTAACGTTTGAAGGCATTACTTTTCGAGGTGTAAGGCAAGTGATACGAATTTTAGAATCTAAAGTACATGCAGTATACTACAGGCTATATATATGCGAGTAGAGAGAGAGGCTGTGTACTATAGACAAAGGAAGGAATAAAAGGAGTAATGAGAGGCTATGCGCCTCGGAATAGAGAAGGAAACATATAAGGAAGAGGGGGCAGTGCATATAGCATAAAAGGAATAAATAAGCAGGAAGAAAAGGCATGGATGAGTCTGTCATGAAAATACGTCACCCCCTATACATTTTTCCTTACTTTCCCATATTTTCATGACGATCCTCTCCGGTTCTCAGGCTCACGACTTATTTCTCACATGACATGCGGAGCGGAGCGAAGCATTACAATTACATCCCCTCGAAGGGGACAGAACACGACGGACAAACTACGACTACAACTCCCCTGGAGGGAGTACGACTATAGACATGTTCCCCGAAGAGGAACACTACTCTACGATAAACGGATCCTCTTCAGATCCCCCGGCCTCAACTCCGGATCCCCCGACACACCCCGTATCGACCAAGAGGGAACCTTCATCGATCATGCCCTGAACGGCATTCTCTAACGCCTTCTCGACCGCTGCCCGACAGTTCCGAGTGAACCGATCAGCAAGACCGAAGCGATAACGAGGCTGGGACTTACGATACCCCAGCCAGAGGTTGTCTTCGGAGTCCGCCCATGAGACCGTCTCGAGCGACGGCATCGAGGCTGACGGTACCGGAGAGGGGGGGAACGCATCGTCCAATGCTAGAAAGAGACCAACAATCATCAGAACATAATCAACGACCAGAAGACCAAACACTTACCGTACGGGTTCTCCAATAACTCGCACAGAAGCCTCTTGTTGCGTACAGGAAGTGGGCAACACTCCGTGCGATGCTTCGCCTTCCCACAAGCGAAACACCGACCAGTAGCCCAATACAAATCCCGATCAGCGTCCGAGAGTGAGAGGGCGTAGTGATGCGTAATACAATTAACCGCGATAGGGGGGGTTGGAGAGAACAGAGCGGACGTCTTGAAGAACGTAAGACGGTGAGAAGAGTGGGGATACATCGCATACTGAAGAACGAAGGCCAAAGGACAACAGGACTTTATACCGCCAGCATGCCCTCACACATTCGACCTTCCGCTCACAGAATCCCACGATCCACCCATGTGACCGGAGGTTGAAATCCCTGACTCCCACGCTGTCTCTTTCTCCATCAAACCACCATCACACAGCGCCCAGACCCTTAACCATGATCGAACCAATGACCACCGCGATCCTCATCTTTTTTCTCATCCTTATTCTCATTCTGGCTTCATTACTATGGGGAATACGACAGACTTACGACATCGCCGACCCCGAAGTCCCCCTGACCACCGTCGTATTCCACCGGCCTCCCACGATCGACGACGACGCGTCACACGGCAACGATAACCCTTACGACGAATGGGGAAACCGTGATGACGCGTACTACGAAGCATACGAATCCACTGACGCGTCCACACGCCGAGACGGCACGATTATGAATCGCAGCAATGCCGAGGGCAATGCGATTACGAGGCAGGAACAACACAGACGCGTCAGCCCTCCGACCCACCGTACGACGAAAAGCGAGTCATTCTTGCTGCGACTCACCGATACTGCGGAGGGAGAGGAGACGTATAAAAGACATCGAAGTACCGGTAGTTTACTTTAACTTTGACCTCCTGTACCATCTCCTAGTAGTTGTACAACGACGCCGATAGAAGTTCAAATCGAAACCCTTACTACTTTCATTCTCAAACCTTATCCCTGAAGTCTCGAACGTCTGATCGAGTCTCACGTATAAGCGCTCATATCCTCAATAACATCCGGTCGCCCCCACGCTAACAGCACCTAGCCGTCAGGCCGACCTCCGATCTCCGACATCGTGCAACCCTTTGAGCGACACCAGATAGCGCGGCTACTAGTCGTGACAGAGTCGTATAAGACAACTAAGTGGAAGGGAATGGCATATGTGGTAATACAGATGACGAAGAGGAAAGAGAAGGAAGAGAAAAGAAAGAAGAAAAGGAAAGGAAGGACAGTACCGTAACAAACTACCAGACTTCAATAATATCGACCGCGATATTCACAATAACGACTCCATATAATCGCGAGGTGCTGGTAAAAGGTTGGCAGACCATTTGAGCTCGTTGATGCGCGTGTGGACCATGCAACGTAATGTTCGGCAGTGGAGATCATCGCCATTGAACTTACGAATGATGTGACATCGGTAAGCAGCGAGGTCGACGGGCTTACAAGGGGAATACTTCAGTACAAAAGGTCGGTGATGTTTGGGACGTCCCCTAGCTAGGGAACTGGATGGGAGATGTGGGGGTGCAGAAGACGCACGGTGAGGGGGGAAAGGCTTAGTCACCCATGTCGTCCAGTCTTCATCCAAAGGAACCGGTTCTGGAAGGGGCTCGGGAGGTGGCGGGGCAGTAAGGTAGACGGCGATAACGAAGGAATCAAAGTCATCAAAGTCGTCAGGGTTGGGGGGAGGGAGAGCGGGGTGGGGGAATGTAGAGTCGTCCTGGATTATCCCTGTACCACTCTGCGCATGCTTCGATATCTGTAAAAGAGCCATCTGGTACCGTAAGCTCAGATAGCCTATGATTAGTGATGCCAATGGAGTGGGTGAAGTGTCATTTCCAGAAGATGTTGGGGAAGCGGACCTTGAGGTGATGGTTGGGGAAGAAGAGGTCGAGGGTGAATTGAAGACCAGCGAGGATATTAAGAAAGTGAATGACGCAACGATATGACCAAGAAAACTTGACAAAATAAGAATACAAGTGAAAAAGATAGTATGCAACATGGTTAGCACCAATGGCATCCGAAAGCGCTAATGCTTCGAGAAGGGCACTATCCCAGTTGACGATGTGAAACCAAAGGTCAGGGCAGTCGGGCCAAGTGGAAGCGTCACTCCAGTCGTCGAAGTGGGGCCAATCACTAAAGAGGCTGTTGTCGTCCTGCTCGTTATTGCGACAGTACATAAACGAGGGGATGATGCGAGGGTCACGAGTAGACAAGCGATGATCGTCGTCGTATCGCTGAACGTGGATGGAGAAATTGAAGCGATGATACTTCTTTGTTAAACGCTTGGAATAAAGCGCAGGACCGAGCAGAGGAGGGAGAGAACGATGAAGATGGGAATGTTTAACAGTAGGATCGAAGAGAAGGCGATCCAGGATGGAGGAAGTCACCTGGCAAAGCCTAAGTGAGTTGGGAGAAGAAGGAGGGCGGTCAAGGAAGTAGGTTTATAATGGATAATAGTTTAGGGTAGGTTTTACTTCCTTAATTGGCAGTCCTCTTGTTCTCATAGTCTAGAACCAAATCACGTGCATGCTGGAGGTTTGATACCGGTTCCCAGGTGTTTTCATCAGCAGGGTAGCCTTTCCATTTCACAAGGTACTCCTTTTTGTGGCTGTGATAACGATGATTGAGAACAGCTTCGACTTCATATTCCTCAGTCTCATCAATGACGTCAGGAGGAGGGCAAAGCGTGTCGCTAATGACTGGAGGATGCAAGTCATTGTTAATATCAGCAGGTTGCAATAAGGAAATATGGAAAACGGGGTGAATCGTCCAGGAAGGCAGAAGTTGGAGTTTGTAAGCTACCGGGGATATGCGATTGATGATGGGAAAAGGTCCGGTATGTCGGACATCAAGTTTCTTCGTGGGTCTCCCTGTGTTAAGGTTTCGGATGTCGAGCCATTTGAGTTGTCCTATTTGTAAGTCAAGGTGTTTATGTTGTTTGTCAGCAAAGTGTTTCATGTTGTCAGTGGTACGTTGTAAGGAATGTTGGGTGTGAAAGCGAGTGTTTTCGAGAGTCATAAGAAAATCGTTAACGGAGGGATTGTTGGATTCCGGTTTGTCAATGGAAAGGGGAGTGATCGGATGGCGTCCTTGATCTAAGTAAAAAGGAGAGTAGCCGGTGGAAGAATGTTGCCGATTATTATATGAGAACTCAGCCTGTGATAACCATTCGGACCAATCGGTTTGCATGAAATTGGTGTAGAGCCAGAGATATTGTTCGAGCTCTTGATTGGTTTGTTCGGTTTGGCCATCGGTTTGCGGATGATAGGTGGTGGAAAGTGCTGTTTCAATACCAAGTAATTTATTGAGTTCTTGAGTGAATTTGGCAGCGAATTGTGTTCCACGATCAGAAATGATCTTCTTTGGCCAACCATGTAGTTTCCAAATGTGGTTGCGGAAAAGTCGAGCAGCGCCTTCTGCAGAGAGAGCAGAAGTTGTTGGAATAAAGTGAGCATGTTTTGTGAATTGATCCACTATGACAAAGATTGCGTCGAATCCAAAGGAAAGTGGTAACTGCATAATAAAATCTGCAGTGATTTCTTCCCATGCGGCGGATGCCGGAGGAAGGGGATGAAGGAGTCCTGCAGGGCGTGAACGTAAAATTTTAGTGCGCTGACAATCAGGGCAGGAATGAATGAAATTTGAAACATCTCTGTGGATTTGATCCCAGACGTAAGAGCGAGAAATCAATTCGCAAGTCTTTTCTATTCCAGGATGCCCAGCATGAGGTGGTGAGTGAGTCGAACGAATAATCTCAGTCCGCAGAGAAACAACCTCGGGGACAACTATACGTTCTCTAGCATCTCTAACCAGGCCATCGATGAGGGACCATCAGGAAGAGGGATCGGAGAGTTTAGAGGAGACGTGAAGAGGTAACGGCAAAGGGTAGCAAAGTTGGTCTAAGAATCTAGGAGAGGATAAATTAATGATTGTGTTGATAAAATGATGTTCCAATAACAAAGCTTTATCCGTATTGTCTAGACCATCAGGAACATAATCGGGCCATCAAGATAAACCATCAGCCCTATTGCGCTTTTCCGGAATATGTTCAATGCAGAAGTTGAATCAACTGAGAAATTCCAACCATCATGCTTGACGACGTGACAAAGTGCGATTTGTCATGAAGTATTTGAGAGCTTGGTTGTTGGAGCGAATGGTGACAGTATGATTGGCTCCTTCAAGTAAGTGTCGCCAGTGTAAAAGGGATTTAATGATAGCGAGAAGCTCTTGATTGGGGGTGGAATAATTTCGTTCTGCAGGGGAAAGGGAAGCGGAATAATAGCTGATAGGATTTAGTTTATCATCGTGTTTTTGCATAAGCACGGCACCAATTGTGAATCTGGCAGAGTTGGTTTTGAGGATATAGGGTAGATCTAAATGGGGAGCTTTGAGAATTGGTTTGGAGGTGATAGCTTGTTTTAATTTATCGAATGTGGATTGACAGTCGGAAGACCAAGCAAATTTAACGTCTTTTTGTGTGAGTTGATGTAAAGGTCGAGCAATGGAAGAAAAGTCTTTTATGAATCTGCGCCAGAAATTCATTGTATCAAGGAATCATTGTACATTGCGAACGCGTTTTGGAGTTGGCAAATCGGAGATCGATCGAATCTTGGCAGGGTTAATAGCTATTTCCCCATGAGAGATAATTTGTCCAAGATATCGAACAGAATCTTTCTCGAATTGACATTTGACAGGTTTGCAAGAGAGATTATTCTCTTGCATGATGTTGAGTATGCGTTGGGTATTCGTTTCGAGTTCTTCAGGGGTATCTCCTAGGATAATAATGTCATCCATATAAATGAAGACACAACCTGTTGCGAGAACATCATGAAATCGAATATTCATCATCCGTTGAAAGGTGGCAGGGGCATTGCAGAGTCCAAAGAACATGACAGTAGGTTCGAATAATCCACGGTTTGTAATAAATGCGGCTTTCCATTCGTCTCCATGTTTAATCCGAATGTTGTTGTAACCCTAGCGAACATCAATAACAGTAAAGTGTTTCGCTGATTGAAATTTTGGTTGTTGGAGGATTTCAGATAGGAGAGGGAGCGGATAGCGATCGTGAACTGTGTGGGCATTACTGCTATTTGCAGAACTTAGGGCACATGTGAAATTTTTCCAAAAAAACACATATTTGGTAAATCTACAATAACTCCCTCAGTTTTCAACTTTTTATTGCAAACATAGATTCCATTGTAATCTCCTTCAAAATCCACATTCAACCCTCTATTCAGATTTTTATTATACCTATTATTTCCTTTTTTTGAAATAGAGGCATCTTGGCATGCAAAACTCAAATGAACATCTCGGATTGCCTGTAGAAATTCCAGAAAAATTCCATGTTGTATCTATGGCATATTTCTAGTCAACAATGTGTTTTATTTTATTATTTATTGTCTGTGTCATTCTGTGAGTTATTGTATTTTAATGAGGTACTGTGTATTTTCAATAATAATAAAATAAAATACACTGTTGACTAGAGATATGCCATAGATACAACATGGAATTTTTCTGGAATTTCTACAGGCAATCCGAGATGTTCATTTGAGTTTTGCATGCCAAGATGCCTCTATTTCAAAAAAAGGAAATAATAGGTATAATAAAAATCTGAATAGAGGGTTGAATGTGGATTTTGAAGGAGATTACAATGGAATCTATGTTTGCAATAAAAAGTTGAAAACTGAGGGAGTTATTGTATATTTGCCAAATATGTGTTTTTTTGAAAAAAATTCACATGTGCCCTAAGTTCCACAAATAGCAGTAAGATAACGATAATCATGGATTGGGCGTAATCCTGGATCAGAACCTAAAGCGTTAATTTCTTCAACCTTGTTTACGAAAAAGAAGGGAGCAGATTGGGGTGACTTAGAAGGTCGTATTCGTCCTGTCAAAAGATTTTCTTCTAGAAACTTGTCGAGTTTGACTTGTTCTTGAGGAGATAAGGAGTAGAGTTTTCTGCATTGTGGTGTGAAGGAGTCTTTAAGATTGATAGCGTGATCGAAGTCGGAATGCGTAGGAAGTTTGTCGAAAGATTTCCTAAGAAAGATATCTTTGTAGTCCCAATACTTCTCTGGTATGAACGCTTTCATATCTTCTTCAACCATTGTAGTACGCGAAGTATCTCCGAGTGAAATGCTGTTAATCATGTGGAGGATTTGATCTTGTTTGAAAGAAAAATACTCATCATCGGATCCAAGATCAACTGAAGCAATGAATTCTTCGTTAGGATCCAAAGGAGTGTCGACTCTTGATTCATACATCGAATCCACGGTCAGGGATGTCAAAGGAATTCCCTTTTGAAATATCTCCAGCGTTTTGTCTATGACACCGGTGTGTGGATTGTGTTTTCGAATCCAAGGGAAGCCAAGAATGACGTTGAAGTTGCCGATGGAGGAAATCTCCAAGTTAAGGCATTCGGAATATGATGGTGGTGCGAAAAGATTGACATCACAATAAGAATTGATGGGGCCATCTCGGTTGGGTGAGCCATCGACGTTCCATACGGGTATTGGGGATTCCAGATACTGCCGAGAGAGACTGTTGTTCTCGACGAAGGAGCGATCTATAAAAAGACCGGAAGCGCCAGAATCAATAAGAACATGGACAGGAAACTTTTCATAAGTATCTATAGTTCCGAGATAAAGTGTGACCGAAAAAGTGTCATTTGAAGAAACTAAAGAGCCTAGACAGCGATAAGAAGATAGTCCATATAAAAAATCGTCTGGTAAATCATTGAAGAAGTCCAAACAAGATGATGTATCTAATGTCCCTCAGATACAAGATTATTAACTAGTTCCGCTTTCTGCGCATGTGTAAATTTAGACACACCCGATGTCTCATAGAAAGTATTCCCCAAAGAACTTGCTTCTTTCGTCTCTTTTTCATCCTTTGTAATCGCACGTATAGTGCGAGTGCGTTTGTTCTGTCCACAATCAGAGCAATTGTTGCTGCGAGAGGTGGTGGTGGGAGAGAGAGAGGACGAAGAGGTGCGATTGGGGGAAGCGTTAGCCCAATGATCTTTGGAAGCGCATATAATGCACTGTCCTGCAGCCTCTCATTGTGCAGCGATAACGGGGTCAACCGCTTCTGATTTGATGCGAGAAGTAGATGGCGCGGAAGATGTGGAGGAGGTGGATGGTTTAGACGAAGACGAAGGTTTGGAAGACTCTTTCTTCTTGCCTTCTGCTTTGGTGGATGACTGTAATGTGAGGAGTTCACGACATTGTTGATCAAAGTGTCGAGCGTAAGTTTTCCATCCTGCGATAGTATTTGGCATAACTTCGAGACAATAAATACTAGTAACAAGTCCTGAATTTAGTCCATCTTTAAATTGTCCTATGAGTGCCTCATCGTTAAACCCTGTATTCACCTTGTATTCTTCGAACTTGACAATGTATTCGTCAGCTGTAAGCTTTCCTTGCTTGACATCTTTGATTTTGAGTCGAGCCATTGCTGCTTTGTCGAGATCTCTGAACGAAGTATGAATGTTGGCTTTAAATTGATCCCAGGTATACATCGCCCAAGGGATCGACATTGTCTTGTTCTCTGCCCACGATAGAGCGCTACCAGACTTCATATACGATAATCCGAGAATAATTTTTTGCATGTTGGTATAAGCTTGAGTGCGAAGGAATAGTTCGCACTGATGGAGAAACTTGTCGACATTATCAGATTTGCCATTGAAGTCTTCAGGTTTAGCAGGTTTAAGAACTGGAACAGGAGGAGCAGAGGGGAGGAGGAGGAGGGGGGACAACAGCAGCAGCAGCGCGAAGGACAGCGATTTTGGCATTGGCATTGTGGAGATCTTGTTGAAGGAGGTTGACAGGTTGAATGAGGTTCTGAAGTTCAGCAGCAAAATCGGCCATTGGTAATGAAGAAGAAGATGCAGGAAAAGGAGGCGAAGGAGGAGGTGGAGGAGGTACTGGACGATGAGAGGATGATGATGGATCTGGGGGGAAACGAGGGGCAAGACCAAAGGTGGTTTGCGATCGAGTGCGAGGGGGAGCAATGGTGGGCTACGTGCGGTGAAGGAGATTCTAAAACTGTAATGCGACAAGGTTAAGTGAGAAGTTTTACTTCACAAGCGGATAAGATTGTAGAAGCTTAACGTTTGAAGGCATTACTTTTCGAGGTGTAAGGCAAGTGATACGAATTTTAGAATCTAAAGTACATGCAGTATACTACAGGCTATATATATGCGAGTAGAGAGAGAGGCTGTGTACTATAGACAAAGGAAGGAATAAAAGGAGTAATGAGAGGCTATGCGCCTCGGAATAGAGAAGGAAACATATAAGGAAGAGGGGGCAGTGCATATAGCATAAAAGGAATGAATAAGCGGGAAGAAAAGGCATGGATGAGTCGTATAAGATGACTAAGCGGAAGGGAATGGCATATGTGGTAATACGGATGATGAAGAGGAAAGAGAAGGAAGAGAAAAGAAAGAAGAAAAGGAAAGGAAGGACAGTACCATAACAGTGCGTGCCTTGCACATGCCCTTATTGTATTGACATAACTTATTTGATTATAACACCAAGATCGGCTATCACCTTGAGTCTTGGCACCATGCATTCGCACAGCACGCCATGGTTGCTGTCAAGACTCTGCTCACCAGTGACCCGTCTACCACCAAGGAAGAACGTGCCGAAATGGCAGTGGAGCTTTTGGGAACTAACATGGCCAACCGCCCTTTTTACTGGAAACACAGAGAGGATGGGAAAAAATTGGTACGCTGGCTGATTACATGTAAATGATAATACCTACTGACACATTTCTAGCTCTTCCAATCTGATGTTATCACGTATATGCTCTCGTCACATCTCAAGGACATAAAGTATGCGAACAACCGCATATATCAAAATGCACAGATGTTAGGCGCACTCATTTTATCTATCCAAGCAGTGAGTAATGTATTACACATCATGCTGTTTTAACCTTATCGTTTTTCAGGTTGCTCGAGCCTTCTCTTGCTGGATCACAGGCGAGGAGGTGGTGCAGTCAAACAAACTTGGCCATTTTTTACAGGAGAATTACAGTGACCGGTGATGCGCAGGTGGGGGTAGTAAGAAGGGAATCTAACTATGAACTGCTAAGAAAGGTGCGAGGAAGTTTCGGAAAGCCTACACTAGGATAGAAGAGGAAAGTAAAGGAAGAGAAGGGTGTGAGACACTCAATATAAATGCTGCGATAAAAGTCGAAGTGGTGCGATAAAAATAAGAGAGTTGCGATAAAAATCGAAGAGGTGCGATAAAAATAAGAAAGTCGCAGTGAAATGGAAGGGTCGGACAGTGAGAGAAGATAATATAAAGCGAAGGGACTGGGTTTAGGACTAAGGATAGGCTCTGAGACGAAGGGGGAAGGACGGTGTATCTGGATTGTCTGGGGGTTCTCTGGGATCTCTGTCTAGTGGCTCATACATGCAGGTATATAAGCTGTAAAGACAAAGGAAGAGGGATGAAAGAGTATACTATATGGGGATATCAGAGAGAGGGGCATATGTATCATAAAGGAAGAGTATAGGGGACGATGCATAAGAAAGTAGAACAAAGAAAACAAAGGAAATACTTCGAAATGCGATAACTAAAGAACTCTGAAGTCGCAGATGATCGCAATAGTCACGACTTGATCACAAGGTCGAAGAGTGTCGGATTGATGTGAATCGCATAGAATCGTGAGATATATTGAATCGGAGGCCAGGATCGTACAGTGCATATCACCGGGAGGTTCTTAATTCAAATGGCTGGGTCAAGACGGAGAACCATGTTTCTGCTCTGATCCCAACAGTTACGAAACTGACTTTGAAACAGTGGTTCGAGATCACGGCTGCTGCCAAGTGTTACCTTTTCACCCCCTTTTGCCCTGCTTACTCATCGCTCAATTCCCACAACCACTTTCCCACGACGAAATGCCAAGTCCCACGATCCTATTGGCTACCGTTCTCTCGGGTCCAAGCTCTCGCGCTTTGACATCTCCACATGTATGATCAAACACATGTCTGGTTATCGTCCAATCACATCGCTGTAGAGGTCCAACATCCCTCTGAGTGCGTATTGTCGATTCTTCATGTATTCTATTGAACCCGACGCTCCATGTTCGAATCCAACATAACCCGACATAACCCGACGTAACTCGATGTAACCCTTACCCGACGTAACCCTAATCCGACATGCTCCACCCACGGCCGCTTTCATGCTGACATCACTGATCACATGTGACATCTCGGGTTCCTATACCGACATCGGACTTGCCCAAACTGTATACCCCTGTCCTCTTTGGAGATAGGTCCTTATTTTACATCTTTTTCGTTATATCTTTTCCTCTCCATTATTGATCTCTTCGTTGCATTGCAACCCCCTTTTCATATCCCCATTCCCACTGTCCTTTGTAGTTTCCCATCGGCCGAAGTAGACATGACTGAAAGTAGAATTACTCAACCATGTACTATAAAATGGTCCCCGACGACTGTACAAACTAGAATAGAATTAGCCCCCATTTCCAAACAATCCAGTTCCCCCCTCTTTGTCTCGCTCAGAATCGTTCAGAACTCCTTAGAACCTCTTGTCGTCGTAGCCCGTAGACTTCCCCCTTTATATTTACTATTTTATCTCGTTTTATCATTACCCGCTCGCTGTACCCGATCCAACCCGCCGTACCCGACGTCGTCAGTATCGTCAGCTTCCCTATTTCTCACCCGTTATCGTCGTATTAGGCGGCGGCTTTACTCATATTCTCTTACTACCCTTTTTACTACGACTCATGACACTGATTACCCTGTCACTTTCACGCTGACACCCCCTTTGGTTAGGATCTTTTATTCCGAAGCCACCCCGAACACGCCTTTACATCGCGCTTACTCATCCAAGATAAGAGGACTTAATGCCATTGGCTGGAGATAAGAGGGAGTTATGCTATTGGATGATAGAGTACCACCTCCCCTCAAGTTCTTTCCTATATATATCATCATTGTATGTACATTGTACCTTACATTTAGTCTGGTTTACCCACCAGATCAATATAATCCCCCTTCCTCTCTCCATCGTTCAAAAGTTAGTCTGAGTTTGTTTGTTGTCGGAGCCGTCCCATAGACAATCCGTAACAAAAGACTAAACGTTCCACTCTCCCCCAACAAACCGACTCACGTCACGAAGAAACTTGGCTGCGATCCCTGCGTTTATCATCAGTTTATCTGAGATAAAGCTCGCACAAGTCCCCGAACCCGAACCCGGTAGCCCATCACAGTGGAGTACTTTTACTTCGAAGATGGTTATGAGAATTCCGAATATCACTTACCCGACAAATCCTATCCTCCCTATCTCTCCATCTCACAATACTTTCCCGACCCCTCTACTCTACCTACACCCACACCAACACCTTCTGTACGGTCTGAAGAATTGATCAAGACCGTACCCATCGAAACCATCACCGAACCAGTCCGTGTCGTATCACGTGATCCACCCAAAGTTTGGCCATATTATCAATCGACGAATCCACCCGATCCCCGTGAAGAATTCTTTGATTCTATCATCGGTGCTGAGCCAACACTTGGATGAGATCCTGTTGATATCCTGACAGGTCTCAACGAAAGTTCAGAGTGGCAACGTTGGAGACATAAGCTCCCCATCCCTCCTGCACAACAGATCCGAGACAGTCCCTCTGCACGTAACGATACCAAGATCAAACGTATGAGAACAAAAAAGCTTTTTCGTTTCGTCCGCCATCATATCCATGTTATGCAGAAATCATTGGCACATCTCCAGTCCTGGATATCTCGACTGTTCAATGTCTCCTCCATCCCCACAATGCCCCCATCCAACACCGTATTATCTACTGGAAGTGGGAAGCAGCCCAATACCTCGAAGAACAAGGATTCTTTGAAACCATCAATGTCCCTGGAAGATCCTTCTTGGTGATCGACCCACCCCTGATCTATCCATATTACCGAACAGTTGTTTGGGCCAAAGATTATATTGCATTTGCAGACCATTTTCCTCTCGACTGGAAGACTCCCATACATTCAGGACTGAAGCAATCATACGAAGATTATCGCGAAACTCTCCCCATTCCCCCTACACATTTCCCTTGAGTCTTACGATCTGATTACGGCAGTCCTATCCATTGGCTCCCCGACCCATTAACACGCCTCGATCATTGAATCACACATCTCTGTAACACACAAGCGTTGGACAACGATCTAGGGCTACAGCGATTAGTCAAACACCTTGGATCTTGCAAAAGAAAACATATCTCTGCTTGGACCACCAGTCCCGCCTACGACCATTACCTCCAATGGAAAAGACGGTCATCCAGACACTAAACAATGGCATCTGCGAAATCACTCCTCCCTCTCCCCCAGAAATTCAACGGTGACAAAGAAGAATTGCCCTCTTTCATCCGCACCGTCACTATCTACGTCACCGCGAACGCGAAATACTTTGATGACTTCGGTACCACCAACGACCCC
Source organism: Hygrocybe coccinea (assembly GCA_963555575.2). Lineage (NCBI taxonomy): Eukaryota > Fungi > Basidiomycota > Agaricomycetes > Agaricales > Hygrophoraceae > Hygrocybe > Hygrocybe coccinea. The sequence continues at coordinate 3,144,497 of OY741988.2, read as the reverse complement.
GTTCCCGTCGAGACTCGACATGAAAGGAAAATCTTCCTCATTCTGTCTCTGATGGATAAGGGTATTGCGGCCGAATGGGCCAACAATTTCTGCGACGGTGTCGCAGATGATTATACCACGCGAAGAGCTGCCCACACCATGGGAGATCTACCACAAATGAACTGGGGAACATGGATTGCCTTTGTGGCACAGATGTACGCACAGTTTGACAAACCAGACGACAAGCGAGATGCCACGATCAAACTCAACACGCTTTGTCGAGGCAAACTGACGGCCGACGAATTCTGGCTTCAATTCGAAATCTTATATAAACGTGCCGGGTGGCATCTGATCACCCAACAGGAGCAACTAATCCCGCTCCTTGAAAACCACTTGAACAAACCTCTCGTCAACCGAATCTTCGGTCTAGAGACAATGCCAACCACCATAGCAGAGTGGAAGGCAAAGACCATCTTGTTGGACCGCCAATGGCGTCGTCGCAATGAGATAGAACAACTTATGGGTGGAAGTAACCCGATGAAGAAGGGTGAGAAGTCAAAAACGACTTACACTCCTGCCGCAGTTGCCACAGTGCCTGCAAAACAGAAAGACCCCGACGCCATGGACGTCGACCGAGCCGCTGTCGCGGCTGAGAAACTCAAGCAGCCGATCTCTGCTGAACGAACGGAGTTGATGAAAGCCAGCCTTTGATTCAATTGCAAACAGCCCGGACATCTCTCGCGAAACTGCCTGTCCCACGTACAACGTGTACGTTGTCATGATCCAAAATGGTTTTGGATCAAAAACATGGTACAAGATTGAAGAAAGGATATTCATACAATTTTCCATTCAGCTGCAATATTGCAATTTCAGCTGGAGTATCCCTTCTCTCATTAGCCAGGACAACAAGTGGACAATATCAGGAATATAGCCCCAAGCACTAAGGGATGGTGCCCTGCCACCATCAAACCCAGCTTACAGTATCAGTAATGAAGGGACAAGGCCTTATCAGATTACAGGATTAGATAATAGCTGACTTATCCTTATCTTTACCAATAAGGAAAGGATAAGATCAACAGCCACAGCCTTACATCAGACATCAAGATCCAAGATCAGAGCAGCCACATTCCACAGCCACCTTCTTATCTTTCTTGATAACAGATAAGATAAGAAGCACAGCCTTCCATCTTCTATTCTAGAACATTGGAAAAGAAGCACAGCACAGCCTTCTATCTTCCATCAAAGAACATTGACAGAGGAAGCACAGCCTTCTATTCTAGAACATTGGAAAAGAAGCACAGCACAGCCTTCTATCTTCCATCAAAGAACATTGACAGAGGAAGCACAGCCTTCTATTCTAGAACATTGGAAAAGGAAGCACAGCCTGAAGAACTGATTCTAGAAGCCCAATTTGAAATTACATGTTCCAGCCTTGGTCCATGATTCCTAGAGAACCATAGACCACCCCAGATCTCAAAGAAGATCAGCCAGTGGCTCATCTCCCCTCAGATAACTCATTGATCAATCAGCAGCCCCACCTTATGACCCCATTATGACACCTTATGACACCATCTTATGACACCATTATGACACCATCATGACCAATTATGCCCCCATCCTTTCTCACAGTACCATATGATTCTCAGTAATTGACTCTGCATGAGTCACAAACCTATGCCCCAATTTCCATTTGCCTTTTATGTGCTTGCACACCCTATGCCCCATTTCAAATTACTCCCTTGTGATTCCTCTTGACTCACAAACCTATGCCCCTATTTCCAATGCTTACTCACCCTATGCCCCCTCATCTCATATTACTCTATTATGACCAGTTATGACTCACTAACCTGTACACTCATTTCATATTCCATCCTATGACTCTGAATGACTCCTGTAGTTGAAAAGGTATAAATAGGGCCCAGTTTCTGCAGGAGACATCAGTCAAAAGTTGATCCCCCCCAAGTCAAACTTGATCCCCCATTCCCATCATCCTTTGATTCACCCCCTTCAGTATCTAACTACTTGTGTAGTAGCTAGTATACCAATTCAGTTACAGTTACAGTCTTATTCTTGCTTGCTATTCATTCTCAAATCAGATAGTCTTAATTGATCTATCAATATCTGATATATTGATACTCTTTTATTACTAGTTTGGGAAATATTCTGTGACATAGTGCCGTTACTATTGTCATTTGTCTCAAGATATATTGGTCTTCACCAAGATATCCCAGTACATATTCTGAACCAGTAGCCAATGTGCGTTTGAAGCTTCGGAATATTGTCAGATATCTTGAACATCAATACTTCTTGACTGTTTTATTGTTTCATACCTTTGTCATTGTCACATTCTGTTTGATAGTTTTTGTCACACATGCTTGTTTGACTTCCACTATCTCTTGCTCATCCCATCCTTGCTCATCATACACTGCACTTGTCACTCTTGCTAGTGTATACTCTCAAAGTCTTTACCTGTGTAGGAAAGACCTCACTGTTCATCCATCCTCTAAGTCATATAACTTGACTTAAACTTACTCAAGGTAGCTGTTCACTGGTATCTTGACTACACTAACCTTTGTTTAGGACAATTCCCAGACAACACAGTTGTTGAGCACAGACCTTAGGTGTTTAACAGTTGCTTACCATCCCCTGAAGAACAACAAGGTAATTTCCCGATCAAAGTCGCACTCCGGAAACCCTTGGTGCAGATTAGTTTTTTCATATAAACTTTTCTCACGAACAACAACGTGTATTGAATATCGAACAGGAGCAACACGTCCGCTCCATGAATACCGAACCTGCACCAAGCGGCCAAGACATCATTCAGATGCTTGAAGCCCGTTGCATGCAACTCGAGGACGAACTCGCCCTCATGAAAAAGGATTTTTAAAATGGTCAAAGAAATGCATGGACTCTTCGACCAAGTCTCATCTATCTACCACTCCCCCTGTAAATGTAAATGTACCAACCGTTGTTGAATTTAGTGCAGGTCAGGGGTATCAGGTACCCTTAAGGGTTAAGGGTACAGGTACTGTGCGGGTAAAGTCCAAGTCCAGGGTCTAGATACCTGCAGTACCTGTGAAGTACCCTCACGGGTACTGCCTGTATTTTTTTGGAGGATAAAAACACCAAAAACCTCATTTTTTGGTGTTTTTTCACTGTTTCTTGCATATACCATGGGACCGGAAGCTCTTAAAATTCCCTAAAAAATGCAGGGATGCTTTCCAATGTGTTCTAAACAGTTCTCCAGTTTACATCAAGACAATCCGATTGGTATTTAATCCGGTAGAAATCGAATACTACCTCAAAAACCTGTTTTTTCGTGTTTTTTCACTGTTTCTTGCATATACAATTGGACCGGTAGCTCTTAAAATTCCCTAAAAAATGCAGCTATACTATTTAATGTGTTTTAAACAGTTCCCCAGTTTACATCAAGACGATCTGATCAGTATTTAATCCTGTAGAAATCTAATACTACCTCAAAAACTCGTTTTTTGCATGTTTTTTGTGGAATTTGCACAAAACTTGCATGGAACCCGTACCCGTGGCCTCAAATCCATACCCGCGGCGGGTACGGGTATGAGTCCAGGCCCCATAACCTGCGGGTATACCCGTGACCTGCACTAGTTGAATTCGACCGCATTTTACATGAACTTCAAACAATGAGACAAGACATGCAGAACAAAATAAGTCATAAAAAGCAAACAAAACGGTGGCCTAACTCAAGGTTACCATTCGAAGAACAAATACAGAATGGTCAACCTGAGTATGCTGAGGTGCCAGCAGAAAAGAATTCTGTATCTGTTACGGTCGCACCAATCAGACCAGTCATTGAAAGTGCATTCAATGCCGAAGAAACAATGGTCGCCATCATGAACACTGACATGTATGGTGCCCTCGATCTTTTAAATGACTGGGATATTCACGGACAACATGTCATGAAGATCAGTCCAGGATTGGTTGTGAAGTTATGACGAATGCCTATCGACAAAGCCATCAAACACTTAATCACTGAGCTTCCACAAACCTATCAGCGACATACAGTAATCAAGATGGAACTGATACCGAAACCGACTGCGGTTAAGATTCAAAAAATGCGACAAATGACACCCCTCATGACGAAGGCTGATAGATGATCGGCTGAATGGAAACTGCGAGAAGTCAACCAGCAAATCGAACAATTGGTTGCATCATCGGATGACAGCACCATGATGATGTCGATCAGCGTCAAAGGTCAACTAACTACAATCGACAACCAACGGAGATTCTCTGTTACTTGTCTACTGGATTCTGGTTGCACCGTCTCCGCCATCAACTCTGGTTTCGTACGGCAATATCATCTTATGACACAGAAATATGAGAAGCCTTTCCCTAGCTATAATGGAGACGGCACAATGTCCAAAGATGGGTTGATCACGGAATATGTCAAGATGAATCTACGTCTCGGTGAACACATGGAACGGATACACCTCACGGTGATCCCCCTGGCAAAAATCGACATCTATCTCGGTTTTGATTGGTTGAAGAAACACAATCCTGAGATTGACTGGTTGACTCAGACGGTTGATTTTACCCAATGTCTTTCTGTCTGCAGTCATTCCCCTGGCAAAATCGAAGGTGTAACATTTAAAACTGCAATCTATGATAAACCTGCCTGGTATCGTGCATTCCAGACAAAATCTACGGAGTTAGCACGCGCTAAAATGACAACTGAGAACAAGAAATCAGAACAATCTATCGTCGACCAATTGCCAGATGCATACAAAGAATACAATGATGTATTCGATCCCAAGGCATGCCACCATCCCGACCTTGGGATCACGCGATCAACCTGAAACCGGATGCACCCGATCACTTGAATTGTAAACTATATCCATTGTCACCCCCAGAACGCGAGAAACTTGATGAGTTCCTCAACGAAAACCTAAAGGCAGGCAAGATTAGGCCATCAAAATCACCCTATGCCTCACCATTTTTCTATGTACACAAAAAGGATGCAACCGAACTACGTGGTGTACAGGATTATCGGAAACTGAATGAACATACCATCCCAGATAATTATCCATTACCGTTGATCGATGATATTATAAATCAGCTCGATGGTGCAGAATATTTCACAAAGTTGGATGTTTGTTGGGGATTTAACAACATACGGATCAAAGAAGGTGATCAGTATAAAGCCGCGTTCCTGACACCCAAGGGATTATTTGAACCCACCATAATGTTTTTCGGTTTACAGAATTCTCCTCCAATGTTCCAAAGGATGATGAATCACATATTCCGATACGAGATATGAGCAGGATGGTTACATATATACATGGATGATGTCATCATCTTCTCCAAGAACTTGGAAGAACATCAAGAATGGACACGTCAAGTGTTACAGAAATTCCGAGACAACAAATTGTTCCTAAAGATCAGAAAATGTACCTTTGATACCCAACGAGTGGAATACCTTGGTCTCATTGTCGAACATGGAAAAGTACGCATGGACCCTATGAAAACAGATGCAATCACCGATTGGCCCATTCCGAAGAATAAAAAGGAATTACAGTCATTCCTAGGTTTTCTTAACTTCTATCGACGATTCGTTCGCAACTTCGCACAAGTCACATTACCGTTAAATTCCTTAACTGGTAAAAAGGACTGGGAATGGAACACGGAACAGCAAGTTGCGTTTGAGGAATTAAAATGAATCATTACGACAGATCCCATTCTTGTCATCCCCAATAACTATGGAAAATTCAAGATCGAATGTGATGCCTCAGATTTCGCCACTGGTGCTATCCTGTCACAGCAACAAGATGATGGCACGTGGCATCCAGTAGCCTTTCTATTGAATAGCATGTCTCCTGCGGAAAGGAATTACGATGTCCATGATAAGGAATTGCTCGCAATAATCCGATGTTTTGAACAATGGCGACATTTCCTTCTCGGTACACCGGAGATCATCGATGTTTATACTGATCATCAAAACCTCACCTATTTCAGGCAACCACAAAATCTGACTTGACGACAAGCCCGATGGATCTCCTTCCTCCAAGATTATAATTTCAAGCTCCATCACCGTCCTGGAAGTTAAAACCGCAAGGCAGACCTGCTTTCAAGGCATGTCAACCACAACCGAGGTCTCAACAACAATAAAAATGTTATTGCACTCCCTAACTCTCTGTTCATGGCTTCTCTCGACACCACCACGATGAGTCCTCAATGGCAGAAACAATTCATTAAACATGGACTTCAGCTGGACAAACAAGTCAACGAAGGATTAAAGGATCCTAACTCCCCTTGGAAATGTATGGATGATGGTCTGATCTACCATGACAGTTTGTTATATGTCCCCAAAGACGATCGTCTTCAAGGAGAAATCATACAGGAACATCATGATACTCCCTTATCCGGACATCCCGGACAAGAGAATACGTTCAGGGCCATTGCTCAACACTTCACTTGGCCTTCTCTCCATGCTGACGTCAATAAATACGTCGCAGCATGCCTACCCTGTCAACAAAAAAAGATTCATCGGGGAAAGAAACCAGGGTTGTTGCATCCCCACACAATTCCCCCATATCCATGGCATACTGCTACTATGGATCTGATCGGTCCATTGCCTGAATCACAAGGTTTCAATGCTATCCTAGTAGTAATGGATAAGATGAAGAAGCAATCAGTCCTCATTCCCACTACCACCGCGTTGACCTCAGAAGGATCTGCACGTCTGTACCGTGACAATGTCTTCAAATGATTTGGGTTACCTCGAGTTATCATTTCTGACCTTGGAACTCAGTTCGTATCGGGTTTCACAAAAGAACTGAATCGCCTGTTAGGTATCATCGGACATCCAACAACCACATATCATCCACAAGCAGACGGACAAACCAAACAGACCAATGCCGAGATTGAGACATATCTTCGACTGTTCATCAATCAACGACAGGATGATTGGGTCTAATGGTTGGCCTTGGCAGAATTTGCCCTTGCAAACCATGAATCCTCATCTACCGGCATGTCCCTGTTCTATGCCACTATGGGTTTCCATCCATGGAAAGGGAAAGAACCGGTTAAAGAAGAAATTGTCAATGAGTCCGCAGCCGCTTTTGCAGACCGCATGAACCGCATACAGCAACAAGCGGCCAATGCTCTGGTTGTAGCACAAGAAAAGATGAAAAGATTCTATGACAGGAAACACCGTCCTGCTCCCGAATACAAAGTCGGCGATAAAGTATGGTTGGAATCTACAAACATCGACTCCCTTCGCCCATCCAAGAAATTAGACAACAAACGATATGGTCCATTCCCAATCGTAAAAAAGATAGGACAATCATCCTACGAGTTGAAATTGCCTTCCACATGGTCACGGAAATATCCCATCTTCAATGAGATTCTCCTATCCCCATATGTCCCACCAGCCTTCCCCCAGCAGGAAACCACATTACCACAACCACCTGCGGAGATTGTAGACGGACAAGAGGAGTTTGAGATCGAAGAAATCATCGATTCCATTATACGTCGAAATCGTTTGTTTTACTTGGTACACTGGCTGGGTTATCCCTGAGAAGAAGATTCCTGGATACCCACATCTGAAACAAAGAACTGTAGGAAGCTCGTCACCAAGTTTCATTGACTGCATCCCCATGCACCAACCACGGCCAATCTGCATGTCTCGATCATTCCTCGTCCTGTCAATTCACCACCCCTGCGTTCTCCAGTCACCGATGTTATTGTCTCCGTCAAACCTGAGGTCGTCGCTTCATTCCTCCCACGTCAGGAGAACCACGACTTTTGTTCTTTCACCTTCCCTCCCTCGGTCCACCGACTCTGGTTGTTCGAGCTCGGCGCGACAAACGCCACACCCACGTCATCACCATCAGCACCCCTTCTACTCGTGGTCATCTCTGTGATATTGCCAGAGGACTAAGCAACCTCGCCTTCAGCAATGGTCGCCTCTCCTCTTCATATGCTTATCCAGTTGCCATGATGCATCATATGCGCATTCCTCTTCCCTCCGCCTTGCTTTGGGACAGATACGACGTTCTTCCACCCCTCCAGTTCTGTCCCGTCCCACCTCGCCTCCTCTCCGACCATCCTGTCAACCCCTTCCTCCGTATCTTCTGAGTGGATACTCGTCCGCGACGACATTAAACTATGATGTACAGAGTTGGGGGTTTGGAGACCTCCTTTCTGTTGTTGGCTACAATATAAGTTATCCGCCAGATCTGCGACCCCCCGACACAGTCTGCCCCAAGCAGCCTTGCTGGCCACCATGTATGGCACATGGTCTGTCCCTGATATACCCTCTATTCATTCTGTTTAATTTCCTTTTGTCTTCCCCGTTCTTGTTCGCGCGGACGCGAACCTTGTGGGGGGGGGGTATTGTTACCTTTTCGCCCCCTTTCGCCCTGCTTACTCATCGCTCAATTCCCACGACCACTTTCCCACAACAAAATGCCAAGTCCCACGATCCTATTGGCTACCGTTCTCTCGGGTCCAAGCTCTCGCGCTTTGACATCTCCACATGTACGATCAAACACATGTCTGGTTATCGTCCAATCACATCGCGCTTACTCATCCAAGATAAGAGGACTTAATGCCATTGGCTGGAGATAAGAGGGAGTTATGCTATGGGATGATAGAGTACCGCCTCCCCTCAAGTTCTTTCCTATATATATCATTGTTGTATGTACATTGTACCTTACGTTTAGTCTGGTTTACCCACCGGATCAATATAATCCCCCTTCCTCTCTCCATCGTTCAAAAGTTAGTCTGAGTTTGTTTGTTGTCGGAGCCGTCTGTAGACGATCTGTAACACCAAGCAGTTCGCATTTGAAACTAGGAGTGATTCGTCAGGTGAATCCTGGTCCACTGATGCCAGTGATGAAGATGGCTTTATACTGGAGCAATCGGCTTCAGATGCTGATGGTGAGTTCTTATTTATTGCTTTTCTGCATAGGTACTAACCCGACTCCTTAGAGCCTAGCTGGCAAGTCGATATGTGCAAAATGCACGTAGACTCGTTCATTACTTGTAGTTAGTGTGCCTTGTAGTTACCCCCCTGGACTTTTTCATACTGTCTCCCTGTGCCCCTGCCCCCTGCCCCCTGCCCCTGCCCCGTCCCAAAAAATATATTGCTTTTTATACCCAATAACTGGCTTTTTACTAAGACAATAAGACTGAAAAGTACACAGTACTTTTACAAAAGGTATGTAGTATTTAAAAAGCGGAGTGAGCTTATCCATGCTTTTCTCTTTTTGTGCTTTTCGGGCTTTAAAAGCTGAATAAGCACCCCAAAGAAGATATGTCATCTTACTGATGGCCACTCCTCAGATTAGGCCAGAGATGGCCATGCACTTAACCTTTGTACTTAACCTTTGTTCCGTGATCGCATCTAGGTATCCTCGCGACTCCAGATGTTCCAGTGATGGCGGCCGACGAGCGCTCTGCCTTGGCTGACTGTACACCGGTGAATTATAAATACGACGCTGAAACCGCGTATCGAGCGGGAATCTGTGCGGTTGTTGTCAGGACTTGACGGTAAACCCCATCAGGAATATCCCAAATCCGCCGAGAGCAAGATGGGCTTATTGGCGTGATTTATGTACTATGTGGGATCTCCAACTGGACACAGAATTCCTCCGTCTCCTTCATGTCCAACCCGGTCGACAAGGCTATTGCTCTCATCCTACTTCTTTTCATCGTCTACATTGCCATCGAGCTGTTGAGCGCGACCCGCAAGCTATCTGACATTCCGACCGTCGGCCATTCTAATTTCCTTGGCTCATGCTGGGATGCGATCGCCCATTTCTCAAAAAATGACAAGATTGTAAAGCAAGCTTACAACAAGTATAAGGGCGGACTCTTCAAGATATCCCTCCCAAACACATGGAACGTCGTTGTCGCCTCCCCAGACCTCCTCGACGATATTCGTCGTGCTCCAGAGACCGAGCTGTCTTTCTTCTTTGGATTTGCTGAGGTATACGTTCCATGTCACATATCACCCAGGGCTTACACGCGACCATTTCACTGTGCAGGCTTTTACTAGTGAATTGGTCAAAGGAATGGATCCAAAAGAGCACAAGTTTGCAGACTTCCACGTCCAGGCGATACACCACGGACTCACTAGGTCTGTCGAATCTAAGTTTCCTGAGCTTCTCGACGAGCTCGACGTCTTTTTTGACGAGATCTGTCCCAAAGACGGGCCTAATGGCAAGTTCGAGCCGCAAATTTGACAGGAAGCATTCTGTTGACGAGTCTGGAACAGAGTGGACGGCCGTTTTTGCACAAGAGACCGTATTTAAACTCTTGATGCGTCTAAACAACCGATACTTCTTAGGTCTTCCTGTTTGTGAGTTCCCCAAGTCTTGGGTGGGTTTTCTACATCACTCACGCGTCCGCGCCTGTCCCTAGGTCGTAACTCTCATTATCTTGCTCTTGCAAAGGAATTCATCATCAGTGCAGTTGTTTCAGGGCTCATTTGCCAGTATGCGCCCGCTTTCCTTCGACCGTAAGCTGATTACATCTCAGCATCCAATGCTTGAATTCACAAGCAACCTTTTGTCTCAGAATCGTTAGATATTTTTACTCTCCCATGACTTCTACAACTCGCCGGATTTTGAAATATACCGCTCCCATCGTCGAGGAGAGAATACGAATGGAGAATGAATTGGGGACCGAGTGGAAGAATAAGAAGCCGGTTTGTCCCCTTTCAGTTGTGACCCACAGCAATTACACCTGCACACTCATCGTGTTAGAATGACCTTATCACTTGGCTTTTGGAAGAAGCACCGCCCCAACAGAGGACTCCGTTCCGCATCACACAGCGCATCATGCTCACCAATGTGGCCTCTAGTACTTCCCTTGGTTCGGTATGTGGTCATGATACTGCGGGAGCTTTCTGGAATTAAAAATCGAATTCGTCAGAGCATAACGCATGGTCTCTATCAGCTTGCGGCTAATATGCCGGACTTGATTGAGCCTTTACGGGAAGAAGCCGAGCGTGTCATAGGACAGAGTGGCTGGTCAAAGGCCTCCCTCGACTCCATGAAACTTATGGAGAGCTTTGGGAGGGAGAATATGCGGTACCACGGCGCGGGTGTTTGTATGCGTCTATCCACCCATCTTGTTGTACTTTGCACTGACCTGAAGTTCTTAGTGACAATGAACCGCAAGGTTGTCAAACCTGGAGGTTTCACTTTCCGCAATGGCGTCACTCTCCCGGAAGGGACTATGGTGTCGGCCGCCGAGCAAGGCTTTCACTACGATCCAGGTAGATGTATTTCAATTCATTACTACCGCTGCGTACTGAACTTTTGAACAAGCGTTCCATAGAAACCCGGAGGAATTTGATCCTTACCGTTTCCTCAACAAAGATGATCCAGAGGCGATGCCGCGCCGCATGGATACCCCTGATCAGTCGTTCTTGATCTGGGGCTTGGGTCGTCATGCATGCCCCGGGCGGTACGTCCTTTGTGTTTAAATAACCGGACACATCGAACAGTTCTAACAGCAGTCGTATGGTTTAGCTTCTATGGAGCCGTGCTCATCAAGCTGATTTTTGCGTATATCTTCTTGAACTTTGATTTCAAGCTAGAAAACGACGATGGAAAGAAACCTCCACAACATTTGATTCTCGGAGTATTCTTTATGCCCAACAGTTATGCAAAGCTCAAGTTTAGAAGAAGGAGCAAGACGGCGGAGAAATCGTGGTAATCTCAATCAAGTTCAGATGTACTTAGACCACATCAACGAAAGAAATTGTTGTTTACACATTCTATAATATTTCTTCGAAAACAACACTTCAAAAAAGTGCAGTCTAAATTATACGAGTTTCCACCATGAAATAGCTACACCTTTCGTGTGCGGAGGGAGACCTTCATAGCCATAAGTTTAAAAATAGGTAAAGAAGGGCCCTTCGCGTCGTTCTCGTCTGTGGCTTTGATGTCATAGTTTGTAATCAAGTAAGCTAGAGTCGCCTTTATTTCTTCGACAGCAAGAGCTCGGCCAGCGCTACAGAAAGGAGATTGGCATCAGCGGTGCCACACAATGATACATGGAGGTCAATTTTTACAAAATCACTCACCAAGTATGTCTTCCGTGACCAAACAGTAAGAGATTATGAGTACTGACGAGCCTGCTTGTAGGCTTAGTAGCGTTTGCGTGACGGAATCCCTGGAAGCTCAATGGGTCTTCAGGCCAAATAACCTGGACATTCGTGAACCTTCATCTTGTGACCTGAAAGTCCGAGGAAAGAAGAGAGAAACTACAACGCACCTCGCTCCGATTCAATGCCGGTTGATTGAGTGCGATGCGTGTACCAGCAGGGACGCTGAAACCGTTTGAAAAGGTGTAGTCTCGCCGAACCTGGCGCAGCATAGTATCTATAAGAATATCAGGAATTCTGACATTGTTAGGTTCACTGGAACAAGGGGAGCGAACGGGTGTTCAAAGGTGATAACCTCGCGGACTCTCTGGCGAAACTGTCGAGCTTGTACATATCGTCCAATGCGTCGGCGGTGAAGCCGTGAGCATCAATGGCTTGTTCTACCTCCTCACGGAGGGCCGGCAGATACTCAACGTGACGAACAAGATCGTGGATAACACGCATGATAGTCTGAAAGGAAAAATAATTGTAATCGGAGAAATAGAAGTGGATGTGAGGATACTAAACGCACCAAGCCCGTTGAGAATATACCTGCGAAGTTGAGGAAAAGCAGACGGCTAACGATATCCGGGGTTTTCCGTCGCTGTTCGTTAGTCTCGTCCAAGAGCCACGAGAGTGCATCATTCTGCACACGTGTATGAATTAAGTATCTGTAGCTGCAAAAGGTAGGCAGTCCCTTACTGGTTTCCCAGGATAGTCCTTTCCGTGACAATCCATGTTGTGCAATCGCTCCTGCACCATACCTATCCAAAATTCAGCACCTTCACGCGTGTTTTGCTGATGTTTAGAAATGAGAGGTGCCACGAATCTGTAATGAGAAGACTTTGAGTACAAGTTCAGAATGAAACATATGGAGCACACACGGCTGAAGCCAAGGGGGGAACATGTTAATTGCGGTGGCTGATTGGAAGATATCGAAACTGTTACGTATGGTGAACTCAATGTAGCGAGGATCTCGACCTAAAGAGTTGTCGGGAGAAGAACCAAATGCAGATGAAATGCAACACATACAGAGGGGTAGACCAACAAATAGTCGATTACTGGCTCTTGAGGAAATCTGCTTCACCACCTCGTATATGGCAATGTCTGTCCATTCTGTCCATTTGCAACATATCAACGACAGGGAACGCAAAATGTTTTGGATAACCCTACTAGCTCCATTCACATTCTGCAACTCATCCCTGATTGTCGCTACCAGCTCTTCCAAGACATCGATGCTGGTTTCTTTAAAATGGCGGTTCATCCCTATCCTGGTAACTTCGTTTTGATATTGATCCTTAACGAAATGGTCGCCAAGCGTATGACGGACTTGTAAAACCTTAAAAAATAGTTTGAGATGGTTTCGAAATTGCTAATGTCAACTGATATCGTCGGTACCTCGTCATTCACCTCATAGGGCTGCATAAACTCGTCCGATCCCTTCAATAATTCGGCCGCCATTACAGGATCGCTGATGAGGGTGACCCATCCGGTGGTAATACGGTAGCGACACGGCGCTAGTCCATACTACATGCAAGGATTACATTGTTAGTGACCGAATGGTGATGTATGGATTTCACAAATTATACCTTGTTGAATCCTTCTATACACATCTCGGATCCGTACATCATAGACTTGAAAGAATTTAGGAATCCAATACGTGGGCCAATGATTGGGACGTGACTATACTGAAGGAAAGGTGTTGTAGGTAAGGTTTCATTCAACACCAGGTGAAAAAACAACATGCCTTGCGTCGTTTCTGCAGCTTATCCATAATCCGCGAAAGTACAAAAGTCCCGATACAAACAAGAATCGGTACAAAGAGCGCCTTCAGACTGATATTCGACGTAATCGGCATGTGATGTAGCAGCGAACGAATGGGAGAAACAGGTAGAACCTCGGAGTAAAACATTCCAGCCTGGAAGTTGAACTGACAATAGTAGCCCCAGGAAGTAAGAAACCAGGCCAGAGTCCATGCATATCCGACAGCCCGAGAAAGTGCTATCGGTGGAGACCACTTCAGCCACGCAAAGACCCATTTGAAGAATGCGATGATCACGTCCTCGGCCGTGATCGCCACTGCTTGCATCACGAAGAATGGAAATCCCCCGTGAACCAACAACGACCACGCGCCAGCAGGTAAGATATGTGGTGCCATTTTCAAGTCACCCAACGCATGTGTAAATCCAGACAACACAAATGCAACGTAAAGCTGGGTGTACCTAGACGCAAAACTTCCCTGTCGAAGCCCCAAGGCCCTAGCGGTCATTTTCCCGATCCCTGAGTGTTGCTGGATCGAGAATCGTGAGCAGGAATTTCATGAAGAGGAATAGTTCTCACTGACGCGTCGCATCATCAGCTGCCATGTTCGACTACCCCCAGAGGTAGAATCAGCTCTGCTGGCGAAGACGCAAATGGGCTCACCTCCATAGACGCCTAACGGTGTAGGCTTCTAAAGGACTACCGTACAATGGAGGCCACAGATGCGGGTCTGACAGACCAAGAGCGACGAGGACAGCTCCGCAAAGAAAGTACTGCATGCTGATCATACATACATTTCCAAAAACCCAGCAAAAGGTCGACAGGCAAAAGTGAAGCATTGTCTGAGAAGTCACAGATGGGTTATCGGTGTGAGGTGGGAGCGAGAGAAGAGGACTAGTGTGGATGTATATCTGTGTGATGTCCAGTAGCAAAAAAGATACCGAGCCATGGACGATACTCCGGATCACAAATTTCCAGCGAGTCAGTTTTGGCCTGGGGGGTATATTTGGCACCTATATCAGTGTAGCGTATTTTAGCGAGTTGTTTACGCTGGTTAGTTACGGATACCTCATAGTTCCAACCTATGCCTCTAGAAGAGACGATAACGGATAGGGCCCAATACAGCCTCCTGAAGAATGACAGCGACCGAGGATGGACGGTATCCGCGTTAAAGCGGTACGTTTCTATCGGGTTGACGAGCAGTAGATGGAGTGCGTAGACGATTCCACTGCCGACGACGACACCCATCACGTATTCTCTGTTCGGGTCCCCGGAGAAGTGGACCAGCCCAGGAAGGGACAGTAGCACGAATAATGCCCAGAGAACGAGCCTTGGGTATACATTTGGGCTTGAATGGCAGGCTAAGCAAAGTGCAAGGAAGAGATTTGGGATGAGCAAGTTGAGGAGGGCTACTGACGCCGGTGACTGGTAGCTGGCAGTAGCAGCTAGGAGGTCCATAATAATGAATGTGATTGCCATTGCAGTCCTCAGTTAATGAGAGTACACAGTACTGCGTTGAAACACTGCGTCTATCTCCATGTCGATTAGTTACCCGGTGTATGCGAGCGCTCGAGCTGATCCGACTTGATAGTGCTTTGCGATACTAATTTATAACGGGCATTGATTGACGTCATAAACAATCTCAGATCTGATGCGGCTTCTCCGCCGATATAGGCTACCTAGGTTTCGGCCCGCTTCCGAACGTTAACTTTCCATTTGATGAGTTTGAAAAAAGGAAGAGGGTCCCCTTCAATGTCGTCCGCTTTCCACGGCTTCAACTCGTAGTTCATGATCAGATAGGCCACAGCCGCTTTGAGCTCTTGCACCGCAAGAGAGCGACCTGCGCTGTGA
Organism: Hygrocybe coccinea; assembly: GCA_963555575.2. Lineage (NCBI taxonomy): Eukaryota > Fungi > Basidiomycota > Agaricomycetes > Agaricales > Hygrophoraceae > Hygrocybe > Hygrocybe coccinea. The sequence continues at coordinate 3,128,773 of OY741988.2, read as the reverse complement.
TCACGATTGTGTTATGAATAATTTGATTATCGCCAGACGACAACCGCAACTCACCAGACATGTCGTCCATGTCCAAACAGCAGGTTGTTTGACGTACTTATGAGTCTGTTTCTAGGGTCTTCGTCGATGTGGCGGAAGCCATCAAACCGTGATGGCTCCGGCCAGATTTTCTTCAATTTGTCGTAAGATATGGATGGTCGGACTGAGCACTTGAAACTACTAACCTCGTCGCGATTCAGTGCTACTTGATTTAGCGTGAGAAGTGTACCGGCCGGTACGCTAAAGCCGTTGGAAAACTGGAAGTCTCGGCGAACTCTACGCATCATGGTATCTAATGAAAAAAAAAAAAAGATCTCGTCTGGTCCATTATGTGGCGTTGGTACGTACGAGCAGCCAGAGGAGTTAACCTCTGTGACTCCCTCAAAAAGCTGTCCAACTTATACATCTTGTCCAGCGATTGAGCCGTCAGGCCTTCGGACTCGATGACTTGTTCAATTTCTTCTCGCAGCTCCGGCACGAACTCTGCATGGCGAACAAGGTCATACATTGAACGAAGCAATGTCTGCAATAGATATCAATTAAAAAATGACCTAGCAGAAGCAAAACAAAACGTTACCATTGCCGTCGACAATAAGGACGCGAAATTGACAAATACAAGCCGACTGAGAAGATCTGGCATTTGACGTCGCTCCTTGTTCATTTCGTCAAGGAGCCATGACAGAAGATCATTCTTCACAACACAACGTTAAGGAGCATTGATCAGGGCATGTTCTTTCAATGTTTTACTAGGAGCCTACTGGTTTGTCCTGATAGTCACGGCCATCACGATCGATGCTGTCTAGCCGTTCTTGTACAGTTTCTGCCAAATAGCTGACGGCCTGACCCGCGGTTGTCTTGCGCGTGGCGATGTACGGTGCTACAATGCTGCAGCCATGGAATAAGGGAACCGTTAATGTTACTTTAACTTTTTAGCAGACTACTTACGGCTGAATGGCTTTCGGAAAGAAGTTTATGATATTGGCAGCGTTGAAGATGTCAAAAGTGATCTTGATGGTGAACTTGATGTAATCCATGTTTCGGCCTGGATGACTTGCTCTCAGTGAAACTTTGGCGATTAGACGAGCACAAGTCTCACAGATCGGCATTCCGATAAATAAACGGTTACTTGCTCGAGATATTATAGTCGTTGCTATATGATATGCGGTAATTCTGGTCCACTCTTGGAAGCAAACAATCATTGCGTGTCGCACAAGTCGGAAATGAATACCGACCAGATTTGGTGTGTGGCAGTTGGTCTTCACAGGTAGCTGCGATTTCATCCAGCACATCGGGAGCGCAATCTGCAAGGTGACGTTGTAGTCCGCCTTTGACGACGTCGTTGTGGTATTGATCGGTGTCTATTTGCGGACCGACAGTGAAGGGGATCTGAAGCACCTAAATAGAGAGGTACCACTGATTAGACCCATTGTTGATGAACACGAGCCCAACATACCTCTCGGATGGGCTCCTTACGCTGCATAAGCTCGTCCGATCCGTTCAATATCTCGTTGGCCATCTGTGGGTCACTGATCACGACCGTCCACCCAGTCTGTTGACGAACGCGAAAAGGGGCACCACCATGCTGAAAGCATGTCAGGGACGAACAACAACGGCGGCAAGGGGGGAGGCATGCCTTTCTGAAGCCTTCCATGCACATTTCTTGGGGATACAACAAGAACTTGATGCCATTGAAAAATGAGAGTCTTGGGCCAACGGTTGGCACATGAGAGAAATTGTTTTGGCGAAGTGAAGATATCTTCTGCAGCAACCAAAAGCCTGCAGCAGCCGCCAGTACAGCTTGTGCTAGTGCGAGTATCCCGAACATTGCATATGATGGGCGAGAACGAATAGAGCAGATCTCACTTTGTTGGCACTAGTACTTGGCTGTACCGGATGCTTTACAGGAATCATGATAAAGATGAGGAGCAAAGGCGCGACCCACTCGGTCTATGACAAATATCGAGAGTAACCAAGCTGCAACGGCCGCCCACAATCGATCGCATCACCGGCGTTGTGCAAGCCTAAAAATTTATTTTTCAGTGTACGGCACGGACTTACATTTGATGACCACCGGGTGGGTTCAAGTTACCGATACAGCGGTTGGATGTGATTACTTTACTCACTAATCGTACCGCCCTTGCCCCGCGCAATGTTGCTTTTACTTTCGCTGTCCATAGTTCTGCTGGTCATCTTTGCGGTTCATCTCTATCGACGTTCATCAAGTGGACTCGTGTCAAAAGTTCGTGGTCCGCCTGCGACGACTTGGTATGGTGAGTGACAAGCCCACCCCCGTTTGCTGGCGTGTCTGTCATGACATCTTCCATCCAGGTCCAGCCTTAGACTTTATGCGAATGCCCGTTGGCGATGCCGACTTTCCTTGGATAGAGAAGTATGGCAGTATCGTCCGAGTCCCAGTGCCACTAACACTTGGTGTAAGTCAGTCACGTCGAATCAGGCCCCCTTTTCTCACTCGACCTACTATCGTATAGCTGGGCGATATATTACTCGTGGCTGATCCTAAAGCCCTTCGCCACATGCATCAGACCGCGTTCAAGGATTTTGGCCCAAACTCCCTTCGCCATGTCGTACTTGATCTTATGACCGGTCAAGGTATCGCTACTGCACAGGGTACGCGACGCGTCTACTCCGTCCCAGCTCTAGATATGAACATGTCCTTAACCAACCCTTTATCAAGGCCAGCAACATGTTCGACAGCAACGCGTAATCCAACCTGGTTTTGCTGCAGGTGACATTAAGGCTCAAATCCCCAAGTTTACCAGCTTTGCTGCCAAGGTATATTACTTACGTGGTATTCCCTTGTCCTGGCTCACTCAGTTCATATTTCTTTTCTTAAAGCTTACTGAAAGATGGGCCGACTTGATTGCTGCAAATGGCACTAGCACTGTTATCGATGTAACCGAGTGGAACGTTAAATTCACCCTAGATTGCATGGGCGTGGGTGCGTACGCAGTCTCCATCACAGGAGCTAAGGACTCACCTGTTACATGCAGCTGTTCTGGATTACGAGTTTGGAGCTCTAGATGGTAAGGACGATCCGCTCATGAAAGCATGCCAGAACTCCGAAGACATCATGCAAGTTTATCTAGACTATGCCCCTCTATTATCTAATATGAAGTATATGTGTTCACAGGGTTGAAACGATGGGTAGCATGGTCAAAGGCGGCGTTATATCTATGTCTATTAGCAAACTCGTACCGTCCTGGGTATACAAGCTCCTTTTGGATTACAGCTGGAGCGAGAAGATTCGTCGTATACGTTACGCTCGTGATCTTTGTACCTCATTTGCGGGGCGTCTTGTACACGAGAAGACGGCGGAGCTTATGGAAGGGCGTCAACGCAAAGATACTATGTCCTTAATCATTCAAGCAAACCGGTCTGAAGATGCTAAATCCCGCCTTACCCACGATGAACTATTGGCGCAAGTCAGGCGAGTAAATTGCTTGTTGTCTCTCTCCCATCATCATCAATTCAAGGACTTCTAGGACCTTCTTATTTGCTGCTAACAGCACCCTTGCCCATACCATGCATTGGTTGCTTTATGAACTCGCACGACATCCAGAACATCAACAGCGTCTCAAAGATGAGTTGCGTGGCAAGCAAGCACAGGCCACGAATCTTGATCTACTGCCGTTCTTGAACGCAGTTATCAAGGTAAGGGCAAATGAAATAGGTCGAAATGATAAACTCTTACTGACTTGGCTGTCTCACCTTAGGAAACTCTCCGCTTCCATCCAGTCGCGTTTATGGTCGTCCAGTCACCCAAGGTCGACACTGTCTTGCCCTTGTGGCAGCCCATCACTCTCTCGACAGGTCAAGTTGTCGACAAGTTGCCCATCCCTAGAGGGCAGACTATATTTTCCTCTCTCTCAGGGTACAACAGGCACGTTCGGGCCCTTTGATATTTTGACATGATTCGGACCTGATTGTGGTTTCTTGACCAGGCTCAAGTCGGTATGGGGCGAAGACGCGCATCTGTTCAATCCCGATAGGTGGTTGCATGACGACACCAAACCCAAGTCGACCGGGTTTGGGATGCATGCCAATCTGTGCTTCTTTTCCAAGTTCACTTACCTGTTGACTGATTGGCCTACTTGCTTCAAATATAGTGCATCGTTCCTTGGCGGGCCCAAGGGCTGTACGGGCTGGAGAATGGCGTAAGTGGTCGGCTTATTACTGCCGACCTCTTCCTCATTTAATGGCTGGATGCTCATTTTTTTGCGCAGCGTCGTTGTGCTGCAGGTGTTTACCTTTGAGATGGCGAGCAAATTCAAATTTTCGCAGACTGAGGACACGAGGAAGGTCAGAAGAGAAACTTCCGTGTTCATGCTACCTAAGATCGACGGCCAGCCAGCCAGAGGTATCTCCCTCCCTCTCGCTGTAGAGCTCGATGACTGAGCGTCGGTTGTGGTGAGATGAGCCCCATTTAGTACGTGTAGAGTGCAAGTGGCAATCTCCGAGAATAGATTGACCGAGAATAGATTGAGCTTTTGAGTCCACTACTGTCTGACATGAAACACTAGTCCACAACCGGTCCCAAAGTAATTTCTGTATCACAGTGCACTACCGTGACGATGACCCTTATCTACGCAGCAGCATGCAGCCATCATCGGTTGATCGGAGACAGTGAGGTTTACATCATTACCGTGATCCTCTGGCTGGCGGCACAGACTCTCAGCCACAGACTCTTCGATTGGAACTCGGGGCTGCCCACTTTCAACCCAACTGTTCCTGATCATGATGCAACCAGCTTACTGCCAGCCGTCATATCCGCATCTGAGCGTGAAACCATAGCCACAATGGCGCCGCTGATGCCAGTGACACCCTCTCCATGATGGCGCTCAAGAAGCCTCGTAGTAATGTTTCGCCGGTTGCATCGTGGCAAAAATTGTCGCCGACTCTGACAAATGGCTATCCTCGATTCGCCGGATTGACTGATTCGGAAACATATATCTCTCGCCATGCCGAAGGACGTTTGTCGCAACAGTAATCCTGTTTTCAACCATGTCACATACTGGACTCAACAACGTTGAAAGTAGCACCCCTCTTTCTCTTGACGGGACCACACCATTTACTCGCCACGAGCACTGGAGACTACGTTTTGGGAAAAATACACAGAAAGAATGGGTTTATCTGCACTCAGAGGAGGATCGCAACGCATGGCCACAATCAAACCTTGAAAAACACATCCTTGGTCTACCAGTGGTTCGTGCTAAATTTTGTACACCTGAAATGTTTTCTTACCTCTCCTTAGACTGACATAGAGCACACTACAGCTACTACACCCCTCGAAGCCGCCATCAGTGGCTTCAACTTTATGAAGGCAATCCAAGCCCCTGACGGACACTGGCCGGGTGTATGTGGAGGGCAGATGTATCTTGTCCCCATGTATGTTATCAGTCTTTACCTGTGTGGTACCAAGCCGCTACCGGAGGAAGGCGTTGAGATGATCCGCTATCTACTGAACCGTGCTGATCCTGTCGATGGTGGCTGGGGCTTGTAAGTTACAGACGTTCCTTTATATGGTAAGGCATATATTTAACTCGAGCGATTCTCAAGACATCTCGAGCATAAGACCACCGTCTTTAGCACTTCTGTTGCCTACATTGCATTGCGCATGCTCGGCCTTAGCCCAGAACACCCGGCTATGACAAAGGCTAGGAATACGCTCCATCGCCTCGGTGAATACTTGTTTAACTTTCTCAATTGTACTTCTCCTTAATTTGCTATGGTCCGCAGGTGGTGCCATTGGCTGCCCGGCGTGGGGCAAGTTCTGGTTGTCTCTGCTTAACCTCTATGATTGGGCTGGCAATAACCCCATACCGCCAGAAATATTGCAAGTCCCCTACTTTGTGTCAGCCACTGGTACTCAATCATGCTTTTGTAGACTGTTGCCTGATTGGACGCCGGTGCATCCCAGTAAATGGTGGATTTTTATGAGGGCATTCTACATCCCCATGAGTTACCTTTATCGTGTCCGTTCTCAGATTCCAGAGAATGATCTCATCCTCTCCCTGAGAGAGGTGTGTTTAACACCTCTTGTTGATAAATACATCACTTGCTCACTTCATATATTCTAGGAGCTCTTTCTACAACGATATGACAATATTCATTGGCCCTCGCAAAAGAATCACATAGCGGAGGTCGACAACCTTGTTCCACACACTCACTTCCTAGACGCAATCTACTTCCTTGTCAACTGCACTATCGAGTCCTGCCCCTTCCCACCACTTACAAAACATGCACTCAACACTGCATATGATTTGATCGTCAAGGAGGACGAGAACACGGACTACTTCGATCTTATTTCTGTTTCAAAACTCCTGCAGATGCTCTGCCGCGCACATGCTGAAGGCATTGAGTGCGAAGCTGTACGCCGTCATCTCGTCACTCTAAAGGAATTTATCTGGATGGGCCCAGATGGAATGCAATTCACCGCGACCAATGGGTGTCAGGTCTGGGATACAGCCTTCATATCGTTCGCTTTAATCGAATCCGGTCTTTCTGAGCTCCCCGAAAACCAAGACTCTGTGCACAAGCTGCTCGGGTTCCTTGACAGGGAACAGATGACCGAAAACACGATCCACTATCCCAAGGACTACCGGCATCCGACCAAAGGTGGCTGGTGCGTTGTGATTCATAGTCATTTTGCTTACGAGACTCACGTTCTTCACTACAGGCCATTTAGTACCCGACGGGAGAATGGCTACGTCGTGTCGGATTGTACTGGAGAGGCCCTTAAGGCCGTCCTTATTCTGCAATCTCGTCTCAAGTATGTCCGTTAGTGCTCTATTATTTGGGTCCTCATAATGATGCCGTCCAGGGAGGAGGACCGTATATCGGATCGTAGATTATTCGACTCCGTTGACTTGCTTCTAGGTATGCAAGCTTCCGATGGTGGCCTACCAAGCTACGAGTGCAACAGAGGGAACAAGCTACTGGAGATGTTTAATCCCGCAGAGATTTACGGTGCGCCATCTTATGTCGGTTACTTTCTCTATACCTCTGAGTCTTTTGGCCTTGTTCTCTTAGACAGGATTATGATCGAATATTCCTACCCTGAGTGTACAACCTCGGTGATTACAGGCTTTGCTGAATTCATAAAGCGGTACGACTACCGTAGAAAGGAGATCGAGTGCGTCTGTGTTCCCTCCTCGTTGCTTGTCCGTAATGTTCGATTTTGGCTCTAGCGTCGCAATCAAGCGAGCGATTCAATACCTGCATAAAACGCAATACCCTGAGGGTGGTTGGATCGGGTCCTGGGGAATCTGCTTCACCTATGGAACATGGTTTGCTTTACTCGGCTTAACAACGTTTGGCGAAGATTATGTCAACAGCGCTCGTGTACGGAGGGCCTGCCATTATTTGCTAGAGTATCAGAGGGAAGATGGAGGTTGGGGTGAGAGCTTCCGGTCTTGTTTCACAGAAAAGTATGTCCAGGCCAAGAAGACGAGTATGGCCCAGACGTCATGGGCGGCGATGGCTCTTATGCTGGCTCAATATCCGGACAAGAATCCCGTTCAACGAGCGGTCAAGAAAGTAATGGACTCGCAGCTCCCGGTACGTAATAGGCCTCACGTCAACTGGTGGGCCATCTGGATATCCCTGACATGTATGATTCAGGATGGCTCGTGGGCTCCGGAAGCAGGGACTGGTATTGGTATCCGGACGGGTGTGCTTCCTTACCCTCTGTACAGGTATGGTCTTGTTTCCGTTAGTGGTCATGCGTTTGAGATTTTAATGGTGACTGTTCCAGATTGACATTTCCTATCTGGATGCTAGGCATGGCAGATAAATACTTGAAGGGAGACAAGGCATGAACGGTTGAGTTTTTTTACTAGAGCACCGTCATATCTAGAAAATTGTCAATGGTCACGGTGTAATGACGCAATAAAAATCTATGTCGAATAGGCGAAGCGACGCACAACTCCGAAACCACTCAAACGCGCAAAAAAAAAAAGTGCATTCGGAACGTCATATGCGGTACCGCCATACATTTGTTCTGCACGGTAGCCGGTGATTTAGATGGGGAAGCTGCATATTTAAAACCGGTACACATAGACTGTTTCAACCCCAACAGGAACGTCAATAGCCGGCTGCTGCTCACACTCAATGCGAGTCGGAATGCTCTACGGGTTTATATCATGGCTCCATAACTACTCATTTCAAGCTCTACTTGAACATGGCAATCCGGGATTTTCGAGAATAGATAGTGCGTCTACTTGTGTATGAGCCATGTCTAATTCTCGACAATCGCTCGAAATAATGCTCAGGCACATACTAACATATCACCACCGACTTTACGGCACGAAACGCGATAGCCTAATAGCGGTAGCAGTGCGATCAGGGTTGCGGTGTCAACTCGGTTGTGTCACCTAGGAATATCTTCACTACTTTTCCGGTTCCTGGAGGCTCGGTAACCGAGGACCGGCCAACCAGTCGTTCTTAAGGCGTGAAGTCCAAATGCCGCATGGATATTCTTGTCTTCCTCATGTCAACAGACTTCAACGTTCACCCTACTCTCGGCGCTTTAGAGATTGGCGTCCTCATCTCACTTTTCTTATTTGGGATCGTCACAGTTCAAGTCGCCTTATATTTCAACAGGTTTCCTCAAGATCAATGGTATATTAAGGCTTTGGTGAGAGATAAATGCACATATGCACGGGACTGCGTCATCTTACAACAAATATAGGTCGCAACTGTATGGTATGCCTGTTTATTATCATTCTAAGATTCGAGTCTGATGATGGGAAACTGCTCAGGGTTCTGGATCTGGGACACACCTTCCTGATATCATATCTCCTCTACTCTAATACAATAACATTTTATGGCCACCCGGAGAGTCTAGCGAAGCTCCCCAGCTTATATGCAACCATCTTGTTTGGAGCCCTCATCACCCTTATTGTGCAGGTCTGCAAACTCTTACGATCTCGATTGAGCCGCTAATGATAGCACATTTTCAGGAATTCTTGACCTTTCGCGTTTGGAAATTAATGAATCGATCCATTGTCGGCGTTATGTGTTGGATTATATCAATTTCCCGTTTCATAGGCAGTGTGATAGCGGGAATTGAAGCGTTTAAATCTGAATCCATCACAGAATTCGCTGTTCGCTGGAACTGGCTCATCACTACTGTCCTCGTCTGTAGTGCTGCCGTGGATGTGATAATTGCTGTTTCTCTCTGCTATTTTCTCATAAATCACCGCGATACGATGCATGCAAGGTAGGAAAACCATCATTACACTTTTTTGTCGCCATTCTAATCGTCAGTACCAGAACGACAAGAGCTTTGGACCGCCTGGTTGCGTGGACATTACGTGCGTGATTATTGATACATATCCGTATCATCCTTTCCTGACTTGGCAGATTTTGCCAGAAACTGGGTTGATTACAAGGTTTTGTGATCATCTCATTCAGAAATGAGTCAACCTTAACCCAGAATTCAAGCATCGGTGCTGTATCAATGGTCATTTGCGTGGGTAAACATTTCCTCTATATAGGCGTCAATGCTAATATTGTCCCATAATAGTTCCAGGTGATGCGTGACAACTGTTAGTTGGCATTTCCCTGGTTTGTTAAGTTTTTCTTCTGACTCGATTCAGTTGTCTGGATTGCGATCTACACATTCCTCAGTAAACGTATGTGGCAATCTTAATTAAAATCATTGATTACCGTCCTCACTGACGTCGTTCAGTGTATTCAAATTCGCTCGTTGCATCGTGAGAAGGTTCTCTGCTCTTTTTTATCTGTACATGACTGACGATCGTGCAAGTCTCAATGCTCGGCTCAATCTCCGGCAAACAATGGCTATAATCAACCCAGCTCATTCTTCCAAGGAAACACCCAACAGACGACCACAGTTTCATGTACGTCTCCTTAAGACACTATTCTCAGACGCAAGTTTACTGATATAGTCAGCTCGCACCGGCTATCTCCATTGAGATGACCGAGACTAAGACAACAAACACTTTTGAGATATTTGAAAATGTGAGCTTGTTCTCTTATATCATTTACAAGACTGATAAAATTACCGCGTCAAGCAGAATGAATGCAGTGTTTGACGAATGGAATTTGGCCTTTCTCATTACCGATCGTCATCATAATTGAGCATTTGTACATAATTGAGCCTATCCACCGAGTTCAAGGTTTACCAAGAAGAAATTCCTATCTACGATGGTCGTTACAATGTAAAAAAACAGTAGATAACAACGGCGCCTCTATCCAATTGTTTTTGGACACTTCCTCGATGACCTAGCAAACGAGCTCCCTGTGCCTCCGAAGACGACAGTTAAATATATGCGGGCAGCATCGGGGATATATGACAAGGAAGAAACTCGCAAGCTTAAAACTGGTGTTCCGAGTCCTAAATTTATTTAGGCTCGGTCTTAATGAGGACCGCGCCCCAGGATTTTTTCAGCCAGCCAATCTATTATTGCGGCAAATGCCGCTATTTGTTCGGCTTTGTCTTAGACTTGCTGCAGCCACACTTGTCAAGTTCTTTCTTTGAGTGTCGTTGGCACCATCATTGTTGCTGCTCGAGACCAGATCTGCGATTACTTTTAGCCTCAGATTAGTGCAGTATCAATGTTAACATCAAAGCTTTCCATACTTACATTCTGCTTACTGGTGCAATTCTGGAACAGCAGATCCTATCATTGAGGGTGGCTTGTACAATTGTGCTGGACCAGTCTCCCGATGCAAGAAAGGCACTTGTGAGCAGGTCTTTGTGCAGGCCGTTGAATGGGCAGGATGAATGCGATGGCCAAGAACTGATGGCGGAATTTATTGACAGCTCCAATGAACTTCCCTTCAAGATCTTGTGTATGAGTACAGTCGAGGAGTACAGTCGCAGAATTCTCAAATCACTGGCCGCAGAGTCACTGCGTGACATTTTAACGACAGAATCACATTTGGAGACATTTTGTAAATACAATATTTTCTTTTGAGTAGGACTCGGATATGCCGTGCAAGCAACGGCCCTCTGGCTCAAGTGAATCATGGGCATGGGTGTAAGCACAGTCGATAAAACGTCGCCAGACGGGTGATTGAGATATCACTCGTTGGAGAAACACACGAGTCGATAGCGCCTCTGCTCAAGGATAAAAGAGAGTTTGGTACGCAAGCAGGCTTATCAATAGCTCGATATTGGGCCCAGACTGAGGTAAATTCTAGTCTCGCTCCGGGTTGTTAGTAAACCAACAAGTAAATGCACGAGAACAGGGTGCATCGCCGCGCCAGCTTCACCGGTATCGCCTCTGTAATCTTACTCTATTAACACTGTGCCGTGTATCTCACTCGTCGCATATTTACTGTTTTTTACGGAGAATCGCCCTCGACCGCGCTTCCAACCAAGCCCTCTCCTTCCTCCTCCTCATCCCTCAACGCCCCCATCGACCGATTCGCAAAATGATACCCAGCAGCTTCGCTCTTCCTAACACAATCCCGTAACACCTGTGAACATCCCTCCTTGTTCCACCGCCGCCCTCCGGAAAAGTCGACTCGTTCAAAGAACTCTGCCCACGATGAGACAGCGTAGATTCCCTTGATGATAGCGACCATCGTCTGCTCGAGGGGCGTATCCGATGGATTCGCACGAGCAGGGAACCCATATGACTCTGCAAGACGCGTCGGAGCGGCAACGTGTGCTGAGACAAACGCCGACAAGAACGCCACTTGGAACATTGTCAGCCTACATAAAACAAACAATCCATCATCAGCGTCAAAGCCATGAATGACCCCAAAGGCAAGATGGAGCAAATCACACACCGAAGACCTGTCTTTGCCGATTCGAACGTCTTCTCAAGTCGATACTCACTCGTGCCTGCCTCCATGACCTCCAACTCGGGATAGTCCTGCAACGTCCACCTCACATTCCTCACAAACACTTCCTCAAGCAACGGCCCATTCAAATGATACTTCCACGTCAACCCAGATCCACATCCCATCACAAGACTCGCCATCACGATCAGCTCACCCATATCTGGAACATACGCCTTGGACCGCATCTTCGGTTTAGCCAAGAACTTGCGTAGCTTCCACGTAGCATCTGCAAGAATCCGAGGCTCAGAAGCAGCGAGGGACACAAGCAGGTGGTATAGCTGGCAATAGGCTACCACAGCACGTTCCGATGCCAGCAACAATGTCGCATTGTCGGTATTCGCATCGTTGTACGAATCATTATTATCCATGACGGCTTTCGTAGACTGCACCAGCGACACGACGACATTGTTCATGAACTGGTAGATCACTCGCACGGCTTGATACGGGTGCGCTCGCATAGGTCTCACCCCGAACCGACGCCTCGGAGTCACAGCCTGGATCTCGTCGTCGATCATCACAAGCCGAGTCCATATCGACGTCGCAGCACGTGCAAAGTGCGTGCGGCTGAACGCTAGGGGAAGAAAGAACTCGAAGGCTTGCTTCCGGATGCTCCTCCTCACTCGAAAGACATCAAACGCCTGCTCCGAGAGCCAGTCGAAATCGGAACTCGGAGTGTGGGTGCTTGGGTCGAGGTGGATCCCGATGCCAAGAATACAGTCGACGAGGGGTTGGCGGAGGAAGAAACAGCGGAGTTCGCGGAGGAGGAGGATGTGGCAGCGGTTCATTAGATCGTGTGCGCGTGGATACGCCGCGCAGAAGGAGAGGAGCGATTCGCTGGGGAGGATGCTTAGAATCTCGTACAGGGTGTCGTCATTGAGTCTCTGTAGGAGACATTTTGTGGGAGATCGCATGTATGGCGGGAGGTTCGTGCGTTGACGAGTATGGCGGACGACTTGGAGGTCCTTGCGCCGGATTTCATTCGATGAGTCTCCTTTTGGTGTGATGGAACGAACGAATCCGGGAGGCGCAGCGTTGCGTAACATTTGGAGCTTCGCCCGCCCTCCCGGGGTAGGGTTAGTGTTTACGAGGTGTGACAAGACATAGCCGTAGCCACATTTCGTGCACTCGAACATTGAGGAATTCTTGCAAGTCGTGTCCCAACGCCAGTTGCGTTGTGTTGTGGTGATCCACCGGTCGTGTACCTTGGTTCGCGTTTCCTCCCACGCCTCACCCATAGTGACCCACGCACCATAATCTTGCTCTACCTGTACGATAGGGTGTTAACATTTGTAGGAGGTGGAAGAAGTGATGTTGTAGATGTACCCTCTCACTTGAAAAGAATGTTAAGAATTGCATGAACAAGCCCCGCAAGGTGAGCGCTGGAGTATACCTACAAGTTCGTCGTAAGTACAGGTGACATGGTGATACGAATAGATAGTTTCGTTGCGACTCACCCTCCTGTGTAACCAGCGGGGAGTTGGTCGAACTCCTTAAGCAAGTCACAGCAGATCCACGAGCCAAACACCTGTACGCACGATGAGTGAGGGTCAACAACTGTTGCAAAAGTGATTGACGAACGTTAGGATGGTCAATACTGACACTACTCTGAACTCTGGGAGGGTTGGACGGCCACTTCAACCCACCTGGTGAGCTTCTCTCCAAATGTGAGATTTTCAAATGAAAACACACCGTATCAGGCAGCTGGACGTCAAAATGCAGACGTAGCCCCTTGTAAGGCCCAGAATCGGGGCATAGGTGTAAGCAGAACTTGTACATGTTGGAGTCATCCAAGTGAATGGATACGCCGGGGTACGGCGATGCGAGCAGCTCTGAAAAGTCGAGGTTCAAACGAGCGAGACGTGATTGGGTGCGGAATTGGGTTCGGGTAGCCTGTGTCAATGAAGACATGGCGTTCACCTTGAGAGAATGGAAAATTTAGGCATTATTTTATACCAAAGCGGTAGCCGACTCGGAGTCAAGTAAGAGCAAAACGAATCATCTAGAGGCGGTACCGTCGAGGTGATTCAGAGCGGATCCGCTCAGTCAGTATCCCTGAACGCATATATCAAAGCTGTAACAGTGGAAGTGCGATTTTGGTGGATCAGAGAGTCAAGTATTTTGGTCTGTGCAGGCAGAATGTTACAGCCGATTCGGAAATGGAGGATGACCAAATCAACAAGCCCTACGTTTTTGTAACTTTTTTTTTTGAGACCGGCACCTGGCCAGCTCATCCATAACCGTCCATGTCATGTGACGCCAAGAGAATTGCTGAAACCACATAGAAATGTAAGTTATAAACTCATTGAGGGACATATGAGAAATGTGAAGCCTATGAAAATTGGAATGTGGTTAGGTGAAGGGCTGAATAAGTTTAAATTAATTTTTGGTGGTGTATTCAGGGATGACATGGATTTTTGGTGTCCAAAACATGACTTGTGGCCTGAAATTGGCACCAAAAATATTGATTACACCACCAAAAATTAATTTAAACTTATTCAGCCCTTCACCTAACCACATTCCAATTTTCATAGGCTTCACATTTCTCATATGTCCCTCAATGAGTTTATAACTTACATTTCTATGTGGTTTCAGCAATTCTCTTGGCGTCACATGACATGGACGGTTATGGATGAGCTGGCCAGGTGCCGGTCTCAAAAAAAAAAGTTACAAAAATGTAGGGCTTGTTGATTTGGTCATCCATTTCCAAATTGGCTGTAACATTCTGCCTGCACATTTATTGTCTACATGGCTGATTTTTCAAAGTCCTGTGACAAGGTTTCATGTGCAAGATCGCCAGATATGGATTTGATGTCAGGTGGTAGCCACGTAAGGCTCGACCTCAAGACTCAAATCAATTGAGTCTTGGTGGAGCCAATATTGCCAAGCTCAAACAAGCAGACTATTCACACACAATATTTTGTCCTCGAGCTGAAAACAGACATTGTGGTCCTTCCATATGCAGCTAGTAGAATGTAGAACCAATTACCATTATGTGAAGATTATTATACATGGAGGGGACAAAATGAAAATGCTCCAAAATGCACTTGTCACTAAGCCAGATGTACACCTAAAATCCATGTGGACTTTTGGTGGACTTGGACTGGACTTCTCAGCCAAATCAATCAAATTTAGTCCATCTAAAGTCCATATTCAGTCCACTAGTTGACTCCACACAGACTTTTGATGGACAATCTGGACTTTAAGATATGTGGAGTCCATGTGGAGTTCAGCAGGACTCCAACAAAACTTCTGCTGGATTTATTAATGTAATAATAGTATTTATTTATGAGGTGGGATGCCCAAAAATAGATATGTGAGTTTTACCTGTTTATATAGGTTTGTTTGGCACACAGACCATTTGCAGAAATGTGTCAAACACATCAACAAAGTCATCACATGACTATCCAGAACTGTGACAGCTGCCAATCCGATGCCCACATGAAGCCGACACAACCATGCCAACACCCATGCTACACTGACACTGTCAACACACCCCTCAACACACCAATAAAAATCAAAGTGGTGTGATAAAAATCAAAGAGGTGCAATAAAAATAAGACAGTTGTAGTCAAATGGAAGGGTTGGATGATGAGAGAAGGCAATATGAAGTGAAGGGACTGGGTCTAGGACTAAGAATGAGCTCTGAGATGAAGGGGGAACCATGGTGTATCTGGGTACTCTGGAAGTTCTCTGTCTAGTGGCTCATACAGGCAGGTATATAAGCTGTGAGGACAAAGGAAGAGAGATGAAAGGATATACTAAATGGAGATATGTGAGAAAGGGGTGCATGGATAAGAAAGGAGAGGTAGAGAGAATGATGCATAAGAATATAGGACAAAGAAACAAAGGAAATACTTCAAAATGCAATAACTAAAGATCTCCAAAGTTGCAGATGATCACAATAGTTATGACTTGATCACAAGGTTAAAGAGTGTTGGGTTGGGGTGAATCGCATGGAATTGTGAGATATATCAAATTGGAGGTCAGGATCATATGGTGCATATCACCACCATTGTTGCCACTGTTGTGGTTGCTGTGGTTGCTGCTGGGGCCATGGGGCTGCTGCCACATCCATGCTTGTGGGCCTTATGGACCTATTGGATGAGAATAAGTAAATAAAAACACAAAAAATTTATCTTAGCAGCAGGGGTGGGTGTACCACTCCCCGCTGCATCTGGTTGACTTGTTCCCACTGTGGGCATGAGCAATAGTGGGCATTGGTGGTAGGCGTGGGCATTGGTATGGGTGTGAGTGCAGCAGTTCTATTGAGTGTTTCACATCTTTCTAGTCCTTCCCTTCCCTATCATAGTGTAGACTTGCTGAAACTTCCTTGCACCTTTCTTAGCAGTATATAGTTAGATTCTCATCTTACTACCCCCACCTGCACATCACAGCTCCTGATCTAAATTTTGACAGTGATATCAGGCCAACAAAAACACAGCTTAAGTCAACACTTTTCCAGATGAAAATAATTGTCATCTGCATCCTCACATCCTATTCTGGTCAATTCCACCATTATTCCACTGCCCTTGAATTGCAGCACAAGACACATCACCCCATGGCACTCACAAAAACAGAGACCTTTCCTTTGTGGGTCATGACTATCAATGAAGTGACTGTGCCCAGTATGATCAAAATCTGGCAGAATATATACAAAGAACAGCTCAAACAAACTCACCAACAAATAGAAAATATCACTGTCCCAAGTTTTAACAATCAACTTACCAATGCTCATATACATGGTGCAAAAGTCATGCATATCAGGGATGTAAACCCATTTCTTCAACTCGACAACATCCAACTAGGTTATGTATTATTTTGGAAATGTCTTAACCTGGTTTGGGCTGTCCTGAAGATCCACCAAGGTGCCATTGATCAGCTGGGGAGCCTCAAGTATTTTTTTGCCCTACTCAAGAAGACCTGCTTAGCAGGTGATAAACCAGATTATCATACCCTTCTTTTGGCTCTTATTCAAATACTCAACAGTATCATTCTCCAAGCATGGCATGAAGAGTGTGGCTTTGCCACCTTCAAACTCTTCATTGCTTCCAATCCAACTCTGGACAAGCTTCTCTCTATTGCCCTACAAATTGTTTTAAAGTATGCTACTCCTATGGATGAGCGACTCCAGCCTAAGCAAATGAGGAAAAATACCAAAGCCTGAAATCAAGCCCATGAGAGCTCCAACAATGACTTGGACTCTGCCACTTCAAACAATGGGGATGTTTTACCCACTGCAATACCTCCAGATGATCTGCAACAAGACTGCACCCACTGCAATATTTGCCTTCTCACATGGGATCTTCTCTATGTCGTGGAACTCATCAAGTCTCAACAGCGTCAAGTGGGTGGCCAATGGCATTTACACTAATTGCG
This sequence comes from Hygrocybe coccinea, assembly GCA_963555575.2. Lineage (NCBI taxonomy): Eukaryota > Fungi > Basidiomycota > Agaricomycetes > Agaricales > Hygrophoraceae > Hygrocybe > Hygrocybe coccinea. The sequence continues at coordinate 3,111,520 of OY741988.2, read as the reverse complement.
TCCCGCCCTTGTTCCATGAGGCATCAACCCTATATATGACTGAGAATTTCCAAGCCTTAATAGCTGAAGAGGAAGACCAACCCTTAGTTGACAAGACCTATTGTCTCTATGGTTTACATGTAATGTGACGAGGTTAAGTGAGAAGCTTTACTTCACAACCAGATGAGAATTTAAGAGCTTAACATTTGAAGGTGTTACTTTTGAGTTATAAAGCAAGTGGATATGAATTTTAGAGTCTGGGGTACATGCAGTAAACTACAAGCTATATATATGTGAGTAGAGGAAGAGGCTGTGTACTACAGACAAAGGAAAGAATATATGGAATAAAGAAAGGCTATGCACCTTGGAATAATGAAGGAAACATATATGGAAAAGAGCAGTGCATATAGCATAAGGAGGAATGAATAAGCGAAAGATAAAGGCATGAATGAGTCATATAAGATGACTAAGCAGAAGGGAATGGGCATATGTGGTAATACAGATGATGAAAAGAAAGAAGATGGAAAAGAAAGAAAAGAAGAAAAAAGGAGGGAAGGATAGTACCAGATAGTACTGTAACAAACTACCAGACTTCAACAATATCGTCCGCAATATCCACCATAACGTTGCCATGTAATTGCATAGTGCTGGCAACAAGTCGGCAGTCCTCTTGAGTTCTTCTATACGACTGTAAACCATGCAATGCAGAACGAGGTGGCAGAGATTGTTGCTGTTGAACTTGTGAATAATGTTGTGTTGATAGGTTGCAATGTTGACAGGCTTTTGAGGAGGATATTTTGGCACATGAGGTTTGTGATGTTTGGGACATCCTCAATGGAATGAGGGACTGGAGGAGAGCCATGGGGGAGAAGACATCGCCATGGGCAGGGCGACTGGGGGTTTGAAAGGTATGGGCACTGGAAGGGGCTTCAGTGGCGGCAGGGCAGCAAGGTAGACAGCAATGACGAAAGAGTCAAAGTGGTCGAAATTGTCCGAGTTCGGGGGAGGGAGTTTGGGATGGGGGAATGTAATGTTGTCCTGGGTTATCCCTGTACCAGTCTGCTCGGTCCTCAATATCTCCATAAGTATTGTAAGGAACGAGGAGTCGGAGTAACCAGTGATCTGAGATGCCAAGTGCACAGGCAAATTGCCATTTCCAGAAGACGTCAGGGTGATGGACCTTGAGACGATGGGAAGAAGAAGTCAAGAGTGAATTGAAGATCAGCGAGGATATTAAGGAAATGAATGACATGATGAGACAAAATAAAAACGTAGACAAAAAAGATGGTAAGTGATGAGGACAGCACCAGGGGCATCACTCAGTGCTAATGCTTCGAGAAGGGGACTATCCCACTGGACACTGTGAAACCTCAGGTCAGGGTGCTCGGGCCAAGCGGATTCGCGATCCCACTCATCGACATGGGGCCAGTAGCGAGACCAACAAAGAAAAGGGTCTTCAATATGGGGATCGGTATTGCAATGGTACATAAATGAGGGGATGATATGTGGATCACAAATGGACTTTCGATGATTGTCGTCAAAACATTGGAAGTTGACAGAGAAGTTGAAATGATGATACTTCTTTAGAAGGCACTTGGAGAGCAGAGCAGGATGACTGAGAGGAGGGAGAGAATGATGAAGAGGGTCATGGAATATGACAGGAACTATGACGATGATGTGATCCAGAGTAGATGAAGAAAACCATGGATAGTAGTGTTGGGGAAGTTTGGTTTGGTCCAGTTTGGGGCCTTTTTGCCCAAACCAGAAACTGAATGGTCCGGTTTCCACCCCAAAATCTCCAAACCAGACTGAAACTGATGCAAACCATTTGCATCAGTTCAGTTTCAGTCCAAACCCGGTCTGAACTGCAAACTGCTAGTGGCCAGTCCCCCTGCACCATTCTGACCTTGCAACAGTGCTGCGCACGTCAATTGATGTGGCCAGCCTGCTTGCGAGGTGGGATTGGGGTGCTGGGGTGCTGGCACACCCTGCGCTGGCATTGAGCCACACTTGTACATGTGTGGCGGGTTGACCATGTTGGCCATTTTCGATGGACACGTGATGGTGGTGGTGGTGATGCATGGTGGTGGTGGTGGTGGTGGTGCCTGACGGGTCAGATGTGTTGTGTACACGACGTTGGGTGGCTTGGACCAGTGTTGACTGTGTGGTGATCATGGTCATGGTTGTGGTGTTGGTTGTGGGGTGTTGGTAGCGCCATGTCATGTTCAACAGAAGGACTGAAAATGGGAATCCGATCAAGATGGCCGCTTCGGCTTGAGGATGGTGCGCTCCTGTTGTCACCACTCGCTGCATTATTTTGACCCCATCCCTCAACTAAGAGAATCTCAACTTCGTGGCGGGTAACAAGCATAACATTGACGGTGTCATGATCCAAAATGGTTTTGGATCAAAAACATGGTACAAGTTTAGAGAAAGGATATTTATGCAATTTTCCATTCAGCTGCAATATTGCAATTTCAGCTGGAGTATCCCTTCTCTCAATAGCCAGGACAACAAGTGGACAATATCAGGAATATAGCCCCAAGCACTAAGGGATGGTGCCCAGCCACCATCAAACCCAGCTTACAGTATCAGTAATGAAGGGACAAGGCCTCATCAGATTACAGGATTAGATAATAGCTGACTTATCCTTATCTGTACTAATAAGGAAAGGATAAGATCAACAGCCACAGCCTTACATCAGACATCAAGATCCAAGATCAGAGCAGCCACATTCCACAGCCACCTTCTTATCTTTCATGATAACAGATAAGATAAGAAGCACAGCCTTCTATCTTCTATTCTAGAACATTGGAAAAGAAGCACAGCACAGCCTTCTATCTTCCATCAAAGAACATTGACAGAGGAAGCACAGCCTTCTATTCTAGAACATTGGAAAAGGAAGCACAGCCTGAAGAACTGATTCTAGAAGCCCAATTTGAAATTACATGTTCCAGCCTTGGTCCATGATTCCTGGAGAACCATAGACCACCCCAGATCTCAGAGAAGATTAGCCAGTGGCTCATCTCCCCTCAGATAACTCATTGATCAATCAGCAGCCCCACCTTATGACCCCATTATGACACCTTATGACACCATCATGACACCTTATGACACCATTATGACACCATCATGACCAATTATGCCCCCATCCTTTCTCACAGTACCATATGATTCTCAGTAATTGACTCTGCATGAGTCACAAACCTATGCCCCAATTTCCAATTGCCCTTTTATATGCCCACAAACCTATGCCCCAATTTCCATTTGCCTTTTATGTGCTTGCACACCCTATGCCCCATTTCAAATTACTCCCTTGTGATTCCTCTTGACTCACAAACCTATGCCCCTATTTCCAATGCTTACTCACCCTATGCCCCCTCATTTCATATTACTCTACTATGACCAGTTATGACTCACTAACCTGTACACTCATTTCATATTCCATCCTATGACTCTGAATGACTCCTGTAGTTGAAAAGGTATAAATAGGGCCCAGTTTCTGCAGGAGACATCAGTCAAAAGTTGATCCCCCCCAAGTCAAACTTGATCCCCCATTCCCATCATCCTTTGATTCACCCCTTTAGTATCTAACTACTTCTGTAGTAGCTAGTATACCAATTCAGTTACAGTTCCAGTCTTATTCTTGCTTGCTATTCCTTCTCAAATCAGATAGTCTTAATTGATCTATCAATATCTGATATATTGATACTCTTTTATTACTAGTTTGGGAAATATTCTGTGACATAGTGCCGTTACTATTGTCATTTATCTCAAGATATATTGGTCTTCACCAAGATATCCCAGTACATATTCTGAACCAGTAGCCAATGTGCGTTTGAAGCTTCGGAATATTGTCAGATACCTTGATCATCAATACTTCTTGACTGTTTTATTGTCTCATACTTTCATTATTGTCACATTCTGTTAGATAGTTTTGTCACACACACTTGTTTGACTTCCACTATCTCTTGCTCATCCCATCCTTGTTCATCATACACAACACTTGTCACTCTTGCTTGTGTATATCCTCAAAGTCTTTACCTTGTGTAGGAAAGACCTCACTGTTCACCCATCCTCTAAGTCATATAGCTTGACTTAAACTTACTCAAGGTAGCTGTTCACTGTTATCTTGACTACACTAACCTTTGTTTAGGACAATTCCCAGACAACACAGTTGTTGAGCACAGACCTTAGGTGTTTAACAGTTGCTTACCATCCCCTGAAGAACAACAAGGTAATTTCCCGATCAAAGTCGCACTCCGGAAACCCTTGGTGCAGATTAGTTTTTTCATATAAACTTTTCTCACGAACAACATAATTGGAGCCCACCGCGAGGGCGTTGGTTCATCATTAAACACCTCTTAATAATCCAATTCTCAACAACCACATTTACATTCCCATTCAACCATCACAATGGTTACATCACTTACCCCAGATATGATGCCTCTCTTGGGGCAAAAAGGGGCACCCTATAAATTCTCTGGAAGCCATGAAGACATCAAACGCTTCCTCAGACACTATAATCAGATCTGTAAGACCTATGGTCTCTCAGAAGCTGAGAAATGTGACCGCGTTATAGACTATTGCTCTAGAAAGGTTGTCAAGTTAGTTGAAGCTCTGGAAAGCTTCACAACACCAGACTGGACCCAGCTGGAAGCAGACTTCATGAAGTACTTTGATGCTGCTTTCAAAGAAACTCGTTACATTACCAGAGACCTGTTGACTCTAACCCGCAGTTGGAAACACAAAGAGATAAACACACTCACCAGATGGAAGAGATATGTACGCAAGTTTGTCACTATTGCAGGATGGCTTGAAGCCAAGAAGAAGATTTCTGCAGAAGACAAAGCTGCATATTTCTGGGCTGGAATCAATAAGAACCTGCGTCATCGTATTGAGCTTAGGCTCATTACTGGTTCCACACCTCTGGATGTAACCCAACCATTCCCAATTGACAAGGTCACTAAGGTTGCAGAAATTCTATTTGAAAGAAACCGCTTTGACATCAATCTGGCAGACTCTGATGATGAGATCCCTGAAAGAAAGAGGGATTATGATTCAGACTCATCCAGTGATGAATCTTCAGAGGAAGAAAGTAACTCTGATTATGGCATCAAGTATTGGAAGAAGAAATTGGAAGACCAGAAGAAGAAGCACAAGAGTAAAGCAGACACTGATGATGAAGCCCCAAAGAAGCTTAACAAGAAGGATTTGGACAGGAACAAGGCAAAGAAAGGACCAGAGAAGAAAGGCAAGACTGTCCAGGATGAGGTTGAAGCCCTGATCAAGCACATGGGGAACCTCTCACTGGAAGACCATCGCTATAGTCTGGCCTACTACAAGGCAATCAAGCTTGACCCAGATGTAGCACAGTGTGTCAAGGCACCTGCTTTGCACTCACAACCCAGACCTCTTCCAAGACCTCAAGTCACCACTGCAAGACCAGCAACTGCTAACACCACACTCAACTCTGAAATGGGGGTGCGTGAGCCCATGACCTGCTATGGATGTGGGATGAAAGGTCACGGAATGCAGACTTGCCCAAGAATCCTGGAGCTATTAAAGTCAGGAACTCTAATAAGAGATCCTCTTGGAAAGCTACTCAACAGTGATGGTTCCCTCATTCGTCGTAGAATGGGGGAGACATTTATACAGGCTTTTGAACGCCTCTCATCAGAATCTCTGCAAGCCAATTTTTATGCTCTCCAAGAAACTTTCTCTGACTATTATCAGTCAGATGCTGAAGAAGATGAATTGGATATGTTTTATTCCCCTGCCACTATAAATGAACCTAATATGAAAGAAGACATACAGATAATGACTGCAGACAGAGGGCAGCACAAGATCACTGCAGCCAGAAAGGATGCATTTGATGGAGTTTATCCACCTGCAAGACAAAGGAACAGGGATAAAGACAAAGAGAATGTGAGGCCCAAGGCAGCAACTACTGCTAAGCCTGCTTCTCTGCAGCATCCAGACTCAATGCAGGGACTCAACCAAGGAAAAGCCCCCACAGCAGCCAATGCTCCCAAAGGAAATGCACCTACTCGCATTGAAGAAATACGCCAAATGCAGCCAATCCCTTTTGATGCTAGAGTACCTAGAATGGTACCTATCAATGAGGACATCGAAATGCAGGATATCACCAACAAATCCAAGAATGCTAAAGCCAGCCCTGAGAAGACTGCACCTCGCCCAAAGGCACCGGTGAGACAGTCTGAAATCTCAACCACTATTGGTAACACACAAGTGGTCAATCAGATACTGGATACACCAGTCACCCTTCGCTTTAGAGAAGTGCTAGCCTCCTCCAAGGAGTTAACAGAACAACTCACTGACATGGTCAAAAGGAAGAATCCTAGGAATCCTATTGTGGCAAATGCATTCAGGCCCAGTGAATGGGGACTGTTGATCAAGCTTCGTATGGAATGTGATGAACGCCCCATCACAGCCATCATTGACACAGGATCTCAGTTGAATGTGGTCAACAAGGAAATTTGGAAAGCCAGCATTCGCAGACCAGTTGATGTGGCCAAGAAATTAACCATGAATGATGCCAATGGAGGAGTAGGAACTCTTACAGGTTTAGTGCCAAATGTTCCCTTAACCTGTGGAGGTGTCTTGACCTATGCAGATTTGTTCATAGGAGAGTCAGTCCCCTTTGATCTACTACTTGGAAGACCCTGGCAGAGAGGCAATTTTGTCACCATTGATGAAAGGTCTGAAGGCACATACTTAGTCTTCAAGGATCCCACAGACCCTGGAGCTAAATATGAAATGATGGTAGCCACTGAACGTTTCCCTCCATTTAGGAGACATGAACAAGTCCTATCCATCACTGCCTCTGAAGTCACTCCCTCTGAAGACAATCTTGCTGATGATTGTACCACCCTTATGGAAAGAACAAGCATAGTACCTCCTAGGCTCAGAAAGTATGCATCCTTACCACTGCTAGACTCAGCTGAATCAAGCTCTGAAGACTCTGATACTTCACAAGACCCCTTTGGAATTAATGAGGAATTAAGTTCTAATCAAGCATACAATAATGAGGTAAAATTCTTCGGACTTAAATTGCCAGCCCCAGATGAGCCTGCACCATGTGAGGACTCAACCTCTGGGTTAACTAATATTTTACAAGCCTCTCAGGAAGATAATCAAGAAATTGGACCTATGCAATCCTTGGCAACAAAATTAATTGGGTCAGACAACCCCAATTTGGACAGTTCCCACAGTATTGCACCAGGAGCTGATACCTCAGCTGATGCCTCAACTGATATTCCCACTGGAATTAAAGAATTTAAGGCTTCCATAGAAGTAGCATTGTCCTCAATAGCAGGTGATTCTTACACTCCAAAGAAGGATACAGTGGATTCAATTTTGGAGAACAATGGCCAAGTCCCAGATATAACTGGAGCCTCAGAGGAGGATGCCAGTGAACCCTCTGGGATGGAGGATAATTCCCCACAATTTTTAATCAATGATATTCCTCTGCCCACTGCTGTTGATTGGGTAACCGATGACTTAAACCCAAATGCGGCACGGACGATCATCTCGGCACTTGCCGACCAAACAGAAGACCGGCCCTTGGCCACGCGTTACTTGTTCGTTTCGCCCCTCGGATATCGATTCCCCCCCCAGCGGGATCGATATGGGACTCCATTTGAACATGGAGTCCTCCTCAACACGACGCTGGCCGCCGTAGCTTCGTCCAGAGCCCCTCCGTCGTTACGGATGGGGCATCTTTTCTTTAAATTTTATCCAGTAACGCCTCCCCCACTCTCATTTATTTCTGACCCGGCAGCATCCCAGGAGGATGTCGTATCGACTGTACGGTCCACGCTCGACCCATCCCCTCGAATCCCGTCGATTTTCCCAGTCCCAACGGCACCCGTGTTGCCGTCGGCCGCCTCAACCCGCTTTCCATCAGCCACCTCAACCCGCGCCTCCTCGCGCACCCTCTCGACGCCCCCTTGCTCGCCTGCCTCGTCCGTCTACGGCAGTGACAACGGCATCCCCGGAGGAGTGGGAGGAGATCCCAATGCCCCAATTGAGGGCTGGGAGTGGACTGAGGGATGGGTAAGCCGCTGTATGCCCAATACTCCCAACGCCGTCGCCCAGCTGCTCCCGCACACCACCATCAGGCCCCCGTCCCGCGACAACGACCTACGCGAGGAGGAGGAAGCAGGCACGCAACCGCCCTTAATGTTGGTGCGTGGTGAGCAACCACTCCGCGTACCCCTCTCTGACCTCCAGGTCAACCTGCAGCATATGCCGATGCCCTCTCATCTTTTAAATGGAGACCTACTGAGCCCTCCCTCCTCAAACACGAATCCTTATGTATACAGATCCCTGTCTCCCCCAGATCTCGTTTATCCATTCAACGGAGAAGAGCCGAGACCCCTCACGAATGGACCGTGGTTCCCCGGGGACCTCCGCTCCCCATTCCAGTCCCCCTTATCTCAGACTCCAACCTATTTTCGCCACCCTCTAGCTACTCCTTCCCCCATCATATCCCCTTTAGATACTCCTCTTTTCATCCCTTTTGTACCTCTATCCAACCCCTTTGATGATCCCTTATCCAGCTTCACTTTGGATCCTGAACTTGAGCCTATGCCTGAACCCATAACTCCTTTTACTATGCCTTCTGTAGGATCTCCTGTGTACAACCCTGAGACTGACAATGAGACTTGGGATTCTTTGTACATGGACCCTAAGGAGGAAGAGGAATCATGTAGTACCCTCCTTGGGAAGAGTTTCACTGCCACCCAGGCTCCTATTAGTCCAAAACTAGAGGAGAAAGAGGATAGTCTTGAAGAGCCCTTGGATGCCCCACCCAAGAGGAAATGGATTTCCCCAGAGTCAATCTTTGGATCTTCTGAGGATGAAGATAGTGACTCTTCAATGGAATTTGAAACAGACTCAGAGGATGAACTAGACATGCTTGCTGATGATGATGATGAAGAACTGGAGGAGGAAGTACTGGCTAAAGTAGCACCTGGACCTGGACAGAATATTCCAATTACCAGCAAATCCCCAGGAGCCAGTTCCTCCACCCCACCCTTGAATGCCAATGCAACACCCTTTGTTTCATTGCTATCCAACTCTGTTCCAGATGACACTTGGTCACTTCCAGATGGAGAAGAGATTAGTTCCCTTTCAGATGAAGAAGTAAGGATCCCCTTTGACAGGGCCAACTCCTTAAATTCCTTGGAAGAAACTGCAGCTCAATTCAAGAAGTCCCCCATACCATTACCCCCTTCCTCACCCATTCCTATGAAGAAGATTAGGTCTGTATACCCAGAGACCAACCTCTTATGTCAATTGGAAGCAGAAATTCCACAGGAGCCACCTCCAGTTCCTGTGCATGTGTTTGCTATTGCAGCCCCAGACCAGTCTCATCTATCATCATTGCCAACCACAACTTACATGGATGAACTCAATCGGCGCCAAGAATGGGATCGGAATGCTGAACTGAGGTTACCCACTGAAGAGGAAAGGAAGGCAGAGCATCGGAGAAGGCTTGAATGGGATCATAAGCATGGCAAACAATATCCCAGGAGGGTTGATGAAAGCTTCCAACAGGGAAAGGAAGTTCAATCAGATCCTCAGCCACGTGACATAGCTGCAGCTAGGATCCTTGCAGCAGAACCTGATTTCAATACCACACAAGATGTTCACATGGGAATGCTTAGTGCCATACGCAATGCTATAGTGGAAGGAATTCGTCGCATAGGAATGAGGCTTGCCACTCAAACCTGGAAATACCGCATTGATCAAAGGCCTCCCAATGACCCTATCAGATTGTACTTCTATCACCACTGCTATCTGTTTCGCTACTTGGACAAGGAAAATAGGTTACCCCCTCCTTCTAGCCCTACAGGTGATATCAGGCCAATTCGCTTTCTGGGATCCAATCCTCTGTTGGCTCCAGAAGAAGTTGAATTTCTTCGCAATTCATCTACCATTTTCCGCTCCAACCGCAGATTTCTGCTTGCAGATGCCATTAATGCTGTCCTTGACATGCGCTTTCGTCGCTCTGAAGCAATATCTGCATTGTTTGAAGAAGGGTATTTTGATGCCCCTAGTTTTGCCAGACCTCACAGGAGGGCCTTTGGCAATTAATCAAGTTCTCATGAAGAATGAATTTACTATATTATTGATTGTACTAGTATTTTTTCTTTGCTTGTTGTTGACTGTATCAGCCTTTTATGCCTCTTACCTTTTCAGAAATTTCTCACTATGCCTATTCCTTATTATAGCAGGACACTTCCACTTAATCCCAGACTTCCCCAGATCCTTTATGTTGTATTTGTTCACCCTTTTCAGATTTAGGAATCCTTCTCCTTCAGAAGAACTTAGTTTAGTACAGAATGCCTCTGACAATGAGCATGCACTCTTTGTTCTGTATGGTTCTGTCACAGTCCAGCAAGAAATTGAAGATCCCACATCCAGTAGTTCAGAGAATGAAAGCCTATCTTCTCTTGAAGATGTTTCAGACTCAGAGTCAGATGTGTCAGAAGCTCCTGGAATTGTGCCATTCCTAGTGGATTCTTCAAACTCAGCTAGAGAAATTAAGGCAGAAGCAGACTACTACTATACCCTTGGAGGAGAAGAAGAGACTCTACCATACAGTGAAGATGATATCATCATAATTCCTGCATTAGACTATGATGCACAGGGTCATCCCAAAGTGATGACAGCTTATAAGAGAGTTGATCAGAAGGTCCACCCAGTACAAGGAACATTCCCTGAGACTGCCAGAGTTTCAAGGCAATTTCCTCATGACCCCCTGGTCAATCTCCCTCAATTACCAACACACCCACCTGAATTTATACCATCCCAGAAGCTCTCAAGAGAACGCTTGGAGTTTCTTAACATTAATCATGCAGGATTTCTATGGCCTGAAGAAGAGAAATTGTTTGCACATGTCATGTTGCTTAACCAGGAAGCAATTGCTTTTGAAGACAAGGAAAGAGGAACCCTCAAAGACTCTTACTTTTCCCCATACATCATGCCAGTAATTCCCCATACCCCATGGGTATACAGGAATATTCCCATTCCCCCTGGAATTAGAGACAAAGTCATTGAAGTCCTAAGGCTAAAAGTAGAAGCCAATGTGTATGAAGCCAGTCAATCTTCATACAGGTCCCGATGGTTTTGCGTTTTGAAGAAGGACGGAAAGCTCAGAATCGTACATGACCTGCAGCCACTGAACAGAGTAACAATCAGAGATGCTGGACTTCTCCCCATTATTGATGACTTTGTGGAGCCATTTGCTGGAAGGCAATGCTACACAGTCTTTGATTTAATGTGGGGGTTTGATGCAAGAAAAGTCCACCCAGAATCACGTGATATGACTGCATTTTGGTCACCCCTTGGACTTCTACGTCTTACCTCACTCCCCACAGGATTCACTAATTCCCCCGCCGAATTCCAAAGATGCATGGTTTTCATCCTTCAAGATGAAATCCCTGTGGTAGCCAATATCTTCATTGATGATTGTTCTATCAAAGGACCTGCATCCACTTACCTAGACCTCAAAGGAAATCCAGAAGTACTTGCAGACAACCCAGGAATTAGAAGATTCATCTGGGAACATGCCTGTGATGTACATCGCATAATGCATAGGATAAAACGTGCAGGAGCTACTTTTTCAGCCAAGAAGACTCAAATCTGTAGACAAGAAGCCATTATTGTTGGACAGAAATGTACCCCAGAAGGACGTATTCCAGAAGAAGACAAAGTAGCCAAAGTTCTCAACTGGCCATCACTCAAGACTCCCAAGGATGTCAGAGGATTTTTGGGACTCTGTGGCACAGTCAGAGTTTGGATTGAAAATTACTCCCAGCTAGCAAGACCTCTTACAGAACTAGTCCACAAAGGTGCAGAGTTCATATGGGATGAAAGAAGGCAAGAAGCTTTTGACACCCTCAAGCAAAAGGTATCCTCAGCACCAGCACTAAATCCTATTGACTATTCCTCAGACAATCCAGTAATCCTGTCTGTTGACAGCAGTGCTATTGCAACAGGATTCATACTATCCCAGGTTGATGAAAATGGAAAACGCCGCCCCGCACGTTATGGATCATTACCAATGAATGAGAGAGAATCCAGATATTCACAGCCAAAATTAGAATTGTATGGACTCTATCGCGCACTACGTCATTGGCGAATTCACTTGATTGGAGTCAAGAACTTGCATGTTGAAGTTGATGCTAAATACATCAAAGGCATGCTTAATGAGCCTGACCTCCAACCAAATGCCGCAATCAACAGGTGGATCCAAGGAATCCTTCTGTTTGATTTTAAATTAATCCATATCCCAGCCAAGCAATTCAAAGGACCAGATGCCCTCTCCAGGAGAGAGCTAGCATCAGATGAAGAGATCATTGACCATGATGATTCCTGGCTAGATGACATTGCATTGCTCATCCATGTCCCAGACCCTCTTCAAGTCCTGAATTTCTGTTTTACCACTGCCACCAAGCTCCCTTACAAGGCAGCATCATTACCATCATCCAATGCTCATACATCCAGACAAGACAAGATTCTTCAAGATGTTCATCACTTCCTATCCACACTGGAGCCACCTCCCACAGAATCCAACCAAGCCAGGAAAAGATTCTTAAAGAAGGCTTCTGAATTTTACCTTAAGGAAGGAAGGATGTTCAAAAGAAATGGAAGACGATCACCCCTCCTAGTAATCATGAACCCTAAGAAAAGAATAGCCATTCTGACTCAGGCTCATGAGAATCTAGGACATAAAGGAGAACAATCTGTCTTTGAATTGGTACGAACTCGTTTTTACTGGCCACATCTCAGAACAGATGTGCGCCATCATGTTTCATCTTGCCATGAATGTCAAATCAGGACCCTAAAGAAGATGGAGATTTCCCCCACCATATCCACTCCCACCACTCTATTCCAGAAAGTGTACATCGATGTGATGTCTATGCCACCATCAGGTGGATTCAATTTCATTGCTGCCGCTCGTGATGATCTGTCAGGAACATCTGAAGTTCGTGCCATTCGCTCCAACAATTCCCAAAGCTTAGCCAAATTCTTCTGGGAACAGATCTACTGTCGCTATGGAGCAATTGGACATGTAGTGACAGACAATGGAAGTGAAGTCAAAGGCGCATTTGAGATTCTACTCCGCCGCATGGGAGTCCCTCAAGTTCGCATCACCCCTTATAACAAACATGCAAATGGAGTAGTGGAACGTGGCCACTTTACGTTAAGAGAGGCCATTGTCAAGTCCAGTGACAAGGATAAATTTGGAGGAATTCGAAATTGGCACAAGCATGTTGAAGCAGCTATGTTTGCAGATCGCATCACAGTCAGCAGTGTGACTGGTTATTCACCATACTACCTGCTACATGGAATGCACCCACTCTTGCCATTTGATTTGTCTGAAGCAACCTTTTTGGTGGAAGGCTTCCGATCAGGCCTCTCCACATCAGAATTGTTGACACTTCGCATCAGACAACTGGAAAGGCATCAAGAGGACATAGACAAAGCAGCTTCCACATTAGAACAAGCACGTTTTAGGTCAAAATCACAGTTTGAACGAAGATTCCGTAAACGCCTGCAGAAGCATAATTATGAAGCTGGTGAATTAGTCCTTGTCAGAAACAGCAGATTGGAATCCACAGTTGGGAAATTCAAGACTGAGCCACATTACCTTGGACCCTTTGAAGTAGTCAGAAGGACTGAGAGAGGAACATATGTTCTAAAGGAACTAGACGGAGCAGAACATGCTGACCGCTATGCAGCCTTTAGGATATTGCCCTACATTAGTCGGTCCCATTCATTCCTTCAAGGTAATGCAGGCCAAGGAAGTTCAATTGACTCAGATTCAAGCACAGAAATTACCCCACCAGACAGCGATCTAATTGAATATGATACAGATACATCACACCACCAGAATTAATACATAAGGAGAGAACTAGAGATATCGCGCAATGTGTACGAATGTCCAAGACAGATGTGGAATGAAGGAAAAAGGAAGAAGAAAGTGATAAACGAAAAGAAACAGAACCCAGCCGTCGCAACCCAACAGAATCGCCCCCGGAAGCCAGATCCATAAGTCGGATGAAGACGAAACCGTTAGACTGGAAGAACAGACGCAGCCTAAGTGAGAAAGTGCAACCCAGACGTCAGCGCACTCGGTTGCATCACGGAACAACGCTCACCTGCATTAACCATTGGCTGTGGAGTCAAAGCCAGTCTAGGTTTGAAAGAAGGAGAAATTCATAGCCTTGGATAGTTACGATTCCCGGGAATGACCCATGGAAAAGGAGCTGGCGCACGAAGGCGCAGTGACTAAGCTGGGGAAAAAGCTCAAACAATCCGAATCACTCGTTTATACCCTCTGAACATGTGGCAGTCACGTGAGCCACTCATGTGACATCCCGCTGCACACCCTTTTTTTCTAGATCCCTGCATTATGATTGGTCGGAATTCACACGTGCACACATCTTAGTAATATGCACCCTACATTTTAATCATTACCAAGCAAATGCCATGGAGAAAGCCGAAGCACCACGTTATTGCAAACAAACCAAATTTGGAAATAGGTACAGATTGCCAAAGTTGGAGAAAAATTCAATCACCCGGCCCAGACTTTACTGCCACAGGCACATGACTGCCTAATTAGGTACCCTTGAACCATTAATTTGGATACGCCTACCCAATTCAACGTCGATCTTTTTCATTTTTTAGACACTACAAGTAGTGCTCCACACACATTCTTTTTTAGTAATGCGCTGCTCGTTTGACTCTACCAGCACATCAATCACCCAGCTCTCGCACATTTCAGCCCACAATAGCATGGCCAGTACCACCAGCACCTCCACTCCCACCTTCGGGTACTACACTGTTCCACTGACGCCCATGACCATCCCTGATTGCATCTACGCGCCCACTCCTCAACTCCGCGCCCCTCTTGCAGAAGGCTACTTGCGTCATTTTGTGCCCAATCGGGACACTACTTTCGTTAATGTCGCCCTACTCAACAAGATTCAGACGCCACTTCTTCCTGGAGTTGACGTTTGGCTCATTCGCTGCCCTCCGCCAAAGCCAATCTGCGCTGGCATGCACATCACTGGACGATTGGGGGCAGGAGATGTGGAACGGTTGTGGACTGTGCGAAATGGCTATGCCATCTTTCTTTGCAGGACTATATTCAGGGAACGTTTTCTCGTAGCAGTCCCTGAGCGATGGTTGACAGAGGAAGAGGGACAGGCACGTAGCTGGGGAAGCTACTTCAAGAAATATCTTTGTGGCCTGTAGAACGTACCAGCACCACCGCCGTTTTTTTTTATAGCGCCGTTATCATTTTTTTATAGCACCGTTCTTGTTTTTATATATATGCACTATCGTCGTCTCCATCATGCTTCACAAATAAGCATCAACACTCCTTTGACACTTTCAAGTTTATATCTACAGCCAAGATCATGTTTGTCGTACCCACCAACCCTCAGCCTCAGCGCCCTGCTAGCATTCAGGATATACTCCCCCACCAACGCTACTCTCCATTCCATGACCGCATTCTCCCTTCGCAACAATTCCGTTTTGCCACGGCATTTCCAGCAGAATTAGAGGACAGGTTCATACTAGTCTTGTTGGAAAACATGTTGAAGAAGGACTTAGCCAGAAACTGTTTCAGGTGCCAGCATTGCTTGACCATACAAAATACCGCTGACAAGACAGGATTTGTGAAAGCAGTGCAAGGCAGACTTCTGAAGGAGAAAGAATTATTGGAGAGGGAAGAGCAACTGGGGACAGTTGATTTTTCTTGTTGTGCGCGAATGTCATGATCCAAAATGGTTTTGGATCAAAAACATGGTACAAGTTTAGAGAAAGGATATTTATGCAATTTTCCATTCAGCTGCAATATTGCAATTTCAGCTGGAGTATCCCTTCTCTCAATAGCCAGGACAACAAGTGGACAATATCAGGAATATAGCCCCAAGCACTAAGGGATGGTGCCCAGCCACCATCAAACCCAGCTTACAGTATCAGTAATGAAGGGACAAGGCCTCATCAGATTACAGGATTAGATAATAGCTGACTTATCCTTATCTGTACTAATAAGGAAAGGATAAGATCAACAGCCACAGCCTTACATCAGACATCAAGATCCAAGATCAGAGCAGCCACATTCCACAGCCACCTTCTTATCTTTCATGATAACAGATAAGATAAGAAGCACAGCCTTCTATCTTCTATTCTAGAACATTGGAAAAGAAGCACAGCACAGCCTTCTATCTTCCATCAAAGAACATTGACAGAGGAAGCACAGCCTTCTATTCTAGAACATTGGAAAAGGAAGCACAGCCTGAAGAACTGATTCTAGAAGCCCAATTTGAAATTACATGTTCCAGCCTTGGTCCATGATTCCTGGAGAACCATAGACCACCCCAGATCTCAGAGAAGATTAGCCAGTGGCTCATCTCCCCTCAGATAACTCATTGATCAATCAGCAGCCCCACCTTATGACCCCATTATGACACCTTATGACACCATCATGACACCTTATGACACCATTATGACACCATCATGACCAATTATGCCCCCATCCTTTCTCACAGTACCATATGATTCTCAGTAATTGACTCTGCATGAGTCACAAACCTATGCCCCAATTTCCAATTGCCCTTTTATATGCCCACAAACCTATGCCCCAATTTCCATTTGCCTTTTATGTGCTTGCACACCCTATGCCCCATTTCAAATTACTCCCTTGTGATTCCTCTTGACTCACAAACCTATGCCCCTATTTCCAATGCTTACTCACCCTATGCCCCCTCATTTCATATTACTCTACTATGACCAGTTATGACTCACTAACCTGTACACTCATTTCATATTCCATCCTATGACTCTGAATGACTCCTGTAGTTGAAAAGGTATAAATAGGGCCCAGTTTCTGCAGGAGACATCAGTCAAAAGTTGATCCCCCCCAAGTCAAACTTGATCCCCCATTCCCATCATCCTTTGATTCACCCCTTTAGTATCTAACTACTTCTGTAGTAGCTAGTATACCAATTCAGTTACAGTTCCAGTCTTATTCTTGCTTGCTATTCCTTCTCAAATCAGATAGTCTTAATTGATCTATCAATATCTGATATATTGATACTCTTTTATTACTAGTTTGGGAAATATTCTGTGACATAGTGCCGTTACTATTGTCATTTATCTCAAGATATATTGGTCTTCACCAAGATATCCCAGTACATATTCTGAACCAGTAGCCAATGTGCGTTTGAAGCTTCGGAATATTGTCAGATACCTTGATCATCAATACTTCTTGACTGTTTTATTGTCTCATACTTTCATTATTGTCACATTCTGTTAGATAGTTTTGTCACACACACTTGTTTGACTTCCACTATCTCTTGCTCATCCCATCCTTGTTCATCATACACAACACTTGTCACTCTTGCTTGTGTATATCCTCAAAGTCTTTACCTTGTGTAGGAAAGACCTCACTGTTCACCCATCCTCTAAGTCATATAGCTTGACTTAAACTTACTCAAGGTAGCTGTTCACTGTTATCTTGACTACACTAACCTTTGTTTAGGACAATTCCCAGACAACACAGTTGTTGAGCACAGACCTTAGGTGTTTAACAGTTGCTTACCATCCCCTGAAGAACAACAAGGTAATTTCCCGATCAAAGTCGCACTCCGGAAACCCTTGGTGCAGATTAGTTTTTTCATATAAACTTTTCTCACGAACAACAACGGTTGCCTGGTCAGTCATCCCATCCACCCATCACAATTACATAGATTCCTGCTGATGCACTTGCTTCACCGTGGATACTCCACAAAATAATAAAGAATCGCTGGGTCATTCGGAACAACACATCCTGGCATTATTTCCTCGCCTTGGGAGAGAACGAGGTAGTCAAGGGGCAAGTCATTCAAAAAACGCCTCGTCATTTGTTTAGCACCCCGATGGCAGATCCGGTGGGATGGCGCGCAACCTGAGAACGCAGGAATCCCCCTCCGCAGGTACTATAACGCACGTCACTGGACAATATTGTCCAGTGACACGCGCCATACCAGAGATCGAAAGACCCAAAGATTGTCTTGGGTGATTGATTGTTCCCTCACCTTGGGGGCCACTCCCTCGGCGACGAATCTGATGGTGGTAGGCCTCACTTCAGAGTCGGCAAAAATTCTAACACATAGGACCATAACCTCTGGATTGGGTCAATAAAGTGTACCTTATGGCGCGTGTCACTGGACAATATTGTTCTTGTCATATCAGTGTGCATCAGTGCGCATCAGTGTGCATCAGTGCGCATCAGTGCGCATCAATGCACATCAGTGCACATCAATGTGCATCACTGCAGATGACAATGTGATCAATGTATATTATGTAATTCTTATTTAATTCCCATATTCAGCTGAGGTCACATCTTTGTCACATTGCACAATGACCAAAGAAGAATAAAAAGCACATTAGTGAGCATTATATAATATTCCTCATTTATATTTAGGATTTATCTGCTTGGCTCCTCAGGGAGCTGCTCACGATACCAGGGTTCATGTAGCTCCCCCTGATGATTGAATCAGGTACTAGGTTCATGACCCATTAAAACCACAGGACTTATCACAGAACTTAGAGTGCTAGAAAGAAAATACAAATGTATTGAAGTAGAGAATACAAAACAAAATCCAATAATACTTTGTTGTGGTGGAAGTTGGAGATTTTGGGTCTCAGACTACTTTCAAACCATTTACAGAAGTGGCTTTTGAAACCAGACCATGACATGACTTATCCTGAGTGGGACCAGGCAGCTAAGGTTGACAATGTTAGGTGTGAGACGGGCCAGCCGAGATGGGCTGACAAAATACTATTGTTAGGTTCCAACCCAGGAGTGTAATATATGCCATTGAGACAGGTGGGCCAAGTGTAGAGCCAGCCTATTGTAATCCATCTGAGACTGATGGGCCAACATTGGCTGGGTTGATTGACCCTCATCTCAGACCGCTGGGCTGACAGTTGGAGGGATGAATGTCACTCGTCTTAGACTGCTGGTGTTACATTTTTGCCTTGCCCCTGCTTATTCATCAGTTGATTCCTATTTAGCTGACACTTATCTAGTATCCCTTTCTGGTACTAGACCTGAACTTAGCATTTCACCAGCTATGGTTGGCTGTAGCTGACTGTAGCCAGCTATGCATGGCTAGCAGCTTCAACCTTCAACTAAGGAAAGTTAAGAAATTAGCTTAGCCTTAGCTGAAGCTAACTTGGCCAGCCCACAGCTAGCTTGGCTGAATTAGAGCATGGGATTTGGCACTTTGTTGTGGGAATCAACTGATGAATAAGCAGGGGCAAGGCAAAAATGTAACACCAGCGGTCTAAGACGAGTGACATTCATCCCTCCAACTGTCAGCCCAGCGGTCTGAGATGAGGGTCAATCAACCCAGCCAATGTTGGCCCATCAGTCTCAGATGGATTACAATAGGCTGGCTCTACACTTGGCCCACCTGTCTCAATGGCATATATTACACTCCTGGGTTGGAACCTAACAATAGTATTTTGTCAGCCCATCTCGGCTGGCCCGTCTCACACCTAACATTGTCAACCTTAGCTGCCTGGTCCCACTCAGGATAAGTCATGTCATGGTCTGGTTTCAAAAGCCACTTCTGTAAATGGTTTGAAAGTAGTCTGAGACCCAAAATCTCCAACTTCCACCACAACAAAGTATTATTGGATTTTGTTTTGTATTCTCTACTTCAATACATTTGTATTTTCTTTCTAGCACTCTAAGTTCTGTGATAAGTCCTGTGGTTTTAATGGGTCATGAACCTAGTACCTGATTCAATCATCAGGGGGAGCTACATGAACCCTGGTATCGTGAGCAGCTCCCTGAGGAGCCAAGCAGATAAATCCTAAATATAAATGAGGAATATTATATAATGCTCACTAATGTGCTTTTTATTCTTCTTTGGTCATTGTGCAATGTGACAAAGATGTGACCTCAGCTGAATATGGGAATTAAATAAGAATTACATAATATACATTGATCACATTGTCATGCGCATTGATGCGCACTGATGCGCACTGATGCACTGATGCACTACAATGGCAATACATGCACATTGATGCACACTGATGCGCACTGATGTGCATTGATTTCCTTTTCGGAATTATTGATGTGACATATACTGTGACTTACACTATATATGGCAAGAGATGTGCATTAATGCGCACTGATGCGCACTGATGCACACTGATGCAAACTGATATGACAAGAACAATATTGTCCAGTGACGTGCATTATACTCTGGCCACATAAGCAGGCCAGGATTAAATAATATCGTCATACTGTAGTTGTACCAAATGGACCTGCTTTGTACTTGCATCAGATTACGCTTGAATGCTTGACCTTGAATGACGACATCAACCTAAACATTGCCAGGCCAGGAGATATCGATTTCACAAGAATAATCTCAAGGACATGATTCAGACCTGCTCGATGATCCTCAGATCTCGCTAATTCGGAAATGGATCTGGCTCTGGGTTATGGAGTACGGCCCTTGTGCAGAGACTTCAAGTTGTATGAATGGCAATGACAGTGATAACACATCATGATATTCCAGAAATTCGTCCTACTATACAGTGCTTCGTTCTCCGGGGGATGAAGGAGTCAGCTATGCAGTATTCCTATTCGTCTGGTTCAAAGTGTTCCCAGGTGGCTTCGGGAAGCGGAGTAGGTTCATCACCGATATCCGTCATGGGTTCGGCAGCTGAAGGTTACCAATTTAAAGAGCAGAATAATCAATTTGTTCAAAAGGTATGACATACGGATAAACTAAAAAGCATGGTTTCCTCAATTCTGCAGAACGCAAACGTAAAAAACTGAGCAGGACAAACCAGAGCAACAACATTTCGGCCATTCCCCTTGAGATGGAACGTCATTGTGTCGGGTGTGTACTTCACCACACACGGGACCGGTCCATTTTGGAGTCTCTCCAGATCACGGAAAATGAGGAGTCCTCTAGTGTCTGTGTGATAGGATACGAATATCAAAACGGAGAGATAAGGGGAAACCATGCTCACTAATTGACGTGTTCCGGCACGTTGAGAAATACAACCGTTTCTTGAGGGGCGGTAGTTGAAGATAGAGTCGGGTCGATGACTCAATTCTCAAGGCCATGGTATTGGATGTCGCGGCCTTGAATGGTTTCCATTGTCCCTCGCCTTGTCCCGGACCCACTGGGGGAAGTGGATATTTCTATAGTCCAATGAATCGATCTGCAGAAAGGGAGTTCGAAATTCATGCCTTTGTGTCAAGTCTCGTGAGGAACTAACAATAGATGACGAGTGGTTAGCTCAGAAAGGGTAGCCATGACGATGCTTCTTACTCTCGCAGAGGATGCCTGGCCATGACCCCCATCACGTGGATAGAAGTCGATGCAAACAGTTTTAAAGGATCCCGGCCCTCGGTGGTAGGAAATTGTGTATTTGGCGACATTGACCTCAGTAAGGGAGTCGTAGAACATGAGGCCTCTGGGATCTGAGAATGCAGATGAACAACGACTCGGAACATGTAAAGTAAATGGTTCGGGCTACCTCTTCCAAACTGAACGTCGCCTACAAATTCCATCATGATCTCGAGAGCTTGGATGCGCAACTTGGGGTAATTCCTGCCGTTTGGACGGAGTTGCGCATAGGCGTCGCTCATGTTGGGGAATATCATGGCGGCCTCCGAGAGTAGACGAGGTAAGGGATCCTTCACTGGCGGTCTGTTGTACTCCGTCGTGATCGTGTCATCCTCTAACGTCTGGTCGTTCATCATGAGTTTGTGAGTGACGGCACGCGGTCAAGCAGGGGCTGGGTTAAATAGAGGCTCCGGATTCCTTTTCATTCTTCCCCTCGGAAGCGCTCATTTTTCCTCTTGCACACATGACGGATACTTGACAAATCTGTCAAAGAAAAACTTGGTTAAGTTTGAGTTTAACGAGGTAACCTCCGCACTCTGAGCCAAATTGGTTTATCGTGGGCCTATCGAATCGAGTATCGATGATCAATCGAAGTATGGTGATCACCGTCCAAAGCTAGGCATGCGATATTTGTTGAATTGCTGTCCGGTTTTGTAGCAGACATTGACCATAGGCACATTTGCCGGTGCTCAGCGCTCAGCGCTCAACTTGGATCTTCGCAAGCAACGATATCAGCAGGTGACCTTGCAAGGACTCGAACATCACTGGGCCCAGGGCCCCAGGCATTGGAAACCCCCCTGTGTGCCACTCAACCTTCTGTTCTTCCTAGAAAAATCGGGTGAGTCCTCCCTATCGCCTGGTCTGCATTTGGCGCCCTGAGAATGATTGCTGATTATACCACCAACACAAACATTTGATCGGCGGCCTACACCCTCTTTTCCAATCTCGGGGAGTACGTTCTTTACCACTTATAGCTGCTGACGTTCGTATGGCCCGCCGTTCTTTGGACGTTCTCTAACTGGGGACTTTCCATTCAAAGGATCTCAAGGAGTAGATCATCTCAATTAAACCGCAAGTAGCTGCAAAAAAGCGGTTGATCCTATAATTGTTGGATTGTGTTATCCCCGTCAAATCGCCTGGTCTCATTCGTTTACACCCATGAACCTTTGTGAAAGCATCTACCGCATGCTAAGGGTCCCACAGGCGACATCCTTCCCCATCGGCACCTTAAGTGATGTTTTCCCGACCATGTTACCGAGGGGTCGGATATTGTACCAGACTTCATTTCCTTCAACTACCTGATCGGCGCTGGAGAAGACTATCCTCTTTTGGACTTTCCAGGACGACATTCGCTGAGAACCATTCATAGCTGCTGATGCCATGGTCTGCCTGTCTTGGATCTTTGCACGCACGTTCGCCAACTGATGACCTTCCGTTCAAATAATCTTAAAGCTCATGGAGTCGAATGTCACGGAAATGAAAACTTACCTTTGGTCGAAAACTTACCTTTGGTCATTCAAAGTCCGGCCGCTTCTTTCCGGTAAGCTGGGAGAACGTCTGGCAGCGAGACTCGGTATCTGCGTGTCGTGCTTCTGGTACCACTCATCTCGTATGGAGATTCCTCACGCAACATCGGCAAAAGCACACAAATTCGCAACATGGGCACATCGTATTCTCATGTACGTAAAAAACAGAGTTGAAATAACTTCTAATCTTCCGGAAGCCAAAGGCTAATCCTCTTTTTTGCCTCTACACACAGCCAACCACGAGTTTGTTCATATTAAAAGGCTGTCATTGTGTGTTGAGCATCCCCAACGCCTCCTTCTCCCACCCCGAGAACTCATCACTCACTTCCGCTCTCAGTCAACTCACAGGTGCACAATGGCAGATTTCCCTCGTCTCGTTCAAGATGCCTCAACAAGGTTCTCGGATTATTGCTCCGCCTATGCGCAAATCAGGTCGGAGGGAAACCAGATAAGGGTGCGCTTGCAAGCCACTGAAATTATGCGACAATTCGTCGGCGATGTCACATGGGGACGGGGTAAGTTCAATAATGTTCCCGGTGCCGTGTATGCTAACTCCGTCATTCAGACCCCAAGGGCCTTCTATTTTACCGAACGGAAGGTGACTTCCAGGTCGTGGACGCCGACTTCACGTATTACAAGCACGGGTCAGGTACTATGTTGACTATCCAGATCGACTTCCGCGAGCAACACGGAGATGTAGTCTTTGCGAGAGTAAGAACCATTCTTATGACTGTACGCTTTCGACCAATTGAGCGTATCCTCGTTAGTACCTCGCAAGAGTCGACACTTCCGTACGAATTTCGGAAAGGTTCTTTCTGTATGTTACTCACTGTGATACAGAAATATCAACTTCCCCACCCCGGTCAGGGGGGTGGCTCGGGAAGGTGGACAACCTTCAGAGCTGCGACCTCCCAAACAAATGTCGTCAGAATCCAGGGAAGCTTCATTCTCCGTCTGCTTTTACCCCCTCTTCGGAGGAGGGTCCATTTCAGATCCAATAAGATGTCATCCATCTCGAGTGAGTGACGCAGTTTGCCGCTTCCTACTTCCCTTGTCATTTATGTTCCAATGACCAGGCTTGGCGGGAATCCTCATGACCAAGAATGCGGAAGACCTTAAAACTGAGGTGAATGGTTTCAAGGTCGTGGCTGATGTCGCCCCCACAAGGATTGTGTTCCATCTTAATAATCCAGAGAAAACAGAAATTGCACTGGTCAGTCTCTCCCGCGTTCGTTTATTTACTTCTCTAATATTAAGAATTCTCATCTTTTAGTTTATCCGTAAGTCGCGTTTTTGAGGGACCTCTTGTTTTGTGCTTATGCTTGTGGATATAGCTAGCGTGCCATTAGACGTCAACGACGCTACTAACATCGTGACCACTTGGGATACGTACCATCCTGAAGCTAGTATGCTCTCTGCAGACTTCGAAGGAGAGGAAGCAGAGGAAGCAAAGGAAGCTCCTGAGGCAAAAGAGGACGTGTAATTTTCTCCATGGAGCACAACTCCCAGCATTGTGATTGTATTGTACTTGTATCTCGTCAGGTTGCTCAAGAATGTTGCCTCTATCGAATAAATCATCCGGCCAAGCTATTACTACTGTTAGTCCAGAAGTTCGTCTCATCAAAAATTAATATCATGACGAGTTGCACAGAAAGAACAAGCCAATGGTGGTTTACTAAAATTAGCATTCGCATTTACAAAGGTGGCTTTCTCGTCACCCTGGCGCAATCTCTGTAACGAGAACCAATTCATCTTGCAATACGGCGAGCTCTTTACACTGAGACACTGATTCCTATCGGAATCCGATCGGAATGTTGGAATCCGATCGGAATCCGATAGGAATTTTCCTCATCCAGTTTGTAGCTTTTCTCAGCCAAATTTCACAAAATTTCCGATTGGATTCCAATCAGATTCCGATCGGAATTTTTCAGTCCTATGGAATTCCGAGTGATTCCTATTGGAAAAGTCCAATAGGAATCCAATAGGAATCCATTCGGAATATCTGAATAGCTACATAGACTTAGCAGTTCCTAATAAATCATTAACTAATATATTAATTTTCATGTGGGCGAAAACCCACAATAAATTCATTTACCCTTTGTCCCTTTATATTCGCTGCCTCACGCACGGACCATTCCTCCAATTTCCCACGCACAACCCATTCGTCACGCGCACAGCCCACAAGTAACACAACAAGACCAACAGCCAACAGCAAGCAAGACCATGCCGTCGACGAGATCCAGCGTTCACACCACCCGAAGTGGTCGAGCACGGGCTAAGTCACCCCCCAAATCGAAAAGGAGCAGCAAAAAGCAAACCGGCACCAAAACAACTAAGGCGCCGGCCCCAGCGAGTGAGGACGAACAGAGCACAAAACTCAACAAGAAAAAAGGTCGCAAGTAAGTAATTACATTGATACCATCAATATACTCACTAATTTTCTTTGCAGGATGAGTTCCGTTCAGCGCACACAGAAGGATGCGGCGGCGGACGCAACAGGTGTGCCAGCACACCTCACTAAGTAAGTTTTTCGTTGTTTTTTTTCTACTCTAATGACTAACGGCTACCTATAGGACGGAACGACAACTCCACGAAAGTGGAATACCCATTGCGCCACCCCGATGGACCCTAACCACTGCCAACGCAACTCCCAATAAAACACCCACCAAGCCGCTAGGACGCCAACGTTGTTCTGATCAACCCCACAGTGGGTCCAACGAGGACGCAACAGCTCCCAAGAAAGCACCCAAGGCCAAGGAAGATGGCAGGGGACGCGGCGGCGGCACGAAACAATGTTACAAAGACCGATGCCATGACAGTGGCAATAGGTACAGCGAGGACGAAGAGGACAGCAAGGAAGGAGATGGCGATGATGAAGACCACGGGAAGTACCAAGGCGAGGACGGCGATCACGATGAGGACCGTGGTATGGACCATGGCGAGGACGGCGATCACGACGAGGACGGTGATCACGACGAGGACCACGGGATGGACCATGGCGAGGACCGCGGGATGAACCGACCCGAGGACGGTGAGGACGACGAGGACCGCAACGAGGACGGCGAGGACGACGAGGACCGCAACGAGGACGGCGAGGACTGCAACGAGGACGATGGGGACCATGATGAGGACGGCGGGGACCGTGAAAGGGACCACAACGAAGGCCATGGCAAAGACCATGGGAAGAACCATGGCCACGATCGCGAGGACCACGGGATGGACGAGGACCACGGTGAGGATGGCCCGAATGAGGGCCATGTTGAGGGTTTGGGTGCGGGGAAGTACCGTAGTGTGCAAAAGGGCCAGAAACCCTCTAAAGGAACCCATAAGACCCCAAATCGTCGAGGAGAAGGGGGCTGCCATACTAGCCCCAGTCGTAACCATGTCATAGACAGCCCCAATCGTGATGCACGCACTGGCTGCCATGCCGCAGACAGTCCCGATCATAATCAGCACACTGACCGCCATGTTGTGAATAGCCCCATTCGTGATGGTGGGGGCAGTACTGGCCGCCATTTGGGAGACACCCCCATTCGTGATGACCAAGGTGGCCGCACTGCCTCCAAAGGCAAAGGTGGTCAGACTACAGACCACACTGCGAATTTCGGAGAGGGAGACATCTCGAATTTCAGAGATGGACATTCATTCCTCAAGAATCCAACTTCTTCCCCCGAGTTTGATGGATTGGAACTCGACTTCATTGAACGTGATCGTCAGGGTGCTTCTCGCACCAAAGGGGGCCAATTCTGGGGTCGCGCGATGGGCAATGTTTACAATATGGCTGATAGCTTTCTGGAGGATGTTACTTGGCCACCCATTTCCAAGCCGATGGGCAAAGTACTTTTGTATACTAGTCAGGACTCTGATGCGAAGCCCATGTTATCACTCAAACACCATGTTACACCACAACTCTGTCCACTCCTCAATAAACTGGCTGGCAGGTTTTCGCCAATCAAAAGTAAATGTCAGATATCATAGTAACAGCTAGTTATTGATGTTTTTTTTAGAATTCAACAGGCGTGTTTATGTTTGGGATGACGAAGCTTGGTCAGTTCGGGGAAGGTTTGCTGATGCCCTTGATGATGATGAGGTAGTTACATGGAGCAGTCGGGATGGGGAGATGATTTTGCCTTTGTTAATTGTGAGTAATATTGCTTGATATCATGTATATTATTCAATAATCTGGAATTTTAAGGATGATGAGAGTGACATGGTTCCTCCTATTCAGGCTTCTCATGTGGTTCCAGTCGTTCAGCCTGCTCCGTCTTCTGGTTATACCCCCACTTCCATGAGCGTAAAGCTGATCACCTTGCTTGATATCCCCCCTCATCTTGCTGACCATTCAGATGCTACTCTCCATGTGTCATACCAACGTTACTTGGCTTACTTGGATGCTCGGCAAGCCTTGAATGACATGATAGGTAATGGAGAATGGTCAGGTCCGCGCCCTTTAGCAACAGATCTAATGGGGGTCTTCATTTCGAAATCCATGTTTTTTTCCCACTACAAACTCTTCGCCAAGTTGGGTGACTTTCCTCATATGCTTTCGTGGCTGAAGAATGATATTGATGCACCCACCAATCTCGAGGTATGGGGTGTTGAGAAGAGTGTTTATAGTTTCAAGGATCTTCATGGATATGTGGACAGGAAGGGTTTGGGTTTTGGTGCTTTGAGTACTGCTGGTTCAGGTTCAGGTTCTGTGGTATTGGGGAGGAAGAATAAGGGGAAAAGGAAGGCTTTGGATGATGGTGATCAAAAGAAGAAGGTCAAAAAGTTGGGGAGTAGTAGAAATCGTCATGGATTGTGAGTATATAGCTGAATGAGAACATTTTGTGATCTGATTACATATTTTTTGAAGTTTTAGGTGGTTTATGACATTGTTGCTATGCTTGTTCAAGAATCTTTTCAAGATGATTCTCTGGACTCTGACCTCTGGCATTGCTCATGGATTGGGTTATACCTGGTTCATTTGCATGATGTTTGGAGCTTTGCCAATGGTATCTGCTATGTCAGATTGGAATCCCTTTCCAGATATTCCTTTCATGGCCTTCAGTGACTTTATTCAGAATGATTTCAGCTCCAAAATATCTCTTGCCACTGTCCTCACTGTACTGTTCACCTTGACTGAGAACCCTGAGGTGCTGGGCTTACATGCTAGGCAGCAGAACCCACGCTTTCCAGGAGAAAACCGAACTGCAATGTCTGGATGGATGAAAGCATTGGCACGTGCTTTGGAGCAGAAACTGGGCCATGATGCAAACAGATTGTTTCAGAGTTCTGACCACAGAGCTGCCATGTCCAGTGATGCAGTGACTAATAATATTGGCACCAAGCTGGATGCCATGTCAAAATTATTGGACCTGTATCCATATAATCAGGCTGGACAATTCCAGGGCAGATTGAATGCAGTATCAAAGGACGCAATTGAACCGGTCTATGTGATTTGTCCAGATGCATTCGAATGTGAGACCATGGACTGCAATCCCCGTGCTCTTGTTCAAGCCATTAGAGATAGGGATATTCCCAAGGTCACACTAATCAAAGGAACCGATATACATGAGAATGTCCCAGTTCTCACTGGCAAATGTCCGGATTGCGAAACAAGATACTATGCTGACCATGAGCGTGCATTTCAAACACCCACATCAGATATTTGCAACAAAGTCTACTTGAATTCTGCTAAATATCTGAAAGTTGGAACCAGTGTATGGGTGGACCGCGTATTTTCAAAAGCTGTTTTGAATGGGATATACAGCTTTCATGCATCATCATCAGCCTATGCGGAATTCTGGAATGATAGCTTTTGGAGCACTCAAGAAACTCATGCCAGAAAAATAACTCGTCGACAAATCTGGCATACCTTTGTGCAGGAATCTTTGCGTGCTATTGCAGCAGGTTCTAATCAGACTTTGGTCCTGAAGGATTCTCTGAAAATTGTGGAGGTCACTAAAGAGGCTTTCAATACCTTGGGTTCAAATGGGATTATCCAAAGTGCCAATGGCCATACTTGCTCTGAATGCTCTCATGCATTTAAAGCAACTGCAGATGTGATCTCTGAAGATGATCCTGCAGCTCTTGTTGGAATTGATGAGAATAGAGCTGTGCCAGTTCTTCTTGGAGAAGGTGCTGATTTAGCAAGACAAGATGCTGCTGCAGCAAGACAGCAAGCAATTCAGGCCAGAGAGCATGGTGCAGAGGCAGATGTGATGGATGTTGATATCCAACCTGCACCAGTAGTGATGGCAGTTGTAGATGGTGTTGTTATGGGTCCTAAGCATTGTGATTATGAAGGATGCATTGCTGAACTTGCAAATGCTCGTGGAGGGGTCTTCTGCTCTCAACACCTTGCTGCTTATGGAGCATTATGTCGTATCCGTGGTTGCACCAATCAAAAGGTTGAGGGGTCACAGACTTGTGCCGGTCATCAAGAACATTGGTATAGGCACCTTGTGCGTCACAGCCGTCAAAGTTACCTGGGTGTGCGTAGAATGTTGCGCAGAACTGAAGAAGAGAACCTTCCATGGCTTCCAGAAGTGGCAGATGACACTCAGCCTCATGATGAGCCAGCTGTTGCATCAAGACGTACCAATCATTTCACAGCTCCTCGATTCTATTGTGTTGAAACTATTTGCGCTCCATGTGGAGTTGTAATTGCCTGGGCCAAGTTTGCTAAATCAGAGTCACCCACAAATGTGTTGCAGTTTTTGGAAACAGTCTATCCAACACCAGCATCCAGGCCATCATATATTGTGATTGACAAAGCTTGTCTTCTCTTGCGCACCAGTATTGCCAATAGGAGTTGGGAAATATGGAAGAACACCACAAGATTCATAGTTGATACATATCACTATGTGAATCATCGGACAACAGATTATCTGTGTCGTAAATGGTGTAATCCAGCTTCATTAAATGGATCAGCGCCCAATTTGGTTATTGTGAAGAATGATAGACATGGACAGCCACATTATAAGCGTGCATTTAATACTCAGGTATTTTTTATTCAGCAAGTTACCTTGTGAAATAAATTAACTCTGTGTTACAGGCATGTGAGCAATTGAATGCATGGTTGGGAGGATTTGAATCTATTCTGAAGAAGATGACCATTGGTAATTTTGATTGGTTCCTGCACACCATGTTATTTCTTCATACAGAACGAGTTATAAGATTGCAGAAACTACAAGAGGAAGAAGGTCAAGATGGTGATGATGATGATGATGATGGTGAGGAATATGGGATTGATATGGATTGATGATTATTGTAATAGGCATTGTTGAACTTGTTGTTAACTTGAAATAATTATTTTTGTTTTGAAAGTAATAATTGGATGGATGTTGATAGTTAATTTTATGAAGGTTGTAGTAATTTGGGTTTTGAGTCATTCATCAATAAAACATGAAAGTTGTAGTAATTTGGGTTTTGAGTCATTTATCAATAAAACATGAGATTTGTAGTAATTTGGGTTTTGAGTCAGACACTTCATGGAATATGATTGGTGTAAGACAAAACTCTAAATATTCACAAGGTAAACTGAATGAGTAATAGAATTCCAATCAGAATCTGAACTGATCCTTGTGGAATCCGATCGGAATTTATCAAAAAAAATTATTCCTATGTTGAACTATAAGAAATGATAAATTCCGATCGGATTCCACAAGGAAGTGTGGCTCAGTGTAAAGTGTTGAATACGGCTCGCAAATATCCAAATGCAAGCAGATATTCATGACTTTTTTATAAGGTTCTTTATTCATAATCGTTGACTTGACAGGCAGCTTTGTTGGGGCATCCACATCTACTTCATGATTATGACATTCTAGGTGTGGAAAGGAGAAAACATCGAGGGATTTTTTGGCCATGTATGAATAAATGTGAAGAAATGACAAATAGAAAAGATCCAACCTGGCCGAGTCGGGACATGTCATCTTTTCCTGGTAGGTTTTATTTCCCCTTTATAGGTCCATACTTTCACTCCCATAGTTCCAAATGACGTCCCTGAACTTGAATGGCCATAGTCGATGTCAGTCCTCAAGGTGCTAACAGTCAGTCAAGCATTGCTTAGCAGGGAGAAAATGTCAAAAACAAAAAAAGATTACGTACTGCAAGGGTACACGCCCTTCGCGATACCATTCGGCTCTCTTTATTTCAGCTGATGCCAATCTGCCTGGAGACTTTCCGGGAGTTTTTGGCGGACTGCGACGTGCCAGTTTAACCTCTGTCATTCGACTAGCAACAGGTAGTGCCGAGGCGGCAGAGAGGGCAGAAAGGACCACAAGGCAAAAAAGAGTAATTTGAACCATACTGCAAATAGAGTGGAAACATTATTGACTCAGGAGATATCCAAAGATACGAAGTTAAGAAAAGAACGTACTCAGGATCTTTATATGATTGAGGGAGAAGGTTACAAGTAGAATAAATTTCGACCAGCGAAAAAAAAAAAAAAAAACACAGAAACTTTCTGAAGGTGATGATGATTGATTCAAGAGGAAAGGTCCGAAAGAATAACCTGTATCCTTGTCTGAGTACCTAAACCTATCTGTGGCCTGCATTATATAGCTACCACAAGCTATGCGGTTAGAAACTTGAAGGCTGCAGATGCTATCCACTTACCATGGTTTTCAGTTCGAATCATTGCAGTGCTACCAGTACGAAAGATTGCCGCATTTGGTTTTACCTTTGATTCCCGACTTATCCGTCATTACTATATCCCCGCGCGAGGCCTTGCACATCCAGAACTCTCAAATGAAACACCCTATTACTGCCATACCAGGTACACCTGGGAGGTGCCACCGTGACTGTACTATACCACATGTTTTGACATTTCACTTCTGACTCGATTCAGCTGTCTGGATTGCGATCTACACATTCCTCAGTAAACGTATGTGGCAATCTTGGTTAAAATCATCGATTACCGTCCTCACTCACGCTCGTTGCATCGTGAGAAGGTTCTCTGCTCTTTTTTATCTGTCAAGACTAATGCTCGGCTCGATCTCCGGCAAACAATGGAGCTCATTCTTCCAAGGAAACACCCAACAGACGACCACAGTTTCATGTACGTCTCCTTAAGACACTATTCTCAGACGCAAGTTTACTGATATAGTCAGCTCGCACCGGCTATCTCCATTGAGATGACCGAGACTAAGACAACAAACATATTTGAAAATGTGAGCTTGTAGAACTCTCTTATATGATTTACAACACTGATAAAATCACCGCGTCGAGCAGAATGAATGCAGTGTTTGACCAGTGGAATTTGGCCTATCGTCATAATTACCTAAAAGTTTTGTACATAATTGAGCCTATTCACCTTATGTGAACGATTGCAAGCTATCACTGTTGGCCAAGGCGAGACACTCAGGGACAATGCCTGGCACCCACACTTTTCAACACACCACCACTCGATGCTGGTTCTCAGTCAGTGGTACACTGTTGGGTCGGATGACGGGTAACCAGGGGCAGAAGGAGACCGAACACATATGGGGAGGGTGAAGATGTGCCTGCCAGCCTAAAGCGCATCTCACTACGCAGCGTGTTACAATTAGATTACGCACACACCTCTGCGAGCATACGTAATTTCCCAGTCCCAGAACTTTGGACTACAGAGAGAGCTTTGGCATATATTTTCTTCCGAGATGGCCAACGAAAGTGATGGCGGCATCTCCAATAAACTGTGTACTGTATGCTTTCGCGAGCTCTAACCGTGGCAAATGATTAATCGGAACTTCTAGTCCATATGGCTGGCATACTCCGACCCGTGTGAGTGCTAGAAATAGTAATGTAAGTTTGAGCATCAGATTAGCGACGAACAAACGCACTGAAGGTCACTTCGCCAGTAAGTCGGGCGGGACTCTGCAGTGGGACGTTAGGAGACCCGGCAACCACCGTGGTGAACAAAGCAAAGAAGAATTGGTACTTACCAGGAGCTATTGAGGGGCGGAGGATCTCTGTACATGCGTTAGACATCATTTAATCTTCATTTAAACGCGGATATCGCACTCAAGCTCCGTATCTCCTTGAACGATCTGGCCACTCGCGCCGAATCCAACATAATTTTCAACCCCGGATGCTTGTTAAGCAAACCCATCGCGTTCGGGTTCTTCTCAACGGATCGAGTAGTCCCTCTGAGGTTGATACAATGGTCGCAAGAAGGAAAGTAGCCATAAGGATGGCATTAGGGTCGGTAGGGTCGGATAATACAGAGAGTCGTATCCAGGGAACTACCTTGAAGACCTCAGCGTCGAAGCGGGCCGGTTTGCACGGCATATCCGTAATTAAGGATGACCACCCGTGGGAGGTTCCAGCAAAGCCGAGAAACTTTCTCTCAATACCAATGCTGAAATGGCTCAAGAACGTCTCTGACAGGCGCCGTGGAAAAGAAAGAACCCCAAGGATTACGGAGCCTGAGGGCGCTGCTGGAGTGAGTTATTTTGTCCAGAACTCGAGCGGGAGGGATACGATAGTAAAGACTCTCACAGATTGCAGATATTACCACCAATCCAGTTGGCATACGTCTCGCTCCCGGTCTTACATCGAATGTGCACCATGTCAACGCCACAGGTGCAACGTTTAACGATGTCAGAGGCGACCAACACAATCGTATAATTCTTTGTACGTCAATTTCGCCACCATGCTGCACGCAAATCGAACTTATCGTTACCACATAGCGTCCATCAATTCCCTGAGCACTCTTCCATATGTTGACGGTGCTTCCTGGAATCCAAGACTTGCGTGCTTGCCTGACACGCGCACAACCCTCCTCCACGATATATGGAAATGGATCAACGAAGCCGATAGGTCAAAGACGGCAGAAATATTTTTCTTGGCTGATG
The DNA here is from genome assembly GCA_963555575.2 of Hygrocybe coccinea. Classification (NCBI taxonomy): domain Eukaryota; kingdom Fungi; phylum Basidiomycota; class Agaricomycetes; order Agaricales; family Hygrophoraceae; genus Hygrocybe; species Hygrocybe coccinea. Next base: position 3,077,725 of record OY741988.2, on the reverse strand, counting down.
TAGCAGGCAGTGGGAAGAGTGCAATTGCACACACCGTTGCTCGTGACTGCCACCAGAAGGGGTTGCTTGCCTCGTCTTTCTTCTTCGACCGAGACATCCTGGATAGAGGTCGGCCTCAGAAGCTCTTCAGCACGATCATACGGGATCTTTCCAGAATTCAGAAGGATCTTGCGGAAAACATCAGCGTCGTCCTCGAAAAGGATCCCAGTCTTGCATCAGCGTCACAATCTCGTCAGTTTGACGAACTCGTCCTCAAGCCTTTTCAAGTCTACAAGCACCATATTGACAGGCCTATTGTCATAGTCATCGATGCGCTGGATGAAGGTTACGATCTAGAGACTCTCGAAATCCTGGGCAACAAGGTTCCCGACCTTCCTGGGACGTTCCGCATATTCGTCACCTCTCGCCCAACGGACGACATTTTCATGAAATTATCCGCCGCGAATCATGTCCAACGCAGATCGATCGACATTCATGGTGATACCAATCAGAGGGATATTGCCCTCTATATCCAGGAGAGGCTGCGATATATTGCATCGCGGAAGCGTTTGGGTGCAGATTGGCCTGATTCGCAATTAAGGAAGGACTTTACAGTGAAGGCAGAAGGCTTATTTATATGGGCGTCTACAGTCAGCAATTATTTGTCCACCACTACGTATCCGGAGAAGAAGCTCAGGAAGCTCCTATACGAGAATGATCGGTCAGGTCTCAATGCGGAGGAAAAGATGGACGAGTTGTATGCCGAAATCCTCAACACCTGCGACTGGCGCGACGGAGATTTTGTAGAAGGATACCATTTAGTCGTCGGTGCAATCGTGGCAGTCAAGATACCACTGTCCATATCTGCTCTTCAGTGCCTTCATTGCGACAAACCGACTCTGGAAGTTGATGAAGTTCTGCGTCCACTCAGCTCGGTGCTCACTGGCTTGGATGATGAAAACCGTCCCATACAACTTTTACATCTCTCCTTACGAGATTTCCTAACGTGTCGGGCTCAAATCTCGCCAGCTCATAAACGGTTTTATGTCAGCGAAAAGGAGCATTGTGGGAGACTGGCATTCTTATGTCTACGTGTCATGAACGAACAGTTGAAGCCCGAGATACCGGGCACCGGTTACTTGACAGGGCGGATGCCTGAGATGAAAGGCATTCCCAAGATCGAGGAATCAAATATCTCGGAAGTACTATGGTATGCTTGCAGATTCTGGGCGGAACACGTCATCGAAATCGAAGGGCCGTCGACGGAAATGTTTCTCGAAGCAGTGCGCATATTTTGGTCGAAGCAGCTCTTGGTCTGGATGGAAGTTGTGCACTCGAAATTTGAATTTCAAAGTTTGCTCAAAGTACGGACATGGTTGCAGGTTAGAGTGTGAAGTGGAATACTCCTGGTCCAAACTAATGTGATAATCGTGGTCAGAGAACGTGTTCAACACTTGTAACATCTACTTCCGATGTCGAACAGGCTGCAGCACTCTTTGACCTCTCTGCACGATTTCGGTACATGGGTCTCCGAGAAGATGCCATGAAAGCAATCGAGGAGGCAGTGGAACTACGGCGTGGGCTTGCTGCTGACCATCCTGCTACTTTCAATGCAGATCTCGCTATGTCCCTCAACAATCTCTCACTTCGTTTATCTGATCTAGGTCGCCGAGAGGATGCCATGAAAGCGATTGAGGAGGCAGTCAAGCTGTATCGGGGGCTTGCTGCTGACCATCCTGCTACTTTCAATCCAGATCTCGCCATATCCCTCAACAATCTCTCACTTCGTTTATCTGATCTGGGCCGGCGAGAGAATGCCATGAAAGCAATTGAGGAGGCAGTTGAGCTACGGCGTCGGCTTGCTGCTGACCATCCTGCCACATTCAATCCACATCTTGCCATATCTCTCAACAATCTCTCACGTTGTTTATCTGATCTGGGTCGGCGAGAGGATGCCATAAAAGCGATTGAGAAGGCAGTCAAGCTGTATCGGGGGCTTGCTGCTGACCATCCTGCTACTTTCAATTCAGATCTCGCCATGTCCCTCAACAATCTCTCACGTTGTTTATCTGATCTGGGTCGGCGAGAGGATGCCATGAACGCGATTGAGGAGGCAGTCAAGCTGTATCGGGGGCTTGCTGCTGACCATCCTGCCACTTTCAATCCAAATCTCGCCATATCCCTCAACAATCTCTCACTTCGTTTATCTGATGTGGGTCGGCGAGAGGATGCCATGAAAGCGATTGAGGAGGCAGTCAAGCTGTATTGGGGGCTTGCTGCTGACCATCCTGCCACTTTCAATCCAGATCTCGCCATGTCCCTCAACAATCTCTCACGTTGTTTATCTGATCTGGGTCGGCGAGAGGATGCCATGAAAGCAATTGAGGAGGCAGTTGAGCTACGGCGTCGGCTTGCTGCTGACCATCCTGCCACTTTCAATCCAGATCTCGCCATGTCCCTCAACAATCTCTCACTTCGTTTATCTGATCTGGGTCGGCGAGAGGATGCCATGAAAGCAATTGAGGAGGCAGTTGAGCTACGGCGTCGGCTTGCTGCTGACCATCCTGCCACATTCAATCCACATCTTGCCATATCTCTCAACAATCTCTCACGTTGTTTATCTGATCTGGGTCGGCGAGAGGATGCCATAAAAGCGATTGAGAAGGCAGTCAAGCTGTATCAGGGGCTTGCTGCTGACCATCCTGCTACTTTCAATTCAGATCTCGCCATGTCCCTCAACAATCTCTCACATTGTTTATCTGATCTGGGTCGGCGAGAGGATGCCATGAACGCGATTGAGGAGGCAGTCAAGCTGTATCGGGGGCTTGCTGCTGACCATCCTGCCACTTTCAATCCAAATCTCGCCGCATCCCTCAACAATCTCTCAGCTTGTTTATCTGATCTGGGTCGGCGAGAGGATGCCATGAAAGCCATTGAGGAGGCAGTCAAGCTGTATTGGGGGCTTGCTGCTGACCATCCTGCCACTTTCAATCCAGATCTCGCCATGTCCCTCAACAATCTCTCACTTCGTTTATCTGATCTGGGTCGGCGAGAGGACGCCATGAAAGCCATTGAGGAAGCAGTTGAGCTACGGCGTCGGCTTGCTGCTGACCGTCCTGCCACTTTCAATCCAGGTCTCGCTAGGTCCCTCAACAATCTCGCACATTTATTATTCAATCTGGGTCACCAAGCAGAGGGCCAGAAAGTCATGGAGGAAGCTGACAACCTTCTACAACACACCTGAATTCCTGGTTCTTTTTTTCCCAGGTCTTGCCAGTGCCTGTCAAATTTACATATTGAACTTCTTTTGCAACTGTTTTTTAAAGCTTTTATCCTTTGGTCACTTGTCAGTCGATAGTATGAGACTTGGAATGTATTGGATTGTGATGGGTATAGATGGTTGCACTGGTCAGGAGGCATTATTGGATGATATTTGGTTTCCTGGCATTGAGGGTGTATGTAATAGTTGCTGTGTGATGGTTGGCCATCAGGAACAGCTGGTTTTACTTGACCCAACTTAGCATGTCTTGAATTTTCTTAGATCTAAAATTAAGACACTCTAATTGACTCTGCTTAGAGGAGCACATGAGGATAGCCAGATAATCAGAGCTTGTTCTCTCTGGCTTGAAGCCTGGAGAGACAACAAGTCCATCAAGTTTGATGACATTTGTGCAATTGGTAAAAAATCCATAAAAGTGGGTTCAGAAGAGGATAGGATGGGTGGACTCCATGAATGTCTAAACTAAAAAGGCAGGGTGGTGGAAAACTGGCATAAAAAATGCCCAATTTCCAGAGAGGTAGTGTTGCCTCAGACCAGTTGGTCAGGAAAAGCTGATCCCAGTTCTGCATTAAAAGTTCAGAACTGGAATCAGCTTTTCCTGACCAACTGGTCTGAGGCAACACTACAGAGAGGTCAACAGATACACCCCTTGGATCCTCTTGTTTGCACCGGTCACACTCACATAGGACCAGGCGTTGACTTGATAGTGTTTTTGTGCTTGGTTGATTGCTGTCCATGTTGGCCAAGACCTCGTATGTGTTGAGATAATAGACGAGGAGATTCCACAGAGAGGGCAGCTATCAGGAGAGGGCAGAGAGATGTTAAAGGCCACATCTCAAGCTCGGGGCCAAAAGCCAGAGCTTGAATGACATGCGATCACGCAGTATAGTTCTGATAAGCCATATATTGCAGCCAAGAGTAGTACATGGGGTGGTGGTTATATGGAGATTTGGAGACAATGGAGCGTAGCTGTTCCACCGAGTAAGAGGGAAGTTGAAGATTCAGCAATCAACAAGCAACGTGGCAAGTCATGCATAGTCAGCAGTCTGTTTATGACGCATACATGACCTTGTTGAATTAGCAGAACTCCACCTACACAGCGTATCAGCCCAAAATATGATGTCGGCATATTCTCGTTGAATTACAAAAATTTACCAAAATATTCCATCAATCTGACCAAAAAGTGTCTCTCAGCGTATTCTGGTACATTTCGACGAATATGACTGCCATCTCACTGGATTTTGACAACAAATCCAATGAGAATTTGCTGAAGAAGTTCCGAGGCCCTCAGCTTCAGTAGAATTCCGCCTTCTCCTTACAAAGTAATAAAATAGCTATGAAATACATAAGTCCTTGTTATTCTCAAACAGTTATACACATCTCTTTCATGGCAATTTCAGAGCATAACAGAATGTTTTTTCTCTACCAGTCCACATCTCTTGCATGTCAATTTCAGAGTGTAACAGAATGTTTTTCCCTACCAGTCCATAAAAGTTTTCCCTTGGTTGCCATTATTGTACTGATTCCAATCATATCAAAGGCCACTTCCGAGTTTGCAAGCTCATAAAATTTAATATGATTCTAATCCCAGGGGCGATGTACAATGTATTTACTGCTGAATTGAAAACATAGTGGTTCGACAATGCATATAGAGATGAAGGAAAATGAAGCGGAACGGTATCACTGAGTCACCTTACCACCTCGGCCTCTGGCACCTTTAGCGCGTCCTCACCCACCCATGCCCCTTCCCTGCTTCTTTGCACCACCCTGGTCATTGCCACCATTGATCCCGGTTTGGCCCTCATTTGTCGCCCCAGTCTTGTCGGCAAGATCCAGACTTTGCACGCTCAGAGTTAGGCTGCTAGCCCTACTAGCGGTGTCGCCACTCTTGTGAGTTTCAGCAACTTTATCATTGCCCTCTCCACTTGAATTCGGAACACCATCACAAGGGTTTGGAGCGGTGTTGGATCGTTGACTTCGTGCTGCTCGTTTAGAAAGTATCTCATTCAGTTCATACTCGTGTTACGTTTTCGCCCTGCTTACTCATCAACCTGATTCCCATGGCATATTTCCCACGATGAAATGCCAAGTCTCATGCTCCTATTGGCTACCACTCTTTCGGTTCTGCTCTCTCACGCTTTGACACCTCCACATGTATGATCAAAACACATGTCAGGTTATCAACCAATCACATCGCGCTTGCTCATCAAGATAAGAGGGCTTAATGCCATTGGCTGGAGATAAGAGAGAGTTATGCTATTGGACGATAAACTATTGCTTCCCCTCAAGTTGATTCCTTTATATACTGCCTATGTATAATGATGTACTTTACATTTAGTCTGGTTTACCCCACCAGATTGTCAAATATATCTCTTTCACCTCTTCATCATCCAAACCTCAGTTTGAGTTTGTTTGTTGCCGGAGCTGTCCCATAGACGATCCATAACAAAAGACTAAACGTTCCACTCTCCCCCGACAAACCGACTCATGTCACGAAGAAACTTGACTGCTATTCCTGCGTTTGTCATTGGTTTATCCAAGGAAAAGCTAGCACAAGTCCCCGAAACCGAACCTCGACCGACTAGTCAAGACAGACTACTACTATAGTCGTGAAGACTACGAAAATTCCCAATACCACCTACCCGACAACTCCTACCCTTCCTACCTTTCACTCTCTCGTTATGAGGGACTTGACCTTGCAAATCTTTCTGCCCCTCTCACCCCCACTCCTACACCAACACCTTCTGAATGGTCTATAATTGAGACCGTTCCCATCAAAACCGTCACCGAACCCATCCGTGTCGTATCGCGTGATCTGCCCAAACGTTGGCTGTATTATCGATCGACTAATCCACTGAATCCCCGTGAACAATTCTTTGACTCCATCATCAGAGCTGAACCTATTCTTGGACGAGATCCCGTTGACATCCTTACAGGTCTCAACGAAAGTTCGGAGTGGCAACGACAGAGATATAAACTTCCCATTCCTCCCGTACAACAAATCCGAGATGTTGCTGTTGTTTATAACGACGTTTGTATTGTACCTACAAGGACCCAAAAGTTTATATGTTTTCTCCGACATCACACCAGGTTTTCCTTCAAATTGGTTGAATGCTGGATTTCCACCCGACTATCAGAGATATCTTTCACACAACGAACGCCCCCTTCCGACATCATATCATCTATAACCAGTGGAGCGCAGCCCAGCTCCTTGAAAAAGAAGGATATTTCGAACACTTTAACATACCCGGAAAATCCTACTTGGTAGCTGACCTGCCGATCGTTTATCCATTCTATTGAACGGTCGTTTGGACAAAGTGGTATCAACCATTCGGAAATCACTTCCCCTCCGATTGGTCAACTGCTGTACTTTCTGGTCTAAGACGCGACTACGAACATTATCGAAAATATCTCCCTATCCCTGCAAATCACTTCATCCGCTACATGCATACTACATATGGCGAACCCATCCGTTTACTTCTTGATCCTCTGACCAATCTTGAACTTCTCATCACACGTTGTCGCATCGATACTCAGTTGAAACACGACGTTGGTTTACGACGTTTGCTCAAAGTATTAAGACCACACAAACGAAAGCACATCTCCGCTTGGATTACCAGCCCCGCCTATGAACACCATATATGACAAAAGAGATGATCCGCTAAACAATGGCCTTGATGAAGTCTCTCCTCCCTCTCCCCCAAAAGTTCAGCAGTGACAAAGAAGAATTTCGTTCCTTCATGTGTGCGATCATTATTTATCTGGTGGCAAATGTGGCATACTTTGACGACTTCGGAACTACAGAAAATCCTCTTCCCATCGAAGTCTGATACGAGAGAAAAATCTTCCTCGTCTTGTCGTTGATGGACAAGGGTATGGCTGCTGAATGGGCCAACAATATATGCGACACTGTTGCAAATGATTACCACACTCGACTAGCTGCACACGTCCATGGAGCACCAAACCCGCCACAAATGAATTGGGGCACATGGCCCACTTTCGTTGCCTTGATGCAAGCACAATTCGATAAACCAGATGATAAGTGAGATGCCGCGATTAAACTCAACGCGTTACATCAAGGCAAATCGATGGCCGACGAGTTCTGGCTTCAGTTTGAAGTCTTATATAAACGCGCTGGGTGGCATCCAATCACTCAACAGGAACAGTTGATCCCGCTTCTCGAAAAGAATCCGAATAAACCCCTCGTTGACCGAATCTTCAGTCTAGAAACCATGCCGACTACTGTCGCAGAGTGGAAGGCAAAGACCATCTTGTTGGACTGCCAATGGTGTCGTCACAATGAGATCGAACGACTTACGGGTGGAAGTAACCCGACAAAAAAGAATGAGAAGTCAAAGACGACCTCCATTTCTGTTACAGCTGCCGCAGCGCCTGTAAAACTGAAGGACCCCGACGCCATGGACGTCGACTGAGCCGCCGTCGCGGCTGAGAAACTGAAGCAGCCTATGTCTGCTGAACAAACGGAGTTGATGAAAGCCGGCCTTTGCTTCAAATGCAAGCAGCCCGGACATCTCTCGCGAAATTGCCCGTCCCGCGTACAACGTGTACGCGTTCTCAACATCAAACAGGAGCAACATGTTCGCTCTATGAATACCGAACCCGCGTCAAGTGGTCAAGACATCATCCAGATGCTTGAGGCCTGTTGCGCTCAACTTGAGGATGAACTTGCCCTCGTGAAAAAGGATTTTTAAAATGGTTGAAGAAACACATGGACTCTTCAACTACGTCTCATTCGTCTACCGCCTCCCCTGTAACTGTAAATACGCCGACTGTCATCGAATTTGACCGTATTTTGTTTGAACTCCAGACGATGAGACAAGACATGCAAAGAGAAATAAATAAGAAAAGAAAAACGGAACAGTGACCCAAGTCAAAGCTACCAAAAGAACAACAAGTATCAAGTGCATGATCTGAGTATACTGTGACGCCAGTAGAAAGGGGACCGATAAGGTAGGGGCCATCCATCTGCGACAAAGATCACATGATATGAAACTTTTTGTGACATCCTCAATCAAATTAGGCAAGAACTTGATGGAAAAACCATGGAATTTACTTTTCACAACATCGAGGAGGACATTAGAAAATCGGCTTCCTAGCAAATGTACTATATACTACTGAGGATTAAAATCCAGAATTATATGAAGATCAGTGAAGTGTGAGTTGAGTTATTCGACAAACAAGATCTGATTGAAATCATATGCTCGGAACTCTACCGGATACCTGCTCGTTCCAAGTCTTCCATGATATTTAGAGGCAGGACTCGATGCCCCCGGTATTTCCTTGATGCCGATGCCGCTTGCTGCCCATTCAGTCCTTGCACGTAGGCATCCATGAATCGAAGAGATCGATTAGTGAACTTGCGCATCATCGCCAAAGGGATGGACTCAAGCGCCATGACTGTATTGGCCTCAAGCTGGTCTTCTCGAGACGACTCCAGGTAAGTTCGGTATATGGTTTTAGCTCGTCCCCAACACTGCTCTATGAAGTTAAGCTCACAGTGAAATTTCGGCAGGAACAGAACTTGACAGCCATGGGAATTGCAAAGGACTTGGAGAAGAGAGTCAACATTGGAGAAGTCGGGCTGGTTATAGAGAATTCGACGGCAGCAGCAGTCTGTTGCTCCCGGCTGACACTTAAAGCCTTTGCATTTGGCGCGTTTCTTTGACAAGTCCCCGAACCCCTGTTCCTTGAGAATGATGGCCATTCCTTTAAACACTCCCTTGCGCACATGACCTGGTGGGAAGCACAACAATTGGGGTTCACTGTCGGAAAATTGAGCATCTCTCATTCTAATCTTCACCTTTTCGTGTGACCCGTCTGGTTTACAGATTGGTTTGCCTGTCGCCAGATCTCGTTTGGTAACCTCTATTCCCCAATTCAAGCCTTCCCTTGGTGTATTCTTCGGCATGCGACAAGCAGATAATGCATCATCAGACCTTTTCAAGTGAGTAGTGGCATTGTCATACACCAAGACATGGTCATGCTGAGGATAATATGTTTGTAGAATATCGATCGCCATGTTCGCCTGTTCCAGAATGTCTTCGTTCGTGAAATATCCATCCCGATTCTTGCCCGGTTTGAAGAGCCACCGAGCTGACTGCTTCCCATCTGGAGATCTGAGCCACCCAAAGTCCTGCGAGACATAATCGGCCACCATCAGCGAAGCACCTTCACCCTTCGCATATGGTTTTGCTGGTGCATCCTTGTGATACCAACCCTTTCTCCGACGGTCATGGGCATAAAATATTGACTCGTCATGAAACCATGTTACCACATGACAACCAGGTACAGTAGGAGGGGATTCTACTAAGTTTTCATCCCAGCTCGCCATTCTTTCTTGAATTCGGCACCACTGCGGCAAAAAAACACTATCGTGATAATAGACAACATCTGCACGTTTGTTATGGATCGCTAGATCAGCGGGCTCCAGCAACAACCAACTAAAAGTCGAGATCAGACCAGAGGAAACTCAAGAAGGATGGTGTATTCATGGTCTACCACTACTATACAGCAAGTAGCAGTCTGGGGGAGGGAGAGAGTCTAGGAAAGCGAACCAGGGAGAGAAAACCAGACTAAACGTGAGGAAAGGGAAGGGAAAAAGAGGAACAGTTCGAAGATGAAGGTTTAAATACAAAGAAGTTAGGGAAATGCCATGAAGACAGACTACCGGGTCTGTAGGTACAAATCGAGAGAGATGTAAGAACAATAAAGCTGTCCTGAGGATACAGCATTTCCACCAGTGTTTCAAGGAGTGATTGCAAGGAAATAGTTCGGAGCAATCAAGGGTCCAGACCCTGCGCCTCATGGTTGCCTCATGGTAAGGAGGTGAAAGGATCCATGAGTGGATGTGTCAGCGGGCACATGATGAACATGAGGCAGCCATGTGGATGTCATGTGGTTGAGTTCCTAGCTTGGGAATGATGAGATTGGTTCGTCTTCCTGATGGTTTGCATTGGCAGTGGATGCCTGGCCAATAGCAGCATACAACTAGGAGTATGTGCATGCAGGATCGGGATAGAAAGGTGAATGTGATACTTCATCATTGGAGGCAGGGGAGAAGGTGAATCACTGAATAGGGAAGGGAAGAACCATGCAATGAACACTGGTAATCATACACCAGCAACTGTGGTTCCTGCAGTACGATAAGCAAGGGTGCTTCATATAACCCTTCTTGGCTGCAGGGATGTCGACTGGGTATGGATATTCTCGACCAGTGGACTGGTACACAAAGGTAATGAAACATGTCGGAATGCAAGTCCTTGTGGAGCATCAAGGGGGCTTGTCATACATGTGAGTTCGGGTTGCTAGCTGAGCACCGGCGGTCAGTTGATGAGAAGAAAGGCGAATGAATGTAGAGGTGACGTGTGAAGAAGAACAAGATGGTTGGCCAAGATAGGTCCAAGGAGTCATCGGTTGTCGGCAACTATGATGGATCCGATGTCTGAGTCATTGTGGGGAGGTTGCATTATCCGAATATAGGTTGCATAGATGTAGACGCCCACAAGGGTGGAGATGCCAATAGAACATATCACAATCGTGGCGATGAGCTAGGCGTCAAAGGTAACCATGAGGATCGGGATGACGTGTCAGTCTTCTTCGAAATAGGAAAGTCAATCAGTCATCAGGCACAGGGCTATTCATTCGTCTGTGACAGGCACAAGGAACCGTGTAGATGAATTGTGAAAGAACAATAACAATGTCATGAGCATATGGGTGTGGACATATGATCGGTCGGCGGAGAACCAGAGTATTCCGATTGCTGGGTATGATCGGTGGTTGGGTCACGGAGTATTCTTGTCTCCGGGTATGCACATCGATCATGGGTTGTGACAAGAACGGAATGGTCAGGTTCGGATTGTATCGTCTTTAGGTTCCTTCAGCTCCTGGTTGTGCATGAATGGTTATGCACCATCAAATCATCCAATGAGGACATGGGGTCAACCCGAGAGTTCGGTAATAAGGTATCGTCCAATCAGAGCGTGGGACTTGGCACATCTTCGTGGGAATGTATGGGTGTCACATGCTGTCAAAGCAAAAGACAGGGGCACAAAGGTAAAAATCGTAACAACGTTCATGGCCGTCGACATATTGTCCTTTTGGAGCAGATCGATATCGGTATCCAAGGGCGTTAAGGTATCAGCGAGCAGTCCGAACGGAGATGTTTCTTTTGATGCCATACTTCTCCTTGATCTCTGGCCGATGCAGAAAATCCATGAGTTTCCTTGCTGATATCTCCTTGCCAATTGACATCAAATAGATGCTGATTTCATTTGACAGGTTCTCGTTGACAAGCCGGGACTCATTCCAATCTCCATAAGGATTGATAGGCAAGATTTCCCGGTTCTCAATGAAGGCTCGGCAGAGCTCTCGAAGACGACGTGCACAGTGACAGCCGCGTCCCATTCCGATTGCTGTCTGAAACGCAGATGCTCCCCAGCTGTTGTAAGTTTTTGAGTTTGAGTTTGAGTACATGTGCAGCATTGACGCCATCCCTTCTAGCTGTGCTTGTGTCCACAGATTGAGATTTGGATCTTTGTACCCAGCCCCTGTCTTCCACTTTGGACGAAGGATCGCTCCCACATCGTGGAGCGCCGCAATTGCATCATCCTGGGTTGGTGATGATTGTACGTGTCCCATCAGCCTTCTAGATTGTTCCTGTGGCTGAAATTTTGTGTATCCGTATCCTTTTGGTGGCCCAGGTTGATAACTCGGTCCAGGTGGTGGAGTAAGGTCTGTGTCCTCATCTGATGTGTCCTTGTCTGATTCTGCTTGATCCCCCTCATCCACTTCTGACACATGTTCCTCAGCTTCATCGTCCATATCAATTTCCCAGTGGTCCAGGACCCTTTCTGTGATTGTAGAGAATAATTCAAAGGTATGCCCAGTGTCTGGTGTTCCAGCTAAACTACCCCTTTTAATGTGGCACTGAAAGCTTGACTGCATGCTAGAGATGGATGGTGCAGGGGGGGTGATGGCCGGGGATACCTGTACATTGTCACATATAATTTTAATGGTTCAAATGGAAGAAACACACATTTTCCTTGTCAAAATTTGTACAATTTAGTTTTTTTGAGGGCACAGTGGTGGATCTGTGTTGTAGATTTGCAATTGACGCCAATGTCTTCCTTTTTTTCTGGGGCATATTGACTGTGTAAGAGTGACCGACTGATTTAGCAAACTAGTCACACAATTCCTCATATTTTCGACATCTAATTTGATATTCTCGTGACATATATATATATTAATATTTGCTAGGGAGCGGATTTGCAATAAGTGCCCCCAATCAATCCAAAAGCACGTTTAGTGGCGTGTCAGACCGTGTACTTTCCATATTCAGAGGTTGTCACGCTGGTCATGTGATCTTTGTCGCAGATGGATGGCCCCTACCTTACCTGTTGTGGTCGCGTCATCCAGACCAATGATTGAAAGTGAATTCAATGCCGAAGAAACAATGGTTGCTATCATGAACACCGATATGTATGGCACCCTTGATTTGCTGAATGATTGGGACATCCACAGACAGCATACGATGAAAATCAGCCCAGGATTGGTTGTGAAGTTACGACAAATGCTGATTGACAAGGCTATCAAACATTTGGTCACAGAACTCCCTCAGGTCTATCGACAACCCATAGAAAGGAAAAAGGAACCGACTTCAAAACCCACCGCGGTTAAGATTCACAGGATGTGTCAGATGGAACCCCTCATCACTAAAGCCGACAAACGATCCGCAGAATGGAAGCTTAAGGAAGTCAATCAGCGCATTGAACAGTTGGTTGCCTCCGCCGACAGTAGTACTATGATGATGTCAATCAGTGTTAAGGGTCAACTCATTACTATCGATGACCAACGAAGGTTTTCTGTCACTTGCCTCTTAGACTCTGGTTGCACCGTCTTGGCTATTAACTCCGGATTCGTCAAACAACATCATCTTATAACACAAAGATATGAGAAACCATTCCCTAGTTACAATGGAGATGGTACCATGTCTAAAGATGGATTAATCACAGAATATGTTGAGATGAACCTGTGACTTGGCGAACACATGGAATGAATACACCTTACGGTAATTCCCCTAGCAAAGATCGACATTTATCTCGGTTTCGATTGGTTGAAGAAACATAATCCCGAGATTGACTGGCTAACTAAAACGATCGACCTTACCCAATGTCTTTCTGTCTGTGGCCATTCTCCTGGCAAAATCGAAGGAGTAACATTCAATACTGCAATCTATGACAAACCGGCTTGGTATTGCGCATTCCAAACCAAATCCACGGAATTAGCACGCGCTAAGATGGCTACCGAAAATAAGACATCGGAACAGTCCATCGTTGACCAGTTGCCTGATGTTTACAAAGACTATGCCGATGTCTTTGACCCCAAAGCTATTGATTCAATGCCACCACCTCGACCTTGGGACCTTGTAATTAATCTGAAGCCAGATGCACCGGATCATTTGAACTGTAAACTGTACCTGTTATCACCCCCCAAACGTGAGAAACTTGATGAGTTCCTCGACGAAAACCTCAAGGCTGGCAAGATCAGACCCTCCAAGTCACCTTACACCTCGCCATTCTTCTATGTACATAAGAAGGATACAACCGAGTTACGAGGAGTACAAGACTATCAAAAATTAAACGAACATACAATCCCAGATAATTATCCATTGCCGTTGATTGATGATATCGTAAATCAGCTCGACGGTGCGGAGTACTTCATGAAACTGGATGTTGGTTGGGGCTTCAATAACATTCGGATCAAGGAGGGAGATCAGTATAAAGTAGTGTTCCTAACTCCTTGTGGTCTCTTTGAACCAACAGTTATGTTCTTTGGTTTATGAAATTCACCCCCAACGTTCCAGAGAATGATGAATCATATCTTCCGATATGAAATACGGGCTGGATGGTTACATATTTATATGGACAACCTCATTATCTTCTCGAAGAATCTCAAGGAACATCAGGAACAAACACGACAGGTTCTACAGAAGTTCTGTGACAATAAACTGTTCTTGAAAATTGGGAAATGCACATTTGACACACAATGCGTGGAGTATCTCGGTCTCATTGTCAAACATGGAAAAGCACGAATGGACCTGACGAAAACTGATGCAATTACCGATTGGCCCATCCCAAAGAACAAAAAGGAACTACAATCATTCCTTGGTTTTCTCAAATTTTACCGTCGTTTTGTCCAGAATTTCGCAGAAGTGGCATTGCCTTTGAATTTCCTGACTGGTAAAAAAGATTGGGAATGGAACATCGATCAACAACAGGCTGCATTCGATGAGCTAAAACGAATTATCACGACAGATCCCATCCTCGTTATCCCTAATAATCACAGGAAGTTTAAAATCGAATGTGACGCCTCTGATTTTGCTACTGGTGCCATCCTATCACAACAACAAGACGACGGCACATGGCATCCAGTAGCTTTCCTGTCAAACAGTATGTCCCCTGCAGAAAGAAACTATGATGTCCACGATAAGGAGTTACTTGCAATCATCCAATACTTCGAACAATGGCGACATTTCCTTCTTGGTGCACCGGAGATCATTGACGTTTATACCAATCACCAGAACCTTACCTATTTCAGGCAACCACAGAATCTGACTTGACGACAAGCCCAATGGATCTCCTTCCTCCAGGACTATAACTTCCAGCTTCATCACTGTCCTGGAAATTTAAACTGCAAGGCAGACTTGCTTTCATGACGTGTTGACCATGACCGAGGTCTTGACAACAATAAAAACATTGTCACACTCCCTGATTCCCTATTCATGGCCTCCCTCAATACTACCACGATGAATCCCCAATGGCAAGAACAATTCATCAAACATGGACTCCAATTGGATGAACAGGCCAGCAAAGGATTGAAGGACCCCAATTCCCCATGGAAATGTATGGATGATGGTTTGATCTACCATAATGATTTGTTATACGTACCCAAAGATGAACAACTTCGAGGAGATATCATACATGAACATCATGATACTCCATTGGCCGGACATCCTGGACAAGAGAATACATTCAGAGCCATTGCGCAATATTTCACCTGGCCTTTCCTTTGCGCAGATGTCAATAAATACGTTGATACGCACCGTATGATCCTGGCCTCCGATTCGATATATCTCATGATTCTATGCAATTTACTACAACCCGACACTCTTCGACCTTACGATCAAGTCACGACTATTGCAATCATCTGCGACTTCGGAGTTCTTTAGTTATCGCATTTCAAAGTATTTCCTTTGTTTCCTTTGTTATACTTTCTTATGCATCGTCCCCCATACTCTTCCTTTATGATACATGCACCCCTCTCTCTGATATCCCCATATAGTATACTCCTTTCATCCCTCTTCCTTTGTCCTTACAGCTTATATACCTGCCTGTATGAGCCACTAGAGACACAATACAGAACCCAGATACACCGTCATTCCCCCTTCGTCTCAGAGCCTACCCTTAGTCTTAGACCCAGACCCTTCACTTTATATTACCTTCTCTCACTGTCTGACCCTTCCATTTGACTGTGATGTTCTTGTTTTTATCGCACCGCTTTGATTTTTATCGCAGCATTTATATTGAGTGTCTCACACCTTTCTAGTCCTTCTCTCTCTTCTTCTATCCTAGTGTAGGCTTTCCGAAACTCCCTCGCACCATTCTTAGCAGTTATATAGTTAGATTCCCATCTCACTACCCCCACCTGCGCATCAACGTCATGGCATGTCTGCCTTGTCAACAAAAGAAGATTCATCGCAGAAAGAAACCGGTGTAGAGGTCTGATGATGCTCTGAGTATGTATCATCGATATATCACAGATACTCACAAACCCGACACGTCCTACTTTTTCATACTCGAAACAGACGTAACCCGACATCACCCGTTGTACCCGACGTATACTGTCTACCGACGGCTGATCATATACCGACACTGATGACTCATATCGCCCAAAACGATCACACATGACACCTCGGACTCCCATACCAACATCGGACTTATACCCCTGTCCTCTTTGGACATAGGTTCTTTATTTTCCATCTTTTTCATTATATCTTTTCCTCTCCATTCCCGTTCCTTCATTGCCTCACAACTCCCATCTTCTCCTTCCCATTTCATACCTCCTTTGTAGTTACTATCGGCCGAAGTAACTTATACCGAAGTAGCACACTTGACAGATTTCTATAAAACGGTGACCGACAACCGTATAATAACAACAATCCAGTTCCCCCCCTCTTTGTCTCTCTCAGAATCGTTCAGAACACCTTAGAACCTCTCGTCGTCGTAGCCCATAGACTTCCCGTTCTTATCTTTACCATTTTATCCTATTTTATCCTTACCCGCTCGTTGTACCCGATCCAACCCGCCATACCCGTTGTCATCGGTATCGTCGGCTTCCCTATTTCTCACCCATTATCGTCATATTAGACGGTGGCTTTATTTATATTCTCTTACTACCACTTTTACTACGACTCACAACACTTTTACGCTGACACCCCCTTGGTTAGGATCTTTTATTCCGAAGCCACCCCAAACACGCCTTTACATCTGGAGCCCACCGCAAGGGTAATCAAGTGTTAATTTAATTTAATCTTTGGTTTCTGTTATGACTAACATCTTCAAGACCACCCTCCAAGAATTCTCTCAAATCTAGTTTCCCTCTTTTTGTCTCCGCCATCGAATATCGACCTACGTATTATCGTCTTCCATCATCCGAATTATTGTCAAACAATATCGTTGTCATATCGTCATCCGAATTATCGTCATCTGCACATATCGAAAACACCCGACCTACGAATTATTGAACTATCGTCCTATGAACCATCGTCATCCACACACCCGACCATCACACATACATATAACCCCACCCACTCTCGACCCACACTATGTCTACCATCACCGCTCGTCATGCCGTCACCCGCCCAATGCCCACTCATGGACACTCAACTGCTCCCACATTTGATGGAAACCCGCTCACCTTACACCGCTATTTTGAAGAAATAGAAATCCTCGCTGCTGATGCTGGTCTTAACGATGCAGGACACATCAAACACAGTCTTCAATACGCATCTCTTAGTGACTATGAACTTTGGGCCCGTTTACCATCTGCATCCACCACCAATTATACTGCCTTCAAAAACGCAGTCCTCGTGTTGTATCCCAGCACTGAAGATGATCACCGCTACTCCCTGGCCGACCTCGACAGACTCACACAAACCTATGCCATCCACGGTATCCACACCCACGCTGACCTTGGCGAATATTATCGCGAATACATCCGAATTGCTGGTTTTCTACTCGACAAAGGAAGAATCTCTACCCACAAATGCAACATTGCATATGAGAACGGCTTCCATACCGACCTCAAAAGAAACATTAAGACCCGCCTCCAATATCAGCAGCCTGACCATTTCCACAGCGACCCTTACGACTTCCAGGATTTCCATGACTGTGCGAGCTTCCTCTTAGCTGGGACCGCCTCAGATCCATCCAGAGTTACCCGCCTGTCTTCAACTCCACCGGCCGCTACCCGATATCCAACACTTGCCGCTGCCGCCACCAGATACCCATACCCCATTGTAACTCGCTATGAACCCACCATCCCCCATCAATCACAACGTCTCTGATTTATTCCATCTCGTTTCCCAACAGTTGTTGGTTTTAACACAAGCCATCACAGACACCAACGGTCATTCGAAACATCAAACATGACAACATGAAGTGACCCCGTTCCCATATCCCCGTGCCAACCTCGTCTGTCTCTTTTTTGAAAGCTCTCACCATCACATCCGCAATTGTCTCGCTGCCGAACAGTACATCGTCAATGGTATGTGCCGCAAAAACGACTACAGCCACATCGTCTTACCCAACGGTATGTACCTCCCTCGCAACGTTATCGGCAAAGCTATGAAAGACCACATTGACTCTTGGCATATGCAAAACCCGGGCAACCGCACACCCACTATCCGGACACCAGTAGGACACTTCGTCACTCCCCCATTTTCCCCGCCACAAATCGAGACCAACAACCACGAAACCAATGCCAAGATTCTCCACTTGACAGAGTCAATAGACCAACTTAAAGCACAAATTCGAAACCGAAAAACATCATCTCCCTCAGTACTAGTATTCCAGAATGTCATACATGATGATGTCCCACCCATCGACACCGAACCCAAGCCCTCCCTACCTATCAAATCCCCGACGGATCTACACCTGGTACCGTCCAGCAATGTAGTCGCCTCACCCAGTCTTGTTTTTGAACCTCCGTCAGTACCCGCCTTTGTGTCCACTCTCGATTTGTCAATACCGCCCTCGTCTCCCCCCCTCGAGTTATTACCCGTTTTGCCCCCACCACTCATCATCCACGAACTCGAACCACTGCTGATCGTCCCAGGCCCCCCTACAGCCAACCCACCCACATTATTGTTAACTGTCTGTTTGCTGTTCCCACGTACGTATCGCGATGCCGCCCCCTTTGATCGAGTCTCCCACACCCGCTCTTCACACTGTCCAGCCACTGCCGTCCGAACCTGCCTTTGTCCACGTGCCCCCACTGCTCACAGCTGCCCACATACCCCCCATCACCGCTTCATCAGCTGCCTATAATGGCACACTCGACCCTCCACCCCCAACTAATGGCTTGCCATCTCCTCAGGATCGTGTCAGTATTGGTACCCACAAAATCACAGTCATCATTTTACAATCCACCGCCGCCCTAACACCATCTTGCAACCGTATTCTCGACACCGCCCTCATGATCATCCTTGTCCTCATAAATGAAGCGCTTCAATACCTCCACGCTTCATTCAAATATCCTTATAGGGGAGAGTATACCTCCTCATCGTCCTCGTCACCGATTTTCGCGTTTTCTGCCCTCGATCAAACCTCGAAATTGGTCTCACCCGCACCTGCATTTGGCCACCCACTCTTGACACCCACTCATGCAAAGTCTGACGACAGACACCCATGTTTGCGCCCTCCTCCAGAACCTCCGCCTCATCTATTAGATATCATCTAGATTTCTTTGTCTTGTCTCATTCTAGGTCACCCACGCCTTCCACCAATAAATATCGAACCCGACGCACCCAACACTGACGTACTTGCCAACCTGCCCATATACTGAACCCAACATACCCGCCATTATCCGATATCGAACCCGACCATGATTGAGTATCCCCTAGTCTCGAATTTTATGTTTACCTCTCTATATATAGACCCTTTTCTTTTTCTTAGTTTCTTTGCTGACGCAGTCATATGATGCCAACAAGTCCCATGCTTAAGGGAGCCAATCGGCTTTCCCTGGCTGGGTGGATACTGCTGATACACTGCCGAGGTATTTTCTTGATTTTCTCATACATTTCTTGAATTATGTGCATTATATTGATTCTATTTACAAAAAGTCCAGTGTTATACATAAATAAAGATAAAGATAAAGAAATGAAGAAAAAGAAACTCTATATACTTTTACCACTCCCCCTTGTACTCCTGCTTCAGCAACTCCAGCACGGCCCTAGTCTGCTCTTGCTTGAGCTGGACCTGCTGGAACCATTGCCCAAACTCTATCAACCTTGCATTAATCTCTGCCCCCGCCACTCCAAGCTCCTCCGTCAACTCGCCCAGCCGCTCTGACACGAGCTCCATACCCTGCTCCAGCTCCTCAAATCAACCCGTCCCCCGTGCTGCCTTGCATCGTTTTGTCGGCCGCACAGCAACGACGGCCTCTGATCCTGAATCTGATGTGTCTTCCACCTGCCTCTTGCTTGTCGACGCTTTTGCCCCTTTTGAACGGATCGGCGTCGTTTTGAACTCCAGCGGCTTCTGTGCTGCTCCACCCGTCTTTGCCTTCCCCTTTTCAGCCATCGGCTTCCTCTTACTGCCACCCGTCCGGTGCGTCGCGTTCGTGCACCCCTTTTTCAGCCAACGGCACCATTCACACACGTACCCGGCGATCTCTCAGCACGTCTTGCCTGCCTTCACGCAATTGGCACACTGCTGTGTAGAAAAAGGTCAGGTTAGCTGACTTGTTATTCAGAGATGACGATGAAAGGAGAACTAGCTGTACTCACCGTGAAACCCGCCACCTCCTCAACCTCCGCTTCGCTCTCCTCCGATCCCTCACCCACGACCTCCTCAAATGTGACATGCTCGTACCCGCCGGCAGCTGTCCTTATGCTTGACACCCTTTCCCCACCCGCTCCATTGGCCGCTTTGCCCACATTTCCCCCGCATGCTGTCTCTACGCTCAACACTCTAGGTGCCCTTGGCACGTCCCCATTCCCGCCGCTCCCCATCCCCACACTTGTCCCTCTAAGTCCACCTGCCACGGCCGCCATATCGGCCTCCTCTAGCCACCTCTGTCGATCTTGGGCCTTATGCCAGTATTCGGCTGCCGCGCCATCCGTCCTTCGGCTCTCCTCGTCCCACAGCCTGTCCTCCAACGCCTTTTGTGCTGCCTCTGCCGCTTGCTCTTGCCTCATCTCCTCCTCGTCCCGTCACTTCTGCGCCAGCGCCCTCTCGAGTTCAGCCGCTATCTGATCCCGCTCCTGCATCGCCACGGCTTCCCTCCTGTTCAGCTCTGCCAGCCGTCATCTTTCTGCCTCCTCCTCCTGTTGCCTTTCCTCTTCCTCTCGTCGTCGCCTTGCTGCCTCCTCTCGCCATTGTCTTTCCTCCTCCTCCCGCTGTTTCCTCTCCGCCTCTGCCCGTTTAGCCTCCTCCTCCTCCACTCGCACCAACTCTGCCATGTTGCCCAGCCACTCCTCCATCTCCTCCACATATTGCTGTCAGCCATTCCAGAGCGGCGGCTCCACAGTCTCAATCCCCGATCTTTGGAGCTCCGCGATGAGCCCGTTATATACACGCTAGGATGGACAAGTTTTAGCCGGAATACGCAGACGAGACACGACAAAAGGACTAACCAGCACCTTTTTGCAGCCACTCACCCACTTCTTTACTACTGCCTCATTCTCCTCGCTCATTGTCACCATCCTGTCTATGTGGAACTTGGCCACTGCCTCAACGGCCTCTTTGAAATCTTGGCGTTGTTCCATGTCGAGAGCGGCAAGGAAAGCGTCATAGGCGGCATAGCTCATTGTGTTGGTTGACGGAATAGGTGTGTGTGATAGGACTTGCTGTGGTTAGGCGATGGTAGTGGTGGTACCGATGAGGAAAAACCCATGAAAAATTGTGGCATGTTTTATGTCAAGTTCCCACAATGTTCTTGTTTGGTGGCTCACCTGATTAGCCACTCTCACGTCCAGAGTCCCAAGTCCCCCCCAGTGTTGATCACAGATGGTCTCTATTAAAAGTTCCCTGAAGATGTAGAGGTCTGACGACACTCTGAGTACGTATCATTGATATATCACAGATACTCACGAACCCAACACATCCTACTTCCTCATACTCGAAACAGACGTAACCCGACATCACCCATTGTACCCGATGTATACCGTCTACCGACGGCCGATCATATACTGACACTGATGACTCATATCACCCAAAACGATCACACGTGACACCTCGGACTCCCATACCAACATCGGACTTATAACCCTGTCCTCTTTGGACATAGGTTCTTTATTTTCCATCTTTTTCATTATATCTTTTCCTCTCCATTCCCGTTCCTTCATTGCCTCACAACTCCCATCTTCTCCTTCCCATTTCATACCTCCTTTGTAGTTACTATCGGCCGAAGTAACTTATACCGAAGTAGCACACTTGACAGATTTCTATAAAACGGTGACCGACAACCGTATAATAACAACAATCCAGTTCCCCCCCTCTTTGTCTCTCTCAGAATCGTTCAGAACACCTTAGAACCTCTTGTTGTCGTAGCCTGTAGACTTCCCATTCTTATTTTTACCATTTTATCCTATTTTATCCTTACCCGCTCGTTGTACCCGATCCAACCCGCCATACCCGTCGTCGTCGGTATCGTCGGCTTCCCTATTTCTCACCCATTATCGTCATATTAGACAGTGGCTTTATTTATATTCTCTTACTATCACTTTTACTACAACTCACAACACTGATTACCCTGTCACTTTTACGCTGACACCCCCTTGGTTAGGATCTTTTATTCCGAAGCCACCCCAAACACGCCTTTACACCGGGAATGCTTCACCCCCATGCAATTCCTCCATATCCATGGCATACTGCTACCATGGATTTGATTGGTCTGTTACCAGAGTCACAAGGGTTCAATGCCATCCTAGTAGTAATGGACAAGTTAAAAAAGCAATCCATCCTCATCTTCACAACCACCACATTGACTTCGGAAGGATCTGCACGTCTATATCGTGACAATGTCTTCAAACGATTTGGGTTACCCCGTGTCATCATCTCAGACCTTGGAACCCAATTCGTGTTAGGTTTCACGAAAGAATTGAATCGCCTATTAGGTATTACCGGACATCCGACAACCACTTATCACCCACAAGCAGACGGACCGACCGAACGAACTAATGCCGAAGTTGAGACATATCTTCGACTGTTCATCAATCAACGACAAGACGATTGGGCTGAATGGTTAGCACTGGCGGAGTTCACTCTTGCCAATCACGAATCTTCATCTACTGGCATGTCCCCTTTTTATGCAATGATGGGTTTCCATCCCTGGAAAGGGAAGGAACCAGTCAAGGGAGAAATCGTCAATGAATCCGCCACCACCTTCGCAGATCGGATGAACCGCATACAGCAACAAGCAACCAATGCCTTAGTTGCTGCTGAAGAAAAGATGAAAAAATTCTATGATAAGAAACATTGCCCTGCACATGAATATAAAGTGGGCGACAAAGTGTGGTTAGAGTCGACAAATATCGATTCTCTTCGCCCGTCCAAAAAGTTGGATGACAAACGATATGGTCCCTTCTCCATCCTAGAGAAGGTCGGTCATTCTTCATATAAGCTGAAACTTCCTCTGACTTGGTCGAAGAAGTATCCAATTTTCAACAAAGTCCTTCTATCCCCATACATTCCACTGGCTTTCCCTCAACAGTCCGTTATGTTACCCCAACCACCGGCTGATATTGTTGATGGACAAGAGGAATACGAAATCGAAGAAATCATTGATTCAGTCATCCGACGGAATCGTTTATTCTATCTCGTTCACTGGTTGGGTTACCCCCGCGAGGAAGACTCTTGGATACCTGCATCAGAGACAAAGAACTGTAAAGACCTCATCACGGAATTCCATTGTTTACACCCTCATGCACCAACCTCGGCAGATCTACGTGTCTCGATTATCCCTCGTCCTGTGGAATTACCACCTTTACATTCCCCAGCTACTGACGTCATTGTTACGGTTGAACCCACTGTTGTCACCTCATTCCTCTCCCGCCAGGAAAACCACAACTTCCATTCCTTTGCCTTCCCACCTTCCATCCGTCATCTCTGGCTGTTCAAACTTGGCGCTGTGAATGCTATCACTCATGTTATCACCATCGGTACTCCTTCTACCCGTGGCCACCTCCGTGACATTGCTGGTGGACTTAGTAACCTCGCGTTTAGCAATGGTCGTCTGGCCTCTTCTTACACATATCCAGTCATCATGATGCACCATATGCATACTCCTCTGCCATCCACCTTGCTATGGGACAAGTATGACATCCTGCCACGTCTTCGTTTCTGCGATGTTCCACCTCGCCTCCTCTCCGAACACTCCATCAATCCTTTCCTCCGTATCTTTTGATTAGTCATTGTCTGCGACGACATTAAACTATGATGTACAGAGTTGGGGATTTGGAGATCTCCTTTCTGTTGTTGGCTACGATATAACTTATCCGGCAGATCTGTGACCCCCCGACACAGTCTGTCCCAAACAGCCTTGCTGACCGCCATGTATGGCACATGGTCCATCCCTGATATATCTTTTATTGCCTCATTTAATTCCCTTCCTTCTCCCGTTCTTGTTCGCGCGGACGCGAACCTTGTGGGGGGGGTATTGTTACATTTTCGCCCTGCTTACTTATCAACCTGATTCCCACAGCATATTTCCCACAACAAAATGCCAAGTCTCCAGTAGTGTCAGGTGAAATGGTTAACTATCTCCTTGCAATTGGCACAAAGTCGCAGTGCATAACTCCTTGCAATTGCAAGGAGTTATGCACTATGACTTTGTGCCAATTGCAAGGAGATAGTTAACCATTTCACCTGACACTACTGAAGTCTCACACTCCTATTGGCTACCGCTCTTTCAGTTCTGCTCTCTCGCGCTTTGACACCTCCACATGTATGATCAAAACACATGTCAGGTTATCAACCAATCACATCGTGCTTACTCATCAAGATAAGAGGGCTTAATGCCATTGGCTGGAGATAAGAGAGAGTTATGCTATTGGATGATAAACTATTGCTTCCCCTCAAGTTGATTCCTTTATATACTGCCTATGTATAATGATGTACTTTACATTTAGTCTGGTTTACCCCACCGGATTGTCAAATATATCTCTTTCACCTCTTCATCATCCGAACCTCAGTTTGAGTTTGTTTGTTGCCGGAGCTGTCCCGTAGACGATCCGTAACAACTCGTTGTCTTCTAAGTCAGAATAGCATGTATTTTTTTGTAAGGAAATCGACCATTCAGATAACTCTGGCACTTGGCTATAGAAATGATTCATAAATGTAACATAATGATGATAAATACATTACTCACACATTCCACCAGGCGAGAGTATTGGAGCACCAAGGGTCATCAGGTTCGACTCAAATAACTTGACAATGTTGTTGAAAAACCTTTGCATATTGAATTCACCATCAAGCTTGGACCAGTGATTGAGAGACGAGAGAAAAAAACGTGTCTGTGAAGAAGATTATTATGGTCATCATTGAGGAATGGTCTTTGATTTACCTGAACAGCTGCATATGCGATCGTCCTTGGAGTGACAGAACTTAGGCCATGTAATTTGCTCTTCAATGCTTTGGTCCCCTTGCAACCACTACCTATAAATGCTGTTGCTGGTCCTGTAAAAATATGACGGTAGACCTGTAATTAATCAGATATGAGACGTAAAGGGAATTAAGACCTTACTTGAATGAGAACATAGCCTTGGAACAGTCCCTTGTCTTTCTCCTTGGGGTCATACTCCTGGTTCTCGTCATACAAATACGCTGGCCAGTTGCCAGTCCCGATCTTGACACGCCCTTCTTGCATGAGTCCTGCAATTTCACACCAAGAATGCATCACTAATTGTAATATAAAATCACAAAGACTTACTTGTCATCATCAAACTGATTGAGGTATTGCATTGGACACAGAAGGTGAGCTGTGGCAATATGGTTGAAGCTGCGCATGCTTTTGCTATGTTCTTTGCAAATTGGAGGCTGCACGGTGTCGACTTCAGGGTTGGGAGGAATGTAGGTGATCCCGGTGTGCTTCAAACTGCCACAATCTTCTGAAAGAGCATTCCCAGCAGCAGATCCAAGCTGTTTGAATCAACATTAAGCATTATCAATGTGTAGAAGCATGCATATACTCACCCGACTAAAGAAAGTAGACCTTTCTTCGGGTTTGTGTGCAAGTTCTGAGATTATGGTGCCAAAATCAGGTACAAGCTTCATGAACATCTCGAATAATTGGCGGTAGTATTGGGAAACATTGTCGCTGCTATTAAATTTTCAGTTTCGTTTAAAATGACACATATGATAGCACTTACAGTTCCTTCAAGTTACTCTCGAGTTTGACACCATACTCAAAGGCCATTCCAACTTTAAGAACTGTTACAAGGTCAGCAAATGGATCAATACTGAGAGGGAACCATCGTGCTGCATGAAGATATGGGGCAGAGGATCGCTGCCATGATGTCAGTGTCAAATCAAGGCCAATCCACAGGACACATTGAAGCTTCTGTTTTCAAATCTTTTTGCCATTGGATAGGCAAGTGATTAATGCAGGTGGAGTCTCAGATTCAAATGCTGTTGACATAGTGGTGAGAAGGAAGAAAGACACGTTGTATAATATATACATATGTGACATCACACATTTTGTTACATTTTATTTTGTCAATCTTTGTCTCTTTTTCGTCGACTCTTTACACTCCTCGAGTTCTCCAAGATGCTTTTGACTAGGTGCCATATCTGGAGATTCACATCGGTATGTTTTTTAGATATCAAGAAAATATGCTCACCAATCAATCGCTGAAAATGTGAAACCAAAGACTCTGGTTCAGAGTCACTTTCCGTTGTCGACCCAGTGTGTTCCTTGTCAGCAAAAGTGAGTCTAGCTGCATATCTTGAGGCTGGTGATGTGTCAAGGGCATCCATTGTTACTTTGCCCTCAGAAGGCGTCACATCTTTTACAGGCGGAAATGTGATGAGTACTTTCTAATAATATGATCAATGTTCCTGCTGAGTGTGCAAAAATGAATTGAACACCTATGACGAGTCCTGGTTTACTCGGCATGAAGGTGAAATGAAAGACATGCTCGTAAGTGCTCATGAAATGATGCACAGGCGGTAGTAGGATTGAAAGCGTGTTTTCACTGGTCTGCTTGTGCAACATCGTAGTGTGAGCAAAGGATGTGAACAAAAGATGTGAGGAAGCTCACCAGAAAAAAAGTTTGTACATGAAATTGATGGATACCTCAAGAGCGCTGATACGCAGCTCTCCCCTCTGGGCACGGAAACATTAATATTCTCATTTCCACCTCTCCTGAATTATAGTGCGATACCTCCGCAATCAGCACACATACAAGACACCCGCGCAACCTGCGATACTCGCGCGCGCACGGCTACCAATCTCTTGCCGATTTACACGAAGCTTCGCACATACTCAAACCTCACATTGCTATCTTGTGATAACCTCTCGCTCTGTCCCAGCCCTGCGACCCGACCTCAACACAATGAAACACCACGATTAACACGTCCTGTGCGTTCAGACATTGAGTCTGATACAAGAAATGGAATTCGCCCGGTCTCTTCTCTTCCCTTTTCCTAGTTTCATGTGATTTTACCTTTTTATTTGAAATCCTTCGCTATCTTCACCATCCTGAAGCCGATTCACCTCTTTTCATGTGACATTTACTATTTTCTATTTCACTTACTTACCCTTTAGCCCCTATCTCTATACAGTATAAAATGTGTCCTGTAGTAGGAAAATAACAAGAACCCAGTTCCCCTCTCTCCTCCAGCTGCGCTTTACTCTTAAAAACAATCATTCTCACTCAGTCTGCGTCTTTCTTAGTTGCGCATCTACCGCTATTACAAAACAAGTCTTAGCGCATTCTCGCTGTTTCACCGCATAAACCCCGCGTATTGTGCCATCACCTAGGACGTTTAGCTAAGTTCCATATCATTGCATTTTGATCTTCCATCACTTTGCGCCCCTTCACGTTTGTTTGTCGTACCGCGCATTTTATTGCACTTTATTGCATTAGCATCGGGAGTGTCCCAAGTCCTGTTCGCACCTTCACGAAGTTCTCATCTTTTATTACCTCTTATTACGGGGTTATAGACGTGGCAACCGCATCAGCGCCTTCCATTTTCGCCTTAATTAAAATGTCACCTGCACACAATCAATAAAGATTCAAACTTAGGGCATACAGACTTGCCTTCACTCGATTTCACAACTGTTTTTCTAATGGAGATTAACCTGGAGTTGATTGACCCGGCCCTGAGGCCATCTGGACCTGCAGCTGAACCACAGTACAATTTTAATGTTGGTTCCATGTAAAATTCGAATGTTAGCAAGCATACCTAACTAGTTGCAATAGCCTCCGCCATCCTTTGCAGCTGTCAGAGCAATTCCTCCACCTCCACTTCCGCCTCTCACTCCATACCAGATTGCACCTGGTGGGAAAATCAGCAAGGATTCCATTCTTCGTGAATTTGTGTTGGTCGAGACAAAGGTCCAACGTCTAGAATATGGTCAAAAATGAGAATACTGCGCCAAAAATTTTACTCACATGCACACAAGCCGAAATTGAACTCCGTTTACAAGAGATTGAGAAGAAATACGAAGAACGCTTGGTAGCACTTGCATCTGCTACTCGTGTAACCAAAGATTCGGATGAAAGTACTTCATCAGACAGCGACAAGACTGGTTCTGATGCCGAAGAAACAAAAAAGAAAGCTAAAGCTAAAGAAGAAGCAGAAGTTAGTATAGCAGCCTCAAACCATCCCAGGATCAAGGTATGTTGTTGACGACATAAATCATGTATTATTGTTGATACAAAGCCGTAAAAATGATAGTAACTCACAAATATTATGTATCAAAAGTTTTTGGGTGCATCAAAACTCAGCAAGAAGGCCAACCTTCCAATTATTGGAGACGATTTTGATGATGGTGAATTTCCCTTTGTTCAAGGCTCAAAAGATGTACGCCAAGTACGATTTCTGTGGGAAAAGTCCAGCAAAGAATCTCGCAATCACAAAGCAATAATCATACTCACCTTGTTTGCTAAATCGCATGGCAGAGAGTATGTGTTGGAGGCTGGAGAGTTTCTTGATGTTGTACAGCAAGGAGACCTTGAAGCAAGATTTGTCATGAAGTATCAAGCCCTGCAAAAAATATTCAGAGGCACCAGTGGAAGGAAATTGACGAAGCCTGGAGATGGACTCTCCAAGAATAAAAGAGACAACCGTGCTCATGGAGTATGTTTCTCACTTTCGACTTGAGTGTGGCTAACAGTCTTGTAGAAACTCGAAGTTCGTGAGTGTAAACGACAAATCCTACCAGAAAATTCAGCATGGCGCTGTAGAGGGTACAACCTCTGTGGCCATGGAATCCCACCAAAAGACACACTTTACTACTCGTCCACGAACCCGTCCATCACTCCATCCTAATCCGGCACACTCTATCCTAAACCGACAGCAATCACACGTCAATTCCAGACAAGTCCGCACTCAAACCCGGTCCCGAATCCCGAGCCCTTTTCTTACCGATCACAATGGCACCAATATATGTCGGAACCCTCTGCCCTCAGAACCCTCTGCCCTCGGAACCCCCTGCCCACCAAGCCTGATACACAACCCGACCAACCCCGCAGTAGTATAAAGAGGACTCCCGCATACTGTAATAAGTAGATACCTAGAACCCCACAATTGATCCCTCGTAGTTCCCTTAGACTTGTACTTCCCATACCCACAATCACAAATCCGTAACCTCTTATATCGTTTCCCGTCGTTCCCGCCTCGTCTCCTCACCGTTACATTCACCGAGTTGAAACCCGACATCGGATTATGTCAGATAACTCCGGACTTCACTGGAAACTATCTCTTTATCTCTACTTACCCTCGGATTTCTATCCTCTTTGACTAGTCAATACTGACGACGCCCTTGTCACTATTACGCTGACCTCTATCTAGTATCCCCTTTCAGAGCTAGACCTGAACTACGCATCACAGTGCTCAACAAAGTATGATGCTGCGTTTAGTGTTCAGCAAATGTCTGATGACGAAGATACCTATGGAGACGATGGAAAATTAGTTTCAAATGTGTACATGTCACACGCACCCATCCATCGAGCTGAAGTTGTGAGGATTCTTCGTATATTCTATCAGAAAAATTTCTGATCAGCGACAGGTCAATCAAATGTTTTCAGAGATTGATGCATTACCAGATGCCAAACCTTCCAGTCAGTTTGTAAAACGAATCCGGGGTGAAACAAAGGAGCAAGCCCCACCTGCAACAAAGACACTTCAGGGCCGTGCTCGACAATGGATGATTGATCCCAATTGGCTTGAGGAACATTCAGAATTTGACCTTCCAGCACGGATCACAGACAATGGCAAACTCTGGGGTGATTCACACGATCCGGAGGCTACTGAGGCACTTGTAAAGCAATCAGCAAAAGAGAAAGCAGACCTGAAATTGAAAAGGAAGCAACGGGTATCTGATACAACGCTTGTGACTAACAGTGACGAGGAGGGTGGGTCATCTAAGAAAAAGAGGAAGAAGAAGGGGAAGGGGAAAGCCAAATGACAAGGCTAAAGTGCCGAAATCCTTGGAAGTGGTGGAAGATGATGATGACAACGATCTGTATGTTTAGGGAGATTCAGGTATCATCATCTTGGTCTTCATCTTGGTCTTCAAACAGTTCGTCAGGTTCAGTACCACTCTGTAAATAGGTTACTGTGATCAAATCATGTAGAATAAGTAGTAAATGTGCATGATCAAATGAGACTGATATCCATATATCTTTGCGAATCGTGTTGAGATAAACTGGAATGAGAGCGAGGGGACAATCAATTGATGATGCAGGGATTACCTCAAGCACATGGAAATTGTTAGCATATGAGACATGAATACCAAGAACGGATGAACTAAAATATGTCAGTATGGGAGCATTGAAGTCAGAATCACGTACAATAGGTCCCAGGGCATAGCAGGTATCTGGTCATCTGAGCGAAGTCTCTGAATGACAGCACATATGTGGGAAGGTTTATTCAAGTTCAGAATACGCACTGCAAATATTTCTTCAATGTGAACGGGTACCCTCGGGTTTACACCGTTGTGTTCAATAAATGCAAAAGTGTCTGCCTTGGTTCTTAAATTAGCACAACTTCCATAGCGAATTCCATCCTTGCAAATGTAAGATAAGTGGTGTGCAACTTGATTTCCGATGAAGGTGGTTCCTTCCTGAAAGGAAAGTTCACGACAGAGGTGTAATTCGGGCCAGAGTCGTCGGCAGTATGTCAGAAGTAATGAGTACATGTCAAGATCAGCGGCATTGAGAGCTTGACATCTGACTTGATGCAGGTTGATCGGTTTGGATAGTCTTTTGGGAAGGGAGATTGAGTCGATTGAGGCTTCGCTACAAAAGATTGCAATCTGCGTCGTCATAGCTAGTGTATTGCACGGGTACGGGTAAACCCGCGGGTTTTTCCATGGGTACGGGTACGGGTACAGTACGGGTACGGATTCCTGTACCCGCCAGCTTTTTTTTAAGCCCTGGATCGTCCAAAACGGTCAAGTATTGAGCTAGATATGCTCAAAATACCTTATTGGAGTATTTTGAGCATATCTAGCTCAATACTTGACCGTTTTGGACAATCCGGGGCTTAAAATGACGGGTAAAACCCGCAGGTTTTGTACCTGTGGGTACAATGGGTGCGGGTACGGGTACAGCCAAAATACCCGGGGGTTACCCGTGCAATACACTAATCATAGCACCTCGATCCTGTTTAGATTCAGCCTTGATAATCTTGTCAAGCAGATCTCATTCATGCAGAGATGCATCTGGGGAGAGCGCAAGTAAGAGTTCATAGATGAGGTGTGTCTGAACCCAGTTACGAAGGAGCGTCAACTCCATTCGGCCACCATCATGACCATTGTGGTTGACCCTCTTTAGCATACCATTAAAATGCTCGAAAGCGAACAGCCACCATCTGTAAATAGGTCCTAAGAGTCAGATCATGCATGAGAAATGCATTGCAATGTGGTGATTGATTTTAGGTGAGATGCCGAGGAGTAGGAACCGCTGACAGTTATATTTGGCTGGCTTTTGCTTGAGCCATCGAGATCTTCTTTGTCGAGAGCAAGCGAACTGCAGCACATAGCAGAAGGATCATGTCGTACAGGGACTTTGGTTTCCGTGAGTGAGTGGTGCTGATTTTTTCAGTTGCCGAGAGAGGAAATTCCATGTCTGGAATGGTGCCATCTTGGTCTTTCCATGCCCACCAAAGGACAACAGGTGTGACGGTGAGAAGCCTCCACCATTCATCAGCTTTCTTTAGTGATTGATTCTCTCTGAGCTATATGTTTAATTCCTTAACCGAAGCTAATGCTTAACATAAATCTGAAGGTTTCTTACATTCTTTGGTAATCGTGTGATATGGCTTGGCCATTTGATCGAGTTGATGACTTCCTCAAATCAATGCTTCAGTGAATTGATACCACCTGCGCCAGGGAACAAATGGGCTGCAAAAAGGATGTTGCAGAAAAGGAACGCTACGACACCTGAAATCATAAATGACACTAACAAAAACAAAAGCTCACCGAGATAGATACAGTGCATGAAGTCGAGTGCAGTCATTACAGAGGGCCACCAGCCCGGAATGTAATCCAAAACTGAGAACCAAATGCCATGGTTCGCAAGAATGCTTGTCTGTCGTCGTGTGGGAGCATTCTTGAAATGAAACTTCTGTTTGAGCATATCATAGTCATCTCGTGGGGTAAAAGCTAAAAACAATGTGAGTATAGTGAAATCAAGATGAAGGGGAATAGAAACGACATGTTTGATCGTATCCTTGTGGCCGATCTGTATCAAGAAGCACACATCTACACCACGGACAAGGGTGGATGTCTGTGCTGTGGCCTGCTGTACCTGATATCTTGTGAGCTCTGGGGGTGTCACAATTATTGCAGGTAAAATCTGCATATACTGTTTCCTTGATGATATTAGTATCTGTTTCATCATACATTTCTATCTGGACACCTGAGCAAAGATGGAGATCAGATAAATCTATAACATGGATATGGTATTACCATTCTTAAGTTTAATGACGTCTCGCACTCCGGGTTCCATACAGTTCAGTTGTTCAGTTGTCGGCTCATAAGGTCTGGGTGTGATCGCTAGACAGATGTCGTTGATTTGAAGAAGGCAATGTTCACGAGCTAAATCGGCGATGGAGATGTATATTGGCCCATCGAATGTGGACGATTCTGAAGAGTTCCGAACCTGTATATGTGATGAGAATGGCAAAATGATAACTGAACAAACTCTTACCAGTCAATGTTGACAATTAGATGTAACCCGAAGCGTCAGTCGGTAAGTTTCTGTTCAGAATTCTCGCCCATGGGTACATCCCAGACTGTACCATAGTTACCTATCTCACATTTGATGCCCGTCTTGAGTTCATGCCACAAGTTGGCATCATGAATATCAGTCATTACAAAGTCATCATTTTCATTCTGGTTGAGTGGGGTATTGCGGCTGTCGCGAATGAGTTTCCGAAAGCCTTTTTGACGGAGCATTCGACAAAGACTCTGGATTAGGGAAACTTGGGGGGATATCAGATGAGCCTGTCATTTAGGTCGACCTTTTGCATCAATTTTAACCTCATAGATCAAGCCAGCACATCCAGGAGTTGAACATTCCGGGCCAGCGAGCTCCAGTAATTCTTGAGGGGTGTGGTGCTTCCAGCATCGCGGACAAAGGGCATATTGGATTATCCACGGATCAGGATCAATACCAAGTCTACAGCGAGCACTGAAAAGTGTCCGAACTGGTCAAGGATGGTCCAGAAGTATATCGCCAGCATCCAGAGCGCTGAGAGTCATGCACAGATTGGTGTTGGTGTCTTTCACTGGCATATTAGAGTAGACATTGTTGTATACAGCTTGTAAATAAGTGATGCGAACACAAGATGGTTCGTTGTCCAAGTATGCACGAGGCACAACTGACGCATCTTCTGCATCAATTTCAGCACGTTCAGGACCTGGAGGGATTTCTGCAACGCGATACACAGTGTCAGAAGGTACAATTGGTTCACCAGGCTGCGTATTCTCTTGAACTGGAGCATCAATAATGCTGCCAAGGTCATCATTACGGTATTCAAGTTCATCAACATTTCTTGCAGGATTTCCAAAAAGATCGGGTCGCCTGGAGCACCTAGGTAGTTCCAAACTTGAAGACTGAGTGGAAATGTCGCCTAGAGGCCTACGCAAGCCAGAAGAGGGCCCAGGAACAACAGACACAGCATGATCTCCAACCTGACAGTGAAAGGGGGCATGTCCAAACTTCTTGAGGTGTTTCTGTGCAAGATCCCACGATATTTGACGCAAAAGAAGCGGCTTATCAGAGCACTTTAAACAGATACACGTTGTGTCAGGAGGGCGAGGCATTGTAGTGCATGTGGGTGTTTCTAATATCGTTTATAACATCTATAACTACGCGTCAGAGTCACGTGACTAAGTTCATGCAACCTGTGACATTCTGGGCAAATTCCCATACAGTCTTCAATGGGTCAGTGACACACCCAAATATACTTAAGTCTCGGAATAAACTTCAGGATCAACTATGGAAAATCTGAGTAGACAGAAACATTACAATAGACTTGGACAGTATACTAGCAACAGTTAAAAGAGATTGATGCAGAAATGGTGAGGCTACAGGGTGAACAGGGATTTTGTGAGAGCGTGAGTATTTCTGGGTCAGTGACACGCACCATATCAGGCTCAGATCATGATCCGATCTGGCTGACACGGTCAGTCCTCGTTGCTATCGATATCAGTATCGGACTCATCTTCTTGGCCATTGTCTGGCTCGTCTGGTCCCTCTTCCTCGAGAACCTGGCTAGGTCTTGGAATTGGTGGCAACAGTGCACCCCTTAGAGTTGGCTTCTTCCAGTGTGCTTTCCGTCTCTCTGCCTTTGCTTCATCTCGTTCAACCTCCCATCTTTGCACTGCCTCTTGCCACAGATCCCTGATCATGTCGTTGTAGTCCTTCCTTTCCTCATCCCTGCGCTTCCATTCTGCCAATGCTGCCGATCTCTCGCCCCTTGCAGAACGCCTCTGTTCCAACCCAGCTTCTTTTCCAACTTGACTTGCCTCAAACTGGACCACCCGTTCAACAAATGCATCGGAGGTCAGCAACCGGGGTAATCCATCACCTACTAGACGACCCTTTTTCTTTTTCTTCTTCTTTTCCTCTTGAGCTTGCAGCTGACCACGAACTAGATCAACATAGGCCCCATTCAAGATCTCACTTGCCTGTACACCCACGAAGCATTCCTTTTGGTAAGCGTCTCATTCGTTGGCCTCTCGTAATGCTGACTGCATCTCCATTTCCAATGGTGTCGTAGGCATAGCATCAAGAAGGTGTGTGTTGCGTGGTTTAAATGGGGATATGAGCGTTGGGATCAGCTTTGGAAGACGAGATGTGGACTGTACGGGAGATGATGAAAAAAGGAATGCAGCTGATGTTGATGCAAGATTCTCGGCAGTGGCTTGGACAGGCTCGAAGAATGGGTTATATAACGGTGAGTCGATAACCATCTCGTCATCACTCTCTTCACTGTCGCTTTCACTGTCATGCCCTCTATCCCGCATCTTGTATAGCATTTCTGTGACCACCTTGACTGGTGTGCTTGGTTCCAACAGCATATGGCCTCGGTACAATGATTCAAGACTCGGTGCCAGCATATCGGCAGTCACCACATCCAGGTTGAATGGAAAGACACTGGTCTTTCTGAATGCCATCTGGATGTTTCTGGGGGTGAGCGCTCTGATGTGGGCAGCTCCATAGATTTGTAAGAAGTTTGTCTTGTCCACCTTTGTCCGCTGTTGACGCTCCCATTTCTCTTTTTCTTGGGTCCAGTACAACTTCAGGATCGCAAAAATCACGACATCGAGACCTTGGTACACATGTGTGCCGTGTGCTGGATAGCATAGCACATGAATGCGAGCAGCCTTGGCATAGATGAGGAAATCGAGGGTGTAGTGAGAGTTGTGGCCATCAATGAGCAGTAAGCGCCATCTCCCCTTTGCTTTGGCTTTTGTTGGTGCGTCGAAATGTTTGATCCACTCTGCACCAACCTCTCTGTCCATCCACCCTTTTTTCGAGTAGCCCAGGCTAGGTACACCAATCAGTGGGAGTAGGGAAACCACGAGCAGCGACTTCAAGAGCATACTTGATGACAAGGTCTACCTCGCAGTCCATCAACCAACTCTTCTCCGCGTTGGACTGACTTTGAGTTTTCCCTCCTGCAGCTAGCCTTGACAGGGTCTTGTGATTCAACTCAATAGGTTTGCCTCCCTCTTGTAGGTGTGCTTTCTCAAATTGCCTGCATATTGTCCTCAGGCCTTTTTTCTCCTCTCCGGCAGGTTTCCCAAGTTCCAGCTGGTATGCTGCGACAGCCCTTGCCATTAGGGCATCTTTGGTGGCTCTGAGCACCTGGGTTCTCTTGGTGTCAGACTTGCTTCTACCGACCATTGTGGAGTTTTGATAGAGTAGATTTTTTCGTTTGACCAATAAAGTAATGTGACAGGCTGTGACTCCTTCCTATTACATCCAATAAATTGATTTTCGCTCACATATACACTTCGGAGACATGGAAGTTAGCCTTCCGTAGCTAGGAATGTCATTGTATAAGATGGGTAATGTATTTCTAGTGAAATATTGCAATAGTCCAAGGAGCATTTGCAAAAAGAACAAGACTTCTAGACTAAGTGTGTCACTGACACTGTAGGAAGTAAAATCAATGATAAAGAGTGACGAAATCACTGCTGATCAGAGCAACAGTGAACAAATCACTGAATCGAGCACTTGCGTGTTTTCAGTGACAATCACTCATAAATGAAATTCAGTGACGAAAACTTTTGTTGCTGTAATTCAGTGAGAATTTCTTTCGTGTTACTGAAAAACATTGTCTCAATTAGTTGCACAATGAAAATGAGATACAAGAGGAAGTTCGTGGTACTGAAAAAGAGATATCAGGGGTTCATGAGCTGAAAAAGATATCTCGAGACCAACCAAGGCCTAATCCTCATCGTCCTCATCATCTTCGTCATTCTCGCCGTCCTCAGTCCCATCCTGCGCCGCAAATGTTGCTCGTACGAGGCTCATGCTCCTGTCAATGATCCCCCATTCCCCCCGGCTTTCCACACGACCGACGATTCCCTGGATATTCCTAAGATCAGTGACAATAGAGACAAGTGCATGCTTGAAGAAGACTGCGCTGTGAGCTGCATCTTCTCCATT
This sequence comes from Hygrocybe coccinea, assembly GCA_963555575.2. Classification (NCBI taxonomy): domain Eukaryota; kingdom Fungi; phylum Basidiomycota; class Agaricomycetes; order Agaricales; family Hygrophoraceae; genus Hygrocybe; species Hygrocybe coccinea. Next base: position 3,040,811 of record OY741988.2, on the reverse strand, counting down.
GGTCCTCCATGGAGTGATCTCAGCGACAAGTTGAATTGTGCTTCGGAAATCTCCCCACACAGCTTCGGTACCCAGCGTAAACTCCATAATGCGTTCCAGAACCCCATAGTTGATTGTTTTGCATGTTTCTCCATGTTCCCCGGTAAATGTAACCTCATACTGACAATGATCATCAACATGATCATGACAAGTACTCACCCGAATATAAGAATTATTCCGCTGCCATTGATTAATCCTCGCATGCTTCCTGAGCCATGACGCGGTTCTGATTGTGTCGCCTCTCTGACGGATGCGCATCTTTCTCCACATCGGAATAACCTTTGGGAGGTACTTGGCGATCGCATCCTGTCTTTTACCTAGGATGGCACAGAAATATTTAATGACTCGTTTATAGAGATCTTTGCTCGGTTGGTAGTTAGGGACACACAGCAACCGCAAGACTTGATCTGGGTCTTTGTAAATCTGTCAGGCATAGTAACGATAGGGAAATAAGTGAGAATACGTACAGCCTGCAATGACAGCTTCCCCTCGCTTGATTTCGTCTGACCGCCGACTCTCAATAGCCGAAAGTTCATCCTCAAGGTCATATTTGACTCCCAACTGACCGAGGTATGCCATAGCACACGCTTGTCTAGATTTGCGGCTGGGTTCTTGCGTGAGTGGAGTCCACTCTGAAGAATTCCACAGAAATGTTCAGTGTAAAAGGTCCATGTTGCCCATGATGGCCTGGCAGAACGAATATCATTTGGGATGTGGAGAAGTCCATGGATTGTAAGGAGGCAAGTTGAGAGACGATTTTCTTGGTATTGATAATAATATCTGTTACGTTTGGATCTCAGTTCTATAAATGAAAAATGAAAAAATGTCATGGGAGGCTCACTCTTCATATAGCTCAACCCATTTAACAATATCTTCCTCCAGCCCGTCGATTTCTCCATGCGTCAATTCGGGTTGTGCCTACCAATTATATCATTAAAACAGGGCATTGCCACAATAGCGTATGTGTATAATACCACGTACTTTAATGAAAGGCCTGTCATTCATTTTATGACGACGTTTTTATGATAATGACAGGTCAATGACAATGGGAGATTATCAATGCGTTTTCATTGGTGTTTTCATTGCGTTTTCATTACTGATGGGTGAGGGTGGGTGCTGGGCGTTATCATTGCGTTATCATTGGCGTTTTCATTGTGTTTTCATTACTGATGGGTGAGGGTGGGTACTGGGCGTTATCATTGCATTTTCATTGGCGTTTTCATTGCGTTTTCATTACTGATGGGTGGGGGTGGGTGCTGGGCGTTATCATTGCGTTATCATTGGCGTTTTCATTGCGTTTGCATTACTGATGGGTGGGAGTGGGTACAGGGCATTGTCATTGCGTTTTCATTGGTGTTTTCATGAATAATGGGTGGGGGAGGGTACAGAGCATTATCATTCCATTATGATTGGCGTTTTTTTCATTGCATGTTCATTAATAATGGGTGTACAGGGGATTATTATTGTGTTATCATTGGTGTTGTCCATGCATTTTCATTAATCATGGGTCGAGGGTACAGGGTGTTATCATTGCATTTTTATTGTGTTTTCATTAATAATGGGTGGGGGTGGGTATATGGTGTTGTCATTGCGTTATCATTGGCATTTTCATTAATAATAGATGGGGTGGGTATAGAGAGTTATCATAGTGTTATCAGTACCGAACATCCCCTATCAGCTGCCCATCACCTTGTCACCAGCCCCCACCATCACCTATCACCCCATGACAACCCTCCACCATCCCCCATCTGCTCATCACCCCTATCACCTCTCCATCACCCTCACACCTCCTACCATCACCCATCATCTTTCCATCCACCCTCCACCATCCCCCATCACCACCCTCCACCATTCTCCATCATCTCCCCATCCACCCTGTACCATCTCCCATCATATTCCCGTCCCCCCATCACCTCTCCATCACCTTCTCACCAATCCCTACCATGTCCCATCATCCCCCACCTTCCCCCATGTCCCCCCCCCCCACCTTCCCTGATGACCCCACCTCATTCCCCACTATTCTCCATGACCCCCACACCATTCCCCGCCATCCTCCACAACCCCCACACCATCCCCCACCATTCCCCATGACCCCCACACCACCCCCCACCATCCCCCACCATTCCCCATGACCCCCACACCATCCCCCACCATTCCCCATGACCCCCACACCATCCCCTGCCATCCCCACACCATTCCCCAGCATCCCCCATCACCCCCCCACCATCCCCCATCATCCCCCATCACCCCCCACACCATTCCCTGTTATCTCCCCATCACCCCACCATCCCCCATCACCCCCACCATCTCCACCCCATCCCCCAACCATCTCTTCAGCCCATTTTACCACCCAATACACGATTATTCTCCCAATTATCCCCCCAACCATTCACCCCATTACCCACATCTCAATTCAAGGTATCATATTATATTTGGTTCAAATATAACTTTGGCAAAAGACAATAGTCTTATAGTCAAAGGTTCAACGTGTTTAAGATAACAGAACCCTACTAATGCAACAAACCGGTAATAATGTAACAAACCCGGACTAATGTAACAAACCCGGACTAATGCCTGCCAGCTTACTTAACTGTTATAGCATCTTTAAACACGTTGAACACTTTCAACTACATAACTATTGTCTTTTGCTGAAGTGTTCTGATTGTTTGAACCAAATGTAATACCATGAATTGAGATCAGCCTTTCAGATATTAGTATGAGAATTAAAGCAACTCATTGTTAAAACAATTGGGCAATGATTGGGGATGATAGCAGGCTGGGTTGGTGGGTAATGGGAAGATTGGGCAATGGAGGGGGAGATGATGGGGGGAGATAAGGGAGATAGGGGGTGATTGAAAGATGATGGGGGGTGATAGCAGATGGTGGGGGGGATGGTGGGGGTGAATGGAGATGGTGGGGGGTGAATGGGAAGATGATGGGGGATGGTGGGGAGATGACAGGGGGTCATGGGGGATGGTGGGGGATGGTGGGGGGTGGTGTGGGGGTCATGGGGGATGACGGGGTATGGTGTGGGGGTTGTGGGGGATGGTAGGGGATGGTGTGGGGGTCATGGGGAATGGTGGGGGATGGTGTGGGGGTCATGGGGGATGGTGTGGGGTGGTGTGGGGGTCATGGAGGATGGCAGTGGATGGTGTGGGGGTCATGGGGGATGGTGGGGGATGGTGTGGGGGTGATGGGGTGATAGGTGATGGTGGGGGCTGGTGACAAGGTGATGGGCAGCTGGTAGGGGATGTTCGGTGCTGATAACACTATGATAACTCTCTATACCCACCCCATCTATTATTAATGAAAATGCCAATGATAACGCAATGACAACACCATATACCCACCCCCACCCATTATTAATGAAAACACAATAAAAATGCAATGATAACATCCTGTACCCCGCACCCATGATTAATGAAAATGCATGGACAACACCAATGATAACACAATGATAATCCCCTGTACACCCATTATTAATGAACATGCAATGAAAAAAACGCCAATCATAATGGAATGATAATGCTCTGTACCCTCCCCCACCCATTATTCATGAAAACACCAATGAAAATGCAATGACAATGCCCTGTACCCACCCCCACCCATCAGTAATGCAAACGCAATGAAAACGCTAATGAAAATGCAATGATAACGCCCTGTACCCACCCCCACCCATCAGTAATGCAAACGCAATGAAAACGCTAATGAATATGCAATGATAATGCCCTGTACCCACCCTCGCCCATCAGTAATGAAAACGCAATGAAAACGCAATGACAACGCCAATGATAACGCAATGATAACGCCCAATACCCACCCTCACCCATCAGTAATGAAAATGCAATGAAAACGCCAATGATAACGCAATGATAACACCCAATACCCACCCTCACCCATCAGTAATGAAAACGCAATGAAAACGCTAATGATAATGCAATGATAATGCCCTGTAACCACCCTCGCCCATCAGTAATGAAAACGCAATGATAACGCCCAGCACCCACCCTCACCCATCAGTAATGAAAACACAATGAAAACACCAATGAAAACGCATTGATAATCTCCCATTGTCATTGTCCTGTCATTATCATAAAAACGTCGTCATAAAATGAATGACAGGCCTTTCATTAAAGTACGTGGTATTATACACATACGCTATTGTGGCAATGCCTTGTTTTTATCATTAAAGCTGGTAGGCACTAGTGTCAATTCAAACTTGAGTGTCGTTTTCATGATCCTGCCGAGTAGGCACACATGATGATAATACCTCTCATGTGTGAACCGACCTTTCAATACAATGGGAGCGACGTAGATGAGCCAGAAGGCCCATGTTTCAGCTGTGTAATAAGAGCGATCCTTAGCGATGTCAGGAAGGACACCGACGTAAGATGAAGGAATATCTTTCACTGCGTTTGCGGTCTCAAAACCAATCTCGTCCCACGCTGCTTGAGAGATTTCATAATCTTCGAATCCAACGTCAAGGCCTTTAAACTTGCCAGTCCACAAGCCCACTAGATTAGGAATGGTGTTTTTACAGAAGATGTGGAGCCATTCCCATGGGAATGATACAGCAAAGTCAATCTATGAGACACAATGTAAGAGAGGGAAATGTCAGATGCCATAGCATTTTTCAAGGGATTTTCGCTTCCCTTTCAAGGTCTGTGAGTTGATTTTTATGTGAACGGAGAGATAGTGCTTGTGTGTACGCAGGGGAAGGGACCGTGGATCAACTGAAGGTTGCGTTTGGTGTTCGAGGTCAGGTGTCGTTAGAGGAACATAGTAGGTTGAGCCGCGATCTGTGATGTTGCGTACACCTTTAATCTTGCAGGACCGTCATGGACGGTATGCATTGTGTCCTTTGATGCCTAGCATTTGCTCAATCGCCACAATGTCTCCATGTTCGAGGATGATGTATGCATGCAAGTTGAAAAGAGTCGCAGTAGAAGCATCAAAAATCGGGACACCCATGGCAAGTTGTGCACATTCGTCATCAAATGGTACGAGAAATGACCCAAGGTCTTTCGGCTTGTGAATTACACCAATACAAATCAGATTTTCCACATGAATCCGAGTGTGGGGAGATAAGTTGTAGTTTTGTAGAATGATGGGTGTTGCACTCGGACCACTCCTTCGGCGCTTGTACAAGAGATATCCATCAACTGACAAACCAAATGCGATGTCGCGGCTATCAGAGAAGTGAGTATAGGGCCGTTCCACACTGTCTATGGTGACCTTGCGATGCAAAAGTGTTTGATAATGGGTGCAGTCGAATACATCACGAATTTTGCCGGCGTCGTATTGGTAACGGCCTCGATAGGACAGTTTTTCAATCATTGCGGCACTCTGGTAGAAGGCTTGGAGTCTTGGAATAAGAGGAATGTAGCTATAAGTGCGTCGGACTCGTCGGTCGTGAGTGAACCGAGGCTGGTGGCAGAACGGACAATTTTCATGTAGTTCGTACTTTCCAGTGTAGGCGATGCAGGAATTGATGCAGCAGTCATATCTGACTGGTTTGACACCAGACAACAGCGCAATTCGGCGGATCATAACCCATTCGGAATTAATCTCAAGTTTGTGCTTGAATGAGTGACGCATCTGATTGAAGGTACGGCGAGTAACATTTCCAAACATCTTAAGCTTAAAGCACGAATATCGTCACGATCTCCGTCGTCGATAACATCATTTCCTGTACAGAAAGGAATTAGATGGAATGACTATCTGAGAAAAGAATGATTTGCTCATGAAGTCTCCACAATTCTGCCTCACTTTCTGGACCCATCATGCCCCTCAGATCCTCGTAGATCTCATGTAGACTCAGCCTCTTCATTAACACTGGTTCCTGTCCACCTTCGTCTTCAGAATCATCGACAAGCAGCGATTCAGAATGATCGCTGTCCGAGTCTTCAGAGTTCAAGGTGTTGTCCGAATCGGATGATGATACGGATGATGCTTGAATGTTGGCAGGTGATAGTTGTTGACTGGCAAGGCCTTGGTTGATGGAGCTATTGCTTGATTCGTGCTCAGAGCCAGTGTCAGAAGGAAGTATGTATTGTGGGTTGGCATTGTGATAATGTCCCAGACGAGTTGAATAAGCGAGATATTTGAAGCAAGATGGGCTACAGCGACATCGTTTGTGGCGTTTTTGAGCAGCTGCCCTGACCATTGAGGTAGTGGGGGGGGGGGTTAGGATATAACTTTTCGTCTATTTGTCATGTGACATATTCTTGATCATCATCGCTCAAGTCCCTCTTGCTTCCTGCCCTCATCATCACACCCCATGGCTAAGCCATCCAAGCCAAAACCAAAGGTAGCGAACAAGAGTGATGCCATAAGTGTAAGAATGAGTGGGCTTCATGAAGACATACGTATGCTGAAACGTAAGTACCACTCCAATTCTATATTGCCTGATCAACTTTTTCCACAGGCCAAGAAGAAGCTAAGAAGAGGCCAAACACATACAAGAATGACCGCGTCAAGTTGATACTAAAACCGAAAGGATTAGCTGGTCGTGCGCCACCTAAGGGTTACAATCTACAAGACGCGATGGGTCTTCACCAAAACAAGACGCGATACAATAAAATCGCAGTAAGCAGACCGAAGCTTGCATTCAAGTTACTAATTTGTTACATCCAGGGTATCTGTCGCTCTGTGGCTATGAAGTACCTCGATCCATCGAAGACCATGAATGGACAAAATAAACTTGTTGTAGCAAAGGCTATCATGCTCATAAGTCTTCACACTTTCGAAAGAACCTCATATATGCACTTATCTTAACTCAGGTGCAGGAAGAATACCCATTTCTGGCAAAATATGCAGAAGGATGGCCTGTTCGTGATTTCTTTGCCCGATTTCTATGCAACCACGTGTTTCACATGAAAAAAAATGATGCAAGTGATAAGGAGAATGAGGCCGAGGTAAGTATTGACATTGTAGTAATAATATACAAATGCCGACAGCCAATTCAAGAGTGATGATGCTGACGATGATTCGGAGGACAATGTGAATGGTACTCAGTCTGAGTCAGGTGAAGAACTGGACAACGAAACCAACAATGACAAAACCCCACACTGTCCTCTTAAATTTATCAAATTGAACTCCACAAACGCCTCTACCCGGAAAAGCAATGCAACATCGAAAATACTCATAAAGAAACCCACCAAAAAAGGGTCTACTTCCAATCATAACCCTTCCGATCAAAACAACCACCAAATTGCCAAGAAATGCCAGGTCACCCAAGAAGAGATCGTCGAGGAGGAACGGAAGATCATCGAGGAAGAATGGCATATCAAGGACAAAGCGATGGTTGATGCTGAAGATGAGTTTGAATATCAAGAGCCCGTGGGGGATACAATTACTCGGGGACAAGTAGCGCATACCATAAAAGTAAGAAATACTCGTAAATGGAACAGATACTGACCCACTTTCACTTCTATCATAAAACTGCAGACGACAGTTTCGACTGGATCCAAAGCAAAAGCGAGTTCAGGGAAGGCGGTCGCCAAGAAGACTGTTGTACCAAAGATAACATTGAAGAAGCGTGCAACTGTTACCTTTTCGCCCTGCTATCGCTCAACTCCCACGGCCACTTTCCCACGGAGAAGTGCCAAGTCCCACGATCCTATTGGTTACCAGTCCTTCGGTTCCAAGTTCTCGCGCTTTGACATCACCACATGTATGATCAATCACATGTCTGGTTATCGTCCAATCACGTCGCGCTTACTCATCCAAGATAAGAGGGCTTATTGCCATTGGTTGGAGATTAGAGAGCTTATTGCCATTGGTCAGAGATAAGAGGGAGTTATGCTATTGGACGATAGGTTACTACCTCCCCTCAAGTTGTTTCCTTTATATATTATCGATGTGTGTACAATGTACCTTACGTTTAGTCTGGTTTATCCCACCGGATCGTTAATATACTCCCTTCTCCCCTTCATCATCCGAATCAGTCCTGAGTCTGTTTGTTGTCGGAGTCGTCCCGTAGACGATTCGTAACAAAAGACTAAACGTTCCTCTCTCCCCCAACAAACCGACTCACGTCACGAAGAAGCTTGTCTGCAATCCCTGCGTTTGTCATCGGGTTGTATCCGAGACAAAGCTTGCACAAGCCCCCGAACCCGAACCCGAACCCGGTAGCCCACCACGGCGGAGTACTTTTACTTCGAAGACGGTTACGAAAACTCTGAATACCACCTACCCTGTAACTCCTTCCCCCCTTACCTCTACGACCCAGACCATCCCGACTACGATTACCATCACCAATCATCCACCCTACCCACACCCTCACCAACACCTTCCGTGCGGTCAGAAGAAGTGATCGAAACCGTACCCATTGAAGCGATAGTCGAACCCGTTCGTGTTGTAACGCCTGACCGACCTAAAGTTTGGCCATTCTATCGTTCCACGAACCCACCCGATCCCTACAAACACTTTTTTGACTCTTTCCACGGTACCGAGCCAGTGTTGGGCAGAGACCCAGTCGACATCCCCTCTGGTCTAAACGAAGATACTGAGTGGCAACGCAAGAAATTACCCGTTGCCCCCGCCCAACAGATTCGAGACATCCCCATCATCACAAACGATACTCGCGTCGTCCAGTCGAGACCACAGAAGTTTATTAACTTCATCCGACATCACGCAAAAGCCACCGCATCCCTCCATCGCTCGGTCGAACGCTGGATATCTCGACTGTTCGCCGTCTCCTCCATCCCCATAACGCCCCCTTCCAACATCGCCTCATCTACTGGAAGTGGGAAGCAGGCCGATATCTCGAAGAACAAGGATTCCCCGACGTCATCGGTGTCCCCGGAAAATCCTTCTTGGTGACCGATTTACCCTTGGTCTATCCGTATTATCGAACAGTCGTCTGGGCCAAAGAATACATCCCATTCGAAGACCATTTCCCTGTTGATTGGAAAGTCCTCGTACATTCAGGTCTGAAAAGATCATACGAAGATTATCGTGAAACTCTCCCTATTCCCCCCACACATTTTCCTCGAGTTTTACGATCCGATTACGGCGGTCCTATCCGTTGGCTCCCCGACCCCCTAACACGCCTCGATCATCGGATCACACGTCTCTGTAATACTCGAGCTTTGAATAGCGATCAAGGGTTACAGCGATTGATTAAACGCCTCGGATCACGCAAGAGAAAATACATCTCTAGCTGGACCACCAGCCCCGCCTACGACCACTACCTTCGACGAAAGAACCGTTCATCCAGACGGAAACATTGAACCATGGCCTCCATGAAATCCCTCCTCCCTCTTCCCCCCAAGTTCAACGGTGACAAGGAAGAATTTCGTTCCTTCATGCGAGCAGTCATCATCTTCCTGGCTGCAAATTCGACGTACTTCGAAGACTTCGGAACCACGGATAATCCCCTCCCCATCGAAGTTCGTCATGAGAGAAAGATTTTCCTTGTTCTGTCGTTGATGGACAAGGGTGTCGCTGCCGAATGGGCCAATGACTTCTGCGATACCGTCGCAGTTGACTACCATACTCGTCTGGCCGCACACACACCTGGAGATCCGGACCCCCCGCAGATGGATTGGGGAACATGGCCCGTCTTTACTACGTCGATGCAAGCGCAATTCGACAAACCCGATGACAAACGGGACGCTGCGATCAAGCTCAACGCGCTCCGTCAGGGAAAGTTGACGGCCGATGAATTCTGGCTTCAATTCGAAGTCCTATACAAACGCGCTGGATGGCATCCAGTCACCCAACAGGAGCAGCTCATCCCGCTCCTCGAAAATCATTTGAATAAGCCTCTCGTCGATCGCATCTTTAGTCTGGACCCGATGCCGACTACTGTAGCGGAATGGAAGGTGAAGACCATCTTGTTGGACCGTCAATGGCGACGTCGCAACGAGATCGAAAGACTTACGGGTGGAAGTAACCCGGTGAAGAAGAACGAGAAGTCAAAGACGACTTCCGTTTCTATTACAGCTGCCGCAGTGCCTGTACGAACGAAAGACCCCGACGCCATGGACGTCGACCGAGCCGCTGTCGCGGCCGAGAAACTGAAGCAGCCGATGTCTGCTGAACGTGCGGAGTTGATGAAGGCCGGACTTTGCTTCAATTGCAAGCAACCCGGACATCTCTCTCGCAACTGCCCGTCCTGCGTACAACGTGTACGCGTATTAAACACTGAACAGGAGCAACACGTACGCTCCATGAATACCGAACCCGCGTCGAGCGGTCAAGACATTATCCAAATGCTTGAAGCTCGCTGTGCCCAGCTCGAGGACGAACTCGTTCGGGCTAAAAAGGATTTTTAAGTCGGCCGAAGAAACGCATGGACTCTTCGACGACGTCTCATTTGTCTATCGCTCCCCCTGTACTTGTAGTACCGATTACGAATGAATTTGATCGCGTTTTACTTGAACTTCGGACAATGAGACAAAACATGCAAAGGGAAATGAATAAAAAGAAACAAACGGAACGGTGGCCTCAATCGAAGCTACCGAAGAAACAACAAAAACCGATTATGCAACCCGAAGACACTGAGACGCCAGTGGAAAGGAAATCGGTATCTATTACGGTCGCGTCACGTCAACCTGTTATCGAAAGTGAGTTCAACGCAGAAGAAACGATGGTCGCCATCATGAATACCGATATGTATGGTGCCCTCGACCTCATGAATGATTGGGACATCCATGGACAACATACCATGAAGATCGGCCCAGGATTAGTCGTCAAATTACGGCGAATGCCCATCGACAAAGCCATTGAATATTTGATCACGGAACTCCCCCAGACATACCAACAACCTCCAGCACAGAAAACAGAACCGATTACAAAGCCTACTGCAGTTAAAATCCACAAGATGCGACAAATGGAACCTCTCATCACGAAAGCCGATAAACGATCCGCAGAATGGAGACTTCGGGAAGTCAATCAACGGATCGAACAATTGGTTGCATCACAAGATGACAGTACCATGATGATGTCGATCAGTGTCAAAGGCCAACTTACTACGATCGACGACCAACGAAGATTCTCTGTCACATGTCTATTGGATTCTGGTTGTACTGTCTCCGCCATCAACTCTGGTTTCGTACAACAACATCATCTCACAACACGAAAATACGAGAAACCTTTCCCTAGTTACAATGGGGATGGTACGATGTCTAAAGATGGATTAATCACGGAATACGTCGAGATGAATTTACGGCTTGGCGAACACATAGAACGGATACATCTTACGGTAATTCCCCTCGCAAAGATCGACATCTATCTTGGCTTTGATTGGTTGAAAAAACATAATCCCGAAGTCGATTGGCTGACCCAAACGATCGACTTTACTCGTTGTCTTTCTGTCTGTGGTCATTCCCCTGGTAAAATCGAAGGTGTCATGTTCAAAACCGCAATCTACGATAAGCCCGCTTGGTATCGCGCCTTCCAGACAAAATCGACAGAACTGGCTCGCGCCAAGATGACCAATGATGGTGTCAAGCCAGAACAGTCCGTCGTCGACCAATTGCCGGACGTATACAAGGACTATGCCGACGTCTTTGACCCCAAAGCGACTGACTCGATGCCTCCATCTCGTCCTTGGGATCATGCGATCAACCTGAAACCAGACGCTCCCGACCACCTGAACTGCAAATTATATCCGTTGTCACCCCCAGAACGTGAGAAACTCGACGAGTTCCTCGATGAAAACCTGAAGGCCGGCAAGATCAGACCGTCAAAATCACCTTACGCCTCGCCATTCTTCTATGTACACAAGAAGGATGCTACCGAATTACGTGGTGTACAGGATTATCGGAAATTAAACGAACATACCATCCCAGATAATTATCCGTTACCGCTGATCGACGATATCATAAATCAACTCGACGGTGCGGAGTATTTTACAAAACTGGATGTCCGTTGGGGCTTCAACAACATACGGATCAAAGACGGAGATCAGCATAAGGCCGCATTCCTGACACCAAAGGGATTGTTTGAACCTACAGTGATGTTCTTCGGTCTGCGGAATTCTCCCCCGACCTTCCAGAGGATGATGAATCACATTTTCCGATATGAAATACGTGCCGGTTGGCTACATATCTATATGGACGATGTCATTATCTTCTCAAAAAATCTGGAAGAACATCAGGAACGAACACGTCAGGTCCTACAGAAATTCCGAGACAACAAATTGTTCTTGAAAATCAGAAAATGTACCTTCGATACCCAACGCGTAGAATATCTCGGTCTCATCGTCGAACATGGAAAAGTGCGGATGGATCCCACCAAGACAGATGCAATTACCGATTGGCCTGTTCCGAAGAACAAGAAGGAGTTACAATCCTTCTTGGGTTTCCTCAACTTCTATCGACGTTTCGTTCATAATTTCGCACAAGTTGCATTACCGTTAAACTCTTTAACCAGCAAAAAGGATTGGGAATGGAACACAGAACAACAAGTTGCGTTCGAAGAACTGAAACAGATCATTACCACAGATCCTGTTCTCGTCATCCCCAACAATCATGGAAAATTCAAGGTCGAATGTGACGCCTCGGATTTCGCTACTGGTGCCATCTTGACACAACAACAAGATGACGGCACATGGCACCCGGTGGCCTTCCTGTCAAATAGTATGCTACCAGCAGAAAGAAATTATGATGTCCACGATAAGGAATTACTCGCGATCATCCGATGTTTTGAACAATGGCGACATTTCCTTCTCGGCACACCGGAGATTATCGATGTCTATACCGATCATCAGAATCTCACGTACTTTAGACAACCACAAAATCTGACTCGGCGACAAGCCCGATGGATCTCATTCCTCCAAGATTATAACTTCCAGCTCCATCACCGTCCTGGCACCCTGAACCGCAAGGCAGACTTGCTTTCACGGCGTGTTGACCACGACCGAGGTCTCGACGACAATAAAAACGTTGTCGCACTCCCTGATTCCCTGTTTATGGCTTCTCTCGACACCACCATGATGAATCCTCAATGGCAGGAACAGTTCATCAAGTACGGACTTCAGTTGGACGAACAAGTCAGCGAAGGACTGAGAAATCCCAGTTCCCCTTGGAAATACATGGATGATGGCCTGATCTACCACAACGATCTGCTATATGTTCCAAAAGATGATCATCTCCGGGGAGAAATTATACAGGAGCATCACGATACTCCCTTGTCCGGACATCCCGGACAAGAAAATATGTTCAGAGCTATCGCACGACACTTCACTTGGCCATCACTCCGCGCTGACGTCAATAAATATGTCGCAGCATGCTTACCGTGTCAACAGAAGAAAGTTCATCGTGGAAAGAAACCGGGATTGTTACATCCTCATACGATTCCCCCATACCCATGGCATACTGCCACGATGGATCTGATCGGCCCTTTACCCGAATCACAGGGCTTCAACGCCATCCTAGTAGTGATGGATAAGCTGAAGAAACAATCTGTCCTTATCCCCACCACCACTACATTGACATCAGAAGGATCTGCACGATTGTACCGTGATCATGTCTTCAAGCGATTTGGATTACCTCGTGTCATCATCTCTGATCTCGGAACGCAGTTTGTATCCGGTTTCACGAAAGAACTGAATCGCTTATTGGGAATCATCGGACATCCAACAACCGCTTATCATCCACAAGCAGATGGACAAACCGAACGAGCGAACGCCGAAATCGAAACATATCTCCGTTTGTTCATTAACCAACGACAAGATGATTGGGCTGAGTGGTTAGCCTTAGCGGAATTCGCCTTAGCCAATCACGAATCTTCATCTACCGGCATGTCCCCATTCTATGCAACAATGGGTTTCCATCCATGGAAAGGAAAGGAACCGGTCAGAGAAGAAATCATCAATGAGTCTGCCGCCTCATTCGCGGAACGAATGAATCGTATACAGGAACAGGCATCAAATGCCTTGGTCGTCGCACAAGAAAAAATGAAGAAGTTTTATGACAAGAAACATCGTCCCGCCCCGGAATACAATGTCGGTGACAAAGTATGGCTGGAGTCTACAAATATCGACTCTCTCCGTCCGTCCAAAAAGTTGGATGACAAACGATACGGTCCTTTCCCCATCATGAGGAAGGTTGGAAGATCGTCTTACGAGTTGAAACTCCCCTCTACTTGGTCGAAGAAATATCCCATCTTCAATGAGGTCCTCCTGTCCCCATACGTCCCACCCGCCTTCCCACAACAAGCAACAATATTGCCACAACCACCCGCTGAGATCGTTGATGGACAAGAAGAATATGAGGTCGAGGAAGTCATCGATTCCGTCATCCGTAGGAATCGTTTGTTCTATCTCGTTCATTGGTTGGGTTATCCCCGCGAAGAAGACTCGTGGATACCCGCAGCAGAGACAAAGAATTGTAAGAAACTTGTCTCCGAATTCCATCGGTTACATCCTCGCGCACCGACATCGGCTAATCTTCGCATCTCGATCATCCCTCGTCCCGTCAATGCTTCCCCACTACGTTCACCCGCAAGCGATGTCATTGTGTCCGTCGAACCCAAGATCATCACTTCGTTGCTCTCGCGACAGGAAAATCATGACTTTCGGTCGTTCGCTTTCCCGACCTCAGTCCATCGTTTATGGCTATTCGAACTTGGTGAAGTGAACGCTATCACCCATGTCGTCACTATCGGTACACCGAGTACCCGTGGTCACCTCCGTGACGTTGCAGGTGGTCTCAGCAATCTCGCCTTCAATGATGGCCGGCTTTCCACGTACGCGTATCCGATTGCCATGATGCATCATATGCGCATCCCCCTTCCTTCGGCTTTGCTGTGGGACCGGTACGACGTTCTGCCCCCTCTCCGTTTCTGTATGGTACCACCCCGTCTCCTCTCCGATCACCCCGTCAATCCTTTCCTCCGTATCTTCTGAATTCGTGCGTCCGCGACGACGTTAAACTATGATGTACAGAGTTGGGGGTTTGGAGACCCCCTTTCTGTTGTTGGCTACGATATAATTTATCCGCCAGATCTGCGACCCCCCGACACAGTCTGCCCCAAGCAGCCTTGCTGGCCGCCATGTATGGCACATGGTCCGTCCCTGATATACCCTCTATTCTTTCTGTTTAATTTCCTTTCTCTTCCCCGTTCTTGTTCGCGCGGTCGCGAACCTTGTGGGGGGGGTATTGTTACCTTTTCGCCCTGCTATCGCTCAACTCCCACGGCCACTTTCCCACGGAGAAGTGCCAAGTCCCACGATCCTATTGGTTACCAGTCCTTCGGTTCCAAGTTCTCGCGCTTTGACATCACCACATGTATGATCAATCACATGTCTGGTTATCGTCCAATCACGTCGCGCTTACTCATCCAAGATAAGAGGGCTTATTGCCATTGGTTGGAGATTAGAGAGCTTATTGCCATTGGTCAGAGATAAGAGGGAGTTATGCTATTGGACGATAGGTTACTACCTCCCCTCAAGTTGTTTCCTTTATATATTATCGATGTGTGTACAATGTACCTTACGTTTAGTCTGGTTTATCCCACCGGATCGTTAATATACTCCCTTCTCCCCTTCATCATCCGAATCAGTCCTGAGTCTGTTTGTTGTCGGAGTCGTCCCGTAGACGATTCGTAACAGCAACCAAGACGACTGGGAAAGCCAAGGCGAGAACCCCACCGCCGATTGACAAAGAAAATGAACTTGTCCCTGAACATTCTGATGAGTTAGAGGTATGGATATTGGCATCACCGTCTGCACACTATACTAATTATTATTGGACAGTATTGTGATGAGGAAGTATGTAGCCCTACATTGCCTAGATGGGCAGCCAATTGATTGTTTTAGGATGACGAGACACAGCAAGAGAAAGACATCGCGAAAACTCATATCCCATCCATATGTCCAGCTGATGGCTGTGAAGATTTAATCATTGGGATCAACCACGAGTTACGCATTATGTTCAAGCACTATCGCGACGCTGTTTATGCTAAGGGTCCCAATGCCGGCACCACAATCAGGCAAGAACTCGAGATATGTCTATACATCAAAGGACGGCACAAGCAATTCAAGTGGCAAGAGATCGCAAAAAAGAATGGTTGGCCGACAGAGATTAACTTTATAGGCTTACCAGATCAAGTCGTGGCGATGAAGAAGAAAATTTCCCACCTCCTCTTCGTGGATGGTGTGCAGTCGGACCACATTATTTTCCAGGATTTCATCAAGAATCTCAAGGCGGACAAGTTCACGGCCGAAAAAGCTCTCCAAAGGTTTGCCTTGTTGACAATTGCACCCTCTATCGTTATCGCCAATGCTCGTCCAGGATAGTAAGTGGATACTTTTCAACGCTATATTACTTTAACTTGCACATGGACAGCTATGGGTCCAAGGGGGGTGCCGTGATTCAGAGCACAATCTATCGCCTATTCAATCCGACCACAACAACAAGCGAGGCGATCAGCCCATTGAAGTTCACAGCATTTGCAGCATACATTCTAGTACCATTTGTGGCGCACTTTCTAATTGCCGAAGATCTTTCCTGCTCTTTCAAAGATGCTTATCTGACTATGTGCATGAGTGCTGTTGCTGGAGAAAATATTCATCCTTTAGATGACAATGATGACAAACTCGAGGATATCTTCTCACAAAACATGTATCTGGCTCGAAGGGAAACTTCCCAGGTGCGTAACCTTGAATTCTCTATACTTCTCTCCCCACATTCGGATGCATCCAGGACCGACCGTCTGCACCTGCCCAGTCTGATTCTGATGGGCGCCCCTTGCCAAGAATGCTCAAGGTCCGTCGTCATGGTATCATGTACCCGCTGTAACATGATGGAAAGCCTGTACAGCCCACAGTTAGATCAGCTAGCTAGCTACAGCACCACATGCCGGTACCACTGCATATTCTCGTTTACTCAATTGAGCGTTCTCAATTTCCACATACCTGTCGATTCACTTCGATTCACTTTCACTTATTTTTCGCATGCCAACAACTTCAGTCATGGTACCAGCACCAGCCCTCGATCTTCCCTGGATTCGTCGCCCACATCAATTCGCTTTCACTTGCATGCTTTGATTCTCCAAGTACTTTCAGCCAGCACTTGCCCTCGATTCGTTGACATGGCACCAGCACTAGCCCTTGATCTGCCCTGGATTCGTTGCCCCTTGATTCTCCGACACTTTCAGCATCTACCGTTGTCAGACCGCCAATCAAAAAAATTTCCGCACCCTCAGTTTGTTGATTTCTCATATCGTTTTTCACAGCCTATAGAGTGGTTGGTGGGGTAATAGCAGGGTGAGATATGGGTGTTACTACTCTACTGCGCCCTCATTGTCATTTCTACCAAACAATTCAGTGTCGTCGTGTCTATAATAAATTGACTTTGTCCATGAAAATCATTGCACTTCTCAATGTAGATCAGTGACTTGGCTCCCTTATTATCAGCAATATTTCTACCTTATTAAAGTGATATCTACATCTATGTTACAGTGCCAAAAACACTGTGATGAAGTGATAAAAGCCATTACTTTTAAGGGAGGAAAACTAGACCTTCAGTGATTTTTTTATCACTGAAATTTCAGTGAGCTTCGCCATTATACAGCAAGGGAACTAAGTCTTTTTCAGTGATATTGGGAATGGTTTTTCAGTGAGTATACTTCCTACAGTGCTGAGTGGTGGTGTGTCACTGACCCGTTGAAGACTGTAGCTTATCAGAGCGACGAGAATCTGCTGCGGTCATATTCTCAGGTGAGCATATTACCGTCGCATTCACAAAGAATTCTGGAACTTATGAAGATTCGACCGGGTAGTATTTTCGCATTTTACGCTGTGCTACTCAGCCGCTCAACGTAGTGCACGTGAATATAAGGCTTTGTCATATCAACGTCATTTCCCTGATGGGCATGGGTGGCATCGTCGAGTTCGTTCGCCGCCACTTCCAGGCTTGTTGCGGAGGAAGGTCGAGCAGAGGACGAAGGCATCTTTCGGCATCTCGAATGGGCTCAACGGGAGCAGCGTCAACCACCATATGATCCGCATCACCAGGAGAATCAACGACGAGCGCAGACGGCGTTGCTAATTTTGGTCTACTAGAAGAGGCATCCCTTAATGTCAAGTACGACATGAATTGAGGCGACGTGATGACCACTACTATTCGAGCTTCGCTCGCTATATACAAATGCCTTGAAGGGTAACCACATTGAGGAAGGGTTTCATCGGGAACCCAAGAAAGTCTTGCGAAATGTCGATCTTCAAGCGGCTCCTAGTCCTCTCCGAGAACTGCCCTCCCAGCTGGTGGGATCCCTCCATGAAGAGGTCGACATGAAAGTGGGTTTCGAAGAAAGTTTATCCATGAAGTAGTCAGAGACGCTCTTGGTGGAGGTGGTAATTTTGTCCAATCTGTCCTGGTCCGTTACCATTCTAGACGATGGTGTCAACGATGTTTGCATGGTCGGTGCGATTCCGAGAATCTCGGCAACAGCAATGGCTGATTTGGAGGTGAGGCTTTTGGAGGCAATGACACGCGCTCGATGTCTGGTAATTTGGAAGGAAAAAAAACAAACATTAAACTTGAGTGGATAAGGTACAAATACAAATTGCTTACGCCCGGATGGGAGGTCGGCAATTCTTGGCTGGGATCAGGTTTACACCGACCGCTGCGTTCTTGTCCCTCTTTCGTTTCGTTTCTGCAAGCCTCTCGTCCTTGGACCTCTTCCGATTACGTTTTCGCTTATCGTCTTTATCGACCTCCACCGACATCCTGCGCACGCGTTTGCAGCCGTCAATCCCATCCTCACTTTTCATCTCATATTGACCTTCTTCCTCACTTGCCTGAATATCGACACTCTCATTTAGTCTCTTCAACACATCCTCGAACTCCTTGTTTTGCTTCCAAGCAATGCCATTCGGTTCCCGTTGGTGTGCTGCCCCGATGCCAAGCATGTCCAACTTTTGTGAAACTTTGATGTGGGATGTACGCCCTTCACCGGAGACACCTAGTCCTTGAGATGGATGCCAGCCCAACTTCGAAAGGTAACTGTGACCAAATTTTGCGGTATCTAGATTTATTATTGTTGTGTAATAGTAAAAGGCAAAAATGGATGGCGTTACACACCATCTGCCCAACAGAGGTTCCTCGGGTCGGCAGGAATACGCTGCTTTCCTCGTCGGCCAGATAGACCCATTGTGAGCGTGTAACAGACCCAGTATTGCACTTTTTGGGTTTACATAATACAAACGACATAATAACGACAAACGACAAACTCTAAACAAGCGTATGTATAACAAGATCAACGTGTATAACAAGATCAACGAAAGGTAAGTAGATCAACGAAAGCTAAATAATCATGAACATGAGATGGCCAATCTATGTTTTTTGGTAATCGGATTCTGCTCTAACGGCTCGAGATCAATGTCTCCTACTTTCAAAAAAGTCAGAAATACGTTTACGATGAAGATAAAAGGAAAATCGCAAGATACCTTCTGTAAGAGTATCCACAACATCATCCTTGACGTCCGTCAGGTCTCTAGAGGCCCTCTCTACCGCCCTTGCTTCCTCTTCTGTCTCGTTTTCTCTACCCTGGGGTACAATTACAAACCCCGATAACTCTTTCATGTCGGGCATTGTTCCGATTTTGCCCACAGTCTCGAAAATCACAAGAGCAGCGAGAACACCAGCATGCACGCCTAGGTTTTTTCCAGAGTCCTTCAGAACATTGCTGAGGGGAAGCAGGGCAAAAATGATGGCGGAACTATTGAGAGGGGTCAAGTCAAGTCCATTATATAATTAACCAAAAATGAGCAACGCACACAACCCGCATCATGAGGCGAACGTCGGACGGGATACAGCTAGAGCCAGGCGCATCCAGATTCTTGTGCATCCACCCGATGAGGGCGAGGCAGAAGACAGCAGTTGACAAGCCCCCACTGAAATACCAGCGTATGCCTTGAGTTGGTGCGTGGTTACTTTGTACGAGAAACTTCATCGAGGCACTCCAGAGGATGAGGCCGCAGCAAAATGGGAAGTGAAGCACGTTCGTAGACAATGCACTGAACCAATGCCGACGGAGAGCGTGAATATACGTCTGCGAGACATCTTGATCAAAATACAGCCAGCAGAGCAAGTACGCAGAGATGAGGCCCATCTGTTATGCGCGAACAAAGCGTGAGGCAGAAGAGGTAACGAGTGAAGTGATAACTAACGACGGCCCGAAAAAATTCCCCTTGAAGGCCTGTCTCAGGGTAGGCCACTTTGTAGACTAGCTGCAATGCTTCTGGGTTAGCCTGATTGAGAATTACAGTCAGTCGATATATCGCACACTTAGGACAGCCTGAAATTATCTATCAATACGAGATCTGTATCGACAAGGACAGGGAAGTATACTTCTCCGAGAACGATGATGATGAACTGACTGGTTCTCTCGATGTGATGCCTACGGTGAGTCAGTGTTGTTAGCAAGGGTGTGTTCAAACGAACCAGGTAAAATTGAACCAACTCAATGTTCAGCGCAGGCATATATGAAGATCCCGATTGTGGGCCTGCTATCTTTGCACGCCAGCGGCGCCATTGAAAACAAAGGCCGAGGGTATATCTCATCAACATCTCAGTTAGCAGTCCTAAAGTCGACAATATCCAGACTACATTCTCCGATCGAATCCAAATCAAAGGGACATAAAAAGATGACTGAACAAAGAGGCCTGATTGTTGTCAAGCTGCGTGATATTCGTGGAGGGGGGAAGAGGCAACACACCAAGGGCTGTGGTTAAGATTGAATTTCGAAATTTCGGAAGATAGGTGGCATACACCAGGTGTTGGATGAATCGCAGTGCTCGCGCAATGAGGAAGAAAAGGACGGTCGCGCGAAGAGTGGAGAATGGAGGAAACGTTCCACCTCCTTCCAGATTCTCGCTAGGGAAGACCATTGCAGATGCATTGGCACTATACCCCAACAGTAGGGCCATATTAAGCAAAATATAGAGACGTTGAATTATCTGCAACAAAAGAAAGCTTGGTATGGGCTTAACGGACGAAAATCCAATCGGGCGTACATCATCGGTCCCAGAGCTGGTACATACTCAGAAAAAATGATGACCGATCATCAGGGAACTCACGTATTTAAGAAAGTTCGTGTGTCCTGCCAAATTGTCCAGGACGGGAAGAAGAGCACTACCTGTGAAGCCGTGTCAGTCGATGGTGTGCTGTGCTGTGCAACGACTGACGAATTTTGCGACATTGAGGGCGGAGAATTGTTCTGTGGCACCATCTGCAAGCTGGTGTATGATTCCAACGAAAATGAGGTCAAAGAAGAGCTTCGTAGGGGGAGGATATTCAGGACTAAGTTCATGGATGACGACACTGCATCACCTCGGAACGGCTGGGTTCTCTCTCTTCCCGCTCACGCCAGATGGAGCCATCCTTCATGAACTGTCTTATCACTGGTTTCCTGAATAGTTTTCGCCATCCAAAGGGTTTGGGGTGTCTTTTGGGCTTTTCGTCTACGAAGTTGATCAACTATGGCGGTTGGTCTTAAGAAAAAAGACTGGAGTGGAAGATACAAAGATGGACTAACACCTTGACGAGTTGGGCCGCCCTTTTTTGTTGTACGAGCGTATGTCGGGGGTGTCACTGGAGTGGACATGATAATTAATTATGTAATATTAAATTTAATGTACTGCATCACGTGATGTAAGCACGCCATAGCACCTCACCGGTCACCACGCTGAGTTTAAACGAGGAATATAAAGCAGCAGTCTCGGTTTCGCTGTCGACCTGCTTTCTTGGTCCCCAACCCTCTCGTCGTCGCCCAGCGCAGTTTGCCGTCTTCCCAAGTGTTAGCCCGCACTCTTGTGGCGACACCACCAGCAGTACACTGGCAACGACGCTGCACTTTCGCTTCGCGTGCTTATAAGTTACTCTGCACTCATAACGTCAGTCTGGCTCGAGGCTCCAGTCTTCACCGCTCGTCCCATGACATTGGGGCCCTGTCTCATCTGACCTGGCTGTTCGGATCATCTCGCTTACGATACGATCTCACCGCTTCCCCTCTGTCCTGGCCTACCTCTCTGACTTGTTATTTACTCTCGTCTTCGGTTATTGGACAACACAGCTTCAGTCTGCTATATATGTGCTCGGCCCCTCATCCTTTGCGCCCTGCTAAACCACCATGCAAAGAGAGGCGACAACTCCGCACCACAAGCTCCGACCCTGTCTGACAGCATTCACCGGTTCTCGCCGCGTACCGTCGTTTCAGTTCCATTTTTGTATATCGCCTGCTCTCGTTACGTCCAACAAACGTCTTATCTCCAAATTTCAAAAATTCGAGTCTATCCTAACTGGCAAATGGGGTCCGTGGGCTGTACGTCGAAAGGTCTTTTTCGGTTTGACTGGGCAGCATCTTATTGTTATTTTGTACGTACGATCTCATTTGCGATATAAATGGCATCACAGGTGCCCGCTTTCATTTAACCCTACTCTATTTAAGTCCGATTCTCGCCCCTACCTTTTCCTCCACCCCATCTTCCGTTGTGTGATTTTGAGTGCCCTCTTGAGCTTAACCTTCTGCCGCAATATCAATGAAATCCGAGTCCTTACCTGTCGACTCTCCTGCGTTATCCATCCGTTCCCTAACGCCAACGACACCCTCCGACGGGCCCGCGTCCCCAATCTCTCCTGCATCCTCGCACACTGACGTTGATTCAGGTTTTCTTTCCTTCCGGCACGTATTCCTTCCGACTGGGCACTGGGCCGATGTACGTGCCCTACGTGCAGTGGAAGGTGCCATAATCGCACTTATCGTGCGGTATGCTGGAGACGAGAGTCATGTGGAAGATAGAAGCCTCTTCGTGCAGAGAGCGTTGGGTTCCGCCAGAGAAGCGGGGTTGTGGGATGTCTGGGGAAAACGGTGGGGTAAAGAGTGGGAGGATTTTGATGGTTAGTGTCGCTGCTTCGTAGAGTATTCTATTCAATATCCGAGACACTCTCACTGATACATAACACATCTTCATGACATGCAGGTAAACAGATGCCCTTCTTTGTATCCAAAGGTGAAGGAGACGACTCGTATGATATCATGGATGTGTGTACAGGCGACGGTGAAGACTCCGAACCCATTGTACGCTCCTACTTAGCTAGTTAACTTGTTTCTTCTAACCTGGTGAATGGCAGACAACAACCGCCGCCGTAATGCGTGCATTCGCCCTCGCATCCTTACGCTCCATCTTGAGCATCTCATCGCATTGTGGGCGTTATGCCTTGCACATCCTTGAGCGGCCTCCAATTACCTTCCAGCCCTCCCGTGGTTCGCTCATTGTCCCTGCAAGCCTGGCACAGAACGAAGGAAAAGATGAAGGCGGCTATGTCGTTGACGACAGTCCCTATGGCATTCCGTCGCCAAGTGAGTGGCGTGAGCTGTGGGCCGCTTGGGATCAGGTGACGCTCGGGATGATCCCTAAGGAGATGCTCTTGCAAAAACCTATTAATTTGAGGCACATATGTCTATTCTATACTGGGCACATACCGACGTGAGCGGCCAGTGTCTTGCGGTCCATCGCTTGATGCATTGATGGCTGATGTTTGCACAGGTTCTTGGATATGTTACTGAGTAAGGCGATCGGTGGGCCAGCGACCGAGCCTAAATACTTTTGGGACATCTTTGAACGGGGGATTGACCCACATGTTGGTGATCCTGATAACTGTCATCATGTAGGTAGATTTACCGTCATGTTATCACCGCATTAACTGGCCTTTAGTCACACTCCAATGTCCCGGTTGCAGACGAAGACTGGCCGTCACTGGCAACTGTTCTCGCATTCCGTGACAGAGTGCGAGCGCGGCTTATGCGGCTTTACGATGAGTTATTGAACGGCGAACGGGGGGTTACGCGCAACATCGCGCGAACGCTCGTGATGACACTCGAGCATGAAGGGTTCCATGTTGAGGTGCATCTCCGTGCTGTCATCCCTATCTCTTCGTTTATAAACGGACGAATTATGACAGACATTGCTATACATGCTGATACAGCGCGCAGGCACCGGGACGCACCCTCCGCTGGGGTTCACGCCACCGCCTTGGACATCATTTGTGACGCAGTGGGACATGGCACCAGAACCCACCTTGCCCTTGCCTTCCTTTGGACCCACGACGATCGTCTTGGGGCATGAAGATTCCGAGGTTGATGACTTTGGCGCGCTCTCCCGGGAGGTGCGTGGGCACATGTTTGGGTGGGACAACGAAAGTCCGCCACGGGCATTGGTGGTGGGTCCCTTCAGGGCAGAGTGGAGGCCTGTGACCAATGGCGAGTATCTGAAGTTCTGGGAGGCGGGTGGGAGAAAGATGGAGTTGCCGAAGAGCTGGATCGAAGAGGGTGGAGAAATCAAGGTAGAGTTATCTGCCGTCCTCTGTGCCCGCAAGGGAGTGGATTCATTTGTAGCTACGCAGGTGCGGACGTTGTATGGACCTGTTGCAATGGCAGTTGCACAGCACTGGCCGGTTCTTACGTCGTATGATGACTTGGCGGAATATGCGCGATTGAAAGGGGGGAGAATCCCAACAGAGCCCGAATTGCGCCTGTTCTTGGATACGTACGAAGTGGGCCATCAAGGTGGCGCCAATGTTGGGTTTAGGAACTGGCATCCTATTCCGTGAGCTATGTTCCGTTGGTCATCTGTAATTGCTTGCTGAACACAACTTACTTCGTCTGTCTGTAGGGCCACAATGGGACTTGCTGAAAATAGTGGCAGGGGGTCGAATGGCGGGGTTTGGGAGTGGACGAGCACGTTGTTTGAGTCGCAAGAGGGGCTCGTGCCGACGAGCCTATTCACCGGGTATATCTCCCACTTGTATGAGCTTTGCACATCAAAAGTTTGACCCGATCTTTGGCGTTGTTAGGTACTCGGTTGATTTCTTTGACGACAAACATCAAGTTGTAGTGAGTGGTTCAGCCCTTCAATTTCGGCATTGGACGTAAGTTATAATTGCAGCTCGGAGCGTCGTACGCTACCATCCCTCGCCTTGCCAGTCGCCGCACACTCCGCAATTTCTACCAGCACAACTACCCATATGCTTGGGTAGGCGCGAGGGTAGTGTACGATTTATGGAGTTAATGGTGTATCAAAGAGAGACCAATCAGTGAACTACACGTCGTTCGATTCGTGAGAATGAGAACTTGCCGACGGCAAAGACAGATCACGTGATCACAAACCGATGGTCGCCTCGGGTTACACTGTACTGTGCTACAGGCTATGTCCATGCAGGACATCCCGGAAGTTCGTATCGAAGGTGTTGGTACACCGTTATAAGTAAGCGTCTCTATGTCTTCCAGGGTTCGCATTTCTCTTCCTTTACCCCCGGTCGGGCCAAAGCAGGTCTTTTTTTCTCTCTTCGCCAACGGGACTTTCATTTGGGTTGAGTTCACTTCCGAGCTTGACTGCCCATCATGTCCCAGTCTGTAATGTAGGTAGGGTCTCAGAATTTTGCCTGCAATTTACTCATGCTTCGCTGCAGTACTTCAGTCACGCACCGTGCTTCTTTCATGCCGATGACCGTAGTCATCACATTGGCCGTGGTGGGAGGGGTTGCTATCGTTGCTCTCTTCGTATTCTTGACGGTGTGGCTGTACCGGAGACGGTATCGTACGAATCAAGATGAAGAGGATGCTACCGGTAGCGCGGAATCGTACAAGTCCAATCGCAAAGATTTCCGCCTCTTAGAGCTCCAACAACCGAAGATGGCACGCCTTGCTTCTCCGTCGTCCCGCATGGCGATTTTGTTGCCCAAGACAACGTCCGTCCAAACGAATGAGAAGGACAGCCTAGATGCCAGCATATCCCCACCGCCTCGATCGTCAGTATGGAGGGGGAAACAATGGGTTACGATCACTCGGTCGAAAATTCCTGCGAAGCAACAGAAGCAACCACGCAACCCAATTTCTGAAAAGATAGTGATTAATGAGCCGCAGAAAAGGTCCAGAATGCAGAGGTTGAGCTTGATGATCTCAAGGATGAAGTCAGAGTTCATGGACGTGGAGTTATGAGAGATCCTGTATACTGTAATGTGTATCATCTCGTATACCTACCTGCTCCGAGTAAATTCCTTATTTATTATTATGTAATAAATAATAAAATATAATAAGTAAGCGCCAGTACAGGTATCTATGGCAAATGTCAGGGACTTTGCTGAACTTGTTGAGCTCATCCACTCCTAGTCTTGCTGAAATCGCGAAATATTACTTTCTCCACCCTTCGAAGCAACTACGACCCCTCTTGGTCGTTTTATTCGCACACGCTACCAACGGCCTAGGAAATGGGTGGGTCTTAAAGAATTGGCAGGCGCAAGTCTCAGGCGCTGGCGGTGGCATTGAAGAGCTGGACAGCCCTCTAACGCGTCCAGATGTAATAAATGACTGCAATCCCAGCATGCCACACCTCACTGCCCCCTTTCAATCCAAGTTCTCGAATCTACCCTTCCGTCCTGTTCAACGGGCTCCAGTACCTCCTCTTCCTCCACAGAACACACATATACCGTCGCTCATCTTTCCTCCGCCTCTCTTACCAACTCAGGTGCGCCTAGCGCAAATCGTCGAAATGATACATGTTGCTTCGTTGTTACACGATGACGTTATTGACAAGTCATCTCTGCGAAGGGGCAAGCCCTCAGCACCAGCTATGTTCGGTAACAAGCTCTCCATTCTCGGGGGTGACTTCATCCTGGCTCGAGCTAGTGCCTCCCTCTCCCGTTTGGGCGATATCCAAGTGGTCGAACTCATTGCGAACGTCATGGCTAATCTGGTGGATGGCGAAATGTTGCAGACGAGAGATGTGGAGGAACCACTATTTAGTTCCGTAGGGATGCCAGCAGCGTGCAACGAGAGCTGGAAATTTTACATGAGGCGGACGTACCTCAAAACAGCGAGCCTCATAGCGAATGGTGCTAGAGCTGCCGTGGCTCTCGGAGGTTGTGGGGAAGGTGACATCTGGAGGGAAGTTGCATATGCGTATGGTTGTAACCTCGGCATGGCTTTCCAGGTTAGCTTCATCGTCTCTTGCATGCCACTTTCCGCAGTTATCCGCTCTCATTAGCTTATTGACGATGTACTTGATTACGAGGCAGAAGAAGCCACCCTGGGAAAGCCTGGGGGCGCAGATTTGCAGCTTGGATTGGCAACTGGGCCAGCCCTATATGCTTGGGAAGAATATCCTGAGATGGGTCCACTTATTGAGCGGAAGTTCAGGCAAGATGGTGATGTAGAGATTGTTCGTATATCCCTCGATACCTGATCGCCGTCTCAATACCTCTTTAGGCAAAGCATTATGTTCGAAGATCATCAGGCATCGAACGCACTCGACATCTTGCACGAACACATGCCGACAAAGCAAAGGAGGCGATCCAAGTGTTGCCAAACAGTGAAGCTAAGCTTTCACTTGAGGTGTTGACGGAGAGCGTAGCTAAGCGGACCCGGTAGCAAATTTCGGGATAATAAGACGTCACTATCCTCGCTACTGGCATGGCAGGCAGCAAAATTAACACTTATCTAGTTTCCTCAGGGTGCACAGTGGCATTCTATCTAACAGAGCTTTGGTCAAATATTATTGAATTCCATGAGCAAAACCTCCTCTCCTGGGTGCCATTAGGCTGTATGGTGCCATAGCCTGCTGTAGATTGGCAGTTTTCAGTGAATAGCATGGGTAACCCTGGGGTTTTCCTGGGCTACAGGCTGTACCCAGAGCTGCTGAAAACTCTGTGACTCTCAGGCTGATTCAGATATCCTCAAGTCAGTTGGGTGATCTCATTTCCAGCCATCCCTAGTGAGTTGGTAATATCTTGCTGAATGCCCTGACAACACAATGTGAGAGAAATTGAAGTGTGGAGCACCTAACAATGTAAATGATGCTAATGATGAGAGCTGAAGCTCTGCTATTGATCAAGGAGGGAGATCTGGTAAAAAATACTATCAAAAAAATGGGTTCAGTTTGAAAGCACAGATGGGAGGACAACAGAAAAAGAAATGGAATGGGTGCAAGTGGCAAGATGAAATGCCCACTGGCAGACAGAGGTGAAACACTGAAAAGGACTACACAGAATGGGCAGGGCAACCAAGTATCAAGGCATGAAGTAAAATGGGATTCTTTCAAATATACACTTGAAATGCAGCTGATGACCAATGACCAGTGGCCTGTATGATGTGAGGGGCAGCACCTGCAATAGCCAGTGACATCACACCACAAGTGTGCAATGATTGGCCAGCTAGTGACACTGGGAAGAGGGCATGCATGCAAGCAATAAACCAAGAGCATTGGGGGACCTGTCATGAAAATACAGCATCCTATACATTTTTCCTTACTTTCATATTTTCATGATGATCTTCTCCAGATTGCTGGATCACGACTTACATTTCACACAACATGCAGAGCAGAGTGATGCAAAATACAATTACACCCCTTGACAAGGACAGAACCGACAGAACTACAACTACAACTCCCAAGAGGGGAGTACAACTATTGATATATTCCCTAGAAGGGAATACCATTACTCTACAATACAGGGGTTGGCTTCAGACCCCTCCACAACACTAATCCTTGACCCCCCTCCACAACCTGTATCAACAAGGAGAGAACCCTCATTGATCATATCCTGGACAGTGTTCTCTAACGCCTTCTCAATTGCTGCTCGATAGTTACATTTAAACCTATCAGTGAGGCTGAACCAGAATTGAGGCTGGGACTTATGATATCCCAGCCAGAGGTTCTCTTTGGAACCCATACCCAATGAGACTGTCTTGAGTGACAGCATTGAGTCTGGCAATACTGGAGAGGGGGGGAATGCATCATCCAATGCTAAAAAGACAAAGACCATCAGAACCTGGCTTATGACAAAGGGCAGGATACTCACCATGCAGGTCCTCCAATAACTCACACAGAAGCTTCTTGTTGTGTACAAAAAGTGAGCAACACTCCATGTGATGCTTCATCTTCCTGCAAGCGAAACACTGACCAGTAGCCCAATACAGATCCTGGTCAGCATCTGAGAGCTGAAGGGCATAGTGATATGTAACACAATTAACCAGGATAGGCAGGGTTGGTGATATGCACCATATGATCCTGGCCTCTGATTCAATATATCTCACAATTTTATGTGATTCACATCAACCCAACCCTCTTCAACCTTGTGATCAAGTCATGACTATTGCGATCATCTGCGTATTTAGTTATCACATTTCAAAGTATTTCCTTTGTTTTCTTTGTTCTATATTCTTATACATCGTTCCCTCTACCTCTCCTTTCTTATCCATGCACCCCTCTCTCTGATATCCCCATATAGTATACTCTTTCTTCTCTCTTCCTTTGTCCTTACAGCTTATATACCTGCATGTATGAGCCACCAGAGAGATCCCCCAGATAGAACCCCCATAGAATCCAGATACACCATCATTCCCCCTTCATTTCAGAGCCTATTCTTAGTCCTAGACCCAGTCCCTTTGCTTTATATTGCCTTCCCCCACTGTCTGACCCTTTTGTTGTGTTGTGACTTCTGATTTTATTGCAACTCTTTAATTTTTATCACACCACTTCAATTTTTATTGCAATGCTTCTATTGAGTATCTCACACCTTTATATTCCTTCTATTTTCTCTTCTATCCTAGGGTAGGCTTTCCAAAACTTCCTTGAGCAGTATATAGTTATATTCCCATCTTACTACCCCCACCTGCACATCATCAGGGAGAAGAGGGAAGAAGTCTTGAAGAATGAAAGATGGTGAGAATAGTGGGGAAACATCACATGCTCAAGGATGAAGACCAAGAAATGATGAGAATTTATACCATCAGCATGCCATTAGGTATCTCTCACAATCCCATGATCCATCCATGTGACCAGAGGTTGAAATCTCTGACTCCCATGCAGTATCTTTCTCCATCAAACCACCATCTCACAATGCCCAACATCACATAACCAGCACCCAAACCCTTGATTATGATCCAACCAATCACCACTGTGATTCTTATCTTTTTTCTCATCCTTATCCTCATAGAGCTCAAGGACATACTGTTGGTATTTTCTTGTGGTGTGGGAAGACCTAGATTGTGGTGTCAGCCACCTTACTCCACACAATGAACCACTCTCCAAGGGTCTTGACAGACTTGATGGGGTCAGATGACCCAAAACGGAGTTTGACTCCATCATTGATCTGCTGGGTGGTATGGGTGTCATGAGAAATGGAGTGATGACTGGTGATGGCCCTGTCAAGGTTGACAGCAGGTCCTTTAATGAGTGCTCTCCACTCAGACTTGGGGAATGAGAGGTGACTGGTGGAGTTGAGCAATGAACTAAGAACATACTTGTAGTCTTTGGTGAACTTGAGTAAGAGGGAGCAGGTCTTGGCCAGCTTGGGGTGTAAGTGTTACAATTTTCACCTTTTTACCCCTGTCTTTTGCTTTGACAGCACATGACACCCATACATTCCCATGAAGATGTGCCAAGTCCCATGCTCTGATTGGATGATACCTCATTACCAAACTCTTGGGTTGATCCCACGTTCTCATTGGATGACTTGAAGATGCATCACACCATGCCATGACTTATCTCGAGTGTGACCGGTGGAGTAGTAGGAGCTGGACGGTCACATGCCAGTTCCCATGGTTGGTCCTAGTCAGTAGCACATCCTGATGTAGTAGTGAGCATCTATCAGTGATCCATCCACCCATCCACCCTCGTACCCACCTGAGCACCCCGAGAGGTCCCTCGGGACCTCTCCACCAGGCAACTAAGATTGACAATGTTGGGTTTGAGACGGGCCAGCCGAGATGGGCCGAGAAATTACTATTGTTAGGTACTTGATGGGGCAACCCAGGAGTGTAATATATGCCGTGTGAGATGGGTGGACCGAGTGTAGAGCCAGCCTATTGTAGTCCATCTGAGACTGATGGGCCAACATTGGCTGGGTTGATTGAGCCTTGTCTCCAACTGCTGGGCTGAGATTTGGGGGGATGAATATAACTTGTCTCAGTCTGCTGGGCCAAGAGTTGGGGGGATGAATGTCACTCGTCTCAGACTGCTGGGCTGAGATTGCGAAGGGTGAGTGACACTCGTCTCAGACCGTTGGGCCAAGATTTGAGGGGATGAATGCCACTCGTCTCAGACTGCTGGGCCAACATTTGAAGGGGTAGGTGACACTCATCTCAGACCATTGGGCCAACATAGGCTGGGTCAATTGACCCTCGTCACAGACTGCTGGGCTGACATTGGAAGGGGTGGTTTTCATCTGGCTCAGACCATTGAGCTGATGTTAGGGGAGATTATTGTGACCTGTCTCATTCCATTGGTGAATATTGACATTGGCTTCAGTGTTGATGCCAGGATCAGCATTGGCATTGTTTTGGGTGTTAAGTTTGGTGGTGGCATTGATGTCAGCATTGGGGGTAATTTCAGCATCAGCACGGGATTTCATGGTCATGATCTTTGATGTTGGCATCAGCATTGGCATTGACATTGGGGTCGGCATTGGGGTCAGCATCAGTATCGGCATCGGCATCGGCATCAGCATTTTTTGGCAGGGAACCCATGTTTATTTCTCAATCTCCTGTTGCCAGAATATCCTTGTGAATTTGCACAATTAATTGGCCATGTAACAGACATGTCATTATAGCACTCAGTAATCCAGATTGGGTTTTTCTGCAATGCAAATAACATTGGCATTGGCATTGGCATTTGTTGGCAGGTAACCCATGTTCATTTCTTCATATCCTGTTGCCATAATATCCTCCTTAATATACACAATTGATTGACCATGTAACAGACATGTCATTATAGCACAGAGTCATCCAGATCAGGTTTTTCCGCACTGCAAATAACATTGGCATTGGCATCAGCACCGGCATTTGTTGGCAGGTAACCCATGTTCATTTCCCACTATCCCATTGTCATAATATCCTTGTCAATATACACAATTGATTGACCATCTAACAGCCCCGTCATTGTAGCAGCACTTGCTCCAGTTCCTGTACCTGCAACCCTTGTACTTCACCTCTATCTATGTTCACTCAAATTCAATGCAACTCAAGTAACATTTACCCCACCCCTCAATTGCAATCTCAATGTCTCACACTCTGTTCCACCCAGAATTCCACAACTTGACAACCAACATCTCAGCTCACATCTCTATGTTTTGGTACCACTGTAGTATTGCAGCTTTCATTGTCACCAGCTTAGTATATTTCACACTTTCAGCCTTTTCTGTCCTATGCTTCCACAGCTCAGGTGTTATACAACCTCTCATTTGGTGCCTTCTATATTGTACAGGCATCCTCATGCTGTTGTGGGAGTCAGGGACTAACTTCAACCTCCCTGATGCTCCCAATCATCACCCAGGTAGTTTTCGCACTCTTTTGATTTGTCAACAGTTTGGACTGGTCCAAGTGCCCTCTAGCCTTGATATCCTGCATAGCTTGTTTGTCATATAGTGATAGTAGGAGGTTGGGGGAAACACCAAGGACCAAGGAAAGCAAGTTGTGTAAGCACCTCTTGACTGCCTTTGACAGCTTTTTGACCATTTTTTTACCACTTTCTTGAAGGTTTGGGCCACTATTAGTATTCTAAGAAGGGATCTGGTGGATGGGAGTTTGTGACGATGGTTTTCTATAAATTTTTGGCAATGTACTGATGTGATTTGATTTAGAGATTGGTGTGTGCATGTGTATGGACATGGTTTAAAATAACGATATCTATATGAAAGAGATGGAGTGGGGGAAGGCTAAACAAAGGTATAGTACAAACAAAGGTGGTAATACAGGAAACAGAACCAGTTCTGGTGGTGTGGTTCCAATTCAGGAACCAAAGTCAGGTCTGATGGTGTTCAAATCAAACAAGCAGAACTGGGTGTACCCTTACATTGAAGGCTAAAATGAAATGTCAGTACATGGTCAACCAATTGTGTATATTGACAAGAATATTTACAGCTGTTTTATATGAGGCTGCAGAAATTCATTGAATTAGGAAATTTGTCTACTTAGTACTTTATAGTCTTCCAAAAAATCAGTTGCAATGTCAAGATTGCAGCAATCAAGTTGTTTGAAAGTGGACTCCTTGAGATTGATGACATTCTAGATTGCTGCAGATTCTCTGAATGCACCTGGTATTGAATTCTAAGACTTTGGAGGGAGACCGGCAACATTGTTAACCAGGAAAGAACAATGTGAAGGGTATCTTTGTCTCATGGATCGTGATAACCCACCTTATCCATCTTATCCACCAAAACCCTGACTATTTCTTGGACAAACTCCTCCATCTCTTGAAAATGGATCACTTCATCTCCATGAACTATGTCACTATGCATTGGGAACTTGTTTGAGCAGGAATGAGTTACAAGAAGCTCAAGCGCATCACTAAGAATGAAATGAAGAATGACATGCCAACTTTGTTTCTTGTATGGCTTGATATAGCACAGAGGAGGTTGGGTTTATTGATGAAACCTCCAAAAACAAGCGGACAGTGGGACATTGCTATGGGAAAATGATGAGAGGAAAGCACACAAAGAAGAAGCAACCGGTGTGGCAGATGCCGTGGGCATCCAGGAGTTCCTGAGATTTCCTATCCTATCTTAGTAGATCATCATGTGACTCAGTTGTTGTTGTTGTTCTTGTTCTGCAATTCCACCTCAGAGTGTCTTTCGAGGTCTGGAGATCCTCTCTCCAACATGGTGATTAGAGTGGTATTCGACCCACGACGACTCTCAAGATTCTGAAACCAACTGGTGACACCCTTCATTGGGTTGAATCTATCAGAAGCACAGAAGCTGAACGTAAAGCTCAACAGGATTGAGAACGAGACCTCCTAAACCATAGACGGAACATAACAAGGATTCCGGGGACAACAAATCCCTCATTTGTGACAGCCACTGACAATGGTCCTCCAGTCGCCACCACACAAACCGAACCAACAATGACGAAAGAACAACACACCTTCAGCCTAATAGGTGACGCGACGAAAGAAAATCCTCAACAATGGATAAAAAAAGTACAGGGCAAATTCACAAAAACCATGACAGATGCAGAGAAGGTAACGCTGTGTAGACAAAGGATGGAGGCAGATGGCCCTGCAGAAGACTGGTTCGATGACCTGGAAGCCGTGGCAACAGCGACATTCATCACATTCAAAGTGGCCTTTGACAAGAAATAAGGCATGACAGGGGTTACCCTTGAGTATTTTTTTCTGGACCCTTACCCATGAACACCGTACCCATACAGGAACGGGTGCAGTATTACCGCGGTTTTCAGCGGGTTACCATGGGTTACCACAGGTTTGTGTGGGTTCACTCAGTTTTTTCTATAGAAATATATATTTATGTATATAACTATACTAAGAAACACCTCCACTCACGTTTGGAGCAAGGGAGGGGGGAGCGGTAGCTGTAGTCACTGAGAACGAAACAAAAAAATCCTCCGCTCGCTTTTGGAGCGAGGGAGGGGGTGGGTGTCGCCGTTGTTGTCACCATTGCCAAGGAGAGACGAATGCGGACGTGACAGATGAAGAAACCCCTCCACTTGCATTGGGAGCGAGGGAGGGGTGGCGGTGGTGGCTGTAGTCGCGTAGAACAAAACAAGAGACCCCTCCACTCGTGTTTGCAGCGAGGGAGGGGGTCGTCGTCACCTAGAATAGAAACCCTCCACTCGCGTTTGGAGCGAGGGAGGGGTGGTTGTGGTTGTAGTCGCGTAGAACGTGAACAGAATTCCCTCCACTCGCGTTTGGAGCGAGGGAGGGATCGCTGTCATCATTGTTGTCCCCTAGAACAGTAGCAGGGACCCCCCACTCGCATTTGGAGCGAGGGAGGGATCGCTGTCATCATTGTTGTCCCCTAGAACAGTAGCAGAGACCCCCCACTCGCGTTTGGAGCGAGGGAGGGGTTCGCAACGGTGGTTGTTGATTAGATCTAGAAGATATAACCCCTCCGCTCGTGTTTGCAGTGAGGGAGGGGAGGGGGTGGTGTTGGCCGTCACCGCCATCGTCATTGCCCAGAACTGAAAAACACCCCTCCGCTCGCATTTGCAGTGAGGGAGGGGAGGGGGTAGAGTTGGCGTCGTTGCATCAAGGGAGGAGTGGTGTTGGCCGTCGTTGTCGTCATTGTTAGAAGAGAAGTACACCCCCCACTCGTGTTTGCAGCGAGGGAGGGCATTGTCGTCATTGTCGTCATTGTCATCATTGTTGTCACCTAGAATAGAACCAGAAACCCCCACTCACCTTGCATTTGGGGCGATGGTGGGGGTTGGCGCATGAAACGAGACACGTCGTGAGTGATCAACAATGTCAAGTGACCACTCACCTGACTGGAATGCCAGTACCGGCATACCCATAACACCGTGGAAAAGGGTACGGTATTGCCCAGGTACGCCAATCCAGTACCCGTACCCATACCTGAGCATACCCGTTTCCGGATACACATGGTGTTACTCATACCCGTGTCATGCCTTAACAAGAAATGGCCCAAACCCCCGAGAATGAAGGACTCGAGAGGGACATTGATGACAAGAGTGATGGAATGCAGGCTAGATGAGAAGGAGATTGGCAAGGAAACAGAATACGAAGGGAGGAAAGTATATGGACAGGTCAAATGGGCTCTCACAATCAAGAAACTGGCTGATGCAGTCCCAGACCTGACTGGTATCATGATTCAACAAACTGTTGACAACCTCCCATGAATCCTCCGCAAGAAACTCCTACGAAGCTTCGACAATTGGCAAGACTTTGTAGATGCCATTGTCACCATATCACACCAAGAGATCAAGTTTGTGCTGGAAACAGAAGACAAGTGACAGAGAACCCATGAAACTATATGAAAGCTAGAGTCGCTCAGCCCCACAACAGAGAGATTCACGAAAGCCAGCTTACGTTCACCAAGCACCCCATGAGTCGATTGGCGCAACACCCCAAGTCCACAAACCCCAACCCCAAACCACAACCAGTTACATATCCCACCCACTTACCAATGATGAGCATCGCCAGATCTCTTTGCCACCACTAGCCCAATGACGCTGAGTAATCTCTTTTACCAGACGTGCCCATATACCAACCAAGACACACCCAGTACCCCAATGCGCCACATAGGCTTTTCACAGGAACGAGCAGATAACCTATGCCGAAACTTACCTCAACAACATCCCCCAACGGAAGCTGGTACACGAGCCTACACCCAGCAAGTGAAGGAATGGCATGAAAGGCATGCGGATCGAAGGGTGAACTATACTTGCCCTTACCCACTCACACTGGGGATGGCACCCATAGGTTCGAGAGAATGCTACAAATGTGGAATAGCACCAGGAATTGGAGAGAGACCCCACATAGCTAAAGAATGTACCAACACTCCGATCCCAATGATAGAAGCCAATTGGTGCGCGGATGCAGCGACAATTTTAGGGACGAGAGGTCTACAACAGAGAATCCCAATGGTCACAAACCCACCAATCATGCCAGTGCGACAACTCAACGCATACAATCAAGGATATATCCCCATGACATACCCCCACCAACACAGTCACTTCGAGAACACCAGTGCATGGTCACATCCACAACCCGACGATTTCTTTGAAGGGAGCTTGGGAAACGAATGAGAGTCTCGCCAAAAAGAGGCAACGAGACTCTCATGAAGGAAGCCACTACGAGTAGTATAGGAGGAGATAACATGACGACTAACAAAGATCCCGAAGGAATGGACGAATGCATGGGTATGGAAGTTACGTCGCCACCGGTCACTGTATACCTACCTGACCCTAACATGCCCATTTTACCGTACGCTGAGCCCATAAGCCACCGCATTATGAACATGGCAACACAAGATCATGAAGGAAGGATGAAACCCTTCATGCAAAGAATCCAGTTAGTTGGGAGTGGTATTATTTGAGTAACCGCACAAGTCGATGATGGAGCAATGGTGAATTGTATTTCAAAAGCTAAATGGGACGCCTACAATGTCTGCCTACACCCACTATTACCATCGGACACCATCATAGGTGTGGTGAATAACCAACGTGTAAGATCAATAGGAAAATGGAGAGGCATAGTCCAAGTAGGAGGAGTAGAGGTTGAGAGCACATTTGAGATTTTCGAGTGCCTGGGAGCATTCAAAGTCATCCTAGGGAAACCATGGCTAAGAGCGGTGAAAGCCATTCACGAATATCGAACGGACACAATCCAAATCCCCTCAGCAGGAGGAACAGTGACCCTTGACAATGAAACACAGCAGGAAACTGTAGTAAACATGCCAACAACCCAACCACACCCGATACAACAGCATCACGGCCTGAAACGGACACCTGTAACTGTCCAAAACTGCTGGCAGGCGCTAGCGGAAGATACTGCAGATACTGACAATGATGAAGGGGAGGACAACGAACCAATGAAACACATGCAGAGAGAATGATGTAGAGGGTACAACCTCTGTGGCCACAGAATCCAATCAAAAGACGCACTTTACTACTCGTCCACGAACCCGTCCATCACTCCATCCTAATCCAGCGCACTCTATCCTAAACCGACAGCAATCACACATCAATTCTGGACAAGTCCGCACTCAAACCCAGACCCGAATCCCAAGCCCCTCTCTTACCAATCACAATGGCACCAATATATGTCGGAACCCTCTGCCCTCGGAACCCTCTGCCCACCAAGCCCAATACACAACCTGACCACTCCTGCAGTAGTATAAAGAGGACTCCCACATACTCGTAATAAGTAGATACCCAGAACCCCAAAATTGATCCCTCGTAGTTTCCCTTAGACTTGTACTTCCCATATCCACAATCACAAATCCGTAACCTCTATTATCATTTCCCGTCGTTCCCACCTCATCTCCTCACCATTACGTTCACCAAGTTGAAACCCGACGTCAGATTACATTGGATAACTCCGTACTTCACCAGAAACTATCTCTTTATTTCTGTTTATCCTCAGATTTCTATCCCCTTTGACTAGACATTACTGACAACGCCCTTTGTCACTATTACGCTGACCTCTATCTAGTATCCCCTTTCGGAGCTAGACCAGAACTATGCATTACAACTGGAGCCCACCGTGAGGGATCAGTCAGTATCAAAAACACCTAGTCCACCAATCGCATCCCACCTCCGGTCCAGTGTCATCTGCAACCTACGAGAAGAAATATCTCTTTCAGTTCACAACCCAACCATTGAAGATAACATCGAAGAGGCACCTTCCCATCTAACCATACAGACTAATCTACCTTTAATTTCTGATTCCAGCTCACCACTTTCCACACCACCCAACAGTCCCAACAGCGCTCTTACCAATCTTATTGATCTCCCAACCATAGACATTTCATCCGACGAATCATCCAAATTAAGCTCACCACCACCCACTCTGACATCCTTATCCGATAACCCAAACCATATAACCGACAATCTGATGCCCACATTAGAATCCGAATCACAATCTGTTCCGATAACAGACATATCGTCATCGTCACTCAAATCATCAGAGTCCGTTGCAGTAAACGGCGACTCATCTCAAGTAGTCTCAGAGGTAGTCCTAACATACGTTCAATTATCACCTTCATCCTTCGCAGCCATGCAGCTTGTTCCGTCAACAAGCTTTTCGTTATATCCGTCTTTCATCATACCGTCAACCGTTACCGCTCCACCGCCACCCGTTACCACACCACTTCCACCATCACCCCACTTACTAAGATGACTGCCTCACGCCAAATGCCCGCTTGTGGCCATTCCACAGCTCCCACCTTCGACATAGTGCTGCCAAAGTTCAGTTCTGAACTGATCCGAACTCGGTTCGAACCCTGAACTGAACCCCAAGTTCAGTTCAGTTCAGGCCTCTTGGCTGAAGTGAACCACTTAAAGAGTTCAGTTCAGTCAAATTCATGTCTGAACTGAACCAATTGCCTTATATAGTAAGAGTTCAGGGTTCATAGCCTAGGCTGAACTGAACTGAACTGAATTTTGCAGTTCAGTTCAGAAACTTAGCTGAACTGAACTCCGAGTTCAGTTCAGGGTTCACAAAAAAAGGGTTTGAACTGGACTGAACTGAACTTTGGCAGCACTACTTCGACAGCAACGCCCTCAACCTCAACTGGTTCTTCGACGAGGTTGACCTTCTGGCTGAGGAAGCCAAAGTTGACGACAAAGGTAAAATAAAGCACAGTCTCCAGTACGCCAGCATTAGCAACTACGAGCTCTGGACCTGACTCCCATCCGCTGCCCACTCCAACTTCTCCACCTTTCACAAAGAAGTCCTTGAACTCTACCCCAGAGCCGAGGATGACTGCCAGTGAAAGGGTGCACCACAGTAATGTGAACGGAATCAAATACAAACTCTACCACGGTGCTGTACGAATTCTGAGGGGTTCAATCTCAATCCAAAAGGTTAGTAAAAATACACAGAGGTGCTCTGAATAGCTGCGATGATGTTTCCGATGTGCGCGATGTGTGCGATGTGCGCGGTGTGTGCGAAACAGTCGGCGATGTTTTCGGTGTAAACGTAGCACTTTGTAGAAGGAACGCAAAGTTTAAATAGAGCAGTGCGGAGCTATCGCATGGACAGCGCAGTAAAGATGTGATATGATAGACTGGAATCGGGGGTATACAAGACGTCTCTCTAGTGTGTAAACTATAGGGGGTATTTATGCAAAGTTGGTTGTTAGGACAATAAAGGGTGAAGAAGGCAAGACAAATAGATGGTGCGCGACGGAACTATGGTGCAATAGGGATGAAATGGAACTGAAATGAAGGGTGTAGTACCATGCGAAGCAATTTCCAAAATATCTAGAGGATAGGAGCTATAATGTTTGAAATAAGTGAAACATGTCACATAAAGACTTCCCTGGAACCGGAATGGAATTGGAATGGAATAGGGTGAATGGTATAAGCATGGATGATGTTGGAGAGGCTTGAAATATGTTTCCCAAGGGGGCCGAAGCACTCCGAAGAAAATCGCTGTAATGTCAAATTATCACCCATATCACGCACATCACACTGTCGCATGGCAGTGGAGATACATATAAATCG
Organism: Hygrocybe coccinea; assembly: GCA_963555575.2. Classification (NCBI taxonomy): domain Eukaryota; kingdom Fungi; phylum Basidiomycota; class Agaricomycetes; order Agaricales; family Hygrophoraceae; genus Hygrocybe; species Hygrocybe coccinea. The sequence goes on along the minus strand of OY741988.2, from coordinate 3,000,833 downwards.
GGATGTTTCACAATAAATCGCAGTGAATCACAGCATGTCGAGGCTAGAATAGGTCCAATAGAACGTTTCTGTGCTTAGGGACATGCGCTGCGTATCACCAGTACGCCATCTCGGACTTAACCCGCTTAACCTCGACTCAGGCCAACTACAGAATCCAATCACGCGCGGAATTGGGAGAGTATTACAGGGAGTTCTTCCAGATTGCGGACTTCCTCAAAGAGAAAAACCACCTATCAGCACACGAGTTAAACATCGCATACGAGGCCGGGTTCGACCCCGAACTCCAAACACGGGTTAAAACCCGCATGCAATACAGTGAGCCCAACCATTTCCATGATGACCCCTACAACTTCAAGGCTTTCCACAAATGCGCTCACTTCGTCCTTGCCGGAACCGCTGCTGAACCATTCGCCACTGCCACACCCCGTCTAGCCACCCCTATTAGGTCTACTCCAGAGCCCGTCACCATCAAAACCGAGTCCAGCGATCCCACCATCCTCAAATTACTGAAAGTCATAACACAATCAATGTCAGCCCTTGCGCAAACTGTCAGCCAACAATGGAATCAACAGGCTCCTCCACCACCTGCTCGCACCTACGCTCCCAGTCCTTACAATCCCGGTAACCCATCTGGTAATCCGTCTGGCCCTATGACTTGCCGTTTCTGCGATGACCCTGCCCACCATATCAGGGACTGTCAGCAGGTCTCACAATACGAGAAGGATGGCAAACGCATCCGAGATCAGTATAACCGCATCATCCTGTGCTATGGATTGCTAGATCAGCAGGCTCCAGCAACAACCAAGTAAACCAAGTCGAGATCAGACCAGAGGAAACACAAGAGGAAAGATGTATTCATGGTCTACCACTACTATACAGCAAGTAGCAGTCTGGGGGAGGGAGAGAGTCTAGGAAAGCGAACCAGGGAGAGAAAACCAGACTAAATGTGAGGAAAGGGAAGGGAAAAAGAGGAACAGTTCGAAGATGAAGGTTTAAATACAAAAGAGTTAGGGAAATGCCATGAAAGACAGACTACTGGGTCTGTATGTACAAACCGAGAGAGATGTAAGAACAATAAGGCTGTCCTGCAGATACAGCATGTCCATCAGTGTTTCAGGTAGTGATTGCAAGGAAATGGTTCGGAGCAATCAAGGGTCCAGACCCTGCACCTCATGGTTGCCTCATGGTAAGGACGTGAAACAATCCATGAGTGGATGCGTCAGCAGGTACATGGTGAACATGAGGCGGCCATGTGGATGTCATGTGGCTGAGTTCCTAGTTTGGGAATGATGAGATTGGTTCGTCTTCCTGATGGTTTGCATTGGCAGTGGATGCCTGGCCAATAGCAGCATACGACTATGAGTATGTGTATGTGGGATCGGGATGGAAAGGTGAACATGATGCTTCATCATTGGAGGCAGGAGAGAAGGCCAATCACTGAATGGGGAAGAACCATGATGGGGTCAATGCAATGAACACTGGTAATCATACACCAGCAACTGTGGTTCCTGCAGTACAATAAGCAAGGGTGCTTCATATAACCCTTCTTGGCTGCAGGGTACTGGATGACTGGGATGTTGACTAGGTGTGGATATTCTCGACCAGTGGACTGGTACACAAAGGTGATGAAACACGTCAGAATGCAAGTCTTTGTGGAGCATCAAGGGAACTTGTCATACATGCGAGTTCGGGTTGTTAACTGAGCACCGGCGGTCAGCTGATGAGAAGAAAGCAAATGAATGTGGAGGTGACATGTGAAGAAGAACAAGATGGTCGGCCAAGGTAGGTCAAAGGAGTCATCGGTTGTCGGCAACTATGACGGATTTGATGTCTGAGTCATTGTGGGGAGGTTGTGTTATCCGAATATAGGTTGCATAGATATAGACGCCGACAAGGGTGGAGATGCCAATAGAACATATGACAATTGTGGCGATGAGCTGGGCGTCAAAGGTAACCATGAGGATCGGGATGACATGTCAGTCTTCTTCGAAATCGGAAAGTTGATCGGTCATCAGGCACAAGGCTATTCATTCATCTGTGACAGGCACAAGGAACCGTGTAGGTGAATTGTGAAAGAACAATAACAATGTCATGAGCATATGGGTGTGGACATATGATCGGTCGGCAGAGAACCAGAGTATTCCAATTGCTGGGTATGATCGGTGGTTGGGTCATGGAGTATTCTTGTCTCCAGGTATGCACACTGGTCATGGGTTGTGACAAGAACGGAATGGTCAGGTTTGGATTGTATCGTCTTTAGGTTCCTTCAGCTCCTGGCTGTGCATGAATGGTTATGCACCGTCAAGCCATCCAATGAGAATGTGGGGTCAACCCGAGAGTTCAGTAACAAGGTATTGTCCAATCAGAGCGTGGGACTTGGCACATCTTCGTGGGAATGTAGAGGTCAATGGTATCACGTGCCGTCAAAGCAAAAGACAGGGGCAAAAAGGTAAAAATCGTAACACATGTCCTGTCATTACTTGGCAAAATTCTCTAAGTCTTTCCTTTGGCGTTGTTCGTTACTTATCGGAGCAGCAGAGCGGCAAAATTCCATATCTTTACTTTGATCTTGTTTATCTACAGTTCAACTCTCAACATCAATACCACTTCATCATCCCCCACCCACCTCTACTCCTCTCAACACGATGACTACTGCTACTACAACGACAACAATGGCGACAACAACAACAGTGCCAACAACAACAATGGCAGCGATAACCAAAACCACAAAGCCACTATGACAAATGATGGCAATGACACAGGTGACAAATACTGACACAGCAGCACAGCAACAGTAACAGCAGTGGCAAGGTGGCAGCAGTAGTAGCGTGGTAGCAGCAGCAGCAGCACAACAGCAGTAGCAAAATGTACTGTATAAATGCCCCAGAATAATCAATAATATGTACCCCATTTATTTTCCATAAATAAAAATGTAATATAAATTGAAACTAAAGGGTAAGTGACCAGTCGACCAGTACTGAACCAGGGGTGGAGACTCATTACTGATTTATCATAATGTCCATAGTATTAGATCAGTACTCCCATGTGACTGTGTCATGAAATCCCGGTTTCACTGACCTTATTTGGGCGTGTATTACCAAACTTTTAGCGGAGTTCGAAGTAATGTATATGTAGTCAGTAGCGAGTCTCTTGCGTTGCGCGTTTGCAACGGAATCCCTGTCAAATAGGAACGGCTGGAGGTCGCTAGCACCACGACTTGCCGATTTTATAACACCATTCTTGCTCCACATGGATTATAGCACCGGTGTCCTGAACACTATGAGTTCCAACTTCTTCCCCGAGCTGCGAGGGGAACTGGGTCCCTATCTCGTTGACAAAACAAAGCTTATCGAAAACATCGTCGTCCATCACCGCCTGACGGGCCATGTTGATCTTGTTCTTCGACCCAGACGTTGTGGGAAATCCACAATGCTGCAAATGCTCAAGTAATTACGTTGGCTTATATCCACTCTCTGTACTACAGCTTTTCGACCAGTTCTTTTTTCTCCATCCCTCGCAATGGTGATCCCGAACCGCGTCTGCTTTTTGCAGGCCTAGATATCGCGTCTCAACAGGATATCTGCACGGAGCACATGGGAAAGTATCCAGTTATTTTCTGTGACTTCAAAGTTCGTGTATCTTCCCTCCAAACTTTTCAGAAAACTCCTTTACGCGTAGCAGGATCTCAACGGCAAGTCTTGGGAGGGAATGCTTTCGAACTTCAGGGACTTAGTTTCCGTCCTCTACGGGGAGTGGGAAGATTTCCTCATGCAATCTCTTAAGCTCCCGGAAAGGACCTATTTTGAATCTATTCGTAACAAGACAGCTACGGAGGCCGACTTGACGAGGAGCTTGTACAAATTGTCCTACTTCCTCGCCGAGAAATTCCATCAGAAAGTTATAGTACTGATTGACGAATATGAGGCGCCAAACAATCGTGCTTATGATCATGGCTATTTCGACGAAGTGTGTTCTCTGTATCTCTTTCTATGACCGTTGGGGTTAAGGACAATTATTCCAGGCCAATGAGTTTTTCGGGCGCGGTGTACTTCCTGTTCTCTTGAAGGTGATCATGATTAAATTCCGTTGCGGAACATATAATAATAAATTTATTTAGTCGAATCGAAGCCTAAAATATGCAGTTTTAGTTGGTGTTACCCCGACAGCAAAATCTGGGTGGTATTCTGGTTTGAACAATCTTGAGGTGCGTCGCTTTAATCTGCCAAGGCGTGGCGCCTCCTAATCATTACTTAGATGCATGCGCTACACGCAAGTGACTCCCCCTTTGCTGGCATGTTGATGTTCACGGAACCCGAAGTCATTCGACTGAGGACGTTGGCCCAGGTGAGCCGTCGATCTCAGTGTGGATTGGATGATTTTCACCCACCTTGTAGAGTGAACTGGAGCTCGCAGACCTTAAAGCTCAGTATAAATCCTACATTGCTGCCGGCCGGATCAGTGTATACAATCCCGTATCTGTCATGTCTGCACTTTCGGAATCCAAAATCAAGAATTTTTGGGTCGCAACAGGTTTGCCAACCACGATCGTTTTGTTTGATCAAACTTAGCAGCACTATAGGTGAATACCCTCTATTAAACAGACAGTTTCCAGATGATGGTCTCGATGTCGTTGAGGATCTTCTGACCGGGGCAGAGATCGAGTTTGACGTCATGGAAGATGTCACATATAACAGGTGCACCCACTTCTATACCTTAGTCCACTGTGGTCCTGTATTCACGCTGGAATGGTTTAGCTTGACTTTAAGTAAAAATGCGACGTTGACTTTGTTGTACTACGCCGGTTACCTGACCATGACAGTATGCTATTTCTATCCAATGGTTCTTTCCGTTCTGATCTCTGCCAAGGCCAATGACCGATTTAAAATACCGAACACGGAGGTTATGACGGACTGGGCTAGATGGATCGTTGGCGATGTAGAATCTTCGGACGATATTCTCAAGACGTGCGTGGAGGGTCCGGTAAGCGACTTTGCGACGAAGTGGCCAAGTTTTATGCAGCAACAACTCAATCCAAAGCTAGTCGGCAAGGCGCGAGGTGCCGTCAGTCGCAAAACTCCGGAGAGAATCTACCATGTTTTGTTTTGGGGCCTCATGCAATCCCTTAGAGAGAAAGGTTGGGAAGTCTCCATTGAACCTCGAGCTGGTGGTGGCTACATCGACATTCGTCTGCGCCATAGAAGGAAGCGTATGGGTGTCCTGATTGAGCTCAAGTCTAGTGAAACGCAGGGAAACATGGAGAGGGATGCCAATAAGGCGCTCAAGCAGATCGAAGAGAAGAACTATCGAAATTCGGACGGTCTTCCGAACATTCGCACTCTTCGAGAATATGGTATCGCTGGCTCTCACCTTAGTTCATATGTCAAAGGGCGATACTTGGAGCTCGATGGTCAGAATCAGTGGGTAGAAAAAGATGATCCAATGATGAGCGTCTCATAGAAATACTTGCTTTGACCGAACTATCGATTCCAACTTCAGTGTATCCCTTTACACAATGGCTTATGTTGTGACTGGTCCAATCACCTGCCAGTTACACTGCGGTAATACGGATGGTGGAATGCTTTTCGTCCCATCTCAACATCCATCGTCATGATCATGCCAACCATTGCCACTTTTGTAAGATGAATATTAATTGAGTTTTCCTGGTGAATGACATTATTTAATAGAGGGTCCAATCACTGAAAAAAAAGCTGGGAGAGGGTATCTAGTGACAAAAACAAGTGATATTGGGCACTTCTGGCTCTGACTAACCCTTCACCAAAAAAGAATTGACATGTAAAATACAAGTAACCCAAGGCCTCTCTTACCGCCCAAACACACGCAACTCCATACGCCTCAATGCCAAATACGCAAGAGCAGCAAACCCAAACCCCAACTCAAACCCAACATCTCCACCAAACTTTCCGCCGACACTCTTCCCGACCGGCCCCACAAACCACACCTGCGCCATCCCCAGCACAGCCCCAGCCACCCCCACAGCGAACGCCGTCACCGCGGCGTATCCCGGTGGTAATAGTGCCGGCTTATCGTAAATCCGCACATCGTACCCGGCCATCCCTCGCTTAAACACGATATGCTCCGTTATCGATATCCCAATATAAATTGCAACCCAGTACGCCTAAAAGAATTTCCAACGAGTTTGCATAGTGAGAGGCAATCAAAAACTCACAATGAGAAGCATGAAATTCTCAATAACGCTTGCAAAGTGCGAGTAGCCGGGAATCGCGATCGCCACATACGCCAGTGTCCCAGTAATCGTCCACAATGACCTCGGAACTTGCGCAGTCGCCCTCGCCAGTACCTGCATGCTCAGCCCCACAGAATAGATATTTGGACAATTGTTCGCCACGATGCTTAGAGCCAACAGCACGACGCAAAACTTGCCAAAGCGTCCAAGCGGAGGGAACAACACCGCGGCTAACAATCCCCCGATCCCCGCATCGTTATACCCATTCGCGTAGGCCGGCGTCGAGATCGATGCCGTCATCACCGCCGCACCGAGCATCTGCGTAAAGAGCAAAGGGAACGCCAGTCCGAAGAACGTTGACAGGAACACCTTGACGCGCGACGTCATCTTGGGCTGGTAACATGTGTAGTCGGCAGCAATCGACGTCCATGCGGACGCGAAGCCAAACACCGACGCGGCAAATGAGAGCACCGACGCCATTTCTGACCTTCCTGAACCCATCGGGATATTCTCGAATGCCTGCCAAGAATAGGTGGTTGGGTCAGGAAAGAAAATCAAGCGAAAAAAAAGTTTTTTTTGCACTTACCCCAGAGTGGGCAAATTCACCGAGGACGATGAGGAAGACGATGAACGACGGGATCCAGCTCCAGAATTCGTACGCATGAACGATCTTGTAGCCGAAAAGCGTGACAAGGAAGGTGCACGCGGAGATGATGATGATTCCGCCGTACCCGGGTAGATCGTGGTTGACCGCGTGCAGGAGCTGGGCACCCACGATCGAGTTGACGCAGGACCATCCGATGCAAGCAAGGACGTTGAATGTGGCGACTGAACGCTCAACGTCACATGGTGGATTACCCAAAAAGGTAAATAGTGGAACACTCACTGATCTTCACGCCATGGAAACCAAAATAGAATCGCGAGAGGACCATCTGGCGGAATCCGAATGCGGGTCCAAAGGTAGAGAAGAAGGAGACGGGGATGATCCCGAGCATGTTGACGAAGAAGACGGTCAAGATCGTGTCGATGAAGCCCAGACCGAACACTGGCGTCGCCAATGCGCCGATCGCGAACGAGCTCACCGTCATGTTCGCCGCAAGCCACTATTAGAAAGGGAAGGAGAGGGAAAGTTCGGTCGGTCGGTCGGTCTGTCAAGAGCTAAGGTGGCGCCAAGAATACATACCATGGTTCCTACGTTCGTGATGCCGTGCGTGTCAGTACGTTCGTCTTCAGGGACGCGCTCGATGCCCCGCTGCTCAATCTTGTACCTTCCCGCGATTCGTTGCACTTTCGCCGCCCAGGAGTCACCCTGCGCAAACTCGTCGGCGTGAACGATTTCAGCGTGCGCGTCGACTTCGACGACCGAGGTCTTTCCATTGGATTCGAGGTCTCCGTCGTCACCCATGGTATCGGTGATGGTGGGTATACAAGAGAAAGTGGGGGTTAGTAGTGGTGCCGTGCAATTATATCTTTGGGTTTACCCGTGGATACCGTGGGTACTCTGTTATCTGGCAGCCACATGGGCATTCTGGAGACGAATCACAATTCTCTTTGTGACCATGCTGATACCAATGGTTGTGCCTTTTCCTACGATAGGACATCGTGTTGCTTGAGCACCCAGAGTGACCGATTGAGCAGACTTCAGTGCGAGCCTGGTGAGTGGAAGCGAAGTGGGGCTGAAACGGAGGAAACGGAGTAGCTCATCCTGCTTAATAGTGTATCCAGCGAAGATTTCTGACCATCCTACATGCAAACGGAGGTGAGTCCGACACCCTACAAACCTGCGGTGGCCAAGCGTGGGAATATATTTAAATAATTCTGATCCCCCGCGAGGTCGCCTGGCCAAGAGCTTCGAGGTCCTGCAAGATCTGATAGGGCTCACGTCTCTGTTGTTGTTACTTCTTGTCAACTCTCTTCCCTGCGACCTCTATATTAGACTGAAGCAGGAGTCGCATTCTCGTCAACCTGATGCTGCTCCGCGTCGTTTCAGCTACAGAGGAGATGGACCTCAACGTGATTCCCGAGTTTCCCAAAGACCACATTCCCGGACAACTTTTCCTTTGGTGGTGTCGTCGACCTTCTGCTAAGTTGCCATCACGATACGCTCGTAGCTACCTTACGCGTGACCTCTTTCAAGGATTTTCCCTGGAGGATCCAACAACTGCTCTGGATAGCCATTGATGGGCCGATGACATCAAACTTTAAGTGGGATAACGGGCAACAATACCACAGGCCGTCATGCGGTCACATCGCATTGTATTCAATATGAGTGTGCATTCTTACTGCTGCATGACTCGCCGTATACTTTCTTCCTTTCTCTATTCCAGAATACCAGTGTTGAGAGGAGTGGCGAGCAGTGGATATTTTTTGTTTACAACGGAAATGAAACGGGGGAGGGGGCAACATGGCATGTTCACTAGGTCCACTGCTGGAACAGCTGCCGTCAATAGTCGGCCTTCTCATGGACTGGGTTTGTCATTCTCTGCAAATAACTTTTGGAGAACCTCTTATCAGTTGTTCCAGGTATCATGCCACCAAATCTGCAGAGTCTTTACATATAAATGAATTTGCTTCGCTTGTTTCCAGGTGCTTCCAGTTGTGATTTTAGCTGTAGTCATTCTGATTGGTCTTTGAACCTCCAGTCTTTATGAAATGCCTATGGCAATTCCCAGTGAAAAGTCTGAAGATGTAGGTGGAATTGTGGAGATTTGTTTATATTAGGGCTGACTTGAATACTAAGGTGATCCAGAATTGATGCTGCTGTGCCATCAATGTCACTGAATACACGAGATCCATTTGAGCTGTTGAGTAGCCTGGCCAAGTACTAATAAAAATTACCCCCCCCCCCCCCCCCCAGAAGAGTTCTCCCTCGCTGGGTGTTATTTTGGGATCAGCCCAAATATCACCCACATCACCTTAAGCGATCAATGTTCGAGTAAAAGGTCAGCTTTTGAATATATTGTGGCTCATGATAGGTTTGGCATCAGATGAGGAACTCGGCTGCTGGCACTTGACACCGATGACAACGATGGGGTGGGAGGAGAATCGGAAGCAGAATAAGTGCCTGCAACCCATCTGACCTGAGGCTGCGCTCTGACGGTGACACGCGGAACACTCACTAAGGAGACACACCCAATCACCGGAGAACTGAACACCGCCCGAAGTTGATGCAACAGCAGGAGAAGGATTAGATGTCTTGGCTTTCTTCTTGGGGGGTTTATCTCTCTCGCCCTCACTCTCGTCCTCGTCCTTTCCGGTGTGCGTTGTGTTGTTTGTGCCATGCTTTCGAAAGGGGTCCAGCCAATGTCGCCCAGCCTCATCAACACGCATCCGCGCATCCTCAGATGACCGAATGACCACGCCAACAATGATTGAAAAGGTCTCTCTCTCTATTTTGGAATGATATTGATGCAGATTGCGATAACTACTATCCAGTTCCAAAGGTAGTATCATGTCTGACCTTGTGCGACCATCCCTGTGCATGAGGGTTAAGTTGAAAGCAAAAAGTATAGGAAACAACATGATTTGCCTGGATGGTCAGGTACTATGGCATGTCGTAACCACTCCCCGGCCTCTTAACGTGGTAATCGTTGAAAACGCCCTCCATGGCCGTCTTCATCTCCGAAATATCCCCTTTATCGCCATTAATCGCAGTGGTTGAGGTTCGTGAAACTCACGTTTTGTGTCAGAGAAACTTGCCGATGCGTTTGTCCCATTTCGGGATATATATTCCTGGATGGTAGCAATTGCATGTTGGAGGTCCGCACGTGTTTGTAGGGAGATTCTAAGTATGGGGGCTCTGGCATGGGAACTTTCCCGTAGAGATCCACTCGACTGAGGTACTTGTGGTACTCGGCAAAGGCATCACAACCTTTGCACGTCATCTTCGGCCATGGGAAGACTACTTGAGGGACACGCAGGGCGATTGCGATGAGAAGGAGGAGTACAGCGAGAATATTCTTCAGCTCTATACAGAGGAATGGATTCATGCTAGCATAAGGCAATATTTTCGGTGGCAGCACCCGTTTGTCCTGGGCCAGCCTTATGATATTGTTTCCTGTTGTCAGGTTGGTTTAAATGGTCGTCTTCATCTGTCCTGATCATGATCCGCCTCCTGGAATAATTCGTCGTCGTTGGCCCAAAGCTTGAGTTCAAGATCGAATAAAGCTCAAGTTGAAGAGAAATGCACCGATTGCATTAGCATTGCAAAGGCCATTGAGATCGAGTCATCTCTTATTGCGGAATCAGCGGCAACCAGACGGCAAGAGCTTTGAATAAACAAATGATGGAAGGGACAGCCTTTTCCTTCGAGGCTGTCTATCAAGCTATGGCGCTTAGAGATTTGAAGCCAACGGGCATAGCGGATGTTTGGAAGGATTGGCGATGACGGTCATTGAGATTCGGCGTCGAGTTTCATTGACTGAAGAATCTACTTCTTGCATGTCGCCTAAATATAATGTAGCATTTGGACCGCATGGGCGACCGCCATGGAGCAGGTGAAATTAACAGTGGCAAGGCAATGCGGTGACTGGCACTCCGTTGTCAACAACACCATAGCAATGTCGGTAGAGACAAGCAACCGGTAAGGGCCGAGAGTAGCAACGGTCGCCTATATATCTGGTCACTCTCCCCTTTGAGTGACACCTCCTTTGTCTTCGTTCTCAAAAAGACTGGCTCTTTTTTTCTTGTCTTTTTTTTTGCATTGTCTTGCAAGCCATTCTTTCGAACCGACATTCACCGTCTGAGACGCTGATTCTGACTCTCTTTCAATCCCCAAATATACCGCACCAATGTCTTTGAAGGCTGAGTTGGAGACGTGGGCTGCCGCCCTCAAGGCATATGACGAGGAAGACTTTGAGAAGAGCTTGGATCTGTTCTCAGTTTCGTTCAATCATCTTCTCTCACTCGCCCTCTACTCACTTGGCCCCGCAGCGAATCGCAGACTCCTCCAAGATACTCACCAACATCGGCCTAATCTATGCAACCCTCGGTGAACATGAGGCCGCAGTTGAGCGGTTCACCGAAGCGACCCAGTTGGACCAGTTCTTAGCCGTCGCGTACGTGTTCAAAATCTGCCCGGTTTATCCTTTCACCAACCATTCTTCATCCATTCAGTTACTTCCAATGTGGGGTCTCCAATTTCCTCCTCGGTCGTTACGAGCTCGCCGTGAAAGATTTCGAAGAAGCTTTACTTTACCTCAGAGGGAACCAAGCCATGTACTCCCATTCCGTATCTGCCACATTACGTGCTCAACTGTCTCTTGCAGTAATTACGAACAGATAGGCCTCAAATTTTTACTATATTCCGCAGAAATCCTCTTCAACAAGGGTCTCTCATTGATTTACCTCGGCCAATCCCAAGACGGTCTCGCAAACATGGAAGAGGCCAGACGGGAGAAGGCGACCGAGGAGCATAATGTGATTGATGATGCAATTACCGATCTAGGCGAAGGCTACACCGTCTTCAGCATTGTGGGCACCTATCTTCCTTCGAAAGTCAATCGCTCATGCTGACCGCATTCGTGCAGCCTGTCGGAGTGTTGTATCGCCCGTCTGAAAACAAGCTCAAGAATGCCAAGTCAAAAGACTACATGGGCAAAGCTGTACGCCCCAAAATTTTACTCCTAACAATGTTATCAATTCCTGCTTTTTGTCAACCAGAAACTCATCGCCGCAAGCGATTCCACCGAGGCCTACACAACCTTTTCTGGTGTCACCCGTCTGCAGCAGGGCATCTCGCCATCCGGCGTGTTCATCGAACGACCTCCCTTGGACACTGGAGGATCTCCCGTTGTAGGCCTCGCGAGGACCACCACGCAGGCATCGTCTAATAGTAGGCATTTTTTCGTCTCACCGCCACAGTTATGCTGACGTCAATTTCAATAGGCACTGACGGTGCTCGAGCCCCTCGCCCCAAACCAACCCCTACCCTTACCCCATTTCCCCCACAACGTTCACCCACATCGGCTGGCTCCGGAACCACACCCGCCATCGTCAGGAGCAATACCACCCTGAACACAGCCAAAGCATCCCCCAATGCCACCATCGGAGGGCCTATGCGTGGCATGAGTATCAAGCGACCTCCAGCAAATGTAGGTACCGCCGCCACCGATACAGAGCGGGCCGTAGTCTCACCACCAAAAGGTAAGTAGCGTAGTCGAACCCAGGAATGTTCTTATATTGTCCGCAGAACGGGACCAACGGATAACAGCCTTTTATGACAATTACCTTGATTCGTACACCGACGAACCAGTTCCTCCCCTGCCGAGTGCTGGCGCTGGTTCGAATCCAGACAGAGTTGCTGCATGGGCAAGATCGAATGCCAACCCGAATAGCTCTCCGCAGAGATCGGCATCGAGGAGCGCTCCGCCGAGCATGTATGCCCCGAGCTCATTTGGCGGCGGGAGTCGCCGAAAGCTGGGAAGGAGGCCCACAGCGCGCAGTCGAGGACCTGTGAGTATGTATGAAGAGGAGGAGGAAGGCTATGTCAGCGGGGACTACGAAGATTCGCCGTTGGATCTGGCCAAGATCCGGATTAAGGTGGTTACCTAGTTTTCGTTGCTAGTTTGTCGCTAATAATGTACTGATTGACTGGTTGTATCCAGCTTCACTACCAGGACGACGTGCGTGGGATGGCGGTGACGCCTGATATGTCATTCGAGGAGTTCCTCGAGCGAGTGACGACCAAGTTTGGGAAGGGTTTGAATGGGCTTGGGCTCAAATTCAAGGACGAGGATGGTGGCAAGGTGACATTGAGGGATGAGTCCGATTACGAGCTTGCTATCGAGACTGCAAGGGAAAGTGCAAAGGGCAAGGCCGAGGGCAAGCTAGAGATCTGGTGTATGGACATTGATTGATATGTAACCCACTTCTAGGCGGTCGTTTCTACTCGTCGTTTCATTTCTCTGCATGGTGTTATATTTTGGGGATTTAGATAATAATTATACTGCGACTTGTTATTCATTTAGTTTTCATTTTCAAATGTGGACCTGAACTACTCCCACGCCTCCACGTGCCACTCACGAACACGTGACAGGACGCGCAGAGTTTATTTCCCACGACAACAGTTTGAACCACGACTACGATGTTGAGCTCGCCAGACGCCCCCGTCGCCCTCCACCAGCCAACGTCGCCGCTCCGTCTGCCCAAGCGCGACGCCAGTGCTGCTCTCGCCCGTCGCTCGTCGTCCAGCTACAGACATGTCCGCAACAACAACCTCGTCTCCAACTCACCCTTCAAGTCAATCCAGCCGACTTCACCCCGTCGAGTCTCGGGTGAGAAACGTCCACGTCCTGTTTCTTTCGCAGACCAAGCAGACGCAGAGCGTACCTTTGCCTACAAACGCGAGCGTCGCCAGTCAAAGGGTTTCCAAGGTCTCATTCAGAAGGAACCCGTAACCCGGAGCCCTTTCAAGCGTACACCTCTGCCCCGTTCACCAAGTCCACCCCCGGCCACGCCAATGCTGCCCATCCCACTCGAGTCAGACTCCAGTGAGTCCCCCTTCCCCCCTCCAGTCTTCCCAGATACACTGCCTCCACTTCCTCACACGCACACCTCCCCAACACGCTCGTCCCTCGTCTCTCGCGGCATGCACGGCCCCCGCGCACCTGGTTCTGGCAGGGATAGTCTCGGAAGCAGACGCAGCCCCAAAAAATCAGTCACCTTTCACGAGGAGTGCGATGTCGTCGAGTTTGAGCCGGACGAAGATAGTGATCCCATCTTGGAACACCCCGATGACGACGGCTTCTTTGGAAATCCAGACGGCTATCATGAACAGGAACAAGAACAGGATTCGTACGAAGACATCCCTCTTGAACCCCTCAGCATCGATTCCATACTCCACACAACCAATTCGTTCGCACCAAGTCCCCCAACGACTTCCTTTCCTCAGTCCATGCCCGCTGTATTCCCATTCTCCCTCCCCACACACGCAGAATCGACACCACCTTCCCCTCCCCCACGCACAAACAAGAGGCAACATGCGGAAGACGAAGAACACGAGGACTCCTACGAGGGTCAGCTCGACCTAACCGATATCGAATCACTTCTCCACTCCTCATTTTCCAAGATCCCAGAAAGCACCCCACCTTCTACCCCACCTCGTTCCCGCATCATATTGCCCTCTGCGGTCTCTACCGAAAGTAAAATCCCCCTCAGAAAGTCCACCCACGCTGATCGCCTCCGTTCCACTCCTGCCCCTCCTAATGCGGGTATGGAACACGCAGTCCGGATGCTTCCCCCTAGCCCAAGTCCGATCAAAGGCAAGAGCGCAACCCCGGCCTCACATGCATGCCTCCCCGACATTGCGGTAAACTTTCCACGGAAATCAGGTGGGTCTTTTGTTCGCGCCTGTCTCTGATACTTACTAACCAGCCTCTCCCAGACGACCACTTCACACTGGAAGAACATGTCCTAGAACCACGATCGCTGCCACAGCTCAAGGATGAGCCGCCTCTCGAACTCTCCTTCTTTTCCCACTCAAATGACTCGATCGATGCACAGAATTTGTCCAATGACCGCTCCGAAGTCTCTCCCACCGGCATCGATGTGTCCTTGGAGGCGAAGGACACTGATATGCAGGTCGACGACATCAAGGATCTCGTCGCACCGTCCGAAGAGGACACAAGCTATTCGTCATGTGAATCAAGAGGTGCGCCTTTTCCTTTGTCGCGATTCGTGTCGTGTTTAATCCCCTCCAGACTTTATCACAGATGACGTCCCGACCCGCGCCACCTCCCCACGCCGCCCACCGGCTACCTCCCCCACCCCCAGTGGCAGCCTCGACAGTCTCACGGGCCGCCCGCGGATCAACCGGGCGGATGTGCATCGACGGCTGTTGGAAAAACGCGAGGACGATGAAGCAACGGCTGACGATGACAATCATGCGGAAGAGAGGGATAGGAAGGCCGACACAATCTCCGTTCTAACAGACGCGAGTGCAGAAACGGCCACCATCGAAACTGCTGAGAAACGCATTCTGGGGTTGGCAAGCGAGCAGCCCATCACTGTTGGAGCCTCCTTGCTTCCGGTGCCTGCGAGCACGGGCCCGAGCCTCAATTTCGACTTCGGAAGCAAATTTGGCCGCGGACTTGGCATGCGTATGGACGACCTCGAGGTGTCCTCTGGTGTGGTGTCCGAGACAGGTGTACGGATGGACGTGCCCTCGCTGGATATGGACGTGGACATGCGCTCAGCGCTCGACCGACTCATGGACGATGTCGCAGGCGGCCCGGATGCACGTCGGCATGCACTTGCTAGCACGCCGGACGATTCTATGACTACAAGCCTTGCAGAAGATTCGATGGCCACCGAGGAGCATGCAGGTGCGACCCTCAGGCCCTCCCGGCCCGTGGCCGTGCCGATGGAACGTGCAGCAACTGACTCGGCGTTGCTCTCCAGACCTGGGGGTGCCCACCCAGATGGTCGACCTGCACCGAGTCGCTCGGCGAGCGTGTCGTCGATCCCACCACCACCACCACCACCACCGAAAGATGCAATCCGAAGCCGCGAGGAGATGGTGTTGGAGAAACGGCGGCAAGCACGACGACAGGAGGAGGACGAGAGCCAGGGGTACTACACACCGCCAAAGACAGGACTTGGCAGACGAAGTGTGCCAGCGCACTTACTTGCAGTTGTGGAAGGGCGTCCGAGCCGGAGGAGGAGTATGAGCACAGGTGATGTGGAGGAACTGAGTAGCACGGCGCGGAGAAGAGGTGAGGCCCTGTTGGACGTGGCCACGTTTGCGGCGGAAGAAGATCCACTTGCGGATAGCATTGATCGCGAGTTGAGGAAGCTGGAACGGAGTCCGAGTAAAAAAAGCGTGCGTATTGTTGTTGATCAAAGACATTAACGAGTGAGCTGAGTCTTTCCATTTAGAAATACCTAGTGAGGGAACAGGAGGGCATGATATACGCATCCTCTGACGCTGATCGGATATCGCATATGGATAGCGCTGGTGATGTTGATGGTGGGAAGGCATGGCGGACTGTTCGAAGACCATCAGACATGGTTTGTGCCGAACATTGTCTTGTGCTATTTTTCTTATATTTTCTTCCCCAGAATGAGTATTCGAAGCAAATCAAAGAGTTTCGGGCTCAAGAGAAGCCTGGCAAAGCTCATGGCAAAGTATTCGTCAGGGGCAAGTGTATTCCATGATTTATAGCAACGGGGGCTCACAGTTACATGTCCTACAGTGCTGGGCATCAAGGCTATGAATGTACCTCTACCACAGAACCCAACAGCGGTTTCGTGCACACTAAACAATGGCATCCATTTTGTTACTACGCCCGAGTGTCGTTTGGGGCCAGACTGTAACGTCGAGCAAGAGTTCGAGTTGTACGTTGTTTTTTGTTTTGTGCTTTCTTTCCCTGCTGACCAAAATATAATCCAGGATTGAACACAATAAGCTAGAGTTCACGCTGACTCTCAAAGTACGGCGTGATCCTCACATTATCGCGCAGTTTAAGGCCCTCTCGCATTCACTGCCTGCACCCGCACCCGCACCACCTAAAGGGGGCATGCGAAGCTTCTTTTCCTCCCCCAAAAAATCATCTAAAGACAAAACCCCACCTCAACCTCCACAACGTCTCCCAGAAAACCTTGCTCGATACCTCAAACCAGACGGTACGCTCGCCCGTGCTTTCATTTCGTTTAAAGACATCGCGGGCCGGTGTGACACACGATTGTTCGAGACTAGTTACCCGCTGATTGGACAGCGGACGGAGGTGGGGAATGCGGTGTCAACGCTGCAGGTTGGGGAAATCGTGCTGCAGTTATTCAGGCTTCCGCCATTGCCAGGGATCTCGCCTAGTCAGCTGCCGCAGAGCTTGGAGGAGTGCCATCGAGGACTGCGACATATTAATTGGCACAAGGTGACGTATTTCGAGGGGACGTTGACGCAGAATGGGGGTGATTGTACGGTAGGAGAGATTTAGTTTGTTCTGGTAGAATGCATGCTGACGATGGTATTGTACTGTTAGTCGTGGAGACGTCGGCAACTACGAGTCATTGGCGCGAACCTGGTTGCTTTTAACGACGTCACGAGGAAAGCGACAGCTGCTATTGATCTCAGGAAGGCTATTGCCATCGAAGACGACCAGGATATGCGAGAAAATTTGCTCAGCCCTTCATCCCAAAGTACATCCCGAAGCCGATTTATTGATGAATATGATGGCCTTTATGGGGTTGAGCGGTCGTTCCGTTTGATCTTCCCACAGGACCAAGAAATCCTTTTTTTCGCGGACAATGATGAAGAAAAAGCGAAATGGTGAGTACGAAAGAAAAGTGGTCAGACTGGATGCTAATCAAATACAACGTTCTGTGCAACAGGCTGGAGGTTCTCCGTGCTCTTGTTGGACACATTCCACCTCACCCACTTTGGGCCGAACTTTTGTGGCAGAGGCAAGACGAACTGTCCAAACGATCTCAAGCCTAGTCATGACGATAGTTGGAGCATCTGTCCTGGACTCTTTCACCTGTACTTGATTCAGGGCCGCATTCTCACCTTATTATCTATTATCAGGCCCTTCGTGTTGTGCTACCCATTTGTATATACGTCGCAGTAATAAAGGGCCATGTTGTCATCGACGGCGAAATCGTTCTGGTTACATGAAAGAATATTGGGCGACTGCCTGAGCACCACCCACTTGATGTGCCGGAAACACTCTCGTGGATACCACTCGGAAAAGCCAACTCTGTTGTCTGGGCAGCATATAATAGTAAGTCCAAGCTTGAGAAGATTTCGTCAAAGTACTCACCCGGTCCGTTATTATATTTGCCGCCATTCTTCATCCATAAGAAAGTTCCGTCCTTATCCCCAATATGGAATGTTTCCAACGACAATGACGGTCTTGAAAAAAACATGGTTTGGCCAGATAGCCAGTCCTCAGAATAACCATGAGCTGCACCCATAAAAATCATATTCCACGGCCAGATGGAAGTTCAACGTAGTAGCGTCTGGACAATGCATTGGCCAACGAAGAGGACGGCGAGCGTTCATTGAATCAACGCTCTAGACAAGACAGTCCCTGTTCAAAATTTTCCTTGCTGTGTTACTCCTTATCCTTATGATAATTGCGTAGATATGTTCCTATGTTCCTGCCTCTATATCCCGTCGGTCAGTAGATTTGAGAGGGTCCTTTACCCATAGTCTTGGGGTCTGTGAACAAACTCTCCAATGTACGAATATCGGTTTGTACCCTCTTCAGGTAGAAATTAATGCTCTTAATAACGTTGGGCACGTCAACACCGCTCGGAATAGTAGCAGTGAACTCTCTCAGATCTGCTGAAAACCTGACCAAGACCAGTAGCGCCTGATTAACGTGAAAGCAGAACAGAGGCACAAAACAAGGACCTACCCTCCTGTTGCAAAGTCTACGTTACGTTTAGCTTCCCATTTGTTAGCCTCTCCTAATAACTTGAGGACGTCTTCAGCAGCGGCGTGCAGTCGAACCCTTTCAGCTTCTGATAACCCATGATGAAATAATCTAGGAGAAGGACCATCACTCGGGATCAGACTCGGAAAGTATTCTTTGAGGCGCAAAGGCAGGAGGTACGAATTTGGGCTAGTCCACAACTGGTAGATGTCCTTCAACAGAGTGAATATATAAGACTTGAGGAAAGAGGTTTCTCGATGGGTACTTACAAGTCTACAAAGGGCGAATATGGCCAGTATATAGATTGAACGTCGGTCCTCAATACACTTGTCATCTCCAAGACCTCTGAGTAGGTTCTGCTCCTCCTGAGTCAGGGGTGCTTGTTGGTCTTGTTGGTATAATGGGAGTGCGGCTCTAGCTTGCTTAATGGCCTCCTGATGGTAGAGTTCTACGTTTGATAACAGGTCCAAAAGGTCAGGGATCTGGTTCAACAGAAAATCTGGATATAGGATATTTTTGATTGCGTAGCACAGAACGCCAAGAGGAGGACATTGATCCTTGTGCGGATGCTTGTACACGATCTCTGCCTGGATGTGGCCTGTGATCGTCAGCTCAGTTGGGACAGCACAAGATGAACGGTGAAACTTGGTACTGAATATATCTTTGTGGGCTCGCAACTCTGAGTATCCAGACTTGAAGTTCAAATTGGACATCATAACCTTGAGTTGGTCCATTCCCAGTTGTTGTTGCCAGTATGCGAAGTGGAGACTTTCTAAGCCTCATTTGGTGGCCGTCGGATGTACTGGCAAAGTTTATTTTATGTGATAATTTCCGACGGTGACATTTCCCGGCAACATTGCTCTTATCATCATATGACTCCCAGGTGATCCGATTATTTACATACCTGCGGCCTGTGGTGACCGCATTGTGAACGAGCCTCGAGGACCTGCGCTATAAAGAGGGCAAGCCCTGGTAGAAAATGCAGCTCCAAAATGCTACCATTGTCTCCCACCGTGTTCCTCGCTCTCAACATTCTCACTATTTTGCCCCTCGCTTGGGCCGATAGTCTTGTGCCTCGTGCGGACACCCCCCTTTTCTACCTTGTCGCCGCTAGTCAAAGTTCTTCTGCGAACCTTCTGGTGAGAAAATGTCATCTTCTGACTACACCCAATCTCAGTCCTCATCTCCCCATGCTCTAGCCAGTCAGAGCGGCCGGCGGCACCATCACAGCAACCCTCACAGGCACCGGTGCACCTGGCCAATTCTACTTTGACAATTCCGATGTCCTCCGGGTAGTTCCCCCGAGCACGTCTGACATACCCCCTCACGCATTCATATCTTCCATTCCCAATTCGAGCGGCTGCACCACCTATGGGACTCTCGCCTTCGTCGTCGGATCATCGAGCAACAAGTGTCAGCGGGATGGGACTTTTACCTTGCAATCAAATAACCAGAATGCTCAGCTTGGCGCTCAATTGGTTTTCCAGGGTGCCGGGGGCTTCTACGCATGCGGAACTGACCTGACGGCAAGTCCATTTGGCAAAGGGTCAATGGAAGAATGTCTGATTGATCGCTGAACGCTGAACAGATTTGGTATGAAGCAAAGCCTGGTGCCGGCCCCCCGGGCTTGACTTGCAATTCTGTCCAGCTCTACACGGTGCCGGTAGTTTGAGGATGTCCCAATAAGTCAAAGTGAACTATATATGTAAACTATGGGTTTGTGTGTTGTAGAAATGAATACTTTGCCCGCGTTTGGCAACGGCTTTGGATCCAAACAAATCCTTTGAAATTACTTCCCCTAATTCTGTTGCGGGGTTTACTGTGATCCCTGCCTCAGTGGAGGAGGAACTAGAGGTTGGCAGAGATGTCGAGCAGGAAGAGATACCCCATATGCCTGAGGAGGAGGATTTGTAGCGACGAGGGCATTGCTAAAGAGAAGGAAAGAGAAGGGGGGTGCTAAAGAGCAGGGGTGACCCATCACGTGACCTGGATCTTGGTCAGTAGCACATCCAGATGCAGCCAGATCATCATCATCCAACCTCCTCATTCGAGCATGATCACATCTCTGAGACCCCAAACCCACTCCAATGTTGAAACAAGGTGGGAATGGTGGTGATGTGCAGGTGGGGGTAGTGAGATGGGAATCTAACTATATAACTGCTAAGAAAGGTGCGAGGAAGTTTTGGAAAGCCTACACTAGGATAGAAGAAGAAAGAGAAAGACTAGAAAGGTGTGAGACACTCAATATAAGTGCTGCAATAAAAATCGAAGCGGTGTGATAAAAATCAAAGAGGTGCGATAAAAACAAGAAAGTCGCAGTCAAATGGAAGGGTCAGACAGTGAGAGAAGGTAATACAAAGTGAAGGGACTGGATCTAAGACTAATGGTAGACTCCAAGATGTAGGGGGATCTCTGGGGGATGTGTGGGTTCTGTCTAGTGGCTCATACATGCAGGTATATAAGCTGTAAGGACAAAGGAAGGGAGATGGAAGAGTATACTATATGGGGATATCAGAGAGAGGGGTGCATGTATCATAAAGGAAGAGTATAGGGGATGATGCATAAGAAAGTATAACAAAGGAAACAAAGGAAATACTTTGAAATGCGATAACTAAAGATCTCTGAAGTCGCAGATGATTGCAATAGTTGCAACTTGATTGCAATGTCAAAGAGTGTCAGTGATACGCTATAGGTAGCTATAAGAGGGAGATCCCTAAACAAACTACCTAGTGGGTGATGTGCAAGAATGCGAAGATGACTACTACAGGTATGAAGGTTTGGGAAGGTGTGGAAACTACTACTAAGTTTCCGAACAATAAGAACGTATGATGCAACAGTTGTGATCAACTGTGCGACTTTGCGAACACAGTGTGATGCGTAGTTTGGGTCTAGCTCCGAAAAGGGGATACTAGATGTTGGGTGTCAGCATAGTAGTGACAAGGGCACTGTCAGTTGGCCTAGTGAAGTGTAGAAGAAATCCGAAGATAGATAGGATAGTTCCTAGTGAAGTCCGACGAAATCCAGTGTAATCCAGGATATATCTGGGTATGTGTCTATATGTCTGGTTATGTCTACTCACTACTGTGTCGGGCATCCTTTTTATACTACTTGAGTCAGGGGTGGTCAGCTTGGTGGGCAGAGGGTGTTGGCGCGTGTAGGGTACTGGGTGTCTTCGCATGTGATTCTGAGGTGTATTTCAGGTGCTTTCTGATCAGACAGAGAGGGGTCGGGTTTTAGCCTAGATTGGATTGGGATGTAGTGCATTGGATGAGTTGTTATGTGCATTTCGAGGTGGATTCAGAGGCCACGTGAGTTGTATCCTCTACAATGGTTGCGATGACAATATCGATATTGGAGGATGAAGACTGAAGGACTCAAGACTATAACTTGAGTGCGAGCTAAGGAGAGCTTTACAGCTCTTAGACTGAGATTGAGAGGGAGGGAAAGTCATATTTTTCTCTGCAGGTAAGGCTACAATACATGAGCTTTTATACTATGATGATTGGAAGGTCAGAACGAATTATCAGAGAATCGGAAAGGTTAGAAATAAAGGATTGAACAGGAGTAAATGTAAGAAAGGATTCCAGGATAAAGACATATTGATAGGAGTCAGTAAGAGTGTGAAGAAAGGAATTACAGCTGTTTTCATAAACATGTGGAAAAGTTGAAAAAAGATTTGAGGTCTAAAGATTTTGGACTTGGTATAAATTCTCTTGTATCTCATGGAATACTGCATGGATTGAGATGGTTGGTTATAGAGGGAAAGTTGTACTATTTCTTAAGGGCTTTCTACTCCTGTAATTACATTTGGATAATATTTAGTGTATGGTGAGTTGTAGATGAAATAACAGGGAAACCAGCACTTTTTGAGACCAAAAATGATATTGTCAAATTATGGCATCAAATGAGCTCCTATGAACAAGATTGTAGGGTGAAAATTGTTCACTTTTTCAAGGGCTAGAAGTACATATACCGTGTTTTTCTTTATTTTTGTGTTTTGAGCCAATATTTATAATTCCTGTGGTATTTTGATCCCAATGCAATCAAAAATAGTACAGATGTAATATTGGCTCAAAACACAAAAATAAAGAAAAACATG
The DNA here is from genome assembly GCA_963555575.2 of Hygrocybe coccinea. Lineage (NCBI taxonomy): Eukaryota > Fungi > Basidiomycota > Agaricomycetes > Agaricales > Hygrophoraceae > Hygrocybe > Hygrocybe coccinea. The sequence goes on along the minus strand of OY741988.2, from coordinate 2,978,155 downwards.
GTATATGTACTTCTAGCCCTTGAAAAAATGAACAATTTTCTCCCTACAATCTTGTTCATAGGAGCTCATTTGATGCCATAATTTGACAATATCATTTTGGGTCTCAAAAAGTGCTGGTTTCCCTGTTATTTCATCTACAACTCACCATACACTAAATATTATCCAAATGTAATTACAGGAGTAGAAAGCCCTTAAGAAATAGTACAACTTTCCCTCTATAACCAACCATCTCAATCCATGCAGTATTCCATGAGATACAAGAGAATTTTCACCAAGTCCAAAATTTTAGACCTCAAATCTTTTTTCAACTTTTCCACATGTTTATGAAAACAGCTGTAATGATGAAATTAGGACAAAGAAGTAAGAAAGGAAGAGATAGGAGAGTGATATAATGTGTGATATAAAAGGATATATGATGGAGAAGTGAGGTGAAAAGTGAAACAGAATGAAATGGCATGGTGTCTGACAGAAATGGTGTCAGTCTGATGTAGGATGGCTTTGTTCTGGTGGTGCGACAAGTTCAGAGGTTATCGACAGTTGTCAAGAAGTGTCTGGAGAGTTCGCAGATGTTCATAAGATCATGAGGTATTGGGATATATGGTCAAGGGGGAGGTAAGGCATGTCCGATTCATATATTGGAGCATAGGATTGTATGATGTGTATCAGCGTGTTCAGGGTGGCTACAGAATATAAATCCTAACCAGAAGGGGTGTCAGCATAAAAGTGACAGAAGGTAATCAGTGTTGAGAGTTGTAGTAAAAGTTGTAGTAAGAGAAAATGAAATAAAGCCGCCGTCTAATACAACAATAATGGGTGAGAAATAAGGAAGCTGATGATATCGACAATGTCAGGTATGGCAGGTTGGGTTGGGTATGACGAGTGGTGGAGAGGTCTCGGGGATGCTCATGGAGTCGGACAGTGGATCGGTCAAGGTGGAATGGGATAGATCTGTCTACTACAGGCAACTGCTAGATAAGGGAACCAACTGTGGGACCCAGGTCACGTGACAGGCTAGGTCCCACTACCCCAGCGGGTAACAATGAAACAAGGTAAAATAATAAAGATAAAGATGGAAAGTCTACAAGCAACAATCACAGGAGGTTCTAAGAGTTTCTGAGTGATTCTGAGAGAGATAAAGAGGGGGAACTGGATTGTTTTTTTTAATACAGTTGTTGGTCACTGTTTTATAGAAGGATGCTACTTCGGTATAGGTTACTTCAGCTGATAGTAGACTACAAAGGAGGTACAAAATGGGAAGGAGAAGATGGGAGTTACAAGGCAATGAAGGAACAGGGAATGGAGAGGAAAAGATATAATGAAAAAGATGTAAAATAAGGACCTATGTCCAAAGAGGACAGGGTATATGGTTGGGGCAAGTCCGATGTCAGTGATACTCTAGTAGTCCTTGTGAGGACTGAGAGTGAGGGTGATGCCTGGGTCTCCGAAGCCACTGAAGAGAGCTCTAACTCAAAGTGAAAGGGGAAAAGGTTTCTTGTTTTGCTCTATTTACTACAGTCTTTAAATACTGAAGTAAAGAAGAAAAGAAAGAAATCAAAAATAAACTAAATCAGGGCTCAGTGGTGATACAGGTGTATCATTGGTATAGGGAATCTGAGGTGTCACATGTGATCATTGTGGGCAAGATGAGTCAGTGGTGTCGGTATAAGATCAGCCATCGGTAGACAGTATATGTCAGGTACAGTGGGTTACGTCAGGTTACGTCGGTTTGGAGTATGAGGAAGTGGGAGGTGTCAGGTTCGTGAGTATACATGATATATTGATGATACATACTCAGAGCCTCATCAGACCTCTACACTGATTTGCATATTCAGAGCTCAGGATCATATGATGTGTATCATTGGACAGAGAGGGATTGTCATATTCAGTTGTGAGTTCAATTCCAGGTTGGTTCAGAATTGGCTGGTACTCAGAGGTGGATTGTATGAGTGCATGTGGATTAGGATAGAGTGGGCAGTTTGGTGGGATTCTGTGGCCACAGAGGGTGTGCCCTCTACATCGCATCATCGCCCACTCCATTGGCTTGTGGGTCTGCATGATTGAAGGTTCCTCCAATGTTGTTACTGACACCCTCTCTTGTGACTGTGTTGATGTGGCGCTCCTACACCAGCCTAGTGAATGACATGGGTAATTACCCAATGTATGATGCATTTGATTTGGTATTTTTAGTATGGGATGAATACTGGAAAAAGTGTTAATTTTTTTACACAGAAAGAAGACTACAGTATATCCATGCTTAGTTCTGCTTTCAGGGTATGAATTTTCTTATTCTAATTCTGCTTTTACAGGCCAGGGATACAAAATACCCCGCAACCTCTGCATTTTTGACTGTTTGAGGGGTATTTTGTATCTTGGCCTGTAAAAGCAGAATTAGAATAAGAAAATTCATACCCTGAAAGCAGAACTAAGCATGGATATACTGTAGTCTTCTTTCTGTGTAAAAAAAATTAACACTTCCCACTACCAACCATTGCAAAACCCCCTCAGACTGCACTGGGGGCACCCCTACAATGACCACACCACCCAGCAGCAGCTCCGTGAGCTGTGGACCCTTGAGTGTTTGGTCCATGAATGCTCAATTGCTTTAGGCCTTTCTATTGACAGATCTACTAGTTTGACTTACACTTCAGCACTCAATTCCTACATTGCTTTCTGCAAAATCCACCATTTCCCTATATACCATACCCCTGAGACCCTGAGCTTCTGTGTTGTCCATGTCCACTGTCACATCAAACTGTCTTTGTTGACAACTACTTATTGGGCATTGCCAACCAACTCAAAGACCATTTTCCTGATGTTAGGAAATACTGCAACAGTCACCTTGTTGCCAAAACCCTTGCAGGTTGCAAACATCATTTTGGCACACCTGCCAACCACAAGGAGCCACTGGCTCACACTGACCTCATCCTCGCTGTGACTACCCTTGGTGACTCTCCCTCCCATTATTCATCACCCAACTCCTTACCAGTTTCTTCACACTCCAATGTCTAGGTGAACTCACCTACCCTGATCAATACTCCCTTCACAATCCTCCAACAATCCTCAGAAACTTTCTCTTAGACCCTCTGGTTCCTCCATGCCTACCAGCTATAGCTATCTTCTGCCAATGCACAAGGCCAATTCCTTTTTTCAGGGCAACACACTCCATATTCAACAATTCACTGATAGTGATGACCCCCACATTTCTGGATTCACTTAACCTCATGAGATCGGCTTTTCCCTTTTCACCCTCAACTCTGGCTCTGTCCCACAATGCTCCTGGTTCATCAAGCACCTACACACACTCTTCCTGGTCACTTTTGCCAGCCAGTCCATGCACGTGGGTGGTGCCACATCACTTGCAATTTCTGGAGCTGCTCCACCCATCATTCAGGCTGCATGTTGATGGTCTTCCACCATCTTCCAGATCTACATCTATAAAAACCCAATCCTTCTCCATGCTTTGATCCACAGTCGTCCACCCTTTTCCCCTTGAATCTTTTCCTTTCTATCTGTTGACCTCTCTGGAAATTGGGCATTTTTTATGCCAGTTTTCCACCACCCTGCCTTGTTAGTTTAGACATTCATGGAGTCCTCCCATCCTCTATCCTCTTCTGAACCCACTTTTATAGATTTTTTACCAATTGTACTCCACAAATGTCATCCAACTTGATGGACTTGTTTTCTCTCCTGGTTTCAAGCCAGAGAGAACAAGCTCCAATTATCTGGCTATTTTCACATGCTCCTCTAAGCAGAGTCAATTAGAGTGTCTTAATTTTAGATCTAAGAAAATTCAAGACATGCTAAGTTGGTTCAAGTAAAACCAGCTGTTCCTGATGGCCAACCATCACACAGCAACTATTACATACACCCTCAATGCCAGGAAACCAAATATCATCCAATAATGCCTCCTGACCAGTGCAACCATCTATACCCATCACAATCCAATACATTCCAAGTCTCATACTATGGACTGACAAGTGACCAAAGGATAAAAGCTTTAAAAAACAGTTGCAAAAGAAGTTCAATATGTAAATTTGACAGGCACTGGCAAGACCTGGGAAAAAAAGAACCAGGAATTCAGGTGTGTTGTAGAAGGTTGTCAGCTTCCTCCATGACTTTCTGGCCCTCTGCTTGGTGACCCAGATTGAATAATAAATGTGCGAGATTGTTGAGGGACCTAGCGAGACCTGGATTGAAAGTGGCAGGACGGTCAGCAGCAAGCCGACGCCGTAGCTCAACTGCTTCCTCAATGGCTTTCATGGCGTCCTCTCGCCGACCCAGATCAGATAAACGAAGTGAGAGATTGTTGAGGGACATGGCGAGATCTGGATTGAAAGTGGCAGGATGGTCAGCAGCAAGCCCCCGATACAGCTTGACTGCCTCCTCAATCGCTTTCATGGCATCCTCTCGCCGACCCAGATCGGATAAACGATTTGAGAGATTGTTGAGGGACATGGCGAGATTTGGATTGAAAGTGGCAGGACGGTCAGCAGCAAGCCAACGCCGTAGCTCAACTGCTTCCTCAATTGCTTTCATGGCATCCTCTCGCTGACCCAGATCGGATAAACGATTTGAGAGATTGTTGAGGGACATGGCGAGATCTGGATTGAAAGTGGCAGGATGGTCAGCAGCAAGCCCCCGATACAGCTTGACTGCCTCCTCAATCGCTTTCATGGCATCCTCTCGCCGACCCAGATCAGATAAACGAAGTGAGAGATTGTTGAGGGACATGGCGAGATCTGGATTGAAAGTGGCAGGATGGTCAGCAGCAAGCCGACGCCGTAGCTCAACTGCCTCCTCAATTGCTTTCATGGCATCCTCTCGCCGACCCAGATCAGATAAACAATTTGAGAGATTGTTGAGGGATATGGCGAGATTTGGATTGAAAGTGGCAGGATGGTCAGCAGCAAGCCCCCGATACAGCTTGACTGCCTCCTCAATCGCTTTCATGGCATCCTCTCGCCGACCCAGATCAGATAAACGAAGTGAGAGATTGTTGAGGGACATGGCGAGATCTGGATTGAAAGTGGCAGGATGGTCAGCAGCAAGCCGACGCCGTAGCTCAACTGCCTCCTCAATTGCTTTCATGGCATCCTCTCGCCGACCCAGGTCAGATAAACGAAGTGAGAGATTGTTGAGGGACATGGCGAGATCTGGATTGAAAGTGGCAGGATGGTCAGCAGCAAGCCGACGCCGTAACTCAACTGCCTCCTCAATCGCTTTCATGGCATCCTCTCGCCGACCCAGGTCAGATAAACGAAGTGAGAGATTGTTGAGGGACATGGCGAGATCTGGATTGAAAGTGGCAGGATGGTCAGCAGCAAGCCCCCGATACAGCTTGACTGCCTCCTCAATCGCTTTCATGGCATCCTCTCGCTGACCCAGATCGGATAAACGATTTGAGAGATTGTTGAGGAACATGGCGAGATTTGGATTGAAAGTGGTAGGATGGTCAGCAGCAAGCCCCCGATACAGCTTGACTGCCTCCTCAATCGCTTTCATGGCATCCTCTCGCCGACCCAGATCAAATAAACAAAGTGAGAGATTGTTGAGGGACCCAGCGAGATCTGGATTGAAAGTGGCAGGATGGTCAGCAGCAAGCCCCCGATACAGCTTGACCACCACCTCAATCGCTTTCATGGCATCCTCTCGCTGACCCAGATCGGATAAACGATTTGAGAGATTGTTGAGGGACATGGCGAGACCTGGATTGAAAGTGGCAGGATGGTCAGCAGCAAGCCCCCGATACAGCTTGAGTGCCTCCTCAATCGCTTTCATGGCATCCTCTCGCTGACCCAGATCGGATAAACAAAGTGAGAGATTGTTGAGGGACATGGCGAGATCTGGATTGAAAGCAGCAGGATGGTCAGCAGCAAGCCGACGCCATAGTTCCACTGACTCCTCGATTGCTTTCATGGCATCTACTCGGAGACCCATGTACCGAAATCGTGCAGAGAGCTGAAAGAGTGCTGCAGCTTGTTCGACATCGGAAGTAGATGTTACAAGTGTTGAACAAGTTCTCTGACCAAGATCATCACATTAGTTTGGACCAGGAGCATTCCAATTCACACTCTAACCTGCAACCATGTCCGTACTTTGAGCAAACTTTGAAATTCAAATTTCGCGTGCACAACTTCCATCCAGACTAAGAGCTGCTTCGACCAAAATATGCGCACTGCTTCGAGAAACATTTCCGTCGGCGGCCCTTCGATTTCGATGACGTGTTCCGCCCAGAATCTGCAAGCATACCATAGTACTTCCGAGATATTTGATTCCTCGATCTTGGGAATGCCTTCCATCTCAGGCATCCGCCCTGTCAAGTAACCGGTCCCCGGTATCTCGGGTTTCAACTGTTCGTTCATGACACGTAGACATAAGAATGCCAGTCTCCCACAATGCTCCTTTTCACTGACATAAAACCGTTTATGAGCTGGCGAGATTTGAGCCCGGCACGTTAGGAAATCTCGTAAAGAGAGATGTAAAAGTTGTATGGGACGGTTTTCATCATCCAAGCCAGTGAGCACCGAGCTGAGTGGACGCAGAACTTCATCAACTTCCAGAGTCGGTTTGTCGCAATGAAGGCACTGAAGAGCAGATATGGACAGTGGTGTCTTGACTGCCACGATTGCACCGACGACTAAATGGTATCCTTCTACAAAATCTCCGTCGCGCCAGTCGCAGGTGTTGAGGATTTCGGCATACAACTCGTCCATCTTTTCTTCCGCATTGAGACCTGACCGATCATTCTCGTATAGGAGCCTCCTGAGCTTCTTCTCCGGATACATAGTGGTGGACAAATAATTGCTGACTGTAGACGCCCATATAAATAAGCCCTCTGCCTTCACTGTAAAGTCCTTCCTTAATTGCGAATCAGGCCAATCTGCACACAAACGCTTCCGGGACGCAATAGATTGCAGCCTCTCCCGGGTATAGAGGGCAATATCCCTCTGATTGCTATCACCATGAATGTCGATCGATCTGCGTTGGACATGATTCGCGGCGGATAATTTCATGAAAATGTCGTCCGTTGGGCGAGAGGTGACGAATATGCGGAACGTCCCAGGAAGGTCGGGAACCTTGTTGCCCAGGATTTCGAGAGTCTCTAGATCGTAACCTTCATCCAGCGCATCGATGACTATGACAATAGGCCTGTCAATACGGTGCTTGTAGACTTGAAAAGGCTTGAGGATGAGTTCGTCAAACTGACGAGATTGTGACGCTGATGGAAGACTGGGATCATTTTCGAGGATGACGCTGATGTTTTCTGCAAGATCTTTCTGAAGTCTGGAAAGATCCCGTACGATCGTGCTGAAGAGCTTCTGAGGCCGACTTCTATCCAGGATGTCTCGATCGAAGAAGAAAGACGAGGCAAGCAACCCCTTCTGGTGGCAGTCACGAGCAACGGTATGTGCAATTGCACTCTTCCCACTGCCTGCTACATCAGCCAAGAAAAATATTTCTGCCGTCTTTGTCCTATCAGCTTCGTTGATCCATTTCCATATATCGTGGAAGAGGGTTGTGCGCGTGTCAGGCAAGCACGCAAGTCTTGGATTCCAGGAAGCACCGTCAACATATGGAAGAGTGCTCAGGGAATTGATGGACGCTATGTGGTAACGATAAGTTCGATTTGCGTGGAGCATGGTCGCCAAATTGACGTACAAAGCATTATACGATAATTGTGTTGATCGCCTCTGACGTCGTTAAACGTTGCACCTGTGGCGTTGACATGGTGCACATTCGATGTAAGACTGGGAGCGAGAGGTATGCCAACTGGATTGGTGGTAATATCTGCAATCTGTGAGAGTCGTTTCCCTCCCGTTCGAGTTCTAGACAAAATAACTCACTCCAGCAGCGCCCTCAGGTTCCGTAATCCTTGGGGTTCTTTCTTTTCCACGGCGCCTGTCAGAGACGTTCTTGAGCCATTTCAGCATTGGCATTGAGAGAAAGTTTCTCGGCTGTGCTGGAACCTCCCACTGGCAGGTGCTATCTGTAATTACGTAAGTGCACTTTCAGGATGGATCTCCCTAATTCTGTTGTAGGATTTACTGTGATCCCTGCCTTATACCCTTCGTCAACACACATATTTTACGCTCGTCCTCACGTTGTCTCCAAGAAAACCAATCATAAGCCTCTTCCGGAGGGCCGAACGCTTTTTCTAGTCAACATTCCCCCCGATGCCACTGAAAGAGAACTCGTTTTGTTCTTCAAACATTGCGGAACAGTAGAGCAAGTTATTTTCGACCATCGTGTCGGTGATCAGGATACCGGATTGAGCGAGAGCGAAAGCGAAGATGAAGGACAAAAAGAGGCAGAGACCGTCGACCACGACGACGAGATGGTGGGAGAGCATCCTCAGAAAAGGCGGAAGCTTATGAAAGACAACAAGACTCCACGACCAAAAGTATCCCCACTCCCAGGAAGGCTACTCCGAACGCTGAGAAAAACCGGCGGATCTGCACACATTGTCTTCCTCGACTCATCTTCAGTCGATCGTGTACTATCAACGGCTCATAAACCTCGACCGTGGCCGACGTCCACAGAGGAACCCTCTGGACTCGCACACTACATGGCACTTTACGACTCCGTTCGCCCTCCTCTAGACGCTGTCCGCGAGTACGCAGACTCTTCGATTGCTCTGTACGAGTATGAGCTCGCCAAGACCAAGCAAAAGTCAAAGTATCGCAAGGGTGATGCTATCGTTGACGAGGATGGGTTCACCCTTGTTACACGGGGCGGTGCATATGGGCAGACTCTGGGTGGCGGTGTTCGCGTTGCCAGCAAGAGATTCCAACAAGCAGGGCAGACTCGGAGGAATCGGACAAAGAAAAAGGCGAAGGAGAAGGAAGGGTTCTATTCTTTCCACAGGGCGGAGAAACAACGGAAGGGTAACTATGATGTTCAAAAACATCGATAGGAGGCTGATATATTATTGTCCATTACAGAACTCATGGAGTTGAAGAAGAATTGGGAAGCGGACAAGGCCAAGGTGGAAAAACTAAAGGAATCCAGGCAGTTCAAACCTTACTAGAAATCGGCTTCCTTGTGGTTTTGAAATCACAATTTCTTTTACAGGAAAAACTTTTGGCTTCGTTTGTCCTTGGATTGTGAAAGTGATCAACCAGGTTTATCAGATGAGTGGACGTACTCGTAGACTATAATACGGTTAATCTTTCAGTCATCACATGCGACGGGTATCCTGGTCGTTCGATTCCGTTCGCTTATTTTTCTCAGTTGGCTGACATTTCGCCATCACTCAGCGCCTCCTCCAGCAAGAACTTCAGTCGTCCAGGTCGCGCATTCGGCATTTTCCAAGTAACCAGCTGCGCATTTGCCAAGATTGGCTTGTTCCCCAGCCATCTCATGGCAAGCTTCAGATCGCACCACTATTTTTGTGATATCCTTGAACCATCAAAACTCCGATTTCGTCTCATGACGTTGATATTTTACTTTTTCTCAGTTCCTTTCTTCGTGAAACAGATTCCACTTCGGACATTTCCTATCAATGTTACGTCTTCCCGACGACGAACTCGTCAGGGAGTATGTTCTCGTCAAAACTTTGCATCGTGTAAAACCCTGAAACTGACGCCGTCGATAAGATACTTCTTTTCAAAGGATCGCATGCATTGTTAATCTCATTCGAATTCGTCACACGGTTCCCGAAACACAACGAGGCTTGGATAAATGGAGTTGTTTCACACAGTTGCAGTGGAGTCCTCGGAAACATCGTACCTCAGTCTTCCAGGATAAACGTTGGGATTTAGCAACTCGTTGGCAATGCCCGCTGCCGCTGTGGTTTGCCGGTGTGCCTTACTTCTTGGCTGGCGCACGAACCAATTTGAATATATTCAACGGGATTCTGCCGCCCCATGACGAAATTCGCATGGCGGAATAACCTTGATCCAGCCACGCGCCCATATCATCATTCTCCGACAAAGATATGTTTTAATGTGCAGCTGCGCTTGGCGACCAAATTCAGCTGGACGACGAAGATCGGGGCCTGGATTGACCGCGGCTAAAGAGCTTGTGTCTCGTCGGTGACTCGTTGGTTACGTAGAAAGTCTTCTGGTTCTTTCCGTGCTCGACACGTGTAGTATACGGCAGCCTGTCTGTACGTGAAGTCTGGGACAACGTGGAACGCTGACTACAGACATTACAGCGACATTTCGGTCAGTAATAACGGCATAAATAAATAATGGAATTGGCATTGATCGACAAACCATGTGTCTGCCACGAGGTCGCGCATCGGATCGCACTCTTTTTTTATTTTATTTTATTGCATGTTTGCTGCGACACTGACTAATCCTCTTACGGTAAACTGACTTCCTTTGCAGGTAATGCTAATATTCTTTTTCTTTTTTTCGGTTTTCGTCCGGTATATAAGTACCTTGGCTGCATGTTTTGCCTGACCCCCCCATCATGTCGTCCTCCCGCCTACCCCCCAGTGTAAGTCCCCTCCTGGCGCTGCTTTCGCTGTATCCTCATTTGCCCGCCAACAGCACGTTCAAGTTTTGGTAATCGGCGGAGGTCCTGCAGGAAGCTACGCCGCAGCCGCTCTTGCACGTGAAGGAATCGATGTTGCCGTCTTGGAGGCTGCAAAGTTTCCGAGGTCAGCACCACCTTTTCATTCAATTTCGTCGAATATACATTTGGTCGTTGTGATCGCCATCAGCTGATGGTGCCTTCTGTTCTCCCTCAGATATCATGTTGGCGAAAGCCTTATACCATCTATTCGGCATTACCTCAGGTTTATCGACGCGGAGGAAAAGTTATCAGAATACGGCTTTGTTAGAAAGGTTCGCTGTCCATTCGTGCTTATCGTCGCGGAAAAAGACCTCAATCATCGCACGCACACACACAACAGCCTGGATCTGCAATAAAATTTAACCAATTCAAGCGAGAAGGATGTGATTGTCTTGTATTCCTTCTTCGTGTACTTCGCTGATTCAGTTTGATCCCCAGATACGGACTTTGTAACATTGGGCCACAATAACAACGCATGGAACGTCGTATGTCGCATCTTTGTGCTATTTGAAACCCCATCCAACCTCATCGTATATCAGGTCCGCTCCGAATTTGACCAAATGCTTTTGAATCACGCCCAGGAATGCGGAGCATCCGTCTATGAACTTACCCGCGTCAACTCCATTCAGTTCTCCGCCACAGACCCTTCCAGGCCTTCGTCCGCTTCCTGGACCCACACCCTTTCCCCTGAATCCAGTTCAGAAGGTAGCGCACCAGAGTCTGTCGTTGGTACAACGTCCTTCACACATATTATCGATGCTTCCGGACGCGCAGGCATTCTTTCTACGTCATATCTGAAAAATCGCCACTTCAACGCCTCGCTGAAGAATATCGCAGTGTGGGGATATTGGCGGGGAGTCGGCACGTATGGCGTCGGGACCCCACGAGAGGGTGCACCTTGGTTTGAAGCATTGACGGGTGAGTTTCATTCCGTTTGCCGAGTACTAATTTAGGGTTGGGGTTTGGACCAGTCGGACCGACAGGAGGTTTCCTAAAACTTTAACCTTGATCGCTTCTTTCAAAGTTCTGGTATACTTAACTCAAAATTCTTCTAGACGAATCTGGCTGGGGATGGTTTATCCCTTTGCACAACGGCATCACTTCTGTTGGAATCGTGATGAATCAAAAGGTGTACAACAAAAAGTCTAAGAGAGAGCCACCTCCCTCCGCTCTGCTCTCTCGCGTGGTCGATGCTATTTCTTCGCAAGATAACACACCAATATCGGCCTTGATGATCCGCTACCTTTCCAATCTCTCCCTCGCTCCTGGTATACTCAAACTCATCGGCTCTGGTGTCTTGGTATCGAAAGATTTGGCGGATAGCAGGTCAGCTGAACCTGTCATAAGGTCGGCGTCTGATTTCAGCTATTCAGCCCAACATTATGCTGGAAACGGCTACCGGATCGTTGGAGATGCAGGAGGTGAATCTACCTTTTTTTTTTGACACCTCTGAGGCTGCTAATCGTCGAATGCTTCTTCACATATCATTATCAAGCATTTATTGACCCGTTTTTCTCCTCTGGTGTGCACCTTGCACTCACGTCGGCACTGTCTGCTGCTTCTACCATCTGCGCTTCTCTTCGCGCGGACTGTTCCGAGAAGGAAGCAGCGGACTGGCATACGAAGAGGGTGTCCACCAGTTATACTAGGTAAGACATCGTCCAAACCATTTATCAATCCTTTTTCTTATCTCGTTTGTGTGCAGGTTTCAAGTCGTTGTTCTCAGTGCGTATAAGCAGATACGAGCACAATGTGACAACGTCCTCTCTGATATCAATGAAGATAATTATGACCGAGCATTTTCACTCCTTAGACCTGGTGAGCGTTTCGTCGTTATAATCACCGGCTTTTCAATCTTATCCATTATCAAAAAGTAATCCAAGGGGCTTCCGATATGGGCGCCCGCCTTTCCGAAACAGAGCTCCAAAAGTCTCTTGACTTCTGCGTCAATTTTTTCAATCCGACGTCGCCCGAGCAACATGAACACGTTTCTCAAGTGAAGCACCTGGGGGTGCCCACCCAGATGGGCGCACCAAGTCGCTCGGCGAGCGTGTCGTCGATCCCACCACCACCACCACCACCGAAGGATGCAATCCGAAGCCGCGAGGAGATGGTGTTGGAGAAACGGCGGCAAGCACGACGACAGGAGGAGGACGAGAGTCAGGGGTACTACACACCGCCAAAGACAGGACTTGGCAGACGAAGTGTGCCAGCGCACTTACTTGCGGTTGTTGAAGGGCGTCCGAGCCGGAGGAGGAGTATGAGCACAGGTGATGTGGAGGAACTGAGTAGCACGGCGCGGAGAAGAGGTGAGGCCCTGTTGGACGTGGCGACGTTTGCGGCGGAAGAAGATCCACTTGCGGATAGCATTGATCGCGAGTTGAGGAAGCTGGAACGGAGTCCGAGTAAAAAAAGCGTGCGTATTTGTTGTTGATCAAAGACATTAACGAGTGAGCTGAGTCTTTTCGTTTAGAAATACCTAGCGAGGGAGCAGGAGGGCATGATATACGCATCCTCTGACGCTGATCGGATATCGCATATGGATAGCGCTGGTGATGTTGATGGTGGGAAGGCATGGCGCACTGTTCGAAGACCATCAGACATGGTTTGTGCCGAACATTGTCTGGTGCTATTTTTCCTATATTTTCTTCCCAGAATGAGTATTCGAAGCAAATCAAAGAGTTTCGGGCTCAAGAGAAGCCTGGCAAAGCTCATGGCAAAGTATTCGGCAGGGGTAAGTGTATTCCATGATTTATGGCAACGGGGGCTCATAGTTGCATCTCCTACAGTGCTGGGCATCAAGGCTATGAATGTACCCCTACCGCAGAACCCAACAACGGTTTCGTGCACACTAAACAATGGCATCCATTTTGTTACTACGTCTGAGTGTCGTTTTGGGCCAGACTGTAGCGTCGAGCAAGAGTTCGAGTTGTACGTTGCTTTTGTTATGTGCTTTCTTTCCCTGCTGACCAAAATATAATCCAGAACACAATAAGCTAGAGTTCACGCTGACTCTCAAAGTACGGCGTGATCGTCACATTATCGCGCAGTTTAAGGCCCTCTCGCATTCACTACCTGCACCCGCACCCGCACCACCCAAAGGGGGTATGCGAAGCTTCTTTTCCTCCCCCAAAAAATCATCTAAAGACAAAACCCCACCTCAACCTCCACAACGTCTCCCAGAAAACCTCGCTCGATACCTCAAACCAGACGCTACGCTCGCCCGTGCTTTCATTTCGTTTAAAGACATCGCGGGCCGGTGCGACACACGATTGTTCGAGACTAGTTACCCGCTGATTGGACAGCGGACGGAGGTGGGGAATGCGGTGTCAACGCTGCAGGTTGAAAAATCGTGCTGCAGTTATTCAGGCTTCCGCCATTGCCAGGGATCTCGCCCAGTCAGCTGCCGCAGAGCTTGGAGGAGTGCCATCGAGGACTGCGACATATTAATTGGCACAAGGTGACGTATTTCGAGGGGACGTTGACGCAGAATGGGGGTGATTGTACCGTAGGAGAGATTTGTTTGTTCTTGTAGAATGCATGCTGAAGATGGTATTGCACCGTTAGTCGTGGAGACGTCGGCAACTACGAGTCATTGGCGCGAATCTGGTTGCTTTTAACGACGTCACGAGGAAAGTGACAGCCGCTATTGATCTCAGGAAGGCCATTGCCATCGAAGACGACCAGGATGTGCGAGAAATTTTGCTCAGCCCTTCATCCCAAAGTACATCCCGAAGCCGATTTATTGATGAATATGACGGCCTTTATGGAGTTGAGCGGTCGTTCCGTTTGATCTTCCCACAGGACCAAGAAATCCTTTTTTTTGCGGACAATGATGAAGAAAAAGCAAAATGGTGAGTACGAAAGAAAAGTGGTCAGACTGGATGCTAATCAAATCCAACGTTCTGTGCTACAGGCTGGAGGTTCTCCGTGCTCTTGTTGGACACATTCCACCTCACCCACTATTGTTGTAAGATCCGAGAGCGAGCAGCAAATGCTCGAAGGTGAACATTTTTAGTATTTTTTATTGTTCTTACTGCACATATTAGCTTACTGGATGTATTCGGTACACTATGCGTTTGCTACGGGCCCAGCCAAACGCCCCGTTCACCCATCATCTCGCAACGATTATTACAACACCCACTTTGGGCCGAACTCTTGTGGCAGAGGCAAGATGAACTGTCCAAGCGATCTCAAGCCTAGCCATGACGATAGTTGGAGCATCTGTCCTGGACTCTTTCACCTGTACTTGACTCAGGGCCGCATTCTCACCTTATTATCTATTATCGGGCCCTTCGTGTTGTGCTACCCATTTGTATATACGTCGCAGTAATAAAGGGCCATGTTGTCATCGACGGCGAAATCGTTCTGGTTACATGAAAGAATATGTTGGGATATATGATTTGAATAGGCGACTGCCTGAGCACCGGTCATACTTGATGTGTCGGAAACACACTCTCGTGGATACCACTCGGAAAAGCCAACTCTGTTCCCTGTTCAAAATTTTCCTTGCTGTGTTACTCCTTATCCTTATGGCAATTGCGTAGATATGTGCCCATGTTCCTATCTCTATATCCCGTCGGTCAGTAGATTTGAGAGGGTCCTTTACCCATAGTCTTGGGGTCTGCGAACAAACTCTCCAATGTACGAATATCGGTTTGTACCCTCTTCAGGTAGAAATTAATGCTCTTAATAACGTTGGGCACGTCAACACCGCTCGGAATCGTAGCAGTGAACTCTCTCAGATCTGCTGAAAACCTGACCAAGACCAGTAGCGCCTGATTAGCGTGAAAGCAGAACAGAGGCACAAAACAAGGGACCTACCCTCCTGTTGCAAAGTCTACGTTACGTTTAGCTTCCCATTTGTTAGCCTCTCCTAATAACTTGAGGACGTCTTCAGCAGCGGCGTG
The DNA here is from genome assembly GCA_963555575.2 of Hygrocybe coccinea. NCBI lineage: Eukaryota > Fungi > Basidiomycota > Agaricomycetes > Agaricales > Hygrophoraceae > Hygrocybe > Hygrocybe coccinea. The sequence goes on along the minus strand of OY741988.2, from coordinate 2,962,724 downwards.
CAGTCGAACCCTTTCAGCTTCTGATAACCCATGATGAAATAATCTAGGAGAAGGACCATCACTCGGGATCAGACTCGGAAAGTATTCTTTGAGGCGCAAAGGCAGGAGGTACGAATTTGGGCTAGTCCACAACTGGTAGATGTCCTTCAACAGAGTGAATATATAAGACTTGAGGAAAGAGGTTTCTCGATGGGTACTTACAAGTCTACAAAGGGCGAATATGGCCAGTATATAGATTGAACGTCGGTCCTCAATACACTTGTCATCTCCAAGACCTCTGAGTAGGTTCTGCTCCTCCTGAGTCAGGGGTGCTTGTTGGTCTTGTTGGTATAATGGGAGTGCGGCTCTAGCTTGCTTAATGGCCTCCTGATGGTAGAGTTCTACGTTTGATAACAGGTCCAAAAGGTCAGGGATCTGGTTCAACAGAAAATCTGGATATAGGATATTTTTGATTGCGTAGCACAGAACGCCATCGGGAAAACGTGGACGGTATGACATGGGATTATAAATGATTAGCAGATAAATAATTCGAATAATATATATAACTATTATACATTGTCTGGTAATGGAAGATATAGGACAGTCGAGTTTGCAGAAACTGCAAAGTGTGCCAGAATGAATGAAATGACTATGTGGTGCAAGACTTGCCAAAATTTGCCAAATATGTGAGTCTGGTAGCTCTCATCATACCTAGCAGAATTAGATACCTGGTAGGATACATCTGAATTACAATACTTGCTTGGATGGACATGAAACTGAAATATATATCTACATTTATAAGAGACAGTAGAGTTTGCCGAAATGGCCGAGTCTGCCAGACTGAGCGAAATGACAATGTAATACAAGAGTCACAGGTAGCGGTCAGCATATCAAGCATGGCAGGTGTGATAGGATCTACCTAAACGGGAGTACTTGCCCAGATCAACAAGGAGGGCATCAAACACAAATATCTATCTGCATTTATAAAGGACAGTAGAGTTTGCAGAAACCGCGGGGGCCGCCGGATGGAGCAAAATGACAATGTAATGCAAGAGTCACAGGTAGCGCTCAGCATATCAAGCATGACAGGTGTGATAGGATCTACCTGAATGGTGGTGCTTGCCCAGATCAACAAGGAAAACATGGGTCTGAAGGTAGTACCTACCCAGATAATATCATGTAGCATTGTTCAAGGATATAAGCTTGATAGGGCTGATAAAAAGCACGAAAGCTGTCAGAGGTTGCCTTATATGTAAGAATGGTCAATTTGATCAGATACATCAATATGACATTACTTGTCCCGAAATATCAGAATGGTGGCTTGGAGCAGTTGGCACCAGAATGAGAGATATGGATAAGTTGGCACCAGGCTTACTGTTGTAGGTATTGTGCGATACGAACCAAGCCAGTTCGGGAGAATATTGTCAGAAGCTTCCTGAATTACAGCAATTGTCTGAGTGGCACCGTAGATGAATAAATGGGATCACTCTGATGTAGGCCAAATATGTGATCATTAATGATGGACCGTGACAGATGTTACTACAGCGCAAATCTAAATCTAATGGTACCGCAACTTCACAGTTACGGTACAGTTACGTTAGCCCGGCCCTATCCCACTCTGAGGTGCTAGTTCGGATGCAGCAGCCGCTTTTCTCTGAGCCCTTTTCTCCTTGATCTTCGCAAGAGCGCTATTCTTGGCAACCGGCCGTTGAGCCGAGGCATAACTTGGAAATATATGGCTGGTGGCCGACGGGCTTGTCATAGATCCAACTGCACAGTTGTCAACCTACGCACTGATTCCACCACACCATGAGGTCGTTGACCTCTTCCTTCTCTTCAACGTCCTCGAATAGTTCCAATATGCTGCTGTAGAAGCGTTCGGAGTCGGTTACCGTGTCTGACCACGAAAAAACTGCAGAGGAGCTGAGGGTGAACCGAGTCTGGAGCGAATTATGTAGCAGGTGATAGAATAACAGAGGCAGGACCAGACAGACCTGAGTCGCAATGTAAGCAATTGAAGCTGGGGTGACACCTGTCATGCCATGGATTCGTGCATTCCCAGATCGTGTAGCCTTGTTCTCCTTGTCGACGGAACTTGGCGACGTGAATACATGCTTATATGCCTACAATGAGTTGGTAGATAACAGAGCAACAAAACAGAGGACAAAATACAACACACTGAGACGAGGATTGGACTTCTGAACAAGCCCTTCCATGGGTCCTCCGGATCATAGTCGTAACCGGCATATAGGAAGACGGGCCATTGGTCACCTGCAACTACCATCTCTCCACTTCGCAGCTTCTCTTTAGCTCTGTATAAATCAGAGTGAGGAAACGAAGGATAGATCGGATAACTCACTCAGCATTTGTCCAATCCAAGCCTGCAGGACAGAGCAGCGCGCCTGTACGTTCATGGTGGAAACCGCGATCCATCTTGATGTTGCGTCCGAGAGGTGGGCTGAGCGTTTGGCCTCGAGGCGTTATCCAATCCAATATGGGACCCTTGAGACTTTTCGTGTCATCAGATCGGGCGCTTGACACCCCTTTTTGTATCTAAGGACGAAAGCTTTGATCAGCGATAGAAGGGTCCTCAGGCACTTGGCTGGACGTACCATTTCAGCTATACTCCCCATATCTTCCCCGTCGCCGCTCATGAGGCGCTGCTCGAGACCTGGGATCATCTGCAACAACGCCTTGAAAACTTGGTGCTCCCTTCTCTGCCTGTTAGACGATGAGCAGGTGTGCGCGGTGAAATTAGGTCAGGGATTCAAGGATGGAAAGGACGCACTCGGAAGTAAAAGCTTCATCTGGCTCTTCCGCCAGTTCTCCTACCCGCAATAGACCGTTTGTGAGAAGCGCTGAAACACTGCATAATGCATGCACGGTCCGGCCGAAGTGGCAGCCATGATGGACTAACGGATTAGCGAGGCAGCTGTAAAGAGGAAGAGGGGTGAGTTTGCAAAAAGGTTTGAAAATTACGAACTGACGGGCATTTTTTGGGTCCTAGTGTAAGGGCGCCCGCCCTCTTATGGCTTGTAATAGTGCGGGTGTCCTCCACCTCAGACATCGGTCCAGGAAGAATTAAAAGAAGGGAGGGAATTTGCGAGTCGACAATACTGCCAGAGTTTAGTGAATATATGCGGCAAAGCTCTCAGGCACAAAGGCCTCTGACTCGGGATGAGTCAGTCTGACTCGACGCTGACTCGACGCTGACTCGAAATGACTCCACCAAGTTGGACCTAGTCTGAGAGACCTACTAGTAGTACTGAGAGTTGGAAAGGTATAAATACATAAGTTGACGGTGCCGGTGTGTAGTACCCACCGCGTTCTGTGACTCATGCCTTTGATCCTGAGTAACCCTAACATTTATCTCCATCAAATCCGCATGACAACCAATGCTGTCCTCCAATTCGATCACAATAAGGGCTATGGGCTGACGGTTTGGAAATGGTGCGTCCTCAGGATGCTCTTCGTTATCTTGCTAGAATGCTGGAGCTGATTCTGGATAGGCCAATAAACGCAGACGGCGGACGAGTCCCACCCTCGGAGTTGCTTAATCACCGCCTTTCTCATAGGTTCCACGGTCCATGCTGCATTTGCCCAGTGGCCGGAGTCTTAGCCCGTGACCGGTCCCAATTTATTGAAGCAGCTATCTTGATGGTCAGGGAAGGTCGCCTTGCTGGACAGTATGTCGCTTGTTGTGCGTGTGGTAGGTGTGGATATATGGGTGAGTTTCAGCACGTTTCAACTTCAGAAAGAAATACTGACCTGGAGTGGAAGTCCACATTGAACAGCTATACGGCAAGATGGGTGTTCCGGTGCAGTCCTATTCATTGAGAGGTTGGCGTTTCAATGTTGAACAAGTTATTGTTGTTAACATTCCGATGCAATACAGATCCGGGAGAACCCTGCCCGCCCGCGCATGAACAATGGGTCAGTAACGATGCCGAACCGAATCAGAATGGAGAATCCTCAAAGTGTCGTCTCCGACGGTCATATGCATTGACTGATGAATCTTTTTATTTACCAAGTCAGTTAGCTAGACGCTGAATAACTGAACCAGACATCAACCTAAATAATTCTACGTCCGTAGACATTCCTTCGCCCCGGAAACCAGCGCGCAGTCGTCACATTCAGTCGAAATCACCTGAATTACTCCAGCTATTGCAACTCAATTCTCCAGTTCGTCCAGGTTTGAAGGAATCCGGCTTTAACGCCTTGTTTGCCCGGTGCGCTTGTGGATTGATCATGACACGAAAGGCTTTCAAGAATCATTACTGCCCGAACGAGAATGCCTTGACGCTGGATCCCGACGTCATTGAAATTACCGATAGCGATAGTGATTAACTGGGCTTTGGTGATGGCGATGGCGCCGGAACTTTGTTTTCGTTTTGTTTCCCAATTTCGTGCAATGATATCTTAACAACACCGTACATTATAAGCATGACCACCAATGGTACAGACCTCTTAAATAGGAACATAAGCCTGGTCAGGCATGTAGCATAGAAAGCGAGTGGATGCTGGTGCAATACAAATATGTATGGACAAATGACAATGCTACAATAGTAGCGAAAAAATGAAGGCTATAATTTGTTGATGACTGCAAGTCGTTCTTTCAACACCACGGCGAAAGGCTCCTGTGGTGTGTCAGGAATTGTGAGGATGCACATCCCCTCAAGGCTCATTTTATCAACCAGAAGAACATCACCAGTAATCGAGTCACCCTTAATCACAACCACTAGCTCCTTGGGGCCTGCCGGATGCACAGGGAGGAGAAACTGGATTGGTATATTCCTGTGCACAGTCGATAAGCGATTACGCATTTGAATATCAACGTGTGTTCGACTTTCCCCACTGGATGAGGGTAGGGTGAATCCAAGTCGACCAGTGAGGGTGCCGCCAGCCCAATCTTTAGTAAAGGTGACCATGATCTTTAAAGGGCGAAGCTGGTGATTTGCAAGCCAAAGGCCTGGATCAGCTACAAAGAAGTCAGATAGATAATGCAGTAGATTGGCAGCATAGCATACTTTCCACCTGGTCATCTGGCCTTCCAGGCGTCTGTGACGATGGATCCCAAGCAGGAGTGAGTGGTTCTGTGAACATGTCGGCTGGGATAGGGGTAGATGGCGTAAGGGGGGTGGTTGAAAGAGGAATGGGTGGTCGCATGGGCCCGCTGGTTTCGGATCTGCTAGCTTCAACGATGGGAATTGGGCATTCTTGCAATCGCCGCAGCGCACCATCAGGTCTGCTGCATATTAGTTCCGTGTAATGCAACATGAGAGGATGAGACTCACTCCAGCACTGTTAATTGCTGAAATTTGAATGTGGATTTTCGCACCGTGGCTTCCAATTCCACTACGGCGACCCCTCGGAAGCGATTCATATCTTTGATGATGCCCCGGTAGTCCTTGCAGGGTCCTTGAACTACAACGACGGGCTGGCTGACTAGTGGATCCTTAGGGTCCTGCCGTACAACCTGTGTGCTGGTGCTAGGAACTGCGTCCGATCCTTCCTGGTGGAAATCAAGGTCTCTGACGAGGACCTTTACCTGTGAAAGGTGTATGAGGGGAGTAAAATTTGGGCAATGAATGGGAATGGATTTACCTCCTTGGCGGAGGAGGGCTCATGAAATGTGATGACAGAATTCTGGCAAGAAACCACCCAGCCTGTCTTTCCGAACTCCTGTCCTGACCTGACTTTGACGAAGTCGCCGGGCCGAAAGTGCCTCATGATGTGGATGGCAAGGACGTCAAGGACGTTTTCAGACGCACCCACCTCACTGGGAAGAACCTGGATGACAGCACCGCTAATAGCATGCACCTTACCAACAACTCCTGCCCATCTACCCGCAGCGACTTCCACTCGATCTCCAGCTCTTAGAGAAGAATTGGAAATTTGGTTAAAAGCACAGGAGAGGTCACTCGACGGAACACCCCCACTTGCACGGAATTCCAGCAACTTGGCAACCTTCGGTGCGGCCAGTTCCTGAACGAAGTCCTCCAAAAGGACTTGTTTCTCGAGAAGGCCGTTCTTGTATGTTTCTTCTTGAAATTTCCAATGCTGGTTGCATTTCTCGACCGAATCTGGCCCGTACGCCTTGGCAACATCATCTCGGTCAAATAGACGCTGGGGGGGTCGTTTTTCCCAGGCCGCACCCTTCCGCTTTTTGCCATCTAATCGCAGTCGAGGGATGAGAACTATCTTGGCGGATATATGATTCTTAACGTCCAGAACATAGGCCAGATCCCCACGGTATAGGCCCGATGCAATCCGGACCCAGCTCCCGACTTGGGGACTGAAAAAGGACACAGAAAGAGTGAGTAATGACATTGCCTCCTCGATGGGAATGCGGACAATGTCTCGTAAAAAGATACCAGCCTGAGTACGGCAGGCTTCACAAACATCCCGTTCGGATTTCGCCTCGATATAGATTTTGCCAGGAAGGGATGGCCGAGTGAATGCAGGAAGTATTTTCGATGAGGAGTTCAACAGCAAATGATAAATGATGTTTTGTTCTTCCATGTGCTGTCGAGATAACATCAGTACGATGGGACAACAGGGGAAACCGTACATACGCGGGCTGGTATCATCCAGAGCGGGGCATCGTATATGGTCGGCAGCAGCGCAACCTGGGGCACATCCATTTCTGGGATATAACGTTGGGCACGCGGTCCATACTTTTCGGTGAATTCTTGGGCGATGCGAGCTAGGTCAGCTAGGTCATCTGGAAGTCCAAGTGGTCGACAAGAAAAAAAAGATTCTTCGCCCGACGGGGCCTGTAAATTCTCGTTTGCAACTGGAACCAAGTAAGTTAGCTGGTTGCAATGCTTGCGAGTGATCACCTACGAAGCTCGCTTTCGCTTGCTTCATTGTCCGAGTCATTGTCCGAGTCATTTTCCGAGTTGGCCACTGCTTCAATATCTATATAACGGTTCTGTCCAGTGCACCTGATCAATTTGGAACTCTACACTGAAGCCAAAGCGTGACTTACATCGACTCTGGCCTTTTTTCTCATTTTACACGAGTATCATAATTGAATTCCAACGTCTATTTGATTGCAGGATAATTTAGGGCCGGTTCATTGTTCACAAATCCATCCCCGGATATATGTTGCTGTGATTTCGCACACAGCGTGGGCACGGCAAGCAACAACTGTATTTTTGCGAGCTCCGACGGGTAGTGTTTTCCACACTCATGGCTACTAGTCTAAAATGCAGATAGAGAGTGGATTTGAACCACCAACGACAAATTCTCTACGGCCGCATCTAGCAATTCCTCATCTCTACTCCCATTACCACTTATGGCATCCCTGCCTGCCTGTGCCCTCTGGTAGTGTGATGTATGATCTCTTCCGTCAAAAATACGCTAATATGTGTGAGATGCTCAACATCAGCGTCTTTGGGCATTCAATTTGACTGGCGATAAATCAGGGCCGTACTCACCTACACTGCCATCCTCTCCACGGATGAACCGTCCTGGAATGCAGGCACACTTGATGCGATCACATGCGTAACCCACTTTAGTCTCCGAAGAACACTCGTCTGTCCAGCGCACGTAGAACAATTCGACCTCGGCTGTCCAGAATTGGAACTGGCAGGATGAGGATTGGGCGTCGCAGCTGAACGTCACCTGAGGGGGCTGATCCGGAAGCATGTCCAAAATCTTGCGATCTAGGGAGGAAATGAGAAAATGAACAAGGCACTTGTACATCTGGTGATTATTGAAGACAGTTTCTCCGCCCTTGTAACAGGTCATGTCGGCCGACTCAACGTCTCCGTCGTCAAGGGGAGATATTCCGGCGGCCGAAGGAAAGCCAAAGTACGAGTCATCCGTTTTACAAACTGTCCCACCAACATCGTCGAGAATTGGGTATTGTTGAGGGAAAGGGTATTCACTGTTGCAATTGATTCCGCCCCAACCTCGCAACCTTGGTCTCCATCAGTGAGTGAGTCTCATTCTGCGGGCAAGGTATGAGTAGGTCAAAGTATAGAACAATGAAAAAGTACGTGGGATCAGATGATCGACCCCTCCCCATCCTTGCATTGTCCATCATAAGGATCACAATTACCAAACTGCCCACAAACAAATCTGGGTAGCAGAAAGTTGAAACGCGGCCGGCATTTATCTGAAGGGATGCGGTAAATCAGAGCATATTTAGTGAGTTAGGTTGCCAACGCAAATGGAAGCCACCTTCTGTCGTTATCAGAGCGGAAGGCTGGGGCAGACGTAAGTTGACGCTGAGGTTGCAGAGGAATTCAAAATCCGAGAACTTGCAGAGTGTTGGTAAGTCGATACCTGGCTTATATCCCGAGAGGTATTGCCGCTTCCATATCTCTGTGCAAGACATGGCGATGTCGCTAATAAAACCAGTGGAACTGCATGAAACATCGGAATGGGAAATGACTGGACTGTGATGAAGACCGTTGCTGCGCGTTGCCAGAGCACTGTGTCAATCAAACTTGAAGCTTGAAGTTGCAGGGAAAGCGTGACTTTATTAGCAAATTAACTTTTATTTTGAGATTGTTCAGGGCCGGTTCCAAGTGGCCCAGAACCGGCCCTAAACAATCTCGAAATAAAAATTCGTACTGTGACAGCGTTTTACTCCTTCCAGCGGTACTATAGTCAGTGTATATATATATATAAGTGCTAAGTACTAGTAGTACTAGCCTGAGCCTACTGTAATAGTCCGAAAACTCTGGGCGACAACTCTTCTTGAACTTCAAAACTTGAAGTTGTTCAGCGGATCCAACAACTTCAAGTTCAACTTGAAGTTGATAACTGATTAAAATGACCAAGAGCACTAAAGGCAAAAGAGCAGTAAGTCTTTATAAATGTGTGCTTCTGTAGGTTACTTACATAGCTATCATGATAGGCTCTGGCTGGGGGTTCTGAGAGACGGATCCATAACACAAGAAGTGGGGCAATACCACTACCAGCCCGAAAACAGAATGTCGTACCACCGGTGCGCAGTCAGCGGACCCCTCGATTCTCTAACGACCAAGTCAGACGAATTAAGTTTGCAAAGTTGGTTGATCTGGAAGCAAAATTTTTTGAGAAGCGTGCAGGCTGGTTCGGTGATTTTTTGGATAAGGACGGGAGTGAGCATTTCCGGTTCCTCAAGTCTTTACTCCCATTGTAAAAAAAATGATTAGATACAGTTGTTTGTAAGGGAATTCGGTTAGCAGACTTGCGAGAACGAGCGATTACGAGCGAATGCATTCAAAAGGCACAACAACGCTTCGAAGAAATGCAAGCGTTAAATTGGCCATCTTGTGGCACTTCCCAGAGGTGGGTAGAAGACATCGAGGATGAGCCTGAATGGCTGGTGATATATGCAGGAGAGCGTACGGAAAATGGACGTAAGATCAAGGATGGGTTCAATGTAAGTTTGTCAGGCCTGATGGTGATATTTGTGACAATGAGATTGCAGGAAAAGGAGGTCCAATTTATGCTGGAAGCAGCGCAAGATTTGTTTGTTGAGAATCCACCGGTTTGTCTGGAGGTGGGGGAAGACCAGCGACATAAGGCATCAGCAAACTATCCATTCCTCGATTACGATATACTCTCAGATGAGGAAGATGATATGGGAAACAAAGATAAGTAATAAGTGTTATGTTTCAATGTCTCTGGCTGAATCATTTCTGCACAGCTAACCAATAAGAGCACCAAGGATCCATTCTCCCCTGATGCCCATGAACCAATAGGGCTCAGGCATGATGTACAGTCTTGGTATGAACTGGCTCATGAAGTAAGTTTTGTTATCTTTGATCTTTGATACTTTCTCAAGGTAATTCAGGAAAAGGGGCTTGTTCCCTCTGCCGATCTCCTGGGCACCCATAGTGCCCAAAGATTAAAATCCTCCCGTCATTACTTACAAGCGACAGAGAAACAGACTTCATACCTCAACAAGATATTGGAACGACTATGTCCCAAGGAATGGAACCGCCTGCAGCGTGCTCAAAAGGCTGGCCGCTGGTACCAAGATATCAGCCAGTCTTGCTTCTTGGGTACTGCTACGATCTGGAAACTTCAGGTCGACGTCCACATTGATCAGAAGGATTTTGAATTGAGCGTCATGACCTGTGGAGGCAATTTTGTTGGTGGTCGTATATATCTACCGGACTTGGATTTGTGCCTAACGCAAGTGCCTAACCCTTTTGAATATCTTTTTGGCTGACTGACAACACTAGGTACAACCCTGGTGATATTGTTATCATCAGATCACCGTATTTATTCCATGCAATTGGGAAGTGGGACCCTGGCCCCATGTTGCCTGGACACACCTGCACACCAGGTCGTGTTTCTTGGGTTTATTTTACGCATCATGATGTAGTTTTGGCGTTGGAGGGAAAGCCCAAGGACTGGGTGATTCAGGGACAACAAACAAAAAATGCGGTTGGCTAGCTTATGACCATCCTTACGCAATTGTATATATGTTGGTGTCCCCATGACTAAAAAGATACTACGCTGAACATTTATACTTGTATGTCAAAATATCAAGAACTGTTGAGGATTTGCCACCGCAAATGCACTGTTGTTGGCAGCCGCACACCTTTACCTTGGCCATCTATTGTTGCAGCGTCACATTGTTCTAACAATGGCATCGGGAAACCACATGACACTGTCATCACAGGACCCCGGCGAGCTCTCCAAGAGCTCCGATCCCGAATCCCGGAATTTGGGCATCCAAAAAATATGTTACATCCCGAAATTCCCAGAAAAAAGCTCGGTTTTGCTTTGATCTTATGTACCAAACCGGAATCTGGGACCCATTGTGAGATGTCCGATCCAAATTTCCCGGAAAATGGGTGGCCGATGACAATTTACCCATGGCCATCCATGCTGTGGACCGCACATTATTGCTTTAAGATAAATTGTATTCGTTGTAGATATTAAATCCCCCTTGATTCCTACACTCGAAACTGACATGGAAAATCATCTACAACCACCACCTGACGACAAGGTCATATCCCCTCAAACACACTTTTTGTTGATGTCTATTCTGGTCCCATTACTCTATATCAAGGGAGGTGGGATGAGAGTTACACACGATTTTGTACCGGAATGCGACAACGTTGAAAAACTTTCTCGCATGGTTGTGCAGGTCTTCGTGAAGTATGCACATTGGTGCACACCATTAATCTGCAAGCCCAGCGGGTACTTAATGGAGACGCCAAGTTTCCTCTACCTGCGCTCGGAGAATCTAGTTACTGCACTTGATCACCTCCTCTCAAGGCCTTTCGAAAGCGCAACCGTTGCTACGGGACACGGAATGGAACTTTTGACACCGAACGAGGATTTGCCCCAGATTTTGAAGGAGGTGGATGCACTTGGGATGAAGATATTGGCCGTTGTGAAAGAAGGTGAATCGTCACAAACGTGCTCTCGTAGAAGGCAAGGATTCGCCGGAGGTACCTACCGCCAAACGGGTAAAATTTTCCATTACTTAGTATTTTTTTATGTATGTTACATGTCAAAAATCCCAGAAAATGGGCCCTCCCGTGGTGATGTTACATGAAAATCCCAGAAAATGCGACAAATCTGGGGGGAAAAATTCCCGGAATCAGGCAATTCCTGGATCAAACCTCTGGGGGGGTTCGCCAGGGTCCTGTCATCACACGTTCGCCGCGGCGTTGTTCAGAACTCCTTACAATCTGCGGAGGGTAGGAGAGGAGATCGACGAAAGATAGTTGACTCGCAAGGGCTCCTCGTCGTCGCTCAACCCCAGTGAAAATTGACATGATTTGGCCCGATATGTCCAGATAACTGCTGACTCCGCCTGAATTTTCTGATATAAATCTGTTCGAGGTGATATACAAGACTATTCTGGGTAGGACCACTACCTAATCTGGATCGGGACTTAGCCAAAAAATTTCGAGCGAGTGAAAGATTGCAAGCATGAGAGCATGTGAGTCAGTGAGTGCAAAGCCAACAGAATTTCGCCACACCTCGCGACGGAGTTCCAAAATCAGCTTAGATTTGCTTCGTGTGCGTCATCACTCTTGTCTTCGCACCACGATGTCGTCCATCCCCTAGCAGCGCTACCTGGCTTTCTCAGTCCAACAGCCCGACCCTTGTGCTCAACTTGTCCCATGTATGAATGTATTCAACATTTGGGGCAGGCTTACTTACGATTTCATGCTACAGGGATAATTTATGATAATGGGTATGGTGCGTGCATATATGCTCATGTATATGATTAGTTTTAGTGATCCACCGGTTTTCTCACTCACACGTAGTCACAGATCCTCAAACAGGAACTTTTGCATTCGAAATACCAGGAGATAGCAATGAAAATGGTACGCAATGCATGGTCCTCTTGCATACTATGTACTGACACTCTGACTCACTCAGAAACGACTTTGTAATCCTATCGTGCTGGCGAGGTATGTTCTCCAGCTGCCGGTGTGGACAACGCTGACCAATATGATTGCCAAGATCACAGCGGACGGACTTGTACTACGCATCGGAGGCACCAGTGATGGACTTGAGCAGGAAATGGGGTGGGAATCGAGAGGAATTGAGAAACTGTAGTGTATTCAATGCAAATCAATATTAATCAATGTCAATCAGTGAAATTGAAAGGCAAAGAATATACAGGAAATCGAATAAAGTTGAATACATGTCTATAATATCATAGCAATTCAGCCAGGCTCAGTCAGATAAGAAACAATCGAGTGCATGCTCATTTTTTCTACTGCCTCTGATTCTTTCCGGTGTCATCAGTCGGACTCGGCCAGTATCATTACAAATCCTGTCGATTTTCACTGGGGCTCAACAGTTGAGGTAACGCCAGCAATTGAGGTACTGTAAGTGGCACCAGCAAGTGAATGCAAAAACCGGACACCGATTGCAGCCTTATTGCGTTTGCACTTTGCAGCGAGTGTTCCCATCATGGGGTCATTGACCCTCTGGAAACCAGCCCAGCAGAACGGAGCCCTCTAAACCATCCCGCCAAGGCGTTGCCTACGGTGGGTGGCTGCGAAGAAAATACGCGGACGGCAGGAAGGGTGGACAGTTGGGGGTCGGATTTTGGACTTCGGATGACACGCCGGGGAAGGCTCGAGAGCGGCGATGGATGGTATTTGACTCGTAAGGGCTCGTCGTCGTCGCGCCAGCCATTGAATGTGACAGTACCAGATGAATTGACGGAAAGACTCCCATGAGTCGGAGTTTGTCAGGTAAGGTAGGTTTTGTTTAGGGCAAGCATATAAGTGCATAAGTAAGCAAAGCCTTAAGTAATCCCGGGCCAGGCGTACTAAAGTTTGGTATACTATTAGTTAGTAATCGCTCAGCATCTTCAAAAAGGGGAAGACTTGAAAATAAATAAATTTTGCCAACCTATGTACTACATGGGAGTTGGCCTCGGGCGCATAAAGTCACGGATCTTATTGAAGAAACTACCAAAGAAAGTTGCATTACGGATGGTCATACTATCTGGAGAATTTGAAACAAAATGCGAACCACCCTGTGATGAAACATCCATTTTCAGTATAAGGTCTTTTAACTCCTTCCCGAAGAAAGCGATCATTGATTCAAGTATTTGAATCGGCAACGACGATGGTAGCGTGCATGCAGTAAATCTTTGGTGGGGAGCCAGAACTTCAAAGAACTGGGCTTGACGAACTCCCAAAAGAGAGCACAAGTGTGAACAGGCACGACAGCATTGATTGGATAACCCAACGACATTGTCCGCAGGCTATATCACAGAATAATATCAGATCAACACAAAACTGAGATATTAAGTATATCACTTACTGCAGATGCAGCCTGATGGATAGTCGCCATGCTAGCTGCACAATGCAGCGTCCCGTAGAAGTTCTCACCTTTCACCATGTGAATGTTTAAGAAATTTTGGAACATCGCGTTTGTCGAGACTAATATCTCAATAGCTACGATGGCATCCCGCGCAGAGTAGTTAGACAGATGACCGATACTGGGGGAGGACATGATTTCTTCGATAACCTGTTTCCAAGGTCGCATTTGGGTCCCTTTAGGATGATCGCCAACAACTTTCAGAGAGAAGGACATTGAGTTCCGACCAGACGTGAAAGCAAGGAGTTTGCTAACAGCTTCGAAATGAACCACCTGTAAACGCAACCAACGTGTATATGCGTCGGCAACGGAAGGCTCCCCGAGGTGAATCCCTGATGCTTGAACATCCAGAAGTTCTGCATCCCAATAATCACCCTCTACATTCATATTCACTCCATTCTGAGGGTCAGGAAGCTCCATTCTGTTCAAATGGTCTTCTAAATAGGAGGAAAAAACGAGATCCCGGAGGGCCATTCCGCAAATTGTAACGCGATAAGCTGTGATTTCGAAAAGTTTCATGTCATCGTCTGACAACGTGCAACCGGTGTATTTCTCGAGCAACAGAAGAAATTCTATGAATTTACGAAGCAGATGGCATAGTAGCCCATGAAACTCAGGGCAGGTTACATCGGTATAAATGCGGGGAGGGGTCGCATTCGGTTGGTAGTTATTCACCGCGGCCATGAGGTTAGGGAAGTCGACTTCTGAAAATTCCAGGATGGGTTGGATGTCATGATCTGAGAAGGTTTTGATAAAGGTGATATCTCGAGGAAGTAACGGTTTGTCTTTGGGAAATGGACAACAGTTATAATAATTTCGGGTGGTCAAAAGGGGGTCAAGAAATGGTAAAGAATAATTCGGGTGTTGAATTTGACGAAGTATCCTCGGATAGGCCTTGGAGGCCACATAAACGAAGATGCCTATCTTTTCCGGAGAGTGTGCGTGTAAATTGAAAAGGCGAGCAAGTGCAGCTGCATCATGATGTTCTTGGTATGACTGTGAAGTCCTAGTACAATGCGTGAGAAAGATAGCTTGTCAGGTATTGAGTTACTTACCATGTCTTTCTTATATACGGAAAAGGATTGGATAGGTCGACGTCCCATCCATCTGGAGTTAGAATGGAGAACTCCTCTTCCATGATCGTCGAGGAGAGAGCCTCACTGGCAGGCATCTGAGGGCTGGGAATGGCTGTAGCTGTAGCCTTGGGACGCTCGTCATGATTGCAAACGGTCAGTTCCCAAACAGAATTGTGCCGATGGGTGATCGACACCGCGGTGAATTCATGGTCCCTAGCCAGAGGCGTGGCAAGAGCAGCAAGACATTCATCGTGGTCCGATTTGCCAGTGAAAGAGCTGTCATGGTAACCGCTCACCAGTGGGAATTGCCAGTGATCTCCAGGCATTGGCGAGTTGGATGCATCGAGACACTGGAGGATCTCTAACAACGTAGTGATAGTCCGGAAGGTAAGAATCCTCTCTCGGGTTTTGGTCATGGAATTATCATGACGGTCGGCCATTTCGCTAGATGATAGTCTTCAAGTTCAAGTTGTAGGGAGTCACAACTGTACGTTGAACTTTCAGCTCAATGTTTGAACTTCAACTTGAAGCTCAGCGCTCAGGCTTCAAATCATCATCATGATTTTGAACTTCAAGTCCATCATGATGTTACGCAGAAGTCGTTCGTTGTACTCGGAGTCCCACGGAGTTCCCGAATTCCGTCCATGGGAACTTTTGAACTTGAACAAGCCAGTCACGGTTACTACGGTCGCTCAGTCTGGTACAAGCCTTCTTAAAACCGGCCCTAAACAATTTTCGAATAAAGTTGAAAGCGTCAACTTGAAGAACCTTTCACTTCTACGTCGATAGCACTATAGTAAAATTTGTTCAACTTTTCAACTTGAAGTTGTTCTGCTGCAGGCTGCCGCAATGACCAAGAACTCAGAGCACTATGATCATCATGATTGAAAGGCAAAAGAGGCCAACATTACACGACCACTCACTGGCAATCGCGAGAGAACGACTCGGACTCGGACTCGGAGCTGCGGTGGGATGGTATGTCTGAACTTCTGGACGGAACGGTGTTCCTACGGATTTCTGAAGTCAGATCTTCAGTATGTTTTGTTCATCCTGCCAGTCGGCTAGCGTTGTTATGGCCCCACTATGTCACCTACCGAAGATACGCTGCCAACATTTCGAACGGTTAACGCCTTATTATCGAGGGTTTTGAACCCACCCATCCACCAAGGAAAATCTCCATTGTTGATGCAGCACGTTGCCAAGATTCCGGATCAGAAGCGATCAGAGGGCCACAGTGAGCATCCAACTCCTACTCTTTTGACAAGGCGCTTCGAACGTCGGAGACGCAGATCAATCACCTTTATAAGCCCTTCAAGTTTGTGGCTTAATCCTACTCACATCGTCACGGTAGTAATTGCCTTGTTAAATAAATCATGTATTCCGTAGAATTTCGAGTTCATACAGTTTTTAGCCCTAAACAAATGATTATAACTACCCTCTGGGTTCGAATCCTACTTGACTCACTCATCCGAGTCACGGATGCCCTAACAATGACTCATCCGTGGTCATAGACGCCGTACCAGTACTTGATGCTCCTGAAGTTCACCGGAACCTGCCCACTGGTACGAGTGTGCCCTTACTTGGACGGAGTATGGAGTCAGTTTGTGTGTGTGGCCGATCTTTCCAACAGCTCAGTGCTTTCACCAACCACAAGCGCACCTGTCAATCGTCGAAGAAGCGCCTTTCCAGTGCTCTGGACAAGGCAAAACAGCTCTGGAAAGGTCCCAAGAGGCATCGACTTCTTTCATCGTCTTTGGAGACTGATAAAGTGCCTCTGGCAGGTTTGGCACCCCAGGCAGCAGACCCAGTGGTTGCAATCGAGGTACGCTATTTTGAATACGATGAAAGATAACCGCTCATTAAATATTGTCCTTAGATTGGTGTTATTCCGGACAATGAAAACCAAGCTCAGGCTGATGACTCCCATATGTCTATGATGGAACGCGCGCCATGGACCCGAAGACTTAATCGTCGACTCCCTCTACGATTCAGAGATCCACTGCCGCAACCGCCATCACTTTTACCACCGCCATCCCTCATCCATTCTATCGCGTCGACTTCGCAGTCAACGGCAAACAATAGAACGGCTTCAAGTTCGTCGTTGGGCTTGAGCTCAGGAGCGGTATGCCGTCGACTGTGCCAAGTGTTCAGGACGGTACGCAACGTATTTGGGCTATCATGGCTGTACCAAACTGCAGAATTGCCTTCGCACGATCCAGAGGAGTACAATGAGTTATCCGATATCCCATCTCAATCCCCTTCCACATCCGCTCCGCCAACATTTTATCCTTATCCCAACCACAGCTCATTCCACTTAGGCGAGTGGTATTGGAATGGCGGCGTCCAGAAGTCTCAGTCTAGCTTTAATGAGCTTTTAGACATCGTTGGAGATCGTGGCTTCGAGCCCGCAGCCGTTCGAGATACCAAATGGAGTGAGATCAACAATATTCTAGCAAGTGGTGAAGACGAAGAATGGTTGGATGAGGATGCCAGATGGAAACATACGCCTGTGACCATTGAAGTGCCCTATCAGCTTTGCCGTGGCGTCTCCCCAGATCCCGCCGCCAGTCATCGAAGTTACACGATTGACGACTTCTATCACCGCAGTCTGGTTTCGGTCATTCGGGAAAAGCTTTCGGATTCAACAGGAAGTCATCGGCATTTTCATTACAAACCATTCGAGCTGAATTGGCAGCCTGGCGAAGTCCCTGGCCCGGTGCGTGTTCAGGGTGAACTGTACACATCTCCTGCCTTCATCAATGCCCATCGCGAACTGCAAGATTCTCCTGCAGAACCAGGTTGCTCACTTCCACGTGTGGTTGCTGCACTGATGTTCTGGTCTGATGTTACGCACCTGACGTCATTCGGTGATGCGAAGATTTGGCCCCTTTACATGTTTTTTGGAAACGAATCCAAATATTACCGGTGTAAACCCTCATGCCATCTCTGTTAGTGTTGGGGAAGTTCGGTTTGGTCCGGTTTGAAGCCTTTTTGCCCAAACCAGAAACCGAATGGTCCGGTTTCCACCCCAAAATCTCCAAACCAGACCGAAACCGATGCAAACCATTTGCATCAGTTTGGTTTCAGTCCAAACCCGGTCTGAACCGCAAACTGCTAGTGGCCAGTCCCCCTGCACCATTCTGACCTTACAACAGTGCTGTGCACATCAATTGACATGGCCAGCCTGCTTGCAAGGTGGGATTGGGGTGCTGGGGTGCTGGCACACCCTGTGCTGGCATTGAGCCACATGTGGGCCTCTCCATGGGTGTCCTGACGTGTCACATGTGTTGTACATGTGTGGCAGGTTGACCACGTTGGCCATTTTCGATGGGCACGTGATGGTGGTGGTGGTGATGCATGGTGGTGGTGGTGGTGCCCGACGGGTCAGATGTGTTGTGTATGCGACGTTGGGTGGCTTGGACCAGTGTTGACTGTGTGGTGATCATGGTCATGGTCATGGTGTTGGTTGTGGGGTGTTGGTAGCGCCATGTCATGTTCAACAATAAGGAAAGAATAGTAAATGGTTTGGCACTTGATCCTTGATTGGGCTTTTTGAGACGTTGTGGAAGGGGGGTGAGCTTGTCGGCCGATGTTAATCGGTTTCGGTTCAAACCGAGTTTGAACCGAGTTTGAACTGCAGCCAAATCCCCAAACCGGAGACTGAATGGTTCGGTCTCTGCTGGAAATCTCCAAACCAAAACCGAGACCAGCGGTTTCGGTTCGGTCTAAACCGGGTTTGAATCGGTCTGAGACCGAACTTCCCCAACACTAATCTCTGTCACCACATTGCGTATTTTCATTCAGTGGGTGCTTTATTTTTGTTGATGGCTGGATCATGGCTGATCGTCTATGCGATAGCTTCCTGGGGCCTTCAAGGATTTCGCCACCAAGCAGACCGCAGGGGGGAAAGAACCCAGTGATCAATTCATGGCGCACTGCGCTCGGGAGCTCATGCACGCCCAATGGATGATTCTACTTGATGACGAGTTTCTGGAAGCTTGGGTACACGGCATCGTGATTACATGCTGCGACGGGATTACACGACGGTTCTATCCCCGAATATTCACCTATTCTGCAGATTATCCTGAGAAGTAGGTCATCTATTCACAACTGCGACCAATGGAATGAACTGACACAGCAATCTTTACACAGAATCCTCCTCGCTAGTATTCGTAAAATGCCTGCCCTTTGCCCTTGCCCCAGGTGTCTCACCCCACTGTCACACTTTCATAACCTCGGGACAGCTACAGATATACAACGTCGGGTAACATTGGCTCGCGTCGATGATCGTGGTCGACAGAACTTGGTTTTCGCTGCTCGGAAGCTAATATATGAAAGGCACCAACAAGTGAATAGTACCGCTGTGGAGAATTTGCTCAAAGAGACGTCTTTGGTTCCAAACCTAGTACGTCTGTTGCCATAATAATATTATGCTTAGCCCGTTACAACTCTTGTGATCTAGAATGCCTTTTCTGGTAGACTGGGACGCTTCGGCTTCGTTTTGTACTTGATGCTGGTAGTCGATTTATTGCATGAAATGGAGCTGGGCGTTTGGAAAAGCCTCTTCATCCATCTCCTTCGGATTCTGGAATCACACCAGGGAGCAAATTTGGTTGCAGAATTAGATTGTCGGTAAGACATTTATTGATGTATTGCTGTCGCCGATTCTAATTATGGACGAAGCTATCGGCAACTCCCTTCTTTTGGAAGGGATGCGATCCGACGATTCCCGGTTAATTGTTCTGAACTAAAAAACATGGCTGCCCGGGATTACGAGAATCTCTTGCAGGTATGATAAAGTCTTCTCAGGTTACAATATTCATTATATGTCGATCAGTGCGCTATTCCTGTTTTCGAAGGATTGCTTCCAGAACCGCACAATCAACAGATCTTGGATCTCTTGTTTGTGGTGGCAAATTGGCACAGCCTGGCCAAATTACGGATGCACAATGACTTGACTCTCGACGTCATGGATGCCGTCACAATTTCTTTGGGTGAGAAACTTCGCGAATTCAACGACATGACATGTTCAGCCTTCGTGACTCGGGAGCTTGAACGGGAGCTCAACACACGCGTTCGCCGGCAAGCAGCAAAGAAAAATAATACCAAAGGCCGTCACTCCGGTTCTGACACTGTCGATGCTGATGGAAATGATCCACCTAGACCCGGGATATCGATCGCAGGTATCGAATCTCAGAACGCTGCAGCGGATGGGCCGAGGACTAATGCTCGACGTCTTAAGCATTTCAATCTCAATACATACAAGGCTCACGCCCTGGGTGATTACGCTGCTACAATTAGAAGATATGGCACCACAGACTCTTACTCAACAGAGCCGGTAAGTATCTTCAAATCCACACCGAAAATGATTTATTCTGAATTGCTTTGTAGGGTGAACTGGAGCACCGCTTGCCAAAAGCATGGTATACCCGCACAAGTTGCAAAAGGTTTATTCAGCAAATGATGCGCATCGAGTGGCGGCAGACCCGTATCTGTCGTATCCACGAACAATACCGAAAGGCAGGGAAGACTACGCAAGAGGACGTCTCCAATAAACCTGATGTGCATCACAATATTGGGAAATCTCAAAATTTTCCTGAGAGTATCCTGCTTTTCTTGCAGAAACATGCAGGTGATCCTGCGGTCAAGGTATTGGCTCGTGCTCGTGACCGAGACAAACTAAGTTGTGCTTATTCATTGCCAGGACTTCATTCCGAAACTCAAAGATCATTTACTTCCTCGAATCAAAGCCATCTTGTCCGAAGAAGCTTCCATGGCCGATGGCATTCCATCCCGGCCTTTCAACTACGGGTTAGCAGACCCATTGTTCACAGAACAACATGAGACTATCCGAACTGCCTGCGATTCGGTGCTGTTCAAAAATGATCGCATATACCGCCATCATCTTGCTCGATTCAATTACACGACCTATGATGTCCGACGATCGCAGGATGTGGTCAATCCCGACACTTCTCACTGTAACATAATGCTCCTTGCGAATCCCGAAGACCTTGAGGGGAATGCAAACCATCGATTTTTATATGCACGCATTCTGGGAATTTTCCACACCCACGTTATTTACACCGGAACTGGGATGCTGGACTATTCGCCAAGAAAGCTGGAGTTCTTATGGGTGCGATGGTTCCAATATGTCAGAAGCCATTCCGTTGTTTGGGAAGACCGTTGTTTGGATTGCGTTTGATTTCCCCCGATGGCAAGCGATGGAGCATTTGGATTTGTAGATCCAAGGGATGTATTGCGGGGATGTCACGTTATGCCTAGGTTTGCAAAAGGAAGACTCCATCTCGATGGGGTTGGCCTATCACGCTGTTTAGCTGATTCAAATGACTGGCTTTACTACTACATTGATAGGTCCAATAATGATTTGATACTATACTCTCAGGTACTCAATTGTTTCCTGCAGATTTGCAGACCGTGATATGACTATGCGCTATCACTGGGGTCTCGCTGTCGGGCATACCTATACGCATGGTCAAGCTGCAAGCAGGGTCGCGTCCTCCAATCAGTCTACTGAATGTGGTATGGAATTGGAAGTGACGCCAGTTGCCCTTGAAAATGTAGATTCAGCTGCAGACGACAACCAGGCGTTCAATGAAGAAGGATCCGATACCGAACAATGGGAACGAGATGATTGGGAAGATGCTGATGATTTGAGTGATGGGCACGCTGACGGGGAGCGTGAAGAATTCAGTGATGATGAGATGGTTCTGGCCATGGATGACATGTATGGGTAGGATATTTTGATTCGCTCTATTAGATTTCCGGTGAATGTACTCAAAAGTTTTTGCTACCTGCCTAGCAATGAGGAGCAGATGCTAAGCATGAAATAAGTGAATACATTCGTACCATAATGACAACTCGGTCGCTTGCACATCGAGAAATCGATATCACATTCCACACCGTAACCACCATCTCAGTCTGGAACTTTCAGTTCAACGACTTTCGAAGCAATCAAGCCAACATGTGATTTGACGGTGCATCCGCAAAAGAAAGGCCATCCATTGGTTTCGCGGGAGGGGTTGAAGGAGCCCATTGTAGTGGCTGAGTTTAACACAAAAGTCTTGGACCAAACATACGGAAAAGACCCGAGCGTGGTTTAATTCTTCGCATCTTCATATTTCTGTTTATGCATATTTCCATTCACAGCACAGGGCAGGCAAGCCTCATATAATCAATAACGGCTCAGGCAATTTTGTATGGCTCCAATTCCGAAGTAAGGGCCTTTCCTA
This sequence comes from Hygrocybe coccinea, assembly GCA_963555575.2. Lineage (NCBI taxonomy): Eukaryota > Fungi > Basidiomycota > Agaricomycetes > Agaricales > Hygrophoraceae > Hygrocybe > Hygrocybe coccinea. Next base: position 2,940,604 of record OY741988.2, on the reverse strand, counting down.
CATAACAAAGGAACTTTAAACTCATCTTCCCACAATAGATTCCGCTACGGTTTTGCTCCCCACCTGAAGTTGATGAGGACAGTTTAATGCAGGGAGCTGAGCAACTTAGCCAAGCCATCGTCAATCTTCTGCCTCTAATGCGATGTCCCGCAGACACTACGGTGGTGCGGCGCAACCATGACCTTACTGCACAGATAACAGAGCGGAAAGAACAGCTCAGCTGGTTGATCCAATTTATCAATGATAATGCTGTGTTAACCCAGGTTCCGATTATTTTGTTCGAATTCATTATGCTCTGCTGATCGTTGGGGCCGTAGATCTCGCCAAGGAGTAGGCAACCGACGCAGAAACATTGTATGGGTGTCATCGAATATGGTTCCTGCACGGTGATGTCCTCGCAAGTTGTCCTCTAACTAACCTGTTGAACGGGCAGCACTGGACATATTCATAGCGTTCTTAACGAATCCGCGCACAGTCATATGAACTCGATTGCAGAGGATCATTACAAAGACGTTATGAGGGCCTTCTTCAGAAACAGAGCAGAAGACATTGGGCGACTTCTACCTCTAGTCATGGATGGTGTTGAACTTCCCATCATCGATCTGCGGGCCAACAAGCCCACCGTCGTCGACACCGTATTGGAATACTACAAGATTTGTCGAATCACCAAGGGAGCACTTTACACTGAGCCACACATTCCTAGTGGAATCCGATCGGAATGCTCGGAGTCCGAGGAATCCGACCAGATTCCGAGTGGAATTTTTTGTAGCCAAATTACTTAGTCTACCACTAAAACAATTACTAGCGTTTAGGACCCGTTTAGTCCTGTGATAATCCCGTGGAAACCACGGAATCTGATGTTCTAGGAAAGAAATGTATTGAAGTAAAGACTACAAAAGAAATTAATCTAATAAAACTTCAGGGTATACAATGTTTTTTGTAGTGGGAGTTGGAGATTTTGGATCCCAGACCACCTTTAAACTATTTACTGAAGTGGCTCTTGAAACAGCAACATAGAATTGGCCATGAGCGAAGGGAGGGGTTCTAAAGTCCAAACCAGCACTATTTAAAGATTGACCTTGAGATTTGTTTATGGTCATGACGAAAGCAAGAGCCAAAGGAAATTGAAAGCGAGAAAAGAGAAAAGGAAGTTGAGTCTCTGAAGGCTCTATCTTGAGGTGAGGAATGAAGACATGCTTGCCAGCATGATCACCAGTAATAAGGCGAATTTCAATGACACGATTAGCAAATCTTGTTACTATCCCCCTTGACCCATTACAAACACCCTCCTGAGGATTGAGATTGCGTAATACCATGACAGGAGCACCAATTTTAAACTCAAGCTTTGCGACAGGAACTCCAGATAGGTTTATCTCATTAAGATACTCCACAGGATACATGATATCTCCCTGGTTAGGCTCTTTGACGGTATCAGCGCTGTGGAACAACTTTGATTCACCAGGAAAGTTGGCAAGTATCTTTGAGTTCAAGTCACGGACATTGTCATTGCGAGGTGAGAGGATGGAGCGCTCTGAGAAGTAGGCATCATCAGGATGAGGGAGAGAGTTGATGCCAGGGTAAATGTGAGCTATGAGATCGTCAACTGAGTTGTTTGGGAGTTGGAACTTTTGGGGGATATTGATGTTGTTGTCCTGGTCAGTGTGCTTTCCATGACCGACTTCCAACTGCCACTTGGCAAATTCATTCTCCTCCTCATTTGCCTGCAAGAGGCGCATGTTGGTCTCGAGTTTCAACACCTTGAGCTCCTGCCAAATCCTTGACCTTTGAAGGGTTGCACCCACAATCTGAGGGCGTGAACCTTTGATGATGACTGGGAGAATCTGCTGGAAGTCCCCACCAAAGACGACAGTAATGCCTCCAAAGATCTTGTTGGAGTCAAGAATATCCTGAAGAGTTCTATCAAGGGCTTCGGCAGCATGGCGATGCTGCATAGTGACCTCATCTATAATAATGAGATGGGCCTCTCTGAAGAGCTCTGCCTCAGGTGAGTCCTTTCTGATATTGCAGATAGAATCTTCATGAAGGATGATGGGTATTTTGCAGCGGGAATGGGTAGTGCGACCACCGATAAGCAAGAGAGATGCGATGCCAGACGAAGCAGTGCAAAGGACGATCATGACCTGGGAGCGCAATGCATAGCACAGGGTGTTGTATACATACGTCTTCCCAGTTCCTCCAGAGCCTTGGAGGAAGTAACACTGTCCAGAGCGTGTAGTGACTGCTTGCATGATATCGTCGAATGCAGCACGTTGACCTGGGTTGAGGGTGGGGATGCGTGCTTGGGCGAGGGCAGCCTGCTCCTGCTGATTATAGTCCCTTTGCTCCATGATGAGGTGGTTTCCCAACTGCTGATCCCAATCTTCCTGTGGCAGAGGCATGGGGTGGTAGTCCTGGAGAGATTTCCCCCTGGTCTTCAGAATGCGCTGCATGAGAGCCAGACCATAATCATACACCTGGTAGTCAGAGGGATCTGGAATGCCCTGATGTTGGAGAGCATGCTTCAGATCGTCGCAGATGTGCTCCTTGAACTGTTCCCAAAGCCGCTCAGGCTGGGCTGGAGCGCAATCGTAGAGTATGGTGATGAAAAGGTGGCGGAGCTGGTAGCCTGTCTGCATGTGACTGGCCTCCTGGAGACACTGAACCCACTCCTGATCGTCCTCAAGAAGTCCCAAAGCGAGGCATGCTTGCTTGAATGTGGGGTGAACCACACCATCAACGGTTAGGAGGTGGTCGAAAGAGGTGGCGCCCTTTACCGAGGTGAGAAGGAGGCGGAGGTAGAAACGTTCCCCAGAGGTTGGATGAGCATAGTACATCCTCCCAATTGCAAAGCCTTGTTGCCTGACAGTCCACACATGCTTGGATTCGTTCCACACAAAGTGCTCAGGGAAGTCCTGGTAAAGGATATCACGGGCACCTTCATGAGCCTGATTGGCCTTAAAGTAGCCCATGAGAGAAGTGTCCTTTGCACGGTCCAAGACCTCCTGCATGTTTTGGCCAGGTTCTGGAACATAATTCACATTCTGCTGCTGAGGAAGGTGGACCTCGAGGCGATATACAGGAGGAAACTCTTCATGGGTGAGGAAGTGTGCAAGTCGCCAAAAACCCTCACATGAGCAGACATAGCGAGCATCGAGGTATAGCTGGACCTCATCCTGGGCTGTGCCGAACTGCATGGTGGTACGGTCATGTCCCTTGTAGACGTACTTGTAAATGTACTTGATTGACTTTATGGAAAAGACCGACTCCAAATTAATGTGGCACCGATAGCGGAAAAGGAAATATGGAGAATAGGGAATGATCCAGCGATTGTCGACCTCTTTGCCTCTGATGGTGTGCTTCCTGCCATCATCTTTTCTCCTGTAGGTTGCATAGGAATCCTCTGCGATAGTGGTGGCCTCATTAAACTGCTTTGGAAAACCCTTTGAGCACTTTCCATCCTTCATGCAAGGTGCATTTGGATTTTCTGGGCCACAGGGACCATGGACCATGTGCTTGCAGACCAAGTCGTAAAGCTCAGGTTGGGTGTCCTTGTCAGGAAACTCTGCAGAAATCAGGCTGTCGATCTCCTCTGGAGTGCGGAGCTTGTGGTCGCGATGGAGGAATATGATCATGTGCATGTGAGGCAGGCCTCTCTTCTGAAACTCGATGGTCCAGACACGACCCACAGCGTGACCAAGGACACCATGCTTGAAAATGTCATCACGCAACTGAGCAGCCTTTGCTTTGAAAACACGGGAGACCAAGTCAGGCCTGTCTGCTGCTGTCTGACCGGGAAGCAGCTCCCTTGTGATCTCTGGCCACTTTGGATCAGCTGTCATGGTCAAGAAGAAGTCTGCGCCTCCAAAATAGCGATTTATGGCGAGGGCATCCTGGAGATTCTGAACCATGGCGCGAGTGCCACCTGTGAATGAGGAGGGAAGAATGACACGCTTTCCCCTTTCTGCACCGTCAACATTGGGATTTTGGGCCACTGCATGTGCCAAATCGCTGTATACGTCGGCACGAATTTTGTCCTGATTATGTCTGAACCAATTGAGGCTATATTGCTCTGCGGAAGCCCAAGAGTCGACGATATACTCCTGAAAAAGACGGCCTGCCTTGAATATGTGGTTGGATTCATTTTGACGGGGATGCAAGCGGTAGGCAAAGTACTCTGTCATGGAGAGTTTCTTGCGCCTGGCTCTAACTGCGATGACCTGACCACCTTCTGGCTGCTCATCCTCATCATGACCACGATAGAGTTCATTATGCCAACCCAGCTGGCCTGTAGGGAAGAGCAAGACAAAGTGCAGAGACTGGTATAGAGGGCTCATGTCACTAATGCGCTTAAGACCACCACCCCTCCTGTAAAGCATGATGTCACGTGGCTCGGTAGATCTATCACCTTCGCCAGGGATTATGACTGCGATCTCTCTGTTTTGAGCGCCAGGGAGATTATAGCGACGTTGGTCACAGTCTTTGTCGAAGCGGAGGAGTATCCTGCAATCCTGGTTAGGTTGCATGTGGTCTGTGAGTTCCACAGCCTGCCGATAGAGAGCGACTGAAGGGTGTTTGCGGTAGAGAAGGTCCTGCAACAACTGCATTGTCCTGCGATCCAAAGTTGCATTTGCACGGTGGTTCATGCGAATGTTCAGAGCCTGATTTGGGTCCCAGATGTACAACTGAGCATAGGAAGGCTGTCTCCCCTCTTGAGGCAGAAGGGAGCCAGTGATGTGATGGCAGGCACCGTGAATTTTGTAAACCCAAGGACCGATGCCCTGATTCACGGTGTGATCTACGTGCAGCTGCCTTCCAGCATCCTGGCCAACAGAGGTCATTGCCAAGGCCGAGTTGTACTGTCTGATGTGTTCGCGGAACTTCTTTGCCTGATCATCATTGCCATCATATAGGCGTTGCAACTCTGCAGGGAGTGGTTCGAGAGGAGGGAGAGAGACTTTGCCTTGGAAGCAGCACATGCCAAACTTTGGATTTGTGACAGAAGATGCGGCTAATTTCTCTGCAGCCCAGTGTAAAGCATTACAATTGCGGCAGAGGACATTCATGTGTCCCAAGTCATGGACAATGATGGCATTTTTATCAAAAGGACGGCGTGCTTCTGGCAATTCAGGGGCTGGAGGTGGTGAAGGCTCTCTCACTCCAACAAACTGTCTAATCTCCTCATACTGAGCAGCTCGAATGACCTGAAAAGGCAGTGAGGTCAAGAACATTTCAACATGACAGCCCTGACTTACATCTGGGATGACAGGTTCAGCCCATTGCACAGCAGGTGTTGGATTGGATGGGCCAGCAACGGCATTCTAAAGGATACTGTGAGAATGTGATCATGACCATTCATTGCGCCACTCACATGAGGAGTCAGAGGATCAACCCATTGGACAACAGGTCTTGGATTAGATGGGCCAGCAACAGCATTCTGACAAAGATGGTGAGATGGTGATCATGGCCAGTGATTGCACCACTCACATTTGGATTCACATGTTCCACCCATTGCAGAGGAGGTCTTAAGGTGGATGGGCCAGCCACGGCATTCTGTTGAACAGGCTGGGTAGAAAAGTGAGCAGAAAGACTAAATTGCAGAAAAAGACCAAACCTGATATCGTGGCAACACTGATCTGGCAGGAACTGCAGCAGGGGTTTGAGCAGGCAAAGGGTCCTGAACAGGAGCTCTTCGAGGCCTCCCACGTGAGCGTCTGCCCGTTTGCAACAAAACGGCACTGGTAGCAGCCGCTTGTGCCCTCAGGTCATCCAAGGCCAGTCTTGCAGCTGTGGCAGAAGGAGTTGATGGAGTGACAAAAGGATCACCGCCTTGGTAGGGGGGTACTGGAATTTGATTGATGATGGGCAAATTTAGAGGCAGGATGGCAGGTGGTGGAAGGGCTCCCTGCTGAGGGATACGACGGTGTACTGGACTGTCCAGCTGGCGTTCGTCACGCTCACTCTGACGTGCAGCACTGCGAGGAGTTTGTTGAATGTTATGCCTGAATTTCAGATGACATGAGTGGGCGTCTATGATGCCAAACATGGCACTTACATTGGGACAAAGGGGATAAAATTGAATCAAAAATATAAAGCGATGTTCAGGCCAACAACCGATCCTGACACACCAAGTCCAAAAGCCAGGGTCCGGGGATAGGGGGAGTATCGAGGGGGAGACCTGTCTCTTGCAGAACCGTCCGGTCAACTTGCTGACACACCGGTCAGTAGGCTCGGAAACGGCAAGAGAGGAAGGCGATTCTTCAAGCCAACTGGTCCGCAGTTGTGACGCCGCCCCAGTCAACGGAGTGATTACCGTCTGTTCCAGAGGTCAGCTGAAGATTGGCCCACTGAAGGACACAATCCCAAGAGTTCAGACCAATTGTAGACTACTGGCTACTGACTACCTATGGACCTATGGCTTTCTGGTCTGTGTCACAGGCACAAAACCCCGCCTAACCCACCTGTGACTGGTGATATGTATTGCACAGGAAGACTGTCTACAACCTACTACAGAATTGGAATGGGAATGGCAAAGGGGAGGGGCACCTGGGGTGGGGTGAAAGTGGCAGCTGGTGGACACTGACTGAGCCAGATACCCTGTCAAACATGAGGCTGCAGTGCCCACCGCTTTCGTGGGAAAAAACTTCGAACTCAGTTTGAATGCCAAGATGCCTGAGACTGAGCAGAGCTCAGTCTCAGGCATCCCAACCACCACCAGGTCTGCCAGAGACGGAGCGAAGCTCCGTCTCTGTCAAGCCAACCTCACCAGACTGAGCTTCGCTCAGTCTGGGGAGGTTGTTGCTGGGCCACCCTGGAGTTGCTTCGCAACTCCGCGAAATTTACATAATCCTTCCACATCCGTCAACACGTGACCACTCTCTCCTTCTCTTCTGACTAGCGTTAGGACCCGGTAAGTCCTGGGCTAATCCCGTGGAAACCACGGAATCTGATGTTCTAGAAAGAGGGAATATGATTTGCTGATACTCGATGCTTTTTGTGCTCCCCGCATGAAGTTACTCACTATTTGCCTATATGCAATGCTTTTTGCGCCACTGATGTTTGTTCGCTGCGCTCACAAACACCCGTAGCACCCCGTACCAAGTTACTCACCTATTACCCATGTGCAATGCTTTCTGTGCCACTGATGTTTGTTCGCTGCGCTCACAAACACCTGTAGCACCCCGTACCAAGTTACTCATGTATTGCGCTCACAAACATCAGTGGCACCCTGTACCAAGTTACTCACGTATTGCCCATGTGCAATGCCTTCTGTGCCACTGATGTTTGTTCGCTGCGCTCACAAACACTTGTGGCACCCCGTATCAAGTTACCCAACTTTGCTCAGTGTAAATTGACCCCCTGTTGCAACTGTCCCCCATTGCAACTGCCCCCCATTGCAACTCTCCCCCACCCCCCATTGTAACTCCCCCCACCCCCCATTGCAACTCCACCCACCCCCCATTGCAACTCCACCCACCCCCCATTGCAACTCCACCCACCCCCCATTGCAACTCCACCCACCCCCCAATGCAACTCCACCCACCCCCCACTGCAACTCCACCATGGTTGCCTGAGACTGAGCGGAGCTCAGTCTCAGTCAACCAAACCACCCTGAAGTTGAAACTGAGTTTGAATTCCAAGTTGCCTGAGACTGAGCTGCGCTCAGTCTCAGTCAACCAAACGGCCCCCAGGGTTGCCTGAGACGGAGCTTCGCTCCGTCTCTGTCAAGCCAACCCCACCAGACTGAGCTTCGCTCAGTCTGGGGAGGCTGGGCACACTGGGAGTTGTTTCGCAACTCCGCAAAATTTACATAAGCTACTTCCTAATCCGTCAGGTCACGCGTCCACTCTCTTCTTCTCTTTTGACTAGCGTTTAGGACCCGTTTAGTCCTGTGATAATCCCGTGGAAACCACGGAATCTGATGCTCTAGGAGGAGGGATTGCATGTATTCACTGTTTGCGCAGTAGCACCGTGTATGAAGTTACTCACTATTTGCCCATATGCAATGCCTTTTGTGCCACTGATGTAGCAGCCCGTACCAAGTTACTCACCTATTACCCATGTGCAATGCTTTCTGTGCCACTGATGTTTGTTCGCTGCGCTCACAAACACCTGTAGCACCCCGTACCAAGTTACTCATGTATTGCACTCACAAACATCAGTGGCACCCCGTACCAAGTTACTCACGTATTGCCCATGTGCAATGCCTTCTGTGCCACTGATGTTTGTTCGCTGCGCTCACAAACACTTGTGGCACCCCGTATCAAGTTACCCAACTTTGCTCAGTGTAAATTGACCCCCTGTTGCAACTGTCCCCCATTGCAACTGCTCCCAATTGCAACTCTCCCCCACCCCCCATTGCAACTCCACCCACCCCCCATTGCAACTCCCCCACCCCCCATTGCAACTCCCCCACCCCCCAATGCAACTCCCCCACCCCCCACTGCAACTCCACCCACCCCCCACTGCAACTCCACCATGGTTGCCTGAGACTGAGCTCCGCTCAGTCTCAGTCAACCAAACCACCCTGAAGTTGAAACTGAGTTTGAATTCCAAGTTGCCTGAGACTGAGCTGCGCTCAGTCTCAGTCAACCAAACGGCCCCCAGGGTTGCCTGAGACGGAGCTTCGCTCCGTCTCTGTCAAGCCAACCCCACCAGACTGAGCTTCGCTCAGTCTGGGGAGGCTGTTGCTGGGCCACCCCAGGAGTTGCTTCGCAACTCCGCGAAATTTACGTCAGCTTCCACATCCGTCAGGCACGTGACAACCCTCTCCTTATCTTCAGACTAGCGTTTAGGACCCGTTTAGTCCTGTGATAATCCCGTGGTTTCCACGGAATCTGATGTTCTAGGAAAGAAATGTATTGAAGTAAAGACTACAAAAGAAATTAATCTAATAAAACTTCAGGGTATACAATGTTTTTTGTAGTGGGAGTTGGAGATTTTGGATCCCAGACCACCTTTAAACTATTTACTGAAGTGGCTCTTGAAACAGCAACATAGAATTGGCCATGAGCGAAGGGAGGGGTTCTAAAGTCCAAACCAGCACTATTTAAAGATTGACCTTGAGATTTGTTTATGGTCATGACGAAAGCAAGAGCCAAAGGAAATTGAAAGCGAGAAAAGAGAAAAGGAAGTTGAGTCTCTGAAGGCTCTATCTTGAGGTGAGGAATGAAGACATGCTTGCCAGCATGATCACCAGTAATAAGGCGAATTTCAATGACACGATTAGCAAATCTTGTTACTATCCCCCTTGACCCATTACAAACACCCTCCTGAGGATTGAGATTGCGCAACACCATGACAGGAGCGCCGATTTTGAGCTCAAGCTTTGCGACAGGAACTCCAGAGAGGTTAATCTCGTTAAGGTACTCCACAGGATACATGATATCTCCCTGGTTAGCGTCTTTGATGGTATCAGCGCTGTGGAACAACTTTGATTCACCAGGAAAGTTGGTGAGTATCTTTGAGTTCAAGTCACGGACGTTGTCATTGCGAGGTGAGAGGATGGAGCGCTCTGAGAAGTAGGCATCGTCAGGATGAGGGAGAGAGTTGATGCCAGGGTAAATGTGAGCAATGAGATTGTCGACTGAGTTGTTTGGGAGTTGGAATTTGTGAGGGATATTGATGTTGTTGTCCTGGTCAGTGTGCTTTCCATGACCGACTTCCAACTGCCACTTGGCAAATTCATTCTCCTCCTCATTTGCCTGCAAGAGGCGCATGTTGGTCTCGAGTTTCAACACCTTGAGCTCCTGCCAAATCCTTGACCTTTGAAGAGTTGCACCCACGATCTGAGGGCGTGAACCTTTGATGATGACTGGGAGAATCTGCTGGAAGTCCCCACCAAAGACGACAGTAATGCCTCCAAAGATCTTGTTGGAGTCAAGAATGTCCTGAAGAGTTCTATCAAGGGCTTCAGCAGCATGGCGATGCTGCATAGTGACCTCATCTATAATAATGAGATGGGCCTCTCTGAAGAGCTCTGCCTCAGGTGAGTCCTTTCTGATATTGCAGATAGAATCTTCATGAAGGATGATGGGTATTTTGCAGCGGGAATGGGTAGTGCGACCACCGATAAGCAAGAGAGATGCGATGCCAGAAGAAGCAGTGCAAAGGACGATCATGACCTGGGAGCGCAATGCATAGCACAGGGTGTTGTATACATACGTCTTCCCAGTTCCTCCAGAGCCTTGGAGGAAGTAACACTGTCCAGAGCGTGTAGTGACCGCTTGCATGATATCGTCGAATGCAGCACGTTGACCTGGGTTGAGGGTGGGGATGCGTGCTTGGGCGAGGGCAGCCTGCTCCTGCTGATTATAGTCCCTTTGCTCCATGATGAGGTGATTTCCCAACTGCTGATCCCAATCTTCCTGTGGCAGAGGCATGGCATGGTAGTCCTGGAGAGATTTCCCCCTTGTCTTCAGAATGCGCTGCATGAGAGCCAGACCATAATCATACACCTGGTAGTCAGAGGGATCTGGAATGCCCTGACGTTGGAGAGCATGCTTCAGATCGTCGCAGATGTGCTCCTTGAACTGTTCCCAAAGCCGCTCAGGCTGGGCTGGAGCGCAATCGTAGAGTATGGTGATGAAAAGGTGGCGGAGCTGGTAGCCTGTCTGCATGTGACTGGCCTCCTGGAGACACTGAACCCACTCCTGATCGTCCTCAAGAAGTCCCAAAGCAAGGCATGCTTGCTTGAATGTGGGGTGAACCACACCGTCAATGGTACGGAGGTGGTCGAAAGAGGTGGCGCCCTTTACCGAGGTGAGAAGGAGGCGGAGGTAGAAACGTTCCCCAGAGGTTGGATGAGCATAGTACATCCTCCCAATTGCAAAGCCTTGCTGCCTGACAGTCCACAGGTGCTTGGATTCGTTCCACACAAAGTGCTCAGGGAAGTCCTGATAAAGGATATCACGGGCACCTTCATGAGCCTGATTGGCCTTAAAGTAGCCCATGAGAGAAGAATCCTTTGCACGATCCAAGACCTCCTGCATGGTTCGGCCAGGATCTGGAACATAAGTGACGTTCTGCTGCTGAGGCAGGTGAACTTCGAGGCGATATACAGGAGGAGATTCTTCATGAGTGGGAAAGTGGACTATGCGCCAAAAACCTTCACATGAGCAGACGTAGCGAGCATCGAGGTATAGCTGGACCTCATCCTGGGCTGTGCCGAACTGCATTGTGGTACGGTCATGTCCCTTGTAGACATACTTGTAAATGTACTTTATTGCCTTTATGGAAAAGACCGACTCCAGATTGATGTGGCACCGATAGCGGAAGAGAAAATAGGGAGAATATGGAACGATCCAGCGATTGTCGACCTCTTTGCCTCTGATGGTGTGCTTCCTGCCATCATCTTTTCTCCTGTAGGTTGCATAGGAATCCTCTGCGATAGTGGTGGCCTCATTAAACTGCTTTGGAAAACCCTTTGAGCACTTTCCATCCTTCATGCAAGGTGCATTTGGATTTTCTGGGCCACAGGGACCATGGACCATGTGCTTGCAGACCAAGTCGTAAAGCTCAGGTTGGGTGTCCTTGTCAGGAAACTCTGCAGAAATCAGGCTGTCGATCTCCTCTGGAGTGCGGATCTTGTGGTCACGATCAAGGAATATGATCATATGCATGTGAGGCAGACCTCTCTTCTGAAACTCGATGGTCCAGACACGACCCACGGCAGGACCAAGGACATTGTCCTTGAAAATGTCATCGCGCAACTGAGCAGCTTTTGCTTTGAAAACACGGGAGACCAAGTCAGGCCTGTCTGCTGCTGTCTGACCGGGAAGCAGCTCCCTTGTAATCTCTGGCCACTTTGGATCAGCTGTCATGGTCAAGAAGAAGTCTGCGCCTCCAAAATAGCGATTTATGGCGAGGGCATCCTGGAGATTCTGAACCATGGCGCGAGTGCCACCTGTGAATGAAGAGGGAAGAATGACACGCTTTCCCCTTTCTCGACCATCAACGTTGGGATCTTGGGCCACTGCATGTGCCAAATCGCTGTAGACGTCGGAACGAATTTTGTCCTGATTATTTCTGAACCAATTGAGGCTATATTGCTCTGCAGAAGCCCAAGAGTCGACGATATACTCCTGAAAAAGACGGCCTGCCTTGAATATGTGGTTGGATTCATTTTGGCGGGGATGCAAGCGGTAGGCAAAGTACTCTGTCATGGAGAGTTTCTTGCGCCTGGCTCTAACAGCGATGACCCGACCACCTTCTGGCTCCTCATCATCCTCATGACCGCGATAGAGTTCATTATGCCAACCCAGCTGACCAGTAGGGAATAACATGACAAAGTGCAGAGACTGGTATAGAGGGCTCATGTCACTAATACGCTTAAGACCACCACCCCTCCTGTAAAGCATGATGTCACGTGGCTCAGTAGATCTATCGCCTTCACCAGGGATTATGACTGCGATCTCTCTGTTTTGAGCGCCAGGGAGATTATAGCGGCGTTGGTCACACTCTTTGTCGAAGCGGAGGAGTATCCTGCAATCCTGGTTAGGTTGCATGTGGTCTGTGAGTTCCACAGCCTGCCGATAGAGAGCGACTGAAGGGTGTTTGCGGTAGAGAAGGTCCTGCAACAACTGCATTGTCCTGCGATCCAAAGTTGCATTGGCTCGGTGGTTCATGCGAATGTTCAGAGCCTGATTTGGGTCCCAGATGTACAACTGAGCATAGGAAGGCTGTCTCCCCTCTTGAGGCAGAAGGGAGCCAGTGATGTGATGGCAGGCACCATGAATTTTGTAAACCCAAGGACCGATGCCCTGATTCACGGTGTGATCTATGTGCAGCTGCTTTCCAGCATCCTGGCCAACAGAGGTCATAGCCAAGGCTGAATTGTACTGTCTTATGTGTTCCCTGAACTTCTTTGCCTGATCATCATTGTCATCATACAGGCGTTGCAACTCTGGAGGAAGTGGTTCGAGAGGAGGGAGAGAGACTTTTCCTTGGAAGCAGCACATGCCAAACTTTGGATTTGTGAGGGATGAGTCTGCCAATTTCTCCGCAGCCCAGTGTAATGCGTTACAATTGCGGCAGATAACATTCATATGCCCGAGATCATGGACAATTATAGCATTTTTATCGAAAGGACGGCGAGCTGCTGGCAATTGAGGTGGTGGTGGTGGAGGAGATGGTGGTGGTGGTGGTGGAGATGGTTCTCTGGCTGCCACAAATTGTCTAATCTCCTCATATCGAGCTGCTCGAATATTCTTAAAGAGCCAATAAAGTTAAAAACAATTTAAATGAATGCATTGGATTGACTCACATCTGGGATCACAGGTTCAACCCACTGCACCACAGGTCTTGAATTGGATGGGCCAGCAACAGGATTCTAAAAGAGACTGAGATTGTGATTTTTGTGAGTCATTGCACAACTCACATGAGGAGTCACAGGATCAGCCCATTGGACCACAGGTCTTGGATTGGATGGGCCAGCAACAGCATTCTGACAAAGATGGTGAGATGGTGATCATGGCCAGTGATTGCATCACTCACATTTGGATTCACATACTCCACCCATTGCACAGCAGGTCTCATGGTGGACGGGCCAGCAACAGCATTCTGTTGAACAGGCTGGATAGAAAAGTGAGCAGAAAGACTAACTTGAAGACAAAAAGAATACCTGATATCGTGGCAAAACTGATCTGGCAGGAGCTGGAGCAAGGTTTTGAGCAGGCAAAGGATCCTGGACAGGAGCCCTTCGAGGCCTCCCACGTGACCGCCTGCCTGTTTGCAACAAAACAGCACTGGTAGCGGCTGCTTGTGCTCTCAAGTCATCCAAGGCCAGTCTTGCAGCTGTGGCAGAAGGAGTTGATGGAGTGACAAAAGGATCACCGCCTTGGTAAGGGGGTGCTGGAATTTGATTGATGATGGGCAAATTTAGAGGCAGGATGGCAGGTGGTGGAAGGGCTCTCTGCTGAGGGATACGACGGTGCACTGGACTGTCCAGCTGGCGTTCGTCACGCTCACTCTGACGTGCAGCACTGCGAGGAGTTTGTTGAATGTTATGCCTGAATTTCAGATGTCATGAGTGAGTGTTTATGATGCAAACCATGGCACTTACATTGGGACAAAGGGGATAAAATTGAATCAAAAATATAAAGCGATGTTCAGGCCAACAACCGATCCTGACACACCAAGTCCAAAGCCAGGGTCCAGGGATAGGGGGAGTATTGAGGGGGGAGACCTGTCTCTTGCGGAACCGTCCGGTCAACTTGCTGACACACCGGTCAGTAGGCTCGGAAACGGCAAGAGAGGAAGGCGATTCTTCAGCAAATTGATCTGCAGTTGTGACGCCGCCCCAGTCAACGGGTTGACTACCGTCTGTCCCAGAGGTCAGCTGAAGATTGGCCCACTGAAGAGCACAATCCCAACAGTTCAGACCAATGGTATACTACTGGCTACTGACTACCTATGGACCTATGGCTTTCTGGTCTGTGTCACAGGCACAAAACCCCGCCTAACCCACCTGTGACTGGTGATGTGTATTGCACAGGAAGACTGTCTACAATGTACTACAAAATTGGAATGGGAATGGCAAAGGGGAGGGGCACCTGGGGTGGGGGTGAAAGTGGCAGTTGGTGGACACTGACTGAGCCAGATACCCTGTCAAACATGAGGCTGCAGTGCCCCACCGCTTTCGTGGGAAAAAAACTTCGAACTGAGTTTGAATTCCGAAATGCCTGAGACTGAGCAGAGCTCAGTCTCAGGCATCTCAACCACCCCCAGGGTTGCCTGAGACGGAGCAAAGCTCCGTCTCTGTCAAGCCAACCTCACCAGACTGAGCTTCGCTCAGTCTCGGGAGGCTGTTGCTGAGCCACCCCCGCGAAATTTACGTAACCTACCCTAATCCGTCTCGCACGTGAAAACCCTCTTCTTATCTCTTTAACTAGCGTTAGGACCCGTTTAGTCCTGTGATAATCCCGTGGAGACCACGGAATCTGATGTTCTAGGAAGAGGGATTGCATGTATTCACTGTTTGCTGAGTAGCACCCTGTATGAAGTTACTCACTACTTGCCCATATGCAATGCCTTTTGTGCCACTGATGTAGCAGCCCATACCAAGTTACTCACCTATTGCCCATGTGCAATGCTTTCTGTGCAACTGATGTTTGTTCGCTGCGCTCACAAACACCTGTAGCACCCCGTACCAAGTTACTCAAGTATTGGCCATGTGCAATGCTTTCTGCACCACTGATGTTTGTTCGCTGCGCTCACAAACACCTGTAGCACCCCGTACCAAGTTACTCACGTATTGCCCATGTGCAATGCCTTCTGTGCCACTGATGTTTGTTCGCTGCGCTCACAAACACTTGTGGCACCCCGTATCAAGTTACCCAACTTTGCTCAGTGTAAATTGACCCCCTGTTGCAACTGTCCCCCATTGCAACTGCCCCCCATTGCAACTCTCCCCCACCCCCCATTGTAACTCCCCCCACCCCCCATTGCAACTCCACCCACCCCCCACTGCAACTCCACCATGGTTGCCTGAGACTGAGCTCCGCTCAGTCTCAGTCAACCAAACCACCCTGAAGTTGAAACTGAGTTTGAATTCCAAGTTGCCTGAGACTGAGCTGCGCTCAGCCTCAGTCAACCAAACGGCCCCCAGGGTTGCCTGAGACTGTCAAGCCAACCCCACCAGACTGAGCTTCGCTCAGTCTGGGGAGGCTGTTGCCAGGAGTTGCTTCGCAACTCCGCGAAATTTACGTCAGCTTCCACATCCGTCACGCACGTGACAACCCTCTCCTTATCTTCTGAATTCCGAGTCCTACTGAATTCCGAGTGGAATCCGAGCGGAATGCTCGGAGTCCGAGGAATCCTACGGAATTCCGAGTAAGTCCTAGCATTTATTATGCCTTGGACTGAACTCGGAATCCGTTAGGATCTCAAGATTAAAAATATTAGAAATATTATTTAATATATTATTTATCTAATCAATTGGGGCGCTGCCCCGAAATAGATAGCTGAGTTTCGGGAGTTTATATAGGTTTGTTTGGTGCACGGACCATTTCAGTGCGTCACATGATCATCAACAAACCAACAAGCCAAACAACGCGAACAATGCGACAACACCCACCCCACGCGCACACACCAAACGCCAAACGACGGACCCCGCCAACGCCCAAACAACCGCGCCCGCGCCCACGACCCGTGACGCCCATCAACCACACCACGCCCACCTCCACGCACCACCAACACACGCGACGCCAGCCAACCACAGGAGCCAGAGACGGCAACGGGGAGCGCAGCGGCGGGTGGTGCACCCACCCCCGCTGTCCAGGTAAGTTTATTATTATAATTTTTGCTGATTTTACTGACTATATCGTGGCCATAACGGCGCCCACACGCGCCAGGCCACCACAGGACACACAACGACGCCCAGTCGTTAACCCGACAGCGGCAACCCGGCAGCGGCAGTGGCAACGGCAACGGCGACACGCCAGCAGCGGCGGCAACGGCAGGGCAGCAGCAGCAGCAGCAGCAGCAGCGGCAACGGCAGCAGGCCAGCAACAGCGACGACGGCAGCAGCAGCAGCAACGGCGACGGGGGCCAGCACCTGTAAGTCCCCTCCCTCCCCCGCCTCCTTCTCCCCCTTCCCTGCTAACCCTTTACCCCCCCTCCCTCAAACTCTCCCTCTCCCTCTTTCCCCCTCCCCTTCCTTCTCCCTTTCCCCCTCCCCCTTCCCCCCCCTTCCCCTTTCCCCCTCCCTTTCCCCCTCTCACCCCCTTCCACTTTTTCCCTTCCCCTTCCCTTTCCCTTCCCCTCCCTTTTCCTTCCCCCTCCCTTTCCCTTCCCCCTCCCTTTCCCTTCCCCCTCCCTTTCCCTTCCCCCTCCCTTCCCCCTCCCCTTTCCTTCCCCCTCCCTTCCCCCCCCTTTCCTTCTCCCTCTCACTTTCCCTTTCCCCCACCCTTTCCCTCTTCCTTTCCCCCTCCCCCCTTTCCCTCTCCCCCTGACTTTCCCCCTCCCCTTCACCTTCCCTCTCCCCCTCTTCCCTTTCCCCCACCCACTCCCACTCCCATTCCCCCACCCTCTCACTTTCCCCCACCCATTCCCATTCCCCCCCATTTCCCATTCCCATTCCCCCCATTCCCCCTCCCATTCTCTCTGCCATCCCCCCCCCCTCATTTTCACACTTCCCCCTTCCTCACCCCACATACTTAAGATTCATTGTGTAAATAATTTGTGAAATATTAAATTTTCTCTTGTAGATGAGTTATCAATAGAGAGTAAGATTGTGAGACTACTCTTAATAAAAACTTGAGAAATATAGGCTGTCAAGATGACTATAATATAGCTGTAATTGAACAAAACCTGGCTTTGGAGTGAAATGATAGCAACCCATAGCACAACTTAGGAGATGGCAAATATTTCTAATCCAGTATCAATTCCTTGGCATGAATGAGGGCACAGGTGAATTAATAGTAATTTTATATTATTGTCACAGCTCGCTCCAATGCACGCTCTGGTTCATCCTCTTCCAACCTCGATGTTATTGATTGGGTCCGTCGTATTATCGATGACAATCAACGCCGTTACCCCGTTGAACGGATCACTGCTGAAGCACCAACCCTCATAGATGCACTCAATAACACTGCGCAACACAATCATCGTGTTTACCACCTGTTGATCCCAGACACACAACCCAGTCGCTGGCCACCACGTTGGCACCCCAACATGCATGTCATGCATATCCCACCATGACAATGAAGACACCGTTCATCTCAGAACTTGGCCCATCAGGTGAGGGCAACAAATTCTGGCTTCAATTAAGACAACTCAGTAATCTTGCAAGCAAGGTAACATGATTCCAGTCAGCTATTATTACAGATAAGCAAAGATAATGTGGAACCAAGAAGTGAAAGGACTGTATGCAAACTAAGGCAGTTGAGGCTATCACTCAAACTAATGGGATCCAAAGGTGAATATATGTACAAGAAGGAATACCTAACTGTACCAACCTAAAGGAACCCCAGTAGAGCAGTGAAAAATATAACAGCCACTTTGGAGGGAGCCATGACTATACAGTACCAAATAAGGGGGGGTGGAATAGTGGGTAGTGATGGTGGGTGTGCATGTATGTACATATGAATAGCAAGAACAATTATGAAAGAGATGAAAAGACTGAACCAAAATACAATACTGTAGAAGCAGGGACTGGAACTGGTTCCAATGGCGCTTGAATTGAGCTACATGAGCTATCCAGAACTGGAATTGGAGTCAGAATGGGATGTCCCCTTACAAACTCCATCTAAATGCTCACAGATTGAAATAACTCATTCAAGTGGTGTTTGATAAAGCAACTCTACTACTGACCTAGATGAAAGCAAATGAATAGAGGATCTTCAATCTTGTCAGAACTGTAGCTGAGTAATATCTAGGATGAGTAGAAAATATAGAGCAACAACCAATTTATGATAATATAGATGGGTTCATATAGTCAACAGTTTAAATATGGTCAGAAAAGTAATAAAAATAGATGGAAAGAAGAAATGAAAAGGGATTCAAACAAATATGCATTCTGGTGAAAGTCCCAGGATGTATGTTGTCATCTTTGGAGATAATAGTCCATGGCTTCAAAAAGTGGTTTATAAAACTCAACCTTATCATCATTAGATCAGAAAGCTGGTGATTGCTTGGCCAAGTTTGGAAATATCATTAATAATAGGACCACCAGGTGTATATGGATAGTCCTGCTCCATAGACAGTGATGGAAAAGGGTGGAAATAGAGTGATACAGCTGATCAATGCTTACATGGTCTAAGGATATTAGATTATTAAAGGGATGCTCAAGAGAATAAACTTTGATAACAGGTACAACAGGTTATCTAATCATTGAAGACAATAATAAGATGATAATGATGACTTTGGAATTAATATGGGTCAGTAATCACTGGGATTGACAGCTAGGATTTAATAGTCATTGTAATGTGATGAGACTAAGCAAAGTAGCTTTACTTCACAAAGTCATTTATGTAAAGGAATAGAGGCTTAGCTTTCAAATGCATTACTTAGCCATGCACTATATATATGTGAATAGAGATAAAGACTGGCACTACAGACAAGGAAATGAATATAGGAAAAAAGGCAATTGAAAGGAAGGTGACATATGGAGAAAGAGAAAGGCAATGCACCTCAGACTGGTGAACTAGTGTTGGGGAAGTTCGGTTTGGTCCGGTTTGAAGCCTTTTTGCCCAAACTGGAAACCGAATGGTCCGGTTTCCACCCCAAAATCTCCAAACTGGACTGAAACCGATGCAAACCATTTGCATCAGTTCGGTTTCAGTCCAAACCCGGTCTGAACCGCAAACTGCTAGTGGCCAGTCCCCCTGCACCATTCTGACCTTACAACAGTGCTGCGCACATCAATTGACATGGCCAGCCTGCTTGCGAGGTGGGATTGGGGTGCTGGGGTGCTGGCACACCCTGTGCTGGCATTGAGCCACATGTGGGCCTCTCCATGGGTGTCCTGACGGGTCACATGTGTTGTACATGCGTGGCAGGTTGACCACGCTGGCCATTTTCGATGGGCACGTGATGGTGGTGGTGGTGATGCATGGTGGTGGTGGTGGTGCCCGACGGGTCAGATGTGTTGTGTATGCGACGTTGGGTGGCTTGGACTGGTGTTGACTGTGTGGTGATCATGGTTGTGGTCATGGTGTTGGTTGTGGGGTGTTGGTAACGCCATGTCATGTTCAACAATAAGG
The DNA here is from genome assembly GCA_963555575.2 of Hygrocybe coccinea. Taxonomy (NCBI): domain Eukaryota; kingdom Fungi; phylum Basidiomycota; class Agaricomycetes; order Agaricales; family Hygrophoraceae; genus Hygrocybe; species Hygrocybe coccinea. The sequence continues at coordinate 2,920,904 of OY741988.2, read as the reverse complement.
AAAGAATAGTAAATGGTTTGGCACTTGATCCTTGATTGGGCTTTTTGAGACGTTGTGGAAGGGGGGCGAGCTTGCCAGCCGATGTTAATCGGTTTCAGTTCAAACTGAGTTTGAACCGAGTTTGAACTGCAGCCAAATCCCCAAACCGGAGACTGAATGGTTCAGTCTCTGCTGGAAATCCCCAAACCAAAACCAAGACCAGCGGTTTCGGTTCGGTCTAAACCGGGTTTGAATCGGTCTGAGACCGGACTTCCCCAACACTATGGTGAACAAAACATATAAGACATAAGCATAACAACTAAGTGGAGAGGAATGGCATGTGTGTGTTATGATGATGACAAAGTAAAGAAGGAAAAGGAAGAGAAAGAACAAAAGGTGAAGAAATACCTTAACAGTTTGTTGTATATTTGAATATACTAAGAATGCAGGAACAAATTTACAATGTTTTGCAAGGAATCTACTTGGACTCCACTTGGACTCCACTCGGAATTCTTACCAAATATGGAGCGTGGGAAAATCTTGCCTAATTTGGTTAGCATGCCCATTGTATACCTGATCCCATATATAGTGTCAGAATTGTTTTATTTGCAAAATTGAGTGAGAAAAATGCAAAAAAGTCAAAAAAAGCCGGCGCTTTTCAAAAACTCGGCAGGATTCCGAGTGGATTCCGAGTGGATTCCTCAGGATTCCTTGTAAATAAGCATACCCCATGAAAACCAATGAAAATCCGAAAAAATGACCATTCCGAGTGGAATTTACTCGGAATCCGATCGGAATATCAGAATTGGTAGTGCTCTACAAAAAAAGATTCCATTCCTAGTGGAATCCGCTCAGAATCCTCGGAGTCCGAGCATTCCGATCGGACTCCGATCGGATTCCATAGGAATGTGTGGCTCAGTGTAAAGTGTTGCACCAAGGGTAGATTCTGGCCTCAAAGGTGTCAAGAAGGAACTCGATGACCAACTTCCCGAGCTCGCTTCAGTCCTCTTCGCTTGTATCCAGGAAAGGTTAGGATGGTGGAGATGGTATGCTATAGCGGCGTTTATACTTTCAGCCTTTAACTCACTGTGCGTAGCGGTGTTGCTGCTGTTGAGCCAGGTACCGCAAATGACGGCAATGAACTTGAATCTAGATTTGAACAGTTGAGACTGGAGGTTCTTGAGACACTTCGTCAGTATGCCACCAAGATTGTAGGCTCATTGCATATTGACCCGTCCAATAGTTAATAAAGGTCACAAAGAACCCACATCTGGCGGCGCTCTGCCACAAGGAAGTTGTGTATCCCCCTCGTGAGAATCTGAATGCCGATCGAATCCAACTTTAAGTCGTGAAATTCAAAGAAGAGTTCACAATGGAATTGTTCCGGCGGTACGTTGAACACGGTGGGTTGATCTCCAAATGGGTTGAATTTACGGCCTCTTATTCGGAGCCTGTAGGAGAGCTTCATTTAATATTCGTCCACGATGACATGTACAGTGCTTACCTGGACACTTCCTTCGCCGAGAATCCATTTCCTGCCGTTTCACAAATTCACGATCTGGGTCGAGGTAGACATGGCGCAACATCCCAAGCACTGTTGAGTGAAAGTCAAGACATTACTCTTCTGGAGACAAAACATGTAAGTTCTATTCAACACCGAAATGTTGCACATGCAGACCACTTTACGAACTTGGGCTGAGCATCGGAAAGCTGACGCTTCTAGCTTAATTACATGAAACCGAAGAAGTATCAGCGGACGAATCAATTCTCGACGGTTCATTCCATGATCAACTCTTGGTTGTGCTACTTGAGTCAGCTCGTCATTATAGCTTTTCATGACTGCCTCGATTTCTTCAGCGTTTCTTGTACAGGAATTCCCAGCCGTCGTACCGTCTGGTCCATGGTAAACAGTCTCTCGATTCCCAAATCGAAACCATCATAAAGGCGGTAGCAACTAAGCTGACCGGAAAGCACTCCTGCATGTGAGCCATTCCTAGAAATTTGTTACGTTGACTGATCCGTTGTCAAGATGTTCAAACAATTTGTTTGACTACTATTACTGGGCAGGGCACTATCAGCCCAAGACATTGTTGATGTCCTAATATTGAGGGACAACAACAAGAGCATAGAAAATTACTCAATCGCACTTCATTTACTTGCTCGTGACAAAGTGATTTCATCTCGTTCATATTTTACCTGGTCCAACTCATTATATTATGTAGGATATACTGGAGGCAGGATGCATGTCCGCTTGCCAAGCGGTTTGGCGTCGAATCTACGTTCACGATGAGCAGGACAGTTTTCTCAATGGCACGTACTTACGTCGCTGACTAGCAACTATTTGATAGCTGGGATCAAATACGACGTACAGTGAATGTCACAGATATTGAGCTCAGCGAAAGGTTTCAGGGAACGGCGCTGTACTCAACGTTAAAGACGATCATTCCAAAAGAATATCAGCCCCCACCCTGCCCATCCCATCTCTAGCTGAGATCGCGGCACCTGCCATGACAATGCACCCCATCACCACTGATGACAGCGTGGAAACGTGAGGCGAACGATGTGCTCTGGCAATGGCGATCCGACCAATGGCGATACCTTCAATCGCCTCGTGATCACGCACGTCCACGTCAATTGATGTACGCATGGTGTTTGCGAGGTATAAAGATACCTGGAGAACCAAGCGCGTCAGTCCTGATGTGTTTGACCCTCGAGGAACAGCGTACCCTAAAGGGGGTACACACGAAATCATGGTTTTACAGGTCGATTTCGACCTGTACCCGACGAGGGTACGGTATATGCAACATGCAGGTGCAGGTTTGGGAAATCCCAACCTGAGGGTTATCCGCACTATGCCCTAGGCTCTATTTTCAAATAACTAACTACCTATCCTTTACCTCAGATGCCGCAACCTCGACCCTTATGGCCCGTTCTCCGGTATAGATGTCAACTCGGTGGTTGCCCTTACAGCACGATAAGCTATTGAAATAGGCCATCTGACGAACAACTTACTACTTCTGTCAATGTCATGTATGTCCCCCACCATTCTCTGTTATCCCAACGTACCCTGACTAGGTTACCTTTCTGTTGCATTCGAAGTAAGTATACCTCACCGCAATACCCCGATCACGAACCTGGAATCGGGCAGTACGACGACGAGTGATGGAAGCGGATGCCGCGCGTCGAGCGGATCGTGTAGACTAGGCAATAGTTAATAGATATACCACAAAGGTAAACGAGACTTTTACCGTAGATTTTGCTTTAGGCATTCGGTTGTTGAGGAAGGCGCAGATGTGGGAATGGGAGTGTTGAATCAGGAAGGGAGATGGGCGATGGTTGCTCCCCAAGTCAGGGAGCTTCACTTCTCCCCAATATTCGTTTCGCCTGGCCTACAGCCTGTTCCAGCACTGAAATGATAATAACAGACATGTATATTAATGCTAACACAATTCTGGGCCATTGTATTCCAGTGTAAGACCAGATACAAGCTGAATGAGGCTTGGCCAAGCCACCAAGGTGCTAAAAAATGACTTCCAAAGGGAACTATTGTAAGATTGTTGTAATGGCTTATATTGCTTGGCCAAGGTTCAGCAAGGCTGCCAAAAAAATAACCTTCCAAAGGAACTGTTGTAAGATTGTTGGCAAAGCTTGTGTAAGACTGCCAAAAAATGACCTTCCAAAGTTGTAATGGCCTATAGCAGATGCTCAATTTTCTGCAAATATGACTATGACTGATCAATTGTTACAATAAGTGACACTTGAATATAAAAGTATGGCTAGATATGACATGGTGCATTGAAGTCCGCTTATCAATTATCAACTCCGCCTGGATATGCCGGCGCCTCCCAATTTCCCGATTTGAACATCCCAAATACTAAACTTACAGCTTCTCGGATTGTCTTCTGCCAATGAACCCGTTCCAATCCAAAGAATGAATCTCAGGCTAGTGGAACAATCTGCGGAATGTATCATAGAAAGCAGAGAACACCCTATTAGGGCTCAGGTAGGGTGAACTTAGAGCAGAATCTGGAGAGCTGCTCTGGGATGCGCCCTGGACTTGCAAGTGCAATTCCTGTATGAGGACCTTTAGCTGGTTTCCGAAGTGAGCAATCATGGAATCGTGCATGGGAGCTGGGAGCCAAGACGGTAGCGTGCATGCGGTGATCGTCTGGTTCGGAGCCAGGGTCGGAAATAGCTGGGCTTCATGAGTCCCCATAAGTAAGAGAAAGTGCGAACAGACGCTGCAGCATTGGTTAGATAGCCTATAACATTGACCAGATCCTATATCACAGAACATCAAAAGAGCACCGCTAATACATTAAAGATTGTATTGACCATAGATGCACCCGGGCTGAGTAAACCGGGATTGCCGCTTGCCAGGCAAGTTGCGCAATGCAGTGTCCCATGGAAGTTGTCACCATTCGACATATCAATTTTATGTAACGCCGTGTTTGTCGACACAACTTTCTCGATCGTTTCGATGGCATCCTCTGAAGAGAAGTTAGGGTATTTGTACAGACCGGGGAAGGACATGATGCGCTCAATGGCATCCTTCCAAGGAAGCATTCGGGTTCCGTCAGGAAAAATGGAAACAACTCTGAGAGAGAAGGCCATTCGCCCTAGTGTTATGGATCGCTAGATCAGCGGGCTCCAGCAACAACCAACTAAATCAAGTTGAGATCAGACCAGAGGAAACACAAGAGGAATGGTGTATTCATGGTCTACCACTACTATACAGCAAGTAGCAGTCTGGGGAGGGAGAGAGTCTAGGAAAGCGAACCAGGGAGAGAAAACCAGACTAAACGTGAGGAAAGGGAAGGGAAAAAGAGGAACAGTTCGAAGATGAAGGTTAAAATACAAAAGAGTTAGGGAATTGCCATGAAAGACAGACTACCGGGTCTGTATGTACAAACCGAGAAAAATGCAAGAACAATAAGGCTGCCCTGCAGGTACAGCATGTCCATCAGTGTTTCAAGTAGTGATTGCAAGGAAATGGTTCGGAGCAATCAAGGGTCCAGACCCTGCGCCTCATGGTTGCCTCATGGTAAGGAGGTGAAAGGATCCATGAGTGGATGTGTCAGCAGGCACATGATGAACATGAGGCAGCCATGTGGATGTCATGTGGTTGAGTTCCTAGCTTGGGAATGATGAGATTGGTTCGTCTTCCTGATGGTTTGCATTGGCAGTGGATGCTTGGCCAATAGCAGCATACGACTAGGAGTATGTGCATGCAGGATCGGGATAGAAAGGTGAATGTGATACTTCATCATTGGAGGCAGGGGAGGTGAATCACTGAATAGGGAAGGGAAGAACCATGCAATGAACACTGGTAATCATACACCAGCAACTGTGGTTCCTGCAGTACGATAAGCAAGGGTGCTTCATATAACCCTTCTTGGCTGCAGGGTACTGGATGACTGGGATGTCGACTGGGTATGGATATTCTCGACCAGTGGACTGGTACACAAAGGTAATGAAACATGTCGGAATGCAAGTCCTTGTGGAGCATCAAGGGGGCTTGTCATATATGCGAGTTCGGGTTGCTAGCTGAGCACCGGCGGTCAGCTGATGAGAAGAAAGGCGAATGAATGTAGAGGTGACATGTGAAGAAGAACAAGATGGTTGGCCAAGATAGGTCCAAGGAGTCATCGGTTGTCGGCAACTATGACGGATCCGATGTCTGAGTCATTGTGGGGAGGTTGCATTATCTGAATATAGGTTGCATAGATGTAGACGCCCACAAGGGTGGAGATGCCAATAGAACATATCACAATCGTGGCGATGAGTTGGGCGTCAAAGGTAACCATGAGGATCAGGATGACGTGTCAGTCTTCTTCGAAATAGGAAAGTCGATCAGTCATCAGGCACAAGGCTATTCATTTGTCTGTGACAGGCACAAGGAACCGTGTAGATGAATTGTGAAAGAACAATAACAATGTCATGAGCATATGGGTGTGGACATATGATTGGTCGGCGGAGAACCAGAGTATTCCAATTGCTGGGTATGATCGGTGGTTGGGTCATGGAGTATTCTTGTCTCCAGGTATGCACATCGGTCATGGGTTGTGACAAGAATGGAATGGTCAGGTTCGGATTGTATCATCTTTAGGTTCCTTCAGCTCCTGGTTCTGCATGAATGGTTATGCACCGTCAAATCATCCAATGAGGACATGGGGTCAACCCGAGAGTTCGGTAACAAGGTATCGTCCAATCAGAGCGTGGGACTTGGCACATCTTCGTGGGAATGTATGGGTATCACGTGCTGTCAAAGCAAAAGACAGGGGCAAAAAGGTGAAAATCGTAACACCTAGGTTGGATGTGAACCCAAGCAGGTCATCAACGGCGTCGAAATGAACAACCTGCAAACGCAGCCAATGCGCATATGCATCGCACACGGGAAGCGATCCGGTTCCAGGTCCATTCGAGTTCGCATGTGGTTGAATGCTGATAAGCTCCAGATCCTGGTCGGTATCCTGATAAGCATTCTCCGATGTATATGTACCTGTATGCCTCTGTTCCTGGCTGACTTCGTAATCCTGACAACGAGGATCAGGAGGCTCCATTCTGGCCAGATGTTCATCCATAAACGATGAATGAACAAGGTCCCGGAGGACCATCCCGCATACTGTAAAACGATACACCGTAATTTCGAAATGTGGTATGTCCTCATCTGACAATGGATGACCATTGTATTCATTGAATGCAAGAAGAAATTCCCGGTATTTGTGAAGGAGATGGCAAAATAGCCGATGAAATTCGTGACAGGTTGTTTCGGTATAAATGTGGTTAAGGGGTGCGTTGGGCTGGTATTTATTCACTGCATCCATGAGATTGGGGATACTGATGTTGGAAAGATTTAGGAAAGGTTGAATAATAGGCTCTGAGAGCGATGTGATAAAGGTGATATCCAGAGGGGGGGGGTTCATTTTTCCGCCGGTATTGAAATGGATATTGGCTATCCCTAATTCGAGATTCCGGGATAGCAAGTAGGCAATTGAGAAACGGCAGAGAATACTTCGGATTTTGCATCCAACGAAAGATCTTTGCATTGGATTTGGCGGCCACATAGACAAAGATGCCCATCTTGTCTGACGATAGCTCGTGAGTGTTGAAAAGGTGAACCAATGCAGCTGCCCATTCTTCAAATGAGTGTGAAGTCCTGGGCAAAGCATGAAAAAGTGATCAATTTGAAATAGGCTCAGACAACATACCATGTCTTTCTGAGATACGGAATTGGATTGGATGGATCAACATCAGTCACACTCAGAGTGAAAACAGAGGGTTTCTCAGCCCCGATCACTAAGTCGTCGGAAGGATGAATGTCACTGGCAGTCATCCGAGGATTGATCGTAGTATCATGACGGCGCTGTTCGTGGCTGCAAACAGTAAGTTCCAAAGTAGAACCCTGTGTGCCAGTAACAGGGTGTGTCACTGCTACTGCTACCACATTGTGACCTCCAGCCAGAAGGGTGGCAAGAGCAGCTAGGGGTCTATCGTAGTCATCCTGGGGATTGAAGTCGCTGCGTGCCAGTGGGCCTTGGAATGTCCGGCGAATTGAACTCGGACCTAGGTCGATCTCATGGCTATTATGATGGAACGGCTGAAGTACCTCCAACAACGTAGTGATGGTTCGGAAAATATGAATCTTGTCATAGATATCATCCATTTGCCTTGAGCTTGTTTCATACTACGTATACTAGTAGAAACAAGTTCAAGTTAGTGATAGTTAGCAATCGTTTTTGAATTTACCTGCTGCACTTCAAGTTGTTCCCGAGACAGTCCGGACTCCTCGGACTCGGACGTCACGCGGTCGCTTTACAAATGATATGCCTGCCCTAAACAAAACCCACATACACTGGCACTAACACCGACTCATGACTTCTTTCCCCACTCAGATTGACTTCAAGCTAGGGTCTAGCCTGGGTACATGAATCCATCCTCGACGGAGCTACCTCATCTACGGCGTGCACTAGAGGTTGCAATCGGGCTGGACCCAGGGGGCACGCCCTGGGTGACCTCTATCAGGAGGGCAACAACTTGAATTTCCCTGTAGTACGCAGAAACACGGTAAGTACTTCTTTTTTGCACTACTTATCTTAGTTATCTATTTCAACTTCTCTATTTTAGCTTACGCTCTTTCTCGCGCTTACGCATTCGTCGCGCCTCAGCCCCCAAATGTACCTCGTCTTGTTGAAGCATCTGTACCTCTAACGCCCATGCTGCGGGCTCGGCTGCATGCTCAGCTGCCTTGGCTCGCTTGCGGAGCACGCATAGCGTCGTATCATCTAACAACATGTCGAGGTCAAAGTTTTCTGGCGAAGGAGACCGAGGGGGCGGGATGTCGTTTGGATCGTGGATGAGCAAAGGGCTGGTGCTCTGTGAGGGAATCGTGAATGCAGGCTCAGGTAAGGTCTAGCAGGGGTGGGTCGTACCCGGGTCAAACCAGCAGGTAGTGAAAAAAAAATCTTATGGACGCACCCGCCTGGGTGACGAGTGCGTGGGTACGGGTGTTACCTATGGGTGTACCCGCAGGTCGACGGGTCATCCACAGGTATGACAATATGTATGAGACTATGACTAGTAGTACTTCGAGGATATTCAACTACATTGATCTCCGTGGTCGTCCACCAAAATGATATTGTCGGAGTCATGTGTCGCAGGTGCGACTCAACAGGTTACGCCGACTGGTTGGGGACAAGCCATTTACAACATTTTGGGCGCCAGCAGCCACTCAATAACCCATTCTTGGGAGCCAGTTTGAGCGAAGTGAAAAACTTGAAAGTGTACATGGGTAAGGGCTGAAATATTTAATAACGCCGCGAGCGCCGCGGCGGCTAATCTAGCTTCATCGCTGACTTCGACAATGAACCCCTCCGATCAACCCTCCGATCAACCCTCCGATCAACCCTCCGATCAACCCTCTGGTCAACCCTCCGATCAACTTGAAAATAAAACATTCCGGACGATCACAGCTTTAATATCGAAGCTATCAAAACAACCAATTGCTGTTGCGGGACCTCATATACGGTATAGCGATAAGCATGCCCAATATGATCCAAGACGGCGCCAACTTCGCGTACTGGGTGCGCTGTCCAACATCTTCGTACGGTCAGACGAAATTGTGGCAGTAGTACATAGAAGTGATTTGCCATCAACATTGACCTACATCGCTTCAGTCAACCCCCGAGCCCCCAATAAGAATACTGTTCCTGACCCGTTGGACACGTTGACATTCGGATTCCCAGGCCCATGTTTGTTAACCCCTGATGTAGTTGACATTGACCCCCTCGACCCATTCCCCTATCTGGAGGTGAAGTGGTACGTCAGAAATATGTTCAAATAAACAAAACTAAATGCCATTTTAGGTCTAACCAGACCTTCCAGGAACATGCAGTGGCAGTGGTTGCGCTAGTCACATTCAATGAAGCGCAACCCAAAGATCATTACAAGATGGGACTGCTCCCCTATATGTCTGCGATGTCGAGTCCAAAGATGCGGCGGCGAATACAACACAAACAATACTCCCTTCCATTTTTTAGCGGGCTGACGAGTCTTCTTGGTCCCGAATTCAAATTAATTGGGGAGTTTAAGCCATGGGTTGGAAAAGAGGAGGTCCACCTACGCGACATCACATTCATCACATGGCTCTCACTCGCTGCTGCTGACCCAATCATCCCACAAATCCTGGACCTTTCCGCCATCAGTATCCCCGGTCTCTTGGATGCTGTAAAGGAATATAAGCCCGAAGACCCCCTTCCCCCTGTTTATACCAAAAAAACTTGTTACGAGTTTCAAGTGTTACTTTGCCATCTCCTTGGCAAATTCAGGGAAAATCTGGTCATACTCAAGGGCTACGACAATCGTCAATTGTCCACCCAGGACATGTCAACATTCGAAAGTACTGTCTACCGCGTTACAATGTGCGGGATGGCCCTCCGTGACCTCACCCACTCGTCTTATTTGGAGGCGCATTTGGCTAACATCCAGCTTCCAATTCCTGTATACAAACTGGACAACGATGTCAAAAATGAATTGAGGTATGATAATTTGGAAGTCCCTCTGGAGGTGGAGGAAGAAGACACAGAATTACTCGATGTTCAACTGGAGTCTAATGGAGTAAGACTCTTAACTATACCTGAGGTGTATACAGCTTGGCTGCGCCTCCAATCCACCCCTTATGAGGCCCCCAACATTCTTCTCCATCATTTCTCGAAGAAAAAAACCAACATCATCATTGAAGTTGTGGCCGTCGGCCATCAGGGGGAGTCAACTCGCCCCTGGGTGGATGTGATCAAGGAACTGGCCCAGTCCAGTGATAGCCCTTGCACTGCGGAAGAGGCGATTGCTGTAGTTCGAAGACTTTTTCTCGCTGCGGATCAGCGGTTAGAAAAGCGCAAAACACCCAACCAAAATACTTTAAATGCGTGGCAGAGAGGGTGGGGGTTCAAGGGGACCCTACATTGTGAATGTATCTTAATAGCATGCATCATGCTAGGTCTTTTTAAAATGGAGGTGAGTGCTCATTTCTAGAAATTGTACCCTGCTGATTTATTTTGTAGAACTTGGTTAGGATCGTCGGGGTGTCAAAGTGGTGCTGTCCCATCTGTTGGTACCTAATATATCTTTACTGACAGACGAATAATCCCTTTTTCATCCGAGGATCTCATGGAACGGTGACTCCCTGCACGCTTCCTATGTGGCTCCCCAGCAACATCCGGAGTGAAATGGTCAAGTATTTTGGAATGGAACTCATGCTCATCATCTCCCATCAACTGGAGGTTACACCGGTACGCAGGCGAATGACTTTGACAGACACTCAGGCCAGCATCGCCTCCACCCACTCATCGTGCGGCGTTACGAAAGCTTTCTTGTCTTCAGACCTCCTACAGCGAATCAAACAAGGATTTGGTCAGTGACAATCCTGCTGACTCGTTATCTTTGCTCAGGCAACATTTGCTTCCCTTCGTTCCAGGATGCTAGGCAATAAGTTAAAGGCAAGCCTCAACATAATCCCTGGGCGTAGCATCAAAGTGCCGCGATATATCAATTGATTGCATATGCTCATCAGATTTTCCATTCCATGAACGCTCCTTTTTATTTCTCAGCTCTGCCCTTGCTATCTGAACATGTTCTTTGAAACTTTACTTTTTTAGTTGAACGTTCTTCCTCCATTATCACCTTACAATCCTTCGTGAAAGCCATCGTCTAGTAGTTATGGACAGTATTACTTACATTATGAATCCACCTTTTTCAATGTGCAGTTTCAAGAATAAGTTTACCAGCAAAAATGTTCGAAGAATCGAGGAAAGTCAAGCCATTTCAAGTTCAATTTGTGAACACGTCGGAGCCGCTCAACGCCTGCACATAGGCATGGTGTCTCACTTAGCTTTCATATATTTTGTTTGACTTCGGTCGCAGGGAAAAAAGAAGACCACCGAAGCCACACCTGCCCCCCAGGTCCAAGATCCTGCTGTCGCCGAGCAACGCAATTTGATAACAGAGATTGAACGAAAACACTACTGCGAAGCACACAGAAAAGCCTGCTATGTGCAGTTGAACGGTGAACACTATCAATATACAATCGAAGACATCACGGTATGGGCACGTCTCATTGTATGTTATGATATTCCCCCCTTAGTGCTGGGCTAATGGTATTTACAGTCACGTCATGTTGCAGCTGTTGATACACCACCGGACAAGTTGAATCTTACCTAAATTTGCTAGTCAAGCTCAGCTCAAATGACGCGCCAAATAGTGCTAAGTATGGCTTTGTTGTAATCTTACATATTCTGCAAGTATAACTAGGAAGTGCTCTGTGCAGTGCCCCTCCCTCCCTCTCCCTCCCATTCTCGGAAAATCATGTCATCTCACTTCAGCAGTCCAAACTCAACTTTCAATAACATAGGCTGGCATCAATTCAATATTTACAAAATCTACATTCACGTTTCCAACGATGATGGTGCGTCCCTTTCTACGCGATATTCTGTCCTCACACTAATATTGAAACCCAAGGGCTGATTGAAATCATGCGAACACAAACTGCAATCGCCCTCGCCCAAACCGACACCGCGCGAATGAAAATGGCAAACGCCCTTGCCCAAACCGAGATCGCACAAGCACTCACCGAAATTGCTCGAACACAAGCAGAAATAGTTCGAGCACAAACGGAAGCTGCTAGAACGCGTCGAATGGAAATCGTTCAAGCACGCGTTTTATGGTATTTTCTTCCCCTAATCTAGAATTACAATTCACCTCTCCCCATAGGATCACTTTGGTTGTCAGTTTCATAGCTTATTGGTTGCATTAGCTACTGCACCAAACTTACTACAACGTTCAATGTATAGCAGAAGTATCTGTATTGTGCCGGATAGATCGGGGAACCGTCAACACATGCAGTACAGCCCGAGTTGTCAAGCTCCAGTGAGTGCACCATTTTGCTCCTCACCCGAAGTTGATGAGGACAGTTTAATGCAGGGAGCTGCGCAACTTAGCCAAGCTATCGTCGATCTTCTGCCTCTAACACAAAGTCCCGCAGACACTATGGCTGTGTGGCGCAACCATGACCTTACTGCACAGATAACAGAGCGGAAAGAACGGCTCAGCTGGTTGATCCAATTTATCAACAATAATGCTGTGTTAACCAAGGTTCCGATTATTTTGTTCGAATTCATTATGCTCTGCTGATCGTTGGGGCTGTAGATCTCGCCAAGGAGTAGGCAACCGACGCAGAAACATTGTATGGGTGTCATCGAATATGGTTCCTGCACGGTGATGTCCTCGCAAGTTGTCCTCTAACTAACCTGTTGAACGGGCAGCACTGGACATATTCATAGCGTTCTTAACGAATCCGCGCACAGTCATATGAACTCGATTGCAGAGGATCATTACAAAGACGTTATGAGGGCCTTCTTCAGAAACAGAGCAGAAGACATTGGGCGACTTCTACCTCTAGTCATGGACGGTGTTGAACTTCCCATCATCGATCTGCGGGCCAACAAGCCCGCCGTCATCGACACCGTATTGGAATACTACAAGATTTGTCGAATCACCAAGGGTAGATTCTGGCCTCAAAGGTGTCAAGAAGGAACTTGATGACCAACTTCCCGAGCTCGCTTCAGTCCTCTTCGCTTGTATCCAGGAAAGGATGGCGGAGATAGTATGCCATAGCACCGTTTATACTTTCAGCCCTTAACTCACTGCATAACATTGTTGCTGCTGTTGAGCCAGGTACTGCACATGACAGTAGATTTGAACAGTTGACGCCGGAGGTTCCTTTAATATTTGTATGTACCGTGCTTGCCTGGACACATTCTTTGCCAAGAATCTGTTTCCTTCCATTTCATGAATTCACGATTGGGGTCAAGGTAGACGTGGCCTAGCATCCCAAGCACTGTTGAGTGAAAGCCAGATATTACTCTTCTGGAGACAAAACATGCAAGTCTTACTCAACATCGAAAGGTTGCACATGCTGACCACTTTACCAGCTTACGCTGGGCATTGGAAAGTTGACGCCTCTAGCTCAGTTACCGGAAACTGAAGAAGTATCAGTGGACAAATCAATTCTCGACGGTTTTCTCAACGACACACTACTTATGTCGCTGACTAGCAACTATTTGATAGCTGGGATCAAATATGATGTGCAGTGAATGTCACAGATATTGAGCTCAGCGAAAGGTTTCAGGGAACAGCACTGTACTCAATGTTAAAGGCGATCATTCCAAAAGAATACCAGCCCCCAGGTTGCAACTTGACACCGGCACAAGCATTACCCATTCTCTAGCTGAGATCGCAGCGCACTGGCCAAGCATGACGCCAGATCGAGTGGCAGAAATCAGATTGAATTATCAACATGAAAGTGATCGATCGACTGGCGAAGGTGAATGGGACAATGTCTATCACCGAGTGCGGGGGCTTGTAGTGCGCGCACAACGTCACGTCCAATATCATCAATGAAAAGTCCGTGTGTTAAGTACTTTACAAACAATAAATCCATTTAACATTTCTCCACATCATACCGCGAAACATCAATGATGATTTCACCAAGCGTCTCCACATGAACGTGGACGCGGTGGTTGCCCTTGCGGCAGAATGAGCATCGGGTTCGCTGTCATACAAAAGACTCACCCAATTCAAAGCCTTGACGTAAGTTCCCGTTCGCCATTTGCTGCTGTAACAGACTCTGACGGATTGCCCTCTGTCATGATCCAAAATGGTTTTGGATCAAAAACATGGTACAAGATTGAAGAAAGGATATTTATACAATTTTCCATTCAGCTGCAATATTGCAATTTCAGCTGGAGTATCCCTTCTCTCAATAGCCAGGACAACAAGTGGACAATATCAGGAATATAGCCCCAAGCACTAAGGGATGGTGCCCAGCCACCATCAAACCCAGCTTACAGCATCAGTAATGAAGGGACAAGGCCTTATCAGATTACAGGATTAGATAATAGCTGACTTATCCTTATCTTTACTAATAAGGAAAGGATAAGATCAACAGCCACAGCCTTACATCAGACACCAAGATCCAAGATCAGAGCAGCCACATTCCACAGCCACCTTCTTATCTTTCTTGATAACAGATAAGAAAGAAGCACAGCCTTCCATCTTCTATTCTAGAACATTGGAAAAGAAGCACAGCACAGCCTTCTATCTTCCATCAAAGAACATTGACAGAGGAAGCACAGCCTTCTATTCTAGAACATTGGAAAAGGAAGCACAGCCTGAAGAACTGATTCTAGAAGCCCAATTTGAAATTACATGTTCCAGCCTTGGTCCATGATTCCTGGAGAACCATAGACCACCCCAGATCTCAGAGAAGATCAGCCAGTGGCTCATCTCCCCTCAGATAACTCATTGATCAATCAGCAGCCCCACCTTATGACCCCATTATGACACCTTATGACACCATCATGACACCTTATGACACCATTATGACACCATCATGACCAATTATGCCCCCATCCTTTCTCACAGTACCATATGATTCTCAGTAATTGACTCTGCATGAGTCACAAACCTATGCCCCAATTTCCAATTGCCCTTTTATATGCCCACAAACCTATGCCCCAATTTCCATT
The DNA here is from genome assembly GCA_963555575.2 of Hygrocybe coccinea. NCBI lineage: Eukaryota > Fungi > Basidiomycota > Agaricomycetes > Agaricales > Hygrophoraceae > Hygrocybe > Hygrocybe coccinea. The sequence goes on along the minus strand of OY741988.2, from coordinate 2,905,845 downwards.
TGCCTTTTATGTGCTTGCACACCCTATGCCCCATTTCAAATTACTCCCTTGTGATTCCTCTTGACTCACAAACCTATGCCCCTATTTCCAATGCTTACTCACCCTATGCCCCCTCATTTCATATTACTCTACTATGACCAGTTATGACTCACTAACCTGTACACTCATTTCATATTCCATCCTATGACTCTGAATGACTCCTGTAGTTGAAAAGGTATAAATAGGGCCCAGTTTCTGCAGGAGACATCAGTCAAAAGTTGATCCCCCCCAAGTCAAACTTGATCCCCCATTCCCATCATCCTTTGATTCACCCCTTTAGTATCTAACTACTTCTGTAGTAGCTAGTATACCAATTCAGTTACAGTTCCAGTCTTATTCTTGCTTGCTATTCCTTCTCAAATCAGATAGTCTTAATTGATCTATCAATATCTGATATATTGATACTCTTTTATTACTAGTTTGGGAAATATTCTGTGACATAGTGCCGTTACTATTGTCATTTATCTCAAGATATATTGGTCTTCACCAAGATATCCCAGTACATATTCTGAACCAGTAGCCAATGTGCGTTTGAAGCTTCGGAATATTGTCAGATACCTTGATCATCAATACTTCTTGACCGTTTTATTGTCTCATACTTTCATTATCGTCACATTCTGTTAGATAGTTTTTGTCACACAGACTGGTTTGACTTCCACTATCTCTTGCTCATCCCATCCTTGTTCATCATACACAACACTTGTCACTCTTGCTTGTGTATACTCTCAAAGTCTTTACCTTGTGTAGGAAAGACCTCACTGTTCATCCATCCTCCAAGTCATACAGCTTGACTTAATCTTAATCAAGGTAGCTGTTCACTGTTATCTTGACTGTACTAATCTTTGTTAGGACAAACTTCAGACAACACAGTTGTTGAGCACAGACCATAGGTGTTTAACAGTTGCTTACCATCCCCTGAAGAACAACAAGGTAATTTCCCGATCAAAGTCGCACTCCGGAAACCCTTGGTGCAGATTAGTTTTTTCATATAAACTTTTCTCACGAACAACATAATTGGAGCCCACCGCGAGGGCGTTGGTTCATCATTAAACACCTCTTAATAATCCAATTCTCAACAACCACATTTACATTCCCATTCAACCATCACAATGGTTACATCACTTACCCCAGATATGATGCCTCTCTTGGGGCAAAAAGGGGCACCCTATAAATTCTCTGGAAGCCATGAAGACATCAAACGCTTCCTCAGACACTATAATCAGATCTGTAAGACCTATGGTCTCTCAGAAGCTGAGAAATGTGACCGCGTTATAGACTATTGCTCTAGAAAGGTTGTCAAGTTAGTTGAAGCTCTGGAAAGCTTCACAACACCAGACTGGACCCAGCTGGAAGCAGACTTCATGAAGTACTTTGATGCTGCTTTCAAAGAAACTCGTTACATTACCAGAGACCTGTTGACTCTAACCCGCAGTTGGAAACACAAAGAGATAAACACACTCACCAGATGGAAGAGATATGTACGCAAGTTTGTCACTATTGCAGGATGGCTTGAAGCCAAGAAGAAGATTTCTGCAGAAGACAAAGCTGCATATTTCTGGGCTGGAATCAATAAGAACCTGCGTCATCGTATTGAGCTTAGGCTCATTACTGGTTCCACACCTCTGGATGTAACCCAACCATTCCCAATTGACAAGGTCACTAAGGTTGCAGAAATTCTATTTGAAAGAAACCGCTTTGACATCAATCTGGCAGACTCTGATGATGAGATCCCTGAAAGAAAGAGGGATTATGATTCAGACTCATCCAGTGATGAATCTTCAGAGGAAGAAAGTAACTCTGATTATGGCATCAAGTATTGGAAGAAGAAATTGGAAGACCAGAAGAAGAAGCACAAGAGTAAAGCAGACACTGATGATGAAGCCCCAAAGAAGCTTAACAAGAAGGATTTGGACAGGAACAAGGCAAAGAAAGGACCAGAGAAGAAAGGCAAGACTGTCCAGGATGAGGTTGAAGCCCTGATCAAGCACATGGGGAACCTCTCACTGGAAGACCATCGCTATAGTCTGGCCTACTACAAGGCAATCAAGCTTGACCCAGATGTAGCACAGTGTGTCAAGGCACCTGCTTTGCACTCACAACCCAGACCTCTTCCAAGACCTCAAGTCACCACTGCAAGACCAGCAACTGCTAACACCACACTCAACTCTGAAATGGGGGTGCGTGAGCCCATGACCTGCTATGGATGTGGGATGAAAGGTCACGGAATGCAGACTTGCCCAAGAATCCTGGAGCTATTAAAGTCAGGAACTCTAATAAGAGATCCTCTTGGAAAGCTACTCAACAGTGATGGTTCCCTCATTCGTCGTAGAATGGGGGAGACATTTATACAGGCTTTTGAACGCCTCTCATCAGAATCTCTGCAAGCCAATTTTTATGCTCTCCAAGAAACTTTCTCTGACTATTATCAGTCAGATGCTGAAGAAGATGAATTGGATATGTTTTATTCCCCTGCCACTATAAATGAACCTAATATGAAAGAAGACATACAGATAATGACTGCAGACAGAGGGCAGCACAAGATCACTGCAGCCAGAAAGGATGCATTTGATGGAGTTTATCCACCTGCAAGACAAAGGAACAGGGATAAAGACAAAGAGAATGTGAGGCCCAAGGCAGCAACTACTGCTAAGCCTGCTTCTCTGCAGCATCCAGACTCAATGCAGGGACTCAACCAAGGAAAAGCCCCCACAGCAGCCAATGCTCCCAAAGGAAATGCACCTACTCGCATTGAAGAAATACGCCAAATGCAGCCAATCCCTTTTGATGCTAGAGTACCTAGAATGGTACCTATCAATGAGGACATCGAAATGCAGGATATCACCAACAAATCCAAGAATGCTAAAGCCAGCCCTGAGAAGACTGCACCTCGCCCAAAGGCACCTGTGAGACAGTCTGAAATCTCAACCACTATTGGAAACACACAAGTGGTCAATCAGATACTGGATACACCAGTCACCCTTCGCTTTAGAGAAGTGCTAGCCTCATCCAAGGAGCTAACAGAACAACTCACTGACATGGTCAAAAGGAAGAACCCTAGGAATCCTATTGTGGCAAATGCATTCAGGCCCAGTGAATGGGGACTGTTGATCAAGCTTCGTATGGAGTGTGATGAACGTCCCATCACAGCCATCATTGACACAGGATCTCAATTGAATGTGGTTAACAAGGAAATTTGGAAAGCCAGCATTCGCAGACCAGTTGATGTGGCCAAGAAATTAACCATGAATGATGCCAATGGAGGAGTAGGAACTCTTACAGGTTTAGTGCCAAATGTTCCCTTAACCTGTGGAGGTGTCTTGACCTATGCAGATTTGTTCATAGGAGAGTCAGTCCCCTTTGATCTACTACTTGGAAGACCCTGGCAGAGAGGCAATTTTGTCACCATTGATGAAAGGTCTGAAGGCACATACTTAGTCTTCAAGGATCCCACAGACCCTGGAGCTAAATATGAAATGATGGTAGCCACTGAACGTTTCCCTCCATTTAGGAGACATGAACAAGTCCTATCCATCACTGCCTCTGAAGTCACTCCCTCTGAAGACAATCTTGCTGATGATTGTACCACTCTTATGGAAAGAACAAGCATAGTACCTCCTAGGCTCAGAAAGTATGCATCCTTACCACTGCTAGAATCAGCTGAATCAAGCCTTGAAGATCCTGATATAGACCCCTTTGGAATTAATGAGGAATTAATTTCTAATCAAGCATACAATAATGAGGTAAAATTCTTCGGACTTAAATTGCCAGCCCCAGATGAGCCTGCACCATGTGAGGACTCAACCTCTGGGTTAACTAATAATTTACAAGCCTCTCAGGAAGATAATCAAGAAATTGGACCTATGCAATCCTTGGCAACAAACTTAATTGGGCCAGACAACCCCAATTTGGACAGTCCCCACAGTATTGCACCAGGAGCTGATACCTCAGCTGATGCCTCAACTGCTATTTCCACTGGCATTAAAGAATTTAAGGCTTCCATAGAAGTAGCATTGTCCTCAATAGCAGGTGATTCTTACACTCCAAAGAAGGATACAGTGGATTCAATTTTGGAGAACAATGGCCAAGTCCCAGATATAACTGGAGCCTCAGAGGAGGATGCCAGTGAACCCTCTGGGATGGAGGATAATTCCCCACAATTTTTAATCAATGATATTCCTCTGCCCACTGCTGTTGATTGGGTAACTGATGACTTAAACCCAAATGCGGCACGGACGATCATCTCGGCACTTGCCGACCAAACAGAAGACCGGCCCTTGGCCGCGCGTTACTTGTTCGTTTCGCCCCTCGGATATCGATTCCCCCCCCAGCGGGATCGATATGGGACTCCATTCGAACATGGAGTCCTCCTCAACACGACGCTGGCCGCCATAGCTTCATCCAGAGTCCCTCCGTCGTTACGGATGGGGCATCTGTTCTTTAAGTTTTATCCAGTAACACCTCCCCCACTCTCATTCATTTCAGACCCGGCAGCGTCCCAGGAGGATGTCGTATCAACTGTACGGTCCACGCTCGACCCATCCCCTCGAATCCCGTCGATTTTCCAGTCCCAACGGCACCCGTGTTGCCGTCGGCCGCCTCAACCCGCTTTCCATCAGCCACCTCAACCCGCGCCTCCTCGCGCACCCTCTCGACGCCCCCTTGCTCGCCTGCCTCGTCCGTCTACGGCAGTGACAATGGCATCCCCGGAGGAGTGGGAGGAGATCCCGATGCCCCAATTGAGGGCTGGGAGTGGACTGAGGGATGGGTAAGCTGCTGTATGCCCAATACTCCCAACACTGACCTGCCCGCCACGCAGCTAGACCCCCATGTCCTCATGAATGAATACGCCGCCCCGGTGGCGAGCGAATTGACAGACGAGGCCCCGTTTTCGGCTCTAATAACAGTACAGACCGCCGCGAATACCTTTTTAGCCCCGGATTCGCCCCCAAGCCGCGAGAATCGCCGTAACAGCACCCGCCCGCGCTATCAGCCATACCCAACGCCCTCCGTCGTCCCAAACGCCGTCGCCCAGATGCTCCCATGCATCACCGTTAGGCCCCCGGCTCGTGATAACGACCTACGCGAGGAGGAAGACGTGGGCACGCGAATGCCCATATCATTGGTATGTGACGCGCATCGGCTTCGCGCATCGGCCGCTGATCCCCTGAACCATTCGCAGTACATGCCGACACCTACTCGACCCTTGTTCCCTCTCAATGGGAACCCAGTCAGCCCTGCTCCCTCAAACACGAATCTTTATCTCGATACCTCCCCATCGCCCCCAGCTCTTGTTTACCCCTTCAATGGGGAAGAACCGAGGCCCCACATGAATGGACCGTGGTTCCCCGGGGACCTCCGCTCCCCATTCCAGTCCCCCTTATCTCAGACTCCAACATATTTTCGCCACCCTCTAGCTACTCCTTCCCCCATCATATCCCCTTTAGATACTCCTCTTTTCATCCCTTTTGTACCTCTATCCAACCCCTTTGATGATCCCTTATCCAGCTTCACTTTGGATCCTGAACTTGAGCCTATGCCTGAACCCATTACTCCTTTTACTATGCCTTCTGTAGGATCTCCTGTGTACAACCCTGAGACTGACAATGAGACTTGGGATTCCTTGTACATGGACCCTAAGGAGGAAGAGGAATCATGTAATACCCTCCTTGGGAAGAGTTTCACTGCCACCCAGGCTCCTATTAGTCCAAAACTAGAGGAGAAAGAGCATAGTCTTGAAGAGCCCTTGGATGCCCCACCCAAGAGGAAATGGATTTCCCCAGAGTCAATCTTTGGATCTTCTGAGGGTGAAGATAGTGACTCTTCAATGGAATTTGAAACAGATTCAGAGGATGAACTTGACATGCTTGCTGATGATGATGAAGAACTGGAGGAGGAAGTACTGGCTAAAGTAGCACCTGGACCTGGACAGAATATTCCAATCACCAGTAAATCCCCAGGAGCCACTTCCTCCACCCTATCTTTGAATGCCAATGCAACACCCTTTGTTTCATTGCTATCCAACTCTGTTCCAGATGACACTTGGTCACTTCCAGATGGAGAAGAGATTAGTTCCCTTTCAGATGAAGAAGTAAGGATCCCCTTTGACAGGGCCAACTCCTTAAATTCCTTGGAAGAAACTGCAGCTCAATTCAAGAAGTCCCCCATACCATTACCCACTTCCTCACCCATTCCCATGAAGAAGATTAGGTCTGTATACCCAGAGACCAACCTCTTATGTCAATTGGAAGCAGAAATTCCACAGGAGCCACCTCCAGTTCCTGTGCATGTGTTTGCTATTGCAGCCCCAGACCAGCCTCATCTATCATCATTGCCAACCACAACTTACATGGATGAACTCAATCGGCGCCAAGAATGGGATCAGAATGCTGAACTGAGGTTACCCACTGAAGAGGAAAGGAAGGCAGAGCATCGGAAAAGGCTTGAATGGGATCATAAGCATGGCAAACAATATCCCAGGAGGGTTGATGAAAGCTTCCAACAAGGAAAGGAAGTTCAATCAGATCCTCAGCCACGTGACATAGCTGCAGCTAGGATCCTTGCAGCAGAACCTGATTTCAATACCACACAAGATGTTCACATGGGAATGCTTAGTGCCATACGCAATGCTATAGTGGAAGGAATTCGTCGCATAGGAATGAGGCTTGCCACTCAAACCTGGAAATACCGCATTGATCAAAGGCCTCCCAATGACCCTATCAGATTGTACTTCTATCACCACTGCTATCTGTTTCGCTACTTGGACAAGGAAAATAGGTTACCCCCTCCTTCTAGCCCTACAGGTGATATCAGGCCAATTCGCTTTCTGGGATCCAATCCTCTGTTGGCTCCAGAAGAAGTTGAATTTCTTCGCAATTCATCTACCATTTTCCGCTCCAACCACAGATTTCTGCTTGCAGATGCCATTAATGCTGTCCTTGACATGCGCTTTCGTCGCTCTGAAGCAATATCTGCATTGTTTGAAGAAGGGTATTTTGATGCCCCTAGTTTTGCCAGACCTCACAGGAGGGCCTTTGGCAATTAATCAAGTTCTCATGAAGAATGAATTTACTATATTATTGATTGTACTAGTATTTTTTCTTTGCTTGTTGTTGACTGTATCAGCCTTTTATGCCTCTTACCTTTTCAGAAATTTCTCACTATGCCTATTCCTTATTATAGCAGGACACTTCCACTTAATCCCAGACTTCCCCAGATCCTTTATGTTGTATTTGTTCACCCTTTTCAGATTTAGGAATCCTTCTCCTTCAGAAGAACTTAGTTTAGTACAGAATGCCTCTGACAATGAGCATGCACTCTTTGTTCTGTATGGTTCTGTCACAGTCCAGCAAGAAATTGAAGATCCCACATCCAGTAGTTCAGAGAATGAAAGCTTACCTTCTCTTGAAGATGTTTCAGACTCAGAGTCAGATGTGTCAGAAGCTCCTGGAATTGTGCCATTCCTAGTGGATTCTTCAAACTCAGCTGGAGAAATTAAGGCAGAAGCAGACTACTACTATACCCTTGGAGGAGAAGAAGAGACTCTACCATACAGTGAAGATGATATCATCATAATTCCTGCATTAGACTATGATGCACAGGGTCATCCCAAAGTGATGACAGCTTATAAGAGAGTTGATCAGAAGGTCCATCCAGTACAAGGAACATTTCCTGAGACTGCCAGAGTTTCAAGGCAATTTCCTCATGACCCCCTGGTCAATCTCCCTCAATTACCAACACACCCTCCTGAATTTATACCATCCCAGAAGCTCTCAAGAGAACGCTTGGAGTTTCTTAACATTAATCATGCAGGATTTCTATGGCCTGAAGAAGAGAAATTGTTTGCACATGTCATGTTGCTTAACCAGGAGGCAATTGCTTTTGAAGACAAGGAAAGAGGAACCCTCAAAGACTCTTACTTTTCCCCATACATCATGCCAGTAATCCCCCATACCCCATGGGTATACAGGAATATTCCCATTCCCCCTGGAATTAGAGACAAAGTCATTGAAGTCCTAAGGCTAAAAGTAGAAGCCAATGTGTATGAAGCCAGTCAATCTTCATACAGGTCCCGATGGTTTTGCGTTTTGAAGAAGGACGGAAAGCTCAGAATCGTACATGACCTGCAGCCACTGAACAGAGTAACAATCAGAGATGCTGGACTTCTCCCCATTATTGATGACTTTGTGGAGCCATTTGCTGGAAGGCAATGCTACACAGTCTTTGATTTAATGTGGGGGTTTGATGCAAGAAAAGTCCACCCAGAATCACGTGATATGACTGCATTTTGGTCACCCCTTGGACTTCTACGTCTTACCTCACTCCCCACAGGATTCACTAATTCCCCCGCCGAATTCCAAAGATGCATGGTTTTCATCCTTCAAGATGAAATCCCTGTGGTAGCCAATATCTTCATTGATGATTGTTCTATCAAAGGACCTGCATCCACTTACCTAGACCTCAAAGGAAATCCAGAAGTACTTGCAGACAACCCAGGAATTAGAAGATTCATCTGGGAACATGCCTGTGATGTACATCGCATAATGCATAGGATTAAACGTGCTGGAGCTACTTTTTCAGCCAAGAAGACTCAAATCTGTAGACAAGAAGCTATTATTGTTGGACAGAAATGTACCCCAGAAGGACGTATTCCAGAAGAAGACAAAGTAGCCAAAGTTCTCAACTGGCCATCACTCAAGACTCCCAAGGATGTCAGAGGATTTTTGGGACTCTGTGGCACAGTCAGAGTTTGGATTGAAAATTACTCCCAGCTAGCAAGACCTCTTACAGAACTAGTCCACAAAGGTGCAGAGTTCATATGGGATGAAAGAAGGCAAGAAGCTTTTGACACCCTCAAGCAAAAGGTATCCTCAGCACCAGCACTAAATCCTATTGACTATTCCTCAGACAATCCAGTAATCCTGTCTGTTGACAGCAGTGCTATTGCAACAGGATTCATATTATCCCAGGTTGATGAAAATGGAAAACGCCGCCCTGCACGTTATGGATCATTACCAATGAATGAGAGAGAATCCAGATATTCACAGCCAAAATTAGAATTGTATGGACTCTATCGCGCACTACGTCATTGGCGAATTCACTTGATTGGAGTCAAGAACTTGCATGTTGAAGTTGATGCTAAATACATCAAAGGCATGCTTAATGAGCCTGACCTCCAACCAAATGCTGCAATCAACAGGTGGATCCAAGGAATCCTTCTGTTTGATTTTAAATTAATCCATATCCCAGCCAAGCAATTCAAAGGACCAGATGCCCTCTCCAGGAGAGAGCTAGCATCAGATGAGGAGATCATTGACCATGATGATTCCTGGCTAGATGACATTGCATTGCTCATCCATGTCCCAGACCCTCTACAAGTCCTGAATTTCTGTTTTACCACTGCCACCAAGCTCCCTTACAAGGCAGCATCATTACCATCATCCAATGCTCATACATCCAGACAAGACAAGATTCTTCAAGATGTTCATCACTTCCTATCCACACTGGAGCCACCTCCCACAGAATCCAACCAAGCCAGGAAAAGATTCTTAAAGAAGGCTTCTGAATTTTACCTTAAGGAAGGAAGGATGTTCAAAAGAAATGGAAGACGATCACCCCTCCTAGTAATCATGAACCCTAAGAAAAGAATAGCCATTCTGACTCAGGCTCATGAGAATCTAGGACATAAAGGAGAACAATCTGTCTTTGAATTGGTACGAACTCGTTTTTACTGGCCACATCTCAGAACAGATGTGCGCCATCATGTTTCATCTTGCCATGAATGTCAAATCAGGACCCTAAAGAAGATGGAAATTTCCCCCACCATATCCACTCCCACCACTCTATTCCAGAAAGTGTACATCGATGTGATGTCTATGCCACCATCAGGTGGATTCAATTTCATTGCTGCCGCTCGTGATGATCTGTCAGGAACATCTGAAGTTCGTGCCATTCGCTCCAACAATTCCCAAAGCTTAGCCAAATTCTTCTGGGAACAGATCTACTGTCGCTATGGAGCAATTGGACATGTAGTGACAGACAATGGAAGTGAAGTCAAAGGCGCATTTGAGATTCTACTCCGCCGCATGGGAGTCCCTCAAGTTCGCATCACCCCTTATAACAAACATGCTAATGGAGTAGTGGAACGTGGCCACTTTACGTTAAGAGAGGCCATTGTCAAGTCCAGTGACAAGGATAAATTTGGAGGAATTCGAAATTGGCACAAGCATGTTGAAGCAGCTATGTTTGCAGATCGCATCACAGTCAGCAGTGTGACTGGTTATTCACCATACTACCTGCTACATGGAATGCACCCACTCTTGCCATTTGATTTGTCTGAAGCAACCTTTTTGGTGGAAGGCTTCCGATCAGGCCTCTCCACATCAGAATTGTTGACACTTCGCATCAGACAACTAGAAAGGCATCAAGAGGACATAGACAAAGCAGCTTCCACATTAGAACAAGCACGTTTTAGGTCAAAATCACAGTTTGAACGAAGATTCCGTAAACGCCTGCAGAAGCGTAATTATGAAGCTGGTGAATTAGTCCTTGTCAGAAACAGCAGATTGGAATCCACAGTTGGGAAATTCAAGACTGAGCCACGTTACCTTGGACCCTTTGAAGTAGTCAGAAGGACTGAGAGAGGAACATATGTTCTAAAGGAACTAGACGGAGCAGAACATGCTGACCGCTATGCAGCCTTTAGGATATTGCCCTACATTAGTCGGTCCCATTCATTCCTTCAAGGTAATGCAGACCAAGGAAGTTCAATTGACTCAGATTCAAGCACAGAAATTACCCCACCGGACAGCGATCTAATTGAATATGATACAGATACAACACACCACCAGAATTAATACATAAGGAGAGAACTAGAGATATCGCGCAATGTGTACGAATGTCCAAGACAGATGCGGAATGAAGGAAAAAGGAAGAAGGAAGTGATAAACGAAAAGAAACAGAACCCAGCCGTCGCAACCCAACAGAATCGCCCCCGGAAGCCAGATCCATAAGTCGGATGAAGACGAAACCGTTAGACTGGAAGAACAGACGCAGCCTAAGTGAGAAAGCGCAACCCAGATGTCAGCGCACTCAGTTGCATCAAGGAACAACGCTCACCTGCATTAACCATTGGCTGTGGAGCCAAAGCCAGTCTAGGTTTGAAAGAAGGAGAAATTCATAGCCTTGGATGGTTACGATTCCCGGGAATGACCCATGGAAAAGGAGCTGGCGCACGAAGGCGCAGTGACTAAGCTGGGGAAAAAGCTCAAACAATCCGAATCACTCGTTTATACCCTCTGAACATGTGGCAGTCACGTGAGCCACTCATGTGACATCCCGCTGCACACCCTTTTTTTCTAGATCCCTGCATTATGATTGGTCGGAATTCACACGTGCACACATCTTAGTAATATGCACCCTACATTTTAATCATTACCAAGCAAATGCCATGGAGAAAGCCGAAGCACCACGTTATTGCAAACAAACCAAATTTGGAAATAGGTACAGATTGCCAAAGTTGGAGAAAAATTCAATCACCCGGCCCAGACTTTACTGCCACAGGCACATGACTACCTAATTAGGTACCCTTGAACCATTAATTTGGATACGCCTATCCAATTCAACGTCGATCTTTTTTCATTTTTTAGACACTACAAGTAGTGCTCCACACACATTCTTTTTTAGTAATGCGCTGCTCGTTTGACTCTACCAGCACATCGATCACCCAGCTCTCGCACATTTCCGCCCACAATAGCATGGCCAGTACCACCAGCACCTCCACTCCCACCTTCGGGTACTATACTGTTCCGCTGACGCCCATAACCATCCCTGATCGCATCTACGCGCCCACTCCTCAACTCCGCGCCCCTCTTGCAGAAGGCTACTTGCGTCATTTTGTGCCCAATTGGGAGACTACTTTCGTTAATGTCGCCCTACTCAACAAGATTCAGACGCCACTTCTTCCTGGAGTTGACGTTTGGCTCATTCGCTGCCCTCCGCCAAAGCCAATCTGCGCTGGCATGCACATCACTGGACGATTGGGGGCAGGAGATGTGGAACGGTTGTGGACTGTGCGAAATGGCTATGCCATCTTTCTTTGCAGGACTATATTCAGGGAACGTTTTCTCGTAGCAGTCCCTGAGCGATGGTTGACAGAGGAAGAGGGACAGGCACGTAGCTGGGGAAGCTACTTCAAGAAATATTTTTGTGGCCTGTAGAACATACCAGCACCACCGCCGTTTTTTTATAGCACCGTTATCATTTTTTTTATAGCACCGTTTTTATATATACGCAGTATCGACATCTCCGTCATGCTTTGCAAATAAGCATCAACACTCCTTTGACACTTTCAAGTTTATATCTACGGCCAAGATCATGTTTATCGTACCCACCAACCCTCAGCCTCAGCGCCCTGCTAGCATTCAGGATATACTCCCCCACCAACGCTACTCTCCATTCCATGACCGCATTCTCCCTTCACAGCAATTTCGTTTTGCTATGACGTTTCCTGCAGAACTAGAAGACAGGTTCACATTAGTCCTGTTGGAAAACATGTTGAAGAAGGACTTAACCAGAAACCGTTTCAGGTGCCAGCATTGCTTGACCATACAAAATACCGCTGACAAGACAGTATTTGTGAAAGCAGTGCAGAGCAGACTTCTGAAGGAGAAAGAATTATTGGAGAGGGAAGAGCAACTGGGGACAGTTGATTTTTCTTGTTGTGCGCGAATGTCATGATCCAAAATGGTTTTGGATCAAAAACATGGTACAAGATTGAAGAAAGGATATTTATACAATTTTCCATTCAGCTGCAATATTGCAATTTCAGCTGGAGTATCCCTTCTCTCAATAGCCAGGACAACAAGTGGACAATATCAGGAATATAGCCCCAAGCACTAAGGGATGGTGCCCAGCCACCATCAAACCCAGCTTACAGCATCAGTAATGAAGGGACAAGGCCTTATCAGATTACAGGATTAGATAATAGCTGACTTATCCTTATCTTTACTAATAAGGAAAGGATAAGATCAACAGCCACAGCCTTACATCAGACACCAAGATCCAAGATCAGAGCAGCCACATTCCACAGCCACCTTCTTATCTTTCTTGATAACAGATAAGAAAGAAGCACAGCCTTCCATCTTCTATTCTAGAACATTGGAAAAGAAGCACAGCACAGCCTTCTATCTTCCATCAAAGAACATTGACAGAGGAAGCACAGCCTTCTATTCTAGAACATTGGAAAAGGAAGCACAGCCTGAAGAACTGATTCTAGAAGCCCAATTTGAAATTACATGTTCCAGCCTTGGTCCATGATTCCTGGAGAACCATAGACCACCCCAGATCTCAGAGAAGATCAGCCAGTGGCTCATCTCCCCTCAGATAACTCATTGATCAATCAGCAGCCCCACCTTATGACCCCATTATGACACCTTATGACACCATCATGACACCTTATGACACCATTATGACACCATCATGACCAATTATGCCCCCATCCTTTCTCACAGTACCATATGATTCTCAGTAATTGACTCTGCATGAGTCACAAACCTATGCCCCAATTTCCAATTGCCCTTTTATATGCCCACAAACCTATGCCCCAATTTCCATTTGCCTTTTATGTGCTTGCACACCCTATGCCCCATTTCAAATTACTCCCTTGTGATTCCTCTTGACTCACAAACCTATGCCCCTATTTCCAATGCTTACTCACCCTATGCCCCCTCATTTCATATTACTCTACTATGACCAGTTATGACTCACTAACCTGTACACTCATTTCATATTCCATCCTATGACTCTGAATGACTCCTGTAGTTGAAAAGGTATAAATAGGGCCCAGTTTCTGCAGGAGACATCAGTCAAAAGTTGATCCCCCCCAAGTCAAACTTGATCCCCCATTCCCATCATCCTTTGATTCACCCCTTTAGTATCTAACTACTTCTGTAGTAGCTAGTATACCAATTCAGTTACAGTTCCAGTCTTATTCTTGCTTGCTATTCCTTCTCAAATCAGATAGTCTTAATTGATCTATCAATATCTGATATATTGATACTCTTTTATTACTAGTTTGGGAAATATTCTGTGACATAGTGCCGTTACTATTGTCATTTATCTCAAGATATATTGGTCTTCACCAAGATATCCCAGTACATATTCTGAACCAGTAGCCAATGTGCGTTTGAAGCTTCGGAATATTGTCAGATACCTTGATCATCAATACTTCTTGACCGTTTTATTGTCTCATACTTTCATTATCGTCACATTCTGTTAGATAGTTTTTGTCACACAGACTGGTTTGACTTCCACTATCTCTTGCTCATCCCATCCTTGTTCATCATACACAACACTTGTCACTCTTGCTTGTGTATACTCTCAAAGTCTTTACCTTGTGTAGGAAAGACCTCACTGTTCATCCATCCTCCAAGTCATACAGCTTGACTTAATCTTAATCAAGGTAGCTGTTCACTGTTATCTTGACTGTACTAATCTTTGTTAGGACAAACTTCAGACAACACAGTTGTTGAGCACAGACCATAGGTGTTTAACAGTTGCTTACCATCCCCTGAAGAACAACAAGGTAATTTCCCGATCAAAGTCGCACTCCGGAAACCCTTGGTGCAGATTAGTTTTTTCATATAAACTTTTCTCACGAACAACACCTCGCTGACACCGTTGACGTCAGTACACACGTATGGGAACGCCCCGATCACATACCAGGAACCGATTGCCCGCAACAGAACGACGAGCTATGGAAGTAGTGGACTAGGCGGTAATTATTGAATAGATATACTAATATAACAAAAAAGACTCACTTTAGCTTTAGTTTTTGGCATTGGCGGCGATGGAGGGCAGAATACACAATTTATGAGGTGAGTGGAAGTAGAGGAGGGTGAGAAGGTAGGATAAACGGTGAAGTGAGAGAATGTCAATGATGACGGGAAAGAGCACGAGAACGACGATTTGCACCGAAACTGCCGTCCCAGACACCCCAAAACTGTCTGGAACATCGGAACCAGTGGCCAGACACACAGTAACGAAGGCAACGATGGAAATGTGGAGGCCCACAGCAATGCCGTCATCAACGTCGTCGTCGTCGTCGTCGAGATACCGCCACACCAAACATCGGTACGATCATCCTTGTGCAGCTCGACGGCGGGACCGATTGGGACGGGGATGATTGGGACATCATGGACAACGTCTCCATCATTTTTAGTGGTGATGGAATGCAGGGAGGGCCATGGGGGGCCTTAATGGTGCAAGTAAGTACCCACCCCCCCCTGCTTTCCCCCCCATGTACTGAGCCCTTCCCGCCACTCGTTCTGGGCCGGGAACCCTCCATCATCCATCCCCCTGCTTTTTCCACCATCCACCACACCTCCACGCCCCTTCCCTGCCATCCATTTCCACCTTCCCCCCCAGCACTCTTCCCTCCCCTCACTCACCCTCTAGCGCCCTTCCCCATCAAACGTAGACCAAGTGCGACGGTTCTGTGAAGGTGAGCGCCCAATAATGCATCAGCAGCGCCCCATATGTCCCCCTGCTTTTTATTTCCTTATTTCACTTTTCTCTCTGCATGTTTTCATGAATATTATGCTATATATAGTATCTAGAAGAATAACTATTTGATATATATAAAAAGCCAATCGAGAAGATGGCGGGATAGTGAGAAAAGTCGAGCTGGAGGTTTTCCTGACAATAGGCGGCTGTCCGGACAGCAGCGGAAGGATTCGAAACAATGCTGCCACTTATGATCATATATAATTATATATAATTCGGAAAGGAGGTTTTTCTTGTATGGTCAAGGTTCTTAAAAAATGGTATTTCACAGGAATAATTAAATATTTATCAGAATGACTTATATTGTGTGGCTAAGCTTCTACAAGACTGTATTTAACAGGAATAATTAAATGTTTATCAGAATGGCTTATATTGCATGGCCAAGCTTCTATAAGACTGTGAAAAAATGGGATTGCAGAGGAATAATTAGGAGTAGATGGTAGCCCCTTATATACAGCAACCAATTCTCACAAATCTGAGTGCAAATGATCAAGCATCACAATAATTATATTGTACTTCAATGCATTTATTAGGCTAGATAAGACATTGCAAACATCTACAAGTCGGCTTATCAATTATCAACTCCGCCTGGATATACCGGCGCCTCCCCGATTTCCTGATGGCCAAGAGGAGGACATTGATCCTTGTGCGGATGCTTGTACACGATCTCTGCCTGGATGTGGCCTGTGATCGTCAGCTCAGTTGGGACAGCACAAGATGAACGGTGAAACTTGGTACTGAATATATCTTTGTGGGCTTGCAACTCTGAGTATCCAGACTTGAAGTTCAAATTGGACATCATAACCTTGAGTTGGTCCATTCCCAGTTGTTGTTGCCAGTGTGCGAAGTAGAGACTTTCTAAGTGGCCGTCGGATGTACTTGCAAAGTTTATTTTATGTGATAATTTCCGACGGTGACATTTCCTGGCAACATTGCTCTTATCATCATATGACTCCCAGGTGATCCGATTATTTACATACCTGCGGCCTGTGGTGACCGCATTGTGAACGAGCCTCAAGGACCTACGCTATAAAGAGGGCCAGCCCTGGTAGAAAATGCAGCTCCAAAATGCTACCATTGTCTCCCACCGTGTTCCTCGCTCTCAACATTCTCGCTATTTTGCCACTCGCTTGGGCTGATAGTCTTGTATCTCGTGCGGACACCCCCCTTTTCTACCTCGTCGCCGCCAGTCAAAGTTCTCCTGCGAACCTTCTGGTGAGAAAATGTTGTCTTCTGACTACACCCAATCTCAGTCCTCATCTCCCCATGCTCTAGCCAGTCAGAGCGGCCAGCAGCACCATCACAGCAACCCTCACAGGCACCGGTGCACCTGGCCAATTCTACTTTGACAATTCCGATGTCCTCCGGGTAGTTCCCCCGAGCACCTCTGACATACCCCCTCACGCATTCATATCTTCCATTCCCAATTCGAGCGGCTGCACCACCTATGGGACTCTCGCCTTTGTCGTCGGATCATCGAGCAACAAGTGTCAGCAGGATGGGACTTTTACCTTGCAATCAAATAACCAGAATGCTCAGCTTGGCGCTCAATTGGTTTTTCAGGGTGCCGGGGGCTTCTACGCATGCGGAACTGACCTGACGGCAAGTCCATTTGGCAAAGGGTCAATGGAAGAATGTCTGATTGATCGCTCAGATTTGGTATGAAGCAAAGCCTGGTGCCGGCCCCCCGGGCTTGACTTGCAATTCTGTCCAGCTCTACACGGTGCCGGTAGTTTGAGGATGTCCCAATAAGTCAAAGTGAACTATATATGTAAACGTGTATTTGTCAGTCCCCCGGATGTACACTTGGAGTCCACCCAAAGTCCACCAAAAGTCCACCCAAAGTCCGAAAAGTCTCTCTAAAGTCCACTTTCAGTCCACCAAAGGTCCATTCAAAAATTTTGTCCACTCCAGTCCAGTCCTCATGGAGTCCTCGTGGAGTCCTCATGGAGTCCTCATGCAGGACTCAAGCTGGACTTGTGGCAGATGGACTCAAAATGGACTCCACCTGGACTTTGCATGGACTTTATCAGGACTTTTCATGCACTGATGAAGATTATAAATAATAACATATACACATGGAGTCCACATGGAGTCCACATGGACTGGACCTGGACTGTGAACCAACACATTCACCAACACATTTCCAAAGACATTCACCAATACTTTCATCAATACATTTTCTAATACATTTTCTAATACATTCACCAACACATTTCCAGGTACTTTCACCAACACTTTCACCAATACATTTCCAAATACATTCACCCAAGTACTTTCACCAACACTTTCACCAACACTTTCACCAATACATTTCCAAATACATTCACCCAAGTACTTTCACCAACACTTTCACCAACACTTTCACCAATACATTTCCAAATACATTCACCAACATATTTCCAAATACTTTCACCAATACTTTCACCAATACATTTCCAAATACATTCCTTCTTACTAATACACAACAACAACAACAACAACAACAACACAACAACAACAGCAACACAACAACAACAGCAACACAACAACAACAGCAACACAACAACAATAGCAACAACTACAGTAATACAACAACAACAGCAACACAACAACCACAGTAACACAATAACAACAGCAGAGTCTATTGAAAGCCAGTCACAAGTGACTATCTATACCATCAATATTTTTCATATTTGAAAATATTATCACTATTACTATTCTATTATTTAAATATTTTCTCAAAATAACACAATCTTTTCAGATATAAAATGTTACAAATAACTAGTCTCTCAATACTTACTAAACAGATTGTTGAGGAAACCAAATATCTCACAGCTTGTTCAAGTTATATGTAATAAAGATAATACATGAACTATTTATTTATTTAGACCAAAAAACACATAGTACAAATTGTTAGCCTTCTCTGTCAATGTCAATTCCATCATCAATATCATCATCACTATCAGTATCAATCTCCTCTCTCTTCTTCTGCTTTTCCATCTGCCTTTTAATCACTCGTTCTGTATGAAGAAATAACATCGTATGTAGGAACCAATTAAAGTTGCCTACAGTCATTCTTTTCAGAATTGTCTGAAATCCACCCACCCATGCATTTAATTGCTCACATGCCTATAAATAAGCTTCAATACTCAGTTTAGTAAAGAATTTACAATAGCACTCACTTGAGTATTAAATGCACGTTTGTAGTGAGGATTTCCATTTCTATCATATTCAACCAAGACAAGATTCGGTTGTGATCCATTGAGTGGAGCAGGATTGCACCAGGTTCGACACAGATAGTCCGTGGTACGATGATTGATATAATGGTAGGAGTCCACTATAAATCTTGTAGTTGCCTTCCAAGTGTCCCAACTTTTATTGACAATTGCAGTGCGAAGAAGCATGCAGGCTTTGTCAACACAAATATAGTCTGGTCGAAGTTCAGGAGTGGGATACACTGATTCCAAAAAGTCGAGGATATTGGTGGGTGATTCTGCTTTGGCAAACTTTGTCCAAGCAATTACCACACCACATGGTGCACAGATAGTCTCCACACAATAGAATCGTGGTGCTTTGAAGTAATTATCTCTTGGTCTCTCTGCACCATGACCAGGTTCATCATGAGCTTGAACTGGTTGATCACGAGTTGGCAACCATGGAAGACGTTCTTCTTCAGTTCTTCTGATTATGCGGCTAATTCCAAGCACCGATTGACGACCATATCGAACCATATGAGAATACCAGCGATTTTGGTGTTGCTGACATGTTCGGCTCCCATCGGCTTTAGGATTATGACAATCCTTCATATGGCATAAACTACCACGCATCAGTTCATGCTCAATGCAAAATACACCCTGTCGTGCATTTGCCAGTTCCTCAGTGCAATTCTCATATGCACAATGAGTAGGTCCCATAACTTGTCCATCAATAACCACCAATTTTATAGGAGCTGCATTAGCACTGTCGTCATCACTATCATCAACATTCATTGCATGTTGTGTGGTGAATCTAGCTCGTGCAGCATCCTGAATTGCTAAATCAGCATGTTCTCCTTCCAATGCAGGAACACTATGATTTTCATCAACCCCAGTTAATGCAGCTGGATCATCATTGGTTATTCTTCCTGCACTTTTCTTGAATGGATGAGTGCATTCAGAACAAAAATGCTGGTCAGCACTTCTGATGATTCCATCTTCTCCCAGAATTTCAAAGGCTTTCTTCGTAACCTCTCCAATTGAAAGACCATCTGGAAGCTCCGAAGCATAATTGGAAGATGTCGCAACCTGTCGAATTGACTCTTGAATAAAGGCCTGCCACATTTGTCGACGCGTAATTTTTCTGGACTTGGTTTGTTGAGTAGCCCAAAAACTGTCTGTCCAGAATTCAGCAAATGCTGAGGATGAAGCATGAAAGCTATAGGCTCCATTCAGAACAGCTCCAGAAAAGACTCGATCAACCCAGAGTTGTTGGCCAATCTTGAGATATTTGGCTGAATTTATATAATACCTGGTCCAGCTATTTTGACTTCCAGCCTGCAAGACACTTTCGTGATCTGCATAGTATTTTGTCTTGCATGTGGGACACTTTCCACTAAGGACAAAGACCTTGTCATAAATCTTTGTGCCTTTGATAAAGGTGACCTTAGGTATGTCATGATTATCAGTATTCTGGAGAAGTGATCGCGGATTGCAGCTGGAAGTTTCACATTCCATAGTAGCTGGACAAATAACCAGGGCAGGTTCAATAGCTTTTTCAGGGATCGGTTTCAATTTCTGTTTCAACTTTTCCTCTTCATCATACAGATCCAGCTTTAACAGCTTAGATAGCTTGTCAAGCTTTGTGGCAATAGAAACCACAGTTTGATCTGTGGAAAGCTGAGGCCGATCTTCTGATGGTTGAAACAGCTCCTCAGCCGAATCACCAAGCTTTTCCTGCAGAGCACGTGAAAGTGCCTTTATCCAACCAGAAATCTGCTGAGGTTGCTCTTCTACAAAGACTCGCTTCTGTTGACGAGCATGCAGATTAAGCAGGTCAGGGTTGCTGGTCAGAGTGAATAGCACAGCTAAGACTGTTGCTAGTGAGACTCTTGCACTGAAGTGCTCCTGAATAAAAGTTGAGAACAGCTGAAAAGGCATATCTGGAAAACTAGAATGATCCACTCCAGAAGCCAAAGCAGTTGGCCAAAACCCCAACAAATAAATCAACACCAAAGTGGCCAGATGAAAGCCAGATCTCGAAGTTATGGTCCAGAGGATGGATCGTAATAACTGCTGAACAAGATGTTCAACAAATCCTAACCAGAGACTAAATCTATATATCAACCACTACTTCAACATGTCCATTGTCTGGTATACTCACTAAGCTTTTACTGCTTTCTTCTTACCAGTAGTCTTATCACCTTTCTTCGGCTGAGAACCAGCTTTCTTCACCTGAGAAGAACCACTCCCACTCACTTTCTCACTCCTTCCTCCTTTTCCCTTACCACTCTTCCTAGCATCTTTCAAAAACTCCTCCAAATCTCCAAAGGTATATGCATGCTTCTGTATTCCCCATGCTTCCATATCAGTCGGAACGTTTTCTTCATTCTTGAGCCAAAGATGAAGAGTAGGATAATTTTTGACGTGGGGAAAGTTAGGCTGATAGTTGCGGAAAAATGATGATCTCCCGAAAAAGACTGAAATAAGATCATCACCAGTAGGTTTCTTGGCAAGTGGCCACTTCCCATTCTTGATGATTACAGCCAACGCTTTCTGAGCTTCAAGGTAAGCCAGATATTTGGCATATGCTCCACGAAGACCTGACGTTTTGTGGTCCATTACATGAGCTGGAATATTCAGAAGGGAGATGATATGGTCACTAGCAGATCGAGAACCCGAGGAAGAAGCATGCAAAGCAGTCCCAGTTGGAGCAACAACTGTCCCGCCACTTCCAATAACAGCCTCGACATCCTAAGCAAAAAATCAATGTAAATCTCAGAATAGAATAAAAAGTATATTACCGTCAAGAGAGAAAGTGACATATCACCCTTTTCATTTGCATCCCACTTGAGAGGCTCACAATCACCAAGAGCATTCTTGAATCGACCTTTAGCTGACCACATTTCATCCTCACGGACATAAATACGATAGTTGAAGTCTATGGCGAAAATTTACTGATGAAACTCATTAAAGAAAAGTTAAAACTTACTTTGAATTGGGGAATAGCGTCCAGACAGCTCCTGAAGAACCGTAGAAAGCTTCGGCGTAACATCTTGACGAATCACCATCATAGGCTCTGTAGACTCTCGACTGGTATATAACAAGACTTTCCCATTGATTTTGGGTTCGGCATCCATATCCATCTCCGAAGCTAAAGCAATAATTGCCTTAGTAAAATTATCTGAGCACAGAATTAAATACTTACAAGCATCCGCCAAGTTAAAGACATCACCAGAGGCTTTACCACGAAAAAGTCCACCTGAGATACGGGAGGAACCTCGAAGGCTGACAACGGAAGGTGTCGGGCTGTTGGGTGGCCCAGACTCAGAAGGTGCAGCACTTGTTGCTGACCTCTTCGTGGCCTTGGTGCGTCGGCTCTCTAGGCTGATCTCGCCTGGACTACGTTGCCTCTTGGGCCGGCGATGACTGCCTTTAGCACCTTTCCCCCCTTTTCGGGGGGAATGTTGGTCAAATTCTTCCACCTCAATATCGAGGGGATGGGATCCACCATTTTTGCCATTGCCATCCTTGCGTTGGCCATCCTCATTATTGAGGTCCTTGTTTTGACCACTCTTGTGTTCGCCGTGGGCCTTGCTGTCCTCGTCCTCGTGTTTGCTGTCCTGGGCCTCGCCGTCCTCGTCCTCGTGTTCACCGTCCTCGTCCTCGTCTTCGCCGTCCTCGTCCTCGTCTTCACCGTCCACGTATTCGCCGTCCACGTATTCGCCATCCTGGTCCTGGTTCTTGTGCTCACCGTCCTCGCGTCTGTCATGATCCTTGTGCTGGCCGTTGTCACGCTGGCGCATGGCCTCCCCGTGTTCGCCGCCCTCGTGATTCTTGTGCTGGCCATCATCGCGCTGGCGCATGGCCTCCCCGTGTTCGCCGCCCTCGCGATCCTCGTGCTGGCCGTGGTCACGCTGGTACATGGCCTCCCCGTGCTCGCAGCCCTCGTGGGGTGTGCTACCCTTGTGGGCAGCCCTGTTCTCGTCATCCCCGTGCTCGCCACCCTCGCGGCGTGTGCTATCCTTGTTGGTGGCGTTGTTCTCGTCGTCCCCATGCTCGCTGCCTTCGTGGCATGCGCTATCTTTGTTGGCGGCCCCATTCTCGTCGTCCCCGTGTTCAGCTGCAGATTGGGCGGCATCTGATCGGCGGACGCGCCCTCCTTGGTGCTGGTTAGGCTGGGTCTTGGGGCGAAGGGTGTTAGTGGAGGGGCGAGGGCGCTCGGGTGGGGCAATGGAGTCACCCGCTTTCGTGAGCTTAAGCTCAGTCCTGTAAAATCAAACATCAGTTGTAAAGATCATGAAAATGAAAAGGAAAAGAAAAAAACCTCGTGAGGTGAGTAGGCACGCCGGCCACTAAATCCTCCCGTTGCCGCTGGACAGAAGTCCTGTGAAATGAGTAGTTAGCAGTGAGGACAAAAAAAGAGACTCGACGTACTTTTTGTTGGGTTTACCTGGCACTCCCGTTTCCTTTTTCCCGCTAATTTCCTTCCCATCGTTCTTGCTTTCCTTCTCGTCCTGCTCCTCCCTTGAGTCGTCATCGTTTGCCGCCGTTTTGTGCACGGAGTGCTTGGCTTTGGTCGCTTTCATTTTGGCTGGTTTTGGCTGCTTGGCCTTAGGTGGGGGGCCTTGACTTCGCGTGCGCGAACGCGGGGCACTGGTCGAGCGGGTTTTCTTCATGGATTTGACGCGGGGGTTCTGAGTTCACGGCTGGAGTCAAGGTTGAGGGTTGAGGCTGTGTTGGTCACATGTGACCATGACCGAATGGGTTGGTCACTTAAGTGGAATAAGGAATAAAACATAAATAATTGTATTTGGATGATGTTGAGTACTTAATGTAAAGTTGTAGCAATATATATGTTGGCATTGTAGTGTAGTGGTTATGGAAGATACATATTTGGTGTGTGGAGTCGAGGGTTCAATTTTCTCTGTGTGCACATTTTTATTCCTCAGAAACTCCATGCGGAGTCCGTGTGGAGTCCATGTAGAGTCCATGTGGACTCCACATAGACTCCTGTGGAAGTCCATGTGGACTCCACATATATGAAAGTCCAGATTGTCCACCAAAAGTCCATGAGGAGTCCTCTAGTGGACTGGACTGAATATGGACTCTAGGTGGACTTTAGAAGGACTAAAATTGATTGATTTGGCTGAGAAGTCCAGTCCAAGTCCACCAAAAGTCCTTCAAAAGTCCACCTAAAGTCCTGCAAAAGTCTGCCAAAAGTCCATGTGGACTTTAGGAGTACATCCAGCTTAGTGACAAGTGCTCATGTAAACTATGGGTTTGTGTTTCGTAGAAATGAATACTTTGCCCGCGTTTGGCAACGGCTTTGGATCCAAACAAATCCTTTGAAATTACTTCCCCTAATTCTGTTGCGGGGTTTACTGTGATCCCTGCCTCAGTGGAGGAGGAACTAGAGGTTGGCAGAGATGTCAAGCAGGAAGAGATACCCCATATGCCTGAGGAGGAGGATTTGTAGTGACGAGGGCATATAACTGCTAAGAAAGGTGTGAGGAAGTTTTGGAAAGCCTACACTAGGATAGAAGAAGAAAGAGAAAGACTAGAAAGGTGTGAGACACTCAATATAAGTGCTGCGATAAAAATCGAAGCGGTGTGATAAAAATCAAAGAGGTGCAATAAAAACAAGAAAGTCGCAGTCAAATGGAAGGGTCGGACAGTGAGAGAAGGTAATACAAAGTGAAGGGACTGGGTCTAAGACTAAGAGTAGAGTCCGAGATGTAGGGGGATCTCTGGGGGATGTGTGGGTTCTGTCTAGTGGCTCATACATGCAGGTATATAAGCTGTAAGGACAAAGGAAGGGAGATGGAAGAGTATACTATATGGGGATATCAGAGAGAGGGGTGCATGTATCATAAAGGAAGAGTATAGGGGATGATGCATAAGAAAGTATAACAAAGAAAACAAAGGAAATACTTCGAAATGCGATAACTAAAGATCTCTGAAGTCGCAGATGATTGCAATAGTTGCAACTTGATTGCAATGTCAAAGAGTGTCAGTGATACGCTATAGGTAGCTATAAGAGGGAGATCCCTAAACAAACTACCTAGTGGGTGATGTGCAAGAATGCGGAGGTGACTACTACACGTATGAAGGTTTGGGAAGGTGTGGAAACTACTACTAAGTTTCTGAACAATAAGAATGTATGATGCGACAGTTGTGATCAACTGTGCGACTTTGCGAACACAGTGTGGTGCGTAGTTCGGGTCTAGCTCCAAAAAGGGGGTACTAGATGTTGGGTGTCAGCATAGTAGTGACAAGGGCACCGTCAGTTGGCCTAGTGAAGTGTAGAAGAAATCCGAGGATAGATAGGATAGTTCCTAGTGAAGTCCGACGAAATCCGGTGTAATCCAGGATATATCTGGGTATGTGTCTATATGTCTGGTTATGTCTACTCACTACTGTGTCGGGCATCCTTTTTATACTACTTGAGTCGGGGGTGGTCAGCTTGGTGGGCAGAGGGTGTTGGTGCGCATAGGGTACTGGGTGTCTTCGCATGTGATTCCGAGGTGTATTTCAGGTGCTTTCTGATCAGACAGAGAGGGGTTGGGTTTTAGCCTAGATTGGATTGGGATGTAGTGCATCAAATGAGCTGTTATGTGCATTTCGAGGTGGATTCGGAGGCCACGTTGATATGCTAAAGGAAGCTGTAAAGGGGGAGATCCCCAAACAAACTACCTAATAGGTGAATGTGAGGATGCGAAGATGTCTACTACACGTAGAAAGGTATGGGGAGGTATGGAAACTACTATTAAGTTTCTGAACAATAGGAATGTACATGCAACAGTTGCAATCAACTGTGCGACTTCGTGAACACGGTCACAACAATGATATCGATATCGGATGACGAGGACAGACAGACTCAAGACTATAACTTTAGTTCAAGGCTAAAGAGAGCTTTATAGCTCTTAGACTAAGATTGAATGGGGAGGAAAGTCATAGATTTCTCTGTCTGAGAAGGAGGAGGGGGTCTGTCTATCTATATCTGTGTATCTAAACTACACCTCTTTTTATACTACTTCGACCGGAGGATCGGAATGGTATAAAAATTGATAGAAAGGAGTAGTAATGATACTAAAAGGGGAAGGGGATAAAGGAATCAGATGATGAAACATGAGATGTGAACAAAGAAACAAAGGAAACAGAAAGGTAAAACGGAAAAGAAAGGGAAACTACTATACAAATACGTCCAATATGATCGAAAGTGAGGTAGGAGGTAGATGGAATAGGGGGAATAGACGTCCGATAAAGGCGGGATCGGTCCGATATGAAATGGCTTTGTTCTGTGGGTGCGACAAGTTCAGAAGTAATCGATCATTGTCGAGAGGTGTCGGAAGAGTTTACAGACATTCGTAAGATCGTGAGGTATCGGGATATGGTCGATGGAGAGGTATAGTATGTCCGATTTGTATATTCGGAGCTCAGGATTGTATGATGCGTATCATCTTCCCCCATACTGAAATTTTGACTGTCCTCAGTCAATATGTGAGAGAAGGAAGCATGTGACCTTGTTGACTACAACTCCGCAACTCGTGAGAAACCTCTCAAAAATGTTCTCTACATTGTCGACCATCATCTACTCATCTACAACTCGTCTATTGTCATGTTGTCTGTCATCGGAATCTCAGGTGCCCTTAAAGACAAGATCAAGGGGCTTGTTGACACAATGCCCAGTGGTTCAATCGCAGGGACTGAGGAGTATGAGACTTGGGGCCGGTCTTTTGTCGAGGCAACCGTAAGTATGTTGCCAGAGAGTCTAATTGCTAACCAAACGATTCGGACATCTAGGAACAATATCGCAAGGTGATCGAGCTGTGCAAGGAGACCGAAGATGAAATTGTCGCAAAATGGATCGCAGAAGCCCAAGTCATATATGAAGGGCTTGAAGAGGAGAGGTGGCTGAGTTGGGGAGGAGTGATTTTGATGCCAAAGCTTGCAAAAGCTGTCGAGGCATGGAAGATCGAAAGGAAACAGGTGGAAGAGGAGGAGAAATCAGACCATGCCATGACTTAACCTGACTGTGACCAGGCAACTAAGGGTGACAATGTTGGGTTTGAGTCGGGCCAGCCGAGATGGGCCAAGAAAATATTATTGTTAGGTACTTGACGGGGTAACTGAGAAGTGACATATGTACCATGTGAGACCGGTGGGCCGAGTCAAGTGCCAGAGTATAGTGGATGGTCCAAGACCGTTGGGCCGACATTGGCTGGGATTATTGTCACCCGTCTCAGACCGTTGGGCCGGCATTGGCTGGGATGGGTGTCACCCGTCTCAGACCGTTGGGCCGGCATTGGCTGGGATAATTGTCACCTGTCTCAGACCGTTGGGCCGACATTGGCTGGAATTATTGTCACCCGTCTCAGACCGTTGGGCCGACATTGGCTGGGATGGCTGTTTACTCATCTTAGGTGTAGGGATTGGCGCCGGTGTGATCATTGGTCTTGTCATTTGAGTAGGTATTGGTCTTATCATTGGCATGGTCATCAGTGTTGTCATCGGTGTGGTCATTGGCATTATCATTGGCGTTATCATTGGCATTATCATCGGCGTTATCATCGGAGTTCTCATCGGTGTTATCATCGGTGTTGTCATCGGTGTTCTCATCGGTGTTATTATATGCATTATCATTGCTGTTGTCATTGTTGTGGTCAATGGTCTTAGTGTATATTGCAAACATTATTTTTTTAATTGATCAAGGGCTACATCTAGACTGAAGATGGTATCTAGGCTTTTATCAAGAAGCATCTTGAGCCTTGTTGTATCCCCTATACATGTCCTGAATTCCTGTTTAATATTTGCTTCTTCGTGTTCAATCCACAGCCGATGTTTGGCTGGGTATTGGTTGACTACCACTCCATACCTGACCTTCTGCTTTTTCCGGCTTGCCCATCCTTTGTAAATTGAAGCATCTAGACATTTCTGTTTTCGTGTCTTTCTCTGTTCATGCAACCAGGAACCTGCTTTTGAATGATTTGATATCAGCATATATTTGCAAAACTTTTTCATCGGACTTGCATTTGTTTGAGGGCCTTGGCGTTTTGGGATATGATGTGCAGAACGAGGAAGAGGATGCCTCAGAAACGGTATCAGCCTCCACGTTACATTGTTTACTGGCATCGGTGTGGGGGTTGTCGGTGTCAGTGGGGGTGTCCAAATCGATAACCATTCTGTCTGCATTGGTAGGGGCATCCAAATCGATAACCATTTTGTCATCATCCTGCACCTGAACCGAGGGTTTTTGAAGACCGGGTGGTTTCAGCATATCGAAACCGCCAAACGCAGTTCCTGCATATAAGTGTGATAAAATCTCATGTAGTCGTGCACCATTGAACCTACTACTGGGCCAAACAAATGCCGGTCCGCCATTTCCAGCATTGGAGGGGCCTGGTACTCCGGGTACTTCAGGATTGAATGCCGATCCACCCTTTCTGACATTGGAGGGGGCCGAGGGGCCTGCTACTCCTGGTACTTCAGGATCATTTTTGACCAAATCACGAGCTGGTGATTTGGACTTGACCTCATCAGCAGGGGCGAGGCCAAATGTGAAAAGTCCCACTGATTGATGTTTTAGTTAAGCGCAAGTTATAAAAAATAACTTACAGGGTACCACAGGGAAGTCCTTCAATGTCTTTAAAACGATCGGCTCTAAACACCAGAGTTGAGAGTGACACCAGCAAAGTTGATAGAGTGCTACATACTCCTGCTAGTTACTACATTTTACCAGATATTCGTCAACAAAGGTGCTTGATAATGAGCAGCAGTAGTAGATCTCACCTTTAGATCGAGCCATTGAGGTGTATTGACTGCAACAAATGCCGATGGCCGATATTCAACATTGTTTGTTCAAGTTTGGCCAAAACAACAAAAAACACGTTGGAGAGTTTTTCGCGGTGAATTCACCGATATTCTGAAAACTTTAACCAACAGATCCACCACACACACACAAATCTACAATGGCCGCCAAAAACATTGATTATCAAGGTGTCATCTACAAGATAAATGCACGTCTCACGGATGCCTTCACGGTTGTGAAGGCTGAATTTGACAGCAATCTCCGGAACCACATCATGTACCAGGTCACGCAGGAAATGGTAGGTTTTCTATCACAAGTTACTTCTGGACTCTAAATGCAAACCCTTGGAATACAGATCAAGGTTTCAGAAGTGTGCAAAGCTGCAGAGTCCGAAGGTATCGAGATCCATATCCCTAGGCTCATCCTCAGTGCGGCCATAGAATACAAGGCCAACTACGACCCCGAGCGCCGTAAGTTGCCACGAATTCGAAGAATCAGCAAAGAAGACCCCAACATCACCAATGAGCCGGGGTATGTTGCCGGTAGGAAGACTCCGGAGTATGATGGACCCAGAACCGGTCCTGCTTGGTGGACCAATGAATATGGTGAGTTAATCTATTCAAATACTGACATGCCTACAGGGCTTTATTGACTACCTATGTCCAAACTAACCCAGTCAAATGCCTAAAACCATTCCCGATGATGAGGAGTCGGCAACCCCCTCCTGAAAAGAAGCATGGGAGGAGGAACAAGGATGGGAAGGGGAATGGGAATGCGAATGGGAAGGGCAAGGAGCAGGAGGATGAAAAGGAGGATGCATCGGTAAGGGGAAGGAGAAGGAGGTGCAGGTCATAGACCTCGAGATGACTGACATAGTCAAGGAGGAGTCCGATGAGGAGAGTTCGAAGAAGACGCTGCGTGAGGATGAGGTCATGCAGCTGGACAACATTCCAAACCACCGATCAGGATCCAGGAGGCTGAAGAGACGACGAGAAGACCTGGCCAAAGAAGAAACACCGATCAAGAGGCGAAAGCAAATGGACAGGACAATTGGGCTTACGAGGGAACAGGTAAGTTAGCCTGCCGTTTCAAAGAATTTTTACTTTATTCTGGCACCTTTAGTGTTGCTGGCGTTGCTTCAACCGATGGCCTACATTGGTTTGCCAGAAAGGTGCTAGGATGGCATGCACTCAATGCCATCGGCTCAAGACGAAATGTGTGTGGGATGGGAAAAAGAGGACGCCAGCTGAACCCGTCCAAAAGACGTTCAAAGCCAACAAACCTAGGAGGGAATCGACGCCGACGCCGCCACCACCAACACCGACACTGACACCGGGGCCAAGCATCATCAAGAAGAAGGTCACGAAGGTTATCCTCATTCCCCCTGCACCTCCAAAGCCATCAGTTGCATCTGGTTTCGGAATGACCCTCCGGCCTCGAAAATCGATGGTTCGCATTCAAACGCCTCCGACGCTGACCCTATCGCCGTTGTGGAGTGTGTCACCTTTGCCTCCCCCAATCACCCAAAGGCGAGGCAAGTCGAAAGGCAAGGGGAAGGCGAAGGAGGTGATCAATGTGGATGATGATTTGAGAAAATCATCCATTCCTGAGGGCTGTGAGTTTGAGTCAGTTCTTGAATGAAAATTTGCTGACATATTACTGAAATTTAGCGACTCTTTACCCTGTCGTCTTCCACCCAACCCAAATGGATGCCCTTGGGAGGGTACGCAAATCCAGTAGCTCAGACAGCTCCAATCAAGAGCTGCTATCAAGGATAGAACGTCTGGAGGCCGAGGTCCGGGCTGTCAAATCGAGCCGGATACAAGCTCTGGAGGCTGAGGTTCAGGCCCTCAAATTGATGATGGAAGGGTTCAGGGGGAGGATGGCGAAGGAGGAGACAAAGGTATTTGAATTGCCTTTGAAAAAGAAGGAACCATCGGAGGAGGCGATGCCATTGAGATCCCAGAGTGAGACAGAGAATGTCCAGATGGCTGGTCCATCCACATTGACAGACCAAATAGAGCTCCAGAGTAGCAGAGAACGGTTGCCACTTCCAGTGAGACTCTGTGCAATGTCTGAACCTCTGGCCTCCAACAGACAGCGATTGACGGTGACCCCAAGCATGTCGATTTCTGAGGTCATCCGATCTCCATATTTGAGGTCCCCGGATAAATCTTTCCTCACATAGGTGGCTGGTTTGGCTAGGTCAATGTATTCATATGTATGCAGCTGGATTCACGGAATGGATTGGGTTTGGATTTCTCATGTGCTCTCTAAATGAGTGAAGTAATTGGGTGAAGTTAAGCCTGAATGAGGAATGTTTGTGTGATATGTTCTGTGTTATCATTTTTACCAGAGTCTGGTTGTTATCGGTGTTATAATCAGCGTTGTCATCGGTGTTGTCATCGGCGTTATCATTGGTGTTATCATTGGCGTTATCATTGGTGCTATTATCGGTGTTATTATCGGTGTTATTATCGGTGTTATTATCGGTGTTGTCATCAGTGTTATCATCGGTGTTATTATCGGTGTTGTCATCAGACTTGTCATCAGCGTGGTCATCGGTGTTATGTCATGGGCATTATCATAGGGTTGATCATCGGATCTGTCATCAGCATTGTCATCAGACTTGTCATCGGAGTGGTTATTGGCATTTTCATTGGCAGATATAAATAAAGTTCATGTTCACATCTCTCGATAGTACACTTGTTGAACTGTTACCTATGTGCCTTTCTAGGGCTTTTTCTGGTACCCTGATATGCAAATCTTTTATCAACTTCTCACCCCCCATCAGCTTCTGCTTCTTCGGATTCCTCTCTTTGCCATCACTGTCCTGAGGAGCCCCTCTTTTCAATGAACTCAATCCTTTCCTCAACTTTTCACACACAGCATCCAGCCTAGGCTTAACCTTTGTGAAGTTGAGCTTTGTCTTGATGATGTAGTCTTCAAGGTTTGGCTCAACTCCTTCTTCATCCCCCTCCTCATCCCAAAAATGAGATTGAGTCATGTCTTGACTGAGAAGGCCGATGCTAAGCAAAACTCCCTCGATAAACAGTTGGCTCCTATATGTCCCATCAGCTTTTAAATATGGCTGGCCATCTAGCCATTCCAAGTAAGCATTTCCAATCTTCACCGAGGAATGGACATTTTTTGGTGTGGTCGTGTGTTTGTACTTCCAAGTGGCCCAGTTTGGAGTTGACTTGGGGATAGGAGTAGGATTGGCATCATCCTAATTTAAATTTATATCAGCCCAAAGGGAATCCGGTCATACAAAGAATAAATTACCGGAAGTTGAGACACCGTTTGAAGGCACCTTTGATACACTTGGTTATCCGATAGTGAACTTAGGTACTGGAACCTCTCCTCTGGATCAATGATGGATTCTGGAGGAAATGGGACGGTGAGAATCTTGGAACGGTGACTGTGATCTTTGTTGCTGGTATCTTCATCATCATCTTCCTCATCTCCATCAAGTGCATCATCGGCAACAAAATGACCATCAGCCTTTTGCTTTCCCTTATCGGCCTTCTCCTTTCCCATGCCGGCTCTCTGCTTTCCCTTGTCAGTTGTCTGTTTTCCTTCATCGTCATCATCTTCCGAACCGGACTCGCTATTGGAATCTGATGAGGAACCAGATTCACTGTCAGAAATGTCCTGTTGCCGAAGTCGGGAAGGTCCCGCTGCATTAGACTTTTGTTGAGCCTTCTTTCGAGATTTCCCAGGGGTAGATGGGTTGGAGTTATCAATTTCACCGTTCCTTCCCTTGAAGCCCCTGAATTCAAACGTTGTCTTGACCTTTTTGTTTGCCTGCCTTTCATACCAAAAGTCAAGAACCAACAAAGCCTGCTGCTTGACTAGCTTTGAAGGATCCCAGAGTTGAAAGCTAGCCGGCAAATATTGTGGTGATATGTATTGATCTTGGCTGATGCTGAGATCTCCCCAAGGAACCGAAGCTGAGTTGTCACCGGACCGTAATTCTGATTTCACATGATATCAGAATGACCTTACTGAGACCTGAGACACATACGATAATGCAAATTTAAAAAGTCCCTGATAAGGGATTTCATCTCCTCCAAATTTGGTCTTTTCATTCCCGGAAAGATGGGAAGTTTGGGGACACCTTTATCATCCAGATGAACTTTCAGTTGTTTTGTCGGCTTCTTAGTTGTAGGTCCATCAGCTTCATCATTGCTACCTGAGTCATGTTTTTCTAGTAAATTCAGCCGAATGAGTTAGCCAATGCTAAGACCGACGCCGATATCAATGCCAACGCCAACATCAACACCGACGCCAATGGAAACGCCGATGACCACACTGACACCAATGGCAATCTGATGCTGACTGTATACCATCCAAATTTCCATTCCCCAGACAAACTAGGGACATTTTACAAAGGCATAATACTCACCCAGTTCTTCTGAGGCATATGCCTCCCATTCCATCATCACCGATCCCTTTTGCCAATTAGGTTTAGCCTTCACAAATGACTCATGACCTAGCTCATCATTAAAGTCATGGCTGGACCAAGATTAGTTTAAAACAGGTAACCAAAGTTACATGAACCACATACGATGAAACCAACACATTGTCTGATGTGTCCCAAAATGCCGACAGCATGAAAACCCTCATCCCCAAGTCCTTATGCATTTGTGTAGCAAATTCCTTGATGTATTGCACCGCATGTTTTTCAGCATTCCTAGGGACACCAGGTAGCAAGTTCAGCCATGTCATCGGGACATACTTTATGAGATCCTACTTTTGCTGGACATGTACTGGAGGTCCTTTCGACTTCCACTCATCCAACAACCCCTGATACTTCTGGACTTCTTCTTCCGACAACTCCTCACACACAGCCTTCAACCCAGCCTGGTACTTTGCCATCCATTGCTTGGTACCAGGGGTTGAGCTTGACAACTCAGACACTTTTCCCTCTACCTCCTCCCTCATCTCATGACCTACAACCTTCTTAAAGTTCCAAATTTGTCTATGGTTGTAAAGGGGCTTTCTGGTCCTACGATGCCCATTGTTGTAAAACCATTCCTTTATTTTCGAAAGGCTGAAATTAGCAAAATTAAATTTGGTTACCAGCTCCACTTGCAATGTATTCCAAGGGGGTCTCAGACCTCCCTTGTGCACCAACAATACTGGTGTGCACCTGTTTCATGGTTTTGGCACATCCTTTTTTGTCTCCAGCCCTAAATTCCTCAAGTTTGCCTTTGAGGGTGGCAAGTTGAGTGGCAGTGAAAGAGGTTTCAGGCATTGTGGAATCAGGAAAGAGGTTTGAATTTGCAGGAGATAAGATGAGATTTAATAAATGATGAATTGTGTGCGGCTACTTGTCGATGTTGCAAGTTTGCCAAATTTGACTATACACCCATTTCAGAAATCAACATTTCGTCAACCGACTTTTGACCGTCCACCTTTTATTTCCTCAATAATTTACACTCTCATCTGCGTATTCTT
The DNA here is from genome assembly GCA_963555575.2 of Hygrocybe coccinea. Classification (NCBI taxonomy): domain Eukaryota; kingdom Fungi; phylum Basidiomycota; class Agaricomycetes; order Agaricales; family Hygrophoraceae; genus Hygrocybe; species Hygrocybe coccinea. The sequence continues at coordinate 2,871,795 of OY741988.2, read as the reverse complement.
ACCGTTCTAATTTCTTTTTAAACCCTCAACTTCGTATTTATTTCATCTAACCGATTATTCAGCCATGGTCAAGTCGTTCAAAAGAAAGTCTGCTCCTCGTGTTAGCAGGGTGACATTAAAAGAAGTGTTCACTGCTTGTGGATTTCAGACTCGAAGGAATATTGTCGACAGCCCTAGGAGCTCACATTCCTCTCCTACAAAAAGACAAAGAATGACTCAAGATTATTGTGAAGAACATAGCGATTACCCTCAAGATCTCCCACATATTGAGCCTCTAATATTGCCCAGCAATAATGTAAATATGATTTTCTACTTGGTCTCACACAGGTCCAACTGACAGTCATCTTCTTGGAGTCATCCAGCAATTATATGAGGGAATGGCTACCCCATAGAACAGAATATCTAGACCATATCCTGGCCGGGGAAGCACCTCCAGAAAGACAGATCTGCATGGGTTGTTGGACAGCCGAAGGCACATGGAAATGCTCCACATGTTTTGGTAGTCCTATATACTGCCAGGCATGTTGTGCAGATATCCATGAGAGGTTACCATTTCATCGGGTGGAAAAATGGACCGGTGACTACTTTACGCCTGCCTGGTTGATGGAAGTGGGAGTCAAGCTCCACCTAGGTCATGGAGGGTTGCCATGTCCAGCTGTCCGGAGTGACAACACCATTATTAATGACACTGAGGATTGCATTATCAATGCTGACATCGGCATCAATGCCAGTACCAACGCCGACACCAACGCAAATGCCGATAACAACGCCGATAACAACGCCGATAACAATGCCGATGATAACGCCGATGATAACGCTGATGATAATGCCGATAATAACGCCGACAACACCGATGATAACGCCGATGCCGATGCCGATGCCGATGCCGATGCCGACGCCGATGACAATGCCAAAAGATCAAAAAATACTGAAGAACCAACCACGCCCTTTTCATTGCAAAGCTTTCCAGATTCACCAAAAGACATTGATAAGACATGTAAAAGCGTTATGGTGGTGGTGGACAGCTCAGGTATCCATCGTCTGGTCATCTGATGGTGTGAATGTAGAGGAGCAGCTGGACGTGATATTCAGTTGCTTGATGTTGGCTTATATCCTGCAACATCAAAAAAGCCCCAAACTGCATTCACATTCCAAGTCCTTGACGAGTGTCTCCTAGACAACTTGGAATGTAAAACCGCTTGCCAGGCATTTCATTCAAAATTACTCCGGCTTACCAGCTCACCGTTTCCTCACACCGTCCTGGTATGTAATCTGATTTATTCACCAGTAAATTTTGATTGACAACCTATCAGAACCGTTACCGTGAATTACTAAGACGTACAAGGCAATGGAGAAATCTGAAGGCCCGGAAATGGAATGGATTTGGCCAAAATGACAACCAGGAACCAGGACCTGGCCAACTCACAATGACATGTCCTGCTTGTCCGCAGCCTGGTCTCAACTTGCCAGAAGATTGGAAAAACAGCAAAGGGGATACCAGCAGCATTATGCCTTCATTTGTGATGGATGGAAATTTTAAAGTAGAACACATGAAGATGCAGAGGCCTCTGGATGATGTTACTATCGCCGATGGTCATGGGTTTATGGTTGGGGAGGATAGATATAAAAAACATATCCAAATAACCAAAGAGGTCATACTGGTAAGTTCTATTGAATGAATTAATGTCTAGGAAATGTTGAAAATTTTAAATATTTCAGAAGTCAACATGCAATGAACATAGGGCAGTGAATCAGGCTAATTCTTGAAAACAAAATTTGGATGCAACCGGTATTGGTGCACTGGCCTGTGCTCATCATGGATGTTTTGTTCCACATTCAGTTGTCGATTTTCAGAAGGGTGAAAGGTAATTTTTTATCTGATGTTGTCAAGTTCACCAATGCCGATGACGGCGTCGGCGTTCAGACCATCGCCGATGATGGAGGTGTCACCAATGCCGATGCATCGGACTAGTTTGCCATTCCTTCTACATCCAATACCAAGTATTTTGCCAATATACTAACAATGATTCCATTCCAGACAAATGAACATGGACTACGCCCTCTCAGAAATTCTCAAGTGGAGCTCTGGTTTCAAGACCATTCTGCTCATCTATGATATCATGTGCCAATATGGCAAGCACCTCCAAGAGAGATTGAGTCAAGGTCCTTATCTGCATACTCCTGAAGGGATCAAAATCAAGAAAGGAATCGGCCTGTTTCACATTATGGGTCATCAAGATCAATGCCATCCCCGATACAGCCCTCAATTTATCGAAGGTGCTGGCCAGGTTGACGGCGAAATATTGGAATCATTATGGGCTCCCCTTGATCATATCGCCAAGAGCACAAGGACCATGTCTGCTGCATCCTGTCAGGAAACGATCGATGCTCACATGAACGACTCCAACTTCAAGAAACTCATCAGAATAGGTCTGTATTCATTGTCATTTGTATAAACCTAGCATCTGGAATTCATAGGCCTTCGTGGTCGCAGGTCCAACATTGATCAAAAAATATCGCAAAGCCGTCATCGGCGTTGCCAGTAGCAAATCGGCATTGGATGACCTCATTTCGACAGCTGACGCTGACCTCACTCGGAAATGGACAAAAGAGGTGAAAAGAGCTCAAAAATACCGGGATCGAGACGAGTCAGCAATGGACATCTATGATGCCAAAACATCTAAAGGTAATTCTGAGCCATCCGATATAAAATCATCTCTCAGCCGGTGTCTAGGACCCACGAAAGAAGAAAGAATCCTGGAACTGACCCTAAATAAAAAGACGAATGGCCTGATGAATGGCACCATCGCCTGGCTATCCTCTGGACTCAAAATTCAGGAGACACAGTATGTAACATATGAATGATGAGGTTCCAATTGCATTGACAGTCTTGGATTGCATTTCAGACTCTCGCTAGCTTATGAGGAGAGAAGGCTTGGCCGAAAACCATCACCGACAGCTAGGCTTTCCACGGAGGACAAAAGATGCCGATTGAGAAACAGAATTGACCGGTTTCACAAGTCATCGGTGAAATTCATGGATTCCGACCTCATCAATGAAGAGATGATGCCAGATGTCGATCCGCTACAATCTAACTCAGATTCCAAATCATCGGACAATGGAAGTGACAATGAACGCGAGCCAGAAACAGACAATCCATTCATCAACCATCAATGCTGGCAATCCTGGGATCAAGATTCTCCAATGAAGACCAATTTATTCCTTCCTTCCAACCTTCAGTTATTGGCATTTGATGCATCGGCGAGCAAACTGATTTCTGCAGAATTGAAATTGAGAGAAGCTCAAGCAGACAGTGCCCTTCACCAAATTCGAATTTGTTTAGGTCACAAAGTGTATCTATTCTGGAAAAATGTTCGATTGGCATCAGGGACAAAGCAGAAGACAAGGGCTTGGAAAGAGGTTTATTCAGTGGAAGCCCATGTCAAGCACCATGCAAGAGTTTATCGTCTCACCCGAAAAGCCTTGGTCTCTCTGGGGGCATCTCCCGAGACATTGGAAAGGTATAAGTTGCTTAGGCAAGATGAACTCACAGCTACTACTGCTTTGGTGGATCTGAAACAACCAGGGCAAAAAAACAAGTCGTTAGCATGGTTTTGGAACATGGATATAGACCGGGACATTGCTGGCAATGACTGGATGGAAGAATGTGAGTGTTCCCCTCCTTCCAATCACAGTTTTTTGAATTTGAGTCAGTCTATCGGGTTCACTGGCTACGGTCGAACGCCAATTTTTGCCGATGGACAGAGGAATTGACATTGGTCAAGAAGGAAATGGAGTGGACCATTAGGTTCTTCCAAATCAAAGCTGAGACTTGGAGAAATCGAATGGAGTTGGTCATCGGACATGGATCATCGGGAAAACGATGTTATGCTGCAAGGCAAGCGGCTATGTGGGATCAATTTGCTACACAAGCAGAAAGCATGTTTGGGATTTTCCTAAATACATAATCATGTACCATGGTATTGCTTAAGGCATGTAAATTAACAGCTAGTCATCCATCGGCACCGATGTTGTAACACTTTTTAAATAAACGTAAATAGAAGACACCTCTGACTTCAACTGCAATATCCCAGCCAATTCCTCCCAAAAACTTCAAATGTCGAAACTAATCGAATGCCAGCAACTCCTCAACCTTCTAACGCGTCGCGTTCAGTCGGCGATCTTGGCAATGGCAATAACTTGGGATGGCATGTCTCCAACACAACGAGAGACTTGGCTTTCAAACATGCAGAATGAACTTGTGAGTGAAATGACTAATTCTATTGAAATAGACTCCATTCGTTGCAGGCAACAGCGACAACGTGCATCGGAATGGCTCAACTTGGAGGGATCATTTTGGAAATACCGGAAATTATCCAGGGAACAGCAAAAGCGATATACAGTTATAGCCTGCCATATGTATGGGAGAAGCTTCTCTTTACACAGGAACTCCCGATCGAAGGCTTAGCACAGCACTTCGTGCAAAAGCATCTTCATGCTGGGCAATGGTGGCGAGAAGAGCAAGGATCACTGGCCGATGGCGCAAAGGACATTCTTATCACGTTTGCCGGATATTTTTCAGCAGTCGCCTTGATGGAGGTAATATTTATGTTTCCATTCATTGTATTTTTCATGGTAGAATCATTCACAGGAAGAGACGGCTGCTAGTTTTCGGATGGCTTATGAATCGGTAAAGGAAGGTGGAATTTCGGCAAAGGAAGACTTTGTAGATTTTTCTGGACTTTGGCAGGTAAAATATGTTCTGCATCCATGCCTTCATGCTTCTTAGCCCTCCATTCCTTTGTACAGGTACTCGAGGAGACCCACAAGGAACTCCAAGAAATGCCGGTTTTTCATCCTGGACGAAAAAGCCCAACCCCGGTGGCATCGACTAGCAAATTGGCTCCGGATGTTCCCCCTATAACGACATTAGATGATGTTCTGAAGACACGGACCTCAGCCAACCCCGATGCAATGGATGCCGATGAATTCCAGGATAAAAAGACAGGCAAGTCCGACGGTAAGCAGTGCTTGACTGAGCAATGCCCTCAAACAGCAGTTGAACATTTCCGAATAGCCGTCCCTCTCCTGCCACGATTACCATCATCATTTGTGTCAAGTTTGTCTGGTGAACAAAAGGCCGAACTTGCCAAGTACCTCGAGACCATCCAGGCTCAAGTGGTAGAGAGCTACCAGATTGTTAGAACACAGACACTGGATAAAATTGAGGATGGTAAGATGTTGCAAGATAGATGGTGGAGGTTGATGGATACAAGAATGGAGATGTCAAGGGGAATTAATCGATAATTGTATATTAGAACAAGTCCAATCAGCATGTGTCAAGTCCGATCAGTATACTGCCCCTCAGTGGACAAAACGTTCTTTGGTCATTTAGCGTGTCATTTTGCTTACAAAGCTATCAATTGGCCTTAATTTTGCAATGATTTTGGCTTTCATATTCAAACTTTGACTTTCACGCTTTGACTTTCATGTTCAACTTTCACATTTTGACTTTTGCATTTGACGTTCGCATTCAAATTTTACTTTTGTGTTTGCCTTTCGCATTCAATGTTCAGCGCTCAGCGCTCAGCTTTCATTCTTTCGTGTTTACTTACATATTCCGAGTAAAAAAACACATGCTTTCGGACTTTGAACCAACTTCGACAGATACATGTCATTGCTGAAAAAAACTGTGTTGTCGATTGTGGACCCAACGGATGTCCTGGAAATGGCCCTGCCCTGCCGTATCTGTGCCTGTACTGGCTATATGGAGGTGGTTTTTTCTGTCATGGCACCTGATTTGTTGTGCTCAAAATTGCCACATAGGATACTCCAGGCTCATGTTTCTGTGATCATGAACTGAATTCGCATGGTGTCCGTACTCCGACATTGGCCTCCAGGCTTTGTGTGGATGGCTCTGAGTTCAGAACGGTGAGTTAAATATTCACTGACCTTGCTGAAACTGGTTCGAAATTTCACATTATCACCAGAATGACCGCAATCCCACCCCCCGCTCATCCTGTGCTCACTGCACAGAATCGTACTTTATGCATGCGTTTCCATCTGTAACCCGAAATACAGCAGCGGCCGCTTCATCAAATGAACAACCCTTACCCATCCCCATTGGTCCTGGCTCCGCATTTCCTCCATTTCATTCTGGCATCTCTCAACCAGCTAGTTCGTCTGTGATGCCATGGAGTCCCCCAGGTTCTCAAGTCAGTGGTACTGTCAATGACAGACGCATGGATGCTGCGAGGCGTCACAGTGGGAACCAGTTGCAGGCTCACAGTTCACTTTCATATGGGGTTTCTGTGCCTCCTTTTGCAGCACTTCCAACTATAGCACCAGCTTCTCGGGCACCACAGTTGAACATACAGAGTAACGGTCGAGTCACGAGACGAACCAATCCTTGTAACACTCGAAAAGACTTTCGTTACAAAATTTGCATCCACACGGAACCAGTGAGTACACTATTAATTTATTCTGCTTTTTCCTAGGCTAACTTGTGGATTTCTACCAAGGCATATGGATCAGTTGTTACAGATAGTGGTTCTACTTTTAAGAGTCTCCGTGCTCCGACTCCGCAGAAGCTCAGTTCCTTTGTAGCCCAGCTCACTTCACTCGGCTTAGCGTTCAACTTGGACATCAATTCACTTCCTTCTGCTCCCATTGCACCCACTTTTAACACTGCCCTGCTTTCACATTTCAACCTGCATCAACTTGCTTTTGCTTCCTCTGCAGCTTCATCTTCGCCCTCAGACTCTCTTCAATGGACAATATATTTGACTGGAAAGACACAACGAGTCCCGCATCTCGGTGCGCTACTTAAGGTTGCTTCATCCACACCCACAAATGCCCTCACTCATGCCCAACTTCAAACCGAAACGGCCAAGTTTCCTTCTCTTCCCATGCCTGACCAGAATCGCAGAATTGTATTTATTGGTAATTATGAGCTATCTTTGACTGTTCATTCCTACTCATTAATCTCTCATAAAGGTCCAGTGAATGCTGTTATCATTGGCCCCCTCCGGGGTCAAGGATTACATACCTGCCTCGCAATACATGCTTGGGATGGCCATATGACGGCTGACCTGAACGAAGAGAGTGAAAACCCTGAATGTTACGACACTTGCCAGAAGGAGACTCACAAGGTACGTTGTCAGAGGCTGCCTATTTCCAGTACTTAATTGTTTTGCCACAGCAGAGTTCGTCTACTGTTGTCCCTTTGCCATCGACTTCCATCCCCTCAACTTCAGCCACCGACAATGCTGTTAACATTAATACCTCTTTTCACTTCACAAATACTGATGTGGTGAGTATTTGTTATATTTTCTGCACGCTGCTTTGACAAACCCATATTGTCAAAGGATGGCTTTCGCTTTCCCTATGCACGGCTGGGGGATGAACCTCTATTTGCCACAACTCCTAGATCCGCATCTCCAGCAAGTTCCCCAACTGATTCACTCTTTTCTGTTTCACTCCCAGCAAGTACCCACAACTCCCCTAATCTGCCGTCACAGAATATTCCGAGTACCATCACAGCCCCAGTTCCTTCCCTTCCTTATCGCACATCCCAGGCTGCATACGTGGCTTTAGAACAGTTCCTCCAGCACATAGATCGCTTTCTTATTCCTCGTCCTAATGAGTTATTAATCCGAGCAAGTACCGCTATTGATGCTGCCCAAGCCTTGTTGTCGCACATTTTGGCTTTGCTTTCTGGGAGTGAACCTACTGATATTCCAACCGGTGTCAGGGTGCATAACTTCTCTCAGGCCAATTTGATTAACCCTCGACACCATTTTCACATGTGAGTAATAAATGTCATCGTTGCTCCACAGTCTACTGATAATCCTATTGCAGTGGGGAGGGTGTGGGTAATGGCCCAGCCAGGTCTACTTGGGCCGCTCTCGTGCAATTAATTGTGCGCAACACCTGTCATTGGATGGAAACAGGAGATGGCCTATTCACCCCGCTTATCCTTCCATTTGTACCAACAAACGAAGATTTGGCTTCATTCCGTGCTTATGGCTTCATTATGCGCATGACTCTTCTATGGAAAATGGACTTCCTACCATTTTCACCGATTCTCCTCCTGTTTCTCATTGATGGGTTTCACTCCGCTACTGATGCTGACTTTGTCAATGCTATTGCACCAGAAATGAGTGCACGGCTCTCCACCTGGCCACCTCACTTGGCTACTGATTCAACTGGTTGTTCATATCTTGACATCATTGCTGGCCAAGATCCCATGAACCTTGTTGTAGATTACCTTCCAAATGTTCAGGTATGGCTACATAACAGTCCTGGTGTCTTGTCTAATAAATTTTGCTAGCCGTCGAATTTGCGCTATCTTTCATCTGCAGCCATTGATGATGTGACACAACAGTTGCAATCAGGGCTGTTATTTGGGAATCAAGATGCGCGCAGTACGACAGAACACCCCATTTATACGGCTCTCAAATTGGGATTGAACAGTCCCCTCTCACCATCTACCATGACCATAACTGAAGTAAGTTTTACGTCTAGCTGCCCTTTCACTCACTTTTGATTTTCTTCAGAGTTTCGGTCGCTCTGCAAGTCTCAACATCTCAGCAATGTGTTCTAGACGACATGTTTCCTCATACCTGCAAGTTATTACTATCCTCCGATCATCATCTGTTTCTGAAGACGAAGTTGCCTTCGATCCCCGCATGGAATATGCTTCACTTGAAGTGCGGTGGATGACTGCATTTGCACATTACCTGCAGATACAGGGCCACCCCACTGAAGACCACTTCAATTCACTTGACCAAGCCGAGCGGGATGCTAATGCAAATGATCCCATGTTTCGTTGTCGTCTTTTTCTCAAAGCAGTCACCGCATCACCATATCTTCCTGTTGACCCTGATGAAACAATCACGGTAATTTCATATCACACTGCTGTAACGCATTTCTCAGATCATGTTCAATCTAGGTCAATTTCGTAACCGGCTTCGATGACCAACTGTGGGCGACTAATGTGGTATTACAGCAGATTCATTTATTATTATTTCTATTCATGATTTCTGTAGGGATATCATATTCATACGTGTTTCAAGACCATAGATGTTCTACTCAATGCCGACACGGCTCGTATCCTCAATGAACCTCTACCTCAAGACTTAACCACAACTTCAAGCTTTGATATGTGGATACACCCCATAATCAACGCCGCTCCGAATGAGGCAGATAGATACTCTGCTATTTAGGTATGCGCAGCTGCTGCCACATAGTCCATTCGCTGACAATTGAAATCACAGATTTGAACTCGCACCACTTCTGGATCTCTCGCATCCTCCGCCGCATCCTGTAATTTCTGCATCGTCTGCATGTGTCGTATCAGTGTATCCATTATCAAATATTCCCAGATCCCTGTTCCATCAATTGTTGTTGCTCATAATGCTCGTATTATCGATCCTCAGTCACGTCACTCATGTATGCAGTTATTCTGCTGATAAATTTGCTGTATGCCAGAAAAACATTGAAACAGTAATGTCATCTCGGACTCTGTTGTCATAGTGCGCCTCATCAATCAACATACCTGTCCACAGCTACAAGCCCTACTTGAGATAAAAATCTCAGTGACTCCCAAGATATGAAACACGAGCACATGCCACTGACAGTGTGCGCACTCAAATGAGAAGTCTTGTTACTGGGAATGGCAGTAGCATCGTTGTTCCGTGCTCAATTGAATGGCTACGACAAGCAAGCGAGGAGAGCTCACCAATAGCCACACTCATCTGTAGCATGAGGAGCCCAAATAATGCGCGGGGGTGCGGTTGGTGGGTCCAAAAAGTGGGGGGTCGGGTGTTAGGGACCAGGACGGTGATGGGGTACCCACGGCACCTCGTTCGCGCTTGAAACGAGGTGCAGGGGATCCAAAGGGATCGGCCGTTGTCGAATACGGCGCTGTGAGGCGGGGGTTGGTGCATCCATGTGTCCAAAAGAGGAGTTGGTGATTGGGGCCCAAGACGCTGACTGGGTGATGGGCGCCTAAGGCGTCTCGTTCGCGCTTGATAAATGAAACCCCTGTGAGACGAATGATTGGATGGCCTCGTCGGTGGTCCACTTCGCCGTATTGACATGCACGTAATGAGGCATCTGGGCTGCAACGGACGTGAATCTCACAAGAAAATCTTCAAAGATACACAATACAGACCTGCTCAGTCGCCGTCTTCATCTCAACGTTCTCGTTGTCGCCATCACCATCGTCTTCAACGCTGGCTGGCACTGGCTTGACGCCGTTGCTGTTGATGGTGCATCGTCGTCACCGCCGCCACATTGGCTAAAAGTGAAGGTATAGTATTTCTTGGAAAAATGACATGCTTGAAAACATTACCTCTGCTGAATCTTTGGCTGATGTGGTCCTAGGAACATGCCATCCTCCCTCCCCATGCTATGAGGCACATGCAGCAGCGCTCACCGCCGGTTTCCCGGAATCCATACCTGTGCAAACCATCAACCGGCTTTGTTCCTCAGCTATTCGTTCTGTGTCAGACTCGATACACAGAAGAGATAGGCGTGGCTGTTGGCTGTGAGAATATGCGTTCCAAATAGGTGCTGGCTGGTATATCTATGTGATTCCAACCCGGTTTTAAGCCCACGACCAACACCCGTATTCCAGCGCAACGCAATCAACACGCTTTCCTTCCGAAGTGGTGTTGAGTGTCTCTCCTGTCTCGAAGACTCACCGACAGCAATATCTCCAACTAAAGTTGGATCGACAGACGATCTCTCGGATACTGCCTTTAGAATTGCAAGAAGAAGCTCATCCGAGCTCATGTCTTTCAGACCGCATGGTAGAATGGCGTGTGGATTGCTGTGACGAGATTTAGAAGAGTGAAACGAGATGAGGATTAATATTGCCACCAACCCAAAGTGATGACAACGTCGTCTGGGTGCTTTTTCAGGATTTGTTTGATTCCAGCGACGCTAGTGGTCGAGCGATGAATGACCGTGTGCAACATCAATTCTAAATAGTGTTGGCAAGAGGACTTGAGTGGGTGTGGGTGCTTGCGAGGGTATTGGGAGCGCCGGGGGTGAGGTACCGGAAGCACCGTGTAGTATTTAGACCTAAAAAATGTACCAATAGCAGCGGGGATGGGTGCACCACCCCCTGCCGCACATTCCACCTTATTAACACTGCCGTTCCACTGCATTCACGTTTGTTCACATGTGTACATGTCGCAGGTGCTCTTGACGCGGTTAGGGCAGGACATTATTGGTGGGGCTCCGTGGTAGGTAGCAAATGACCTTGCGAACGCCATGCACACGTCAATTGACGCGGTCGTACATGTTCGCAAGGTTGTGGTCATCGTTGTGGTCTTGTTCAGCTATAGATGTGCGCAGTCAGCGGAAGTTGGAAGGGAAGAAGCGATTGGGACTCACCTAGTCCGGTAGATACACCACCCTCCTGGCTGCTCTCCGTCGTCGTTGCTGCATGGGTAGTTGTTGTCGGGGTGATTATTGGTGGTCCTTGACGGTGGAGTGATGGCAGTAGCAGTTGGGGGGAGGTGGTTGTTGTCCTTGTGGATGTGGCCGTGGTTCAGAGGTGATGGAGACGGGCCTGCCACTGTCCCCATTGCCGGTGCTGCTGGCGAGACAGCTGTAAGTGAGCTTATGGACGGGGTAATATACAGTTAAAAGCCGCGACCTGAAGGGCTTGGCTTGGCCTTTTCTTTCCTCAGGCCGGGCCGTGCACAACACTGGTTGCGGAAGAACACTAGCGAGGTTGAGTGAGATGGCGATAGGTCGTTGAGTGAATCTGACCGACGGAGATGAGATGCGGGGCGGTTAAGAATGCATATTGACGTTGTGCCATTGTAGTCCTGATTGTCGAAGGTGCCGGAACTGGTGCATCCAGGACCCCGCCCTGATGAGAGGATGTGAACTCGAGCAGTTTTATCCGAGTCTGAGAACTCGGACTGGTGATCACTGATCAAAGCACTACCGTGACAGTACAAGTACGACGATGGCGCAAGCACATGCGAACCCAGGTCTAATACCGCTTCACAATATCCACTTAGCTTTTGAATCTCTTGGACAACGTGTAACACATGCATTGCAATCGCAAATTGGAGATGCTGCACGTCTCGGCGAGGAGAAAAGGTTGTGCTTACTATTCTTGAGTAACATAAGTTCGGTATGTGCTATAAATCCCTGCTTTACTTTCTCAATATCTGGAACTATATTTGAAGCACTCAGCAATCATTCCTCCCGCTGAATACCAAATTATGACGAGCAGTACTCAAATAATGTTGCAAGAATTGGAGACAGCCTGCGCTGCTTCGTCTGACCTGCCAGATGCACCAGCCCCCATCTTTGGGGACCGCATATCTGACGGCAGCCCTGGGCAACCTCCCGTTCATATTAACCGTGATGAACTTGCTGTGCTATCCACTGGGCGCACCACCCGTCATCAAGTGGCCAGCCTCTACAACTGCAGTACCAGAACAATTTGCCGCCGCCTTCTTGAATATGGTTTGTCCACTCCAGGACCTCCCGTTTACACCCAAGAAGAGCAACCAGATGGAACGATACAGAGGACTTACTTGGCCAGCTCATCCAGTGATCTATCACAGCTAACGGATGCGCAACTCGATGAAATTATGCTCAGCATTTACCAACAGTTCCCGTCTTTTGGTCGTCGCATGATTGATGGCTATCTCATCCAACTCGGTGAACGTGTCCCACGAAGCCGTGTTCTCGCATCTTATCTTCGTGTCATTGGTCCCTCGAGGAACACTTTTGGCCCAAGACAAATCGAAAGGCGGGTTTACAGTGTCCTGGGCCCCAATTCACTTTGGCACCACGACAGCCAGCATGGTGATTCATTTCACTGTTCTATTAGTATGTTTCTCAAGTCATCATAGGTCTCATCCGGTGGAAATTTGTATTGCATGCATTTATTGATGGTTTTTCATGCTTTGTTCTTGGGATTCGGGCAAGCAACAACAATCGCGCTAAGACAGTGCTGGAGCTTTTTGAAGATATCACAGCAATTTATGGTTACCCGAGCCGGGTGAGGGGCGATCATGGCACGGAGAATTTACTAGTTGCTGGCCGTCAGGAGCATGTGCGGGGACTGAATCGAGGCTCTTACATCTGGGGGCGGTTAGTCTCGTCTTCCTTTAAAAGAAATGACAAACAATTATGGAAAATCTGCTTCTAGGAGTGTTCATAATATCCGCATCGAACGTCTCTGGGTGGATGTTACCAGTGGTTTTGGTCAAAAATGGCACAAATTTTTTACAAACCTCGAAATACATGATGGATTGATGGTACACATTGATGCTCACATTTGGCTCATTCACTACCTATTCCTTCCATCAATTAACTGTGACGCTGAATGGTGGGCCGCAGTATGGAACAACCACACCCTCTCTCGACGTGGTGAGGCACATCGAACCCCGAGCAACATGTATCTGTATGGTATGATCGAGAGAGGCTGCCGTGGTGTTCATGTGGCCCCCAACACCTCCACAGATGACGTGGATGAAGATGAAGACGTATCAGGTGCCACCAATGATGATTACGCAGCATATGGCATTGACTGGGATGCTCTCAATGATCGCCGTACTCGAGAACATCATGACAGATATAACCTGGAAGATGGAGACTCGTCCACCCCATTTGTCACTAACCATCCAGATCATTTGTTTCATGTTGATATACCTGATACTCGGTGCACTTTCAACCCTGACCAGATACAAGCACTTGATGACCAGCTTGCGCTCTTACCTTACATCCATAGCCAGGATATGAACTCGTATTGATTAGTTTGGATTGATGCACTTCGCATTGCTTCTCTGCTGTAGTTCTTTCATTGGGCATTTTATTTCTACATATTTGACTTGGAACTACTCATGCGCTCCTGACATTGTATGCTGCTCCTCCCTTTGAGTGACCACCTGTGCACCCCCCTCTCGCACCAAGCTCCAGGCGCGCTCAATTGAACGGTTTGGCATGCTTTTGATAGCAGCACCTCGAATAGTACTACTCCTAGAAAGATATTGTAATCAGAATCATTAATTTGAAAACAATTAGTGATGCAACAGATTAATGTTATTGGTTTGAGATCCAGATGGAACTACTTGGACTCGGATAGATGGCACTGTGAAACTTGGAGATGCTGAAAAGTTTTGGTTATTATTAGTATAAAATGCATCAGAAATAAATAAATTTACTTGTGTGGTTGCTCATTGCAATTGTAGAGAGGCAGAGGCCTCAAACTTGCCTTTAAATAACCCCCATTATTCATATTCAAAACCAATTCCCAAAGTCTAAGTCAAATCTAAATTTGGAAAGCCAAAACTAAATTGGGAACTTGAAAGTCAAGCTCAAGCTGAATGCCGAACCCTGAAAGCGAAAGAATCACTGTGAAAGTCAATTTCAAAAATTAAACCAAATCAAGTTTTGTCCGCGGACTCCCTCCATAGATCAGTGTATGTCAAGTCTGATTGGCATTTAACCAGTCCGATTCGCGTTTGGCAACTTCTATCAATGTTTGGCAAGTCCTATCGGCATTTGACAAGTCCTATTGGTCTTTGGGAGCTCCTATCGGTGTTTGTCCACTCCAAAGTGGCGTTTTTCGGTGCCAATCGGTGTTTGTTCACTCCGATCAGTGTTTCCCCACTCCGATCGGTGTTTCCCTACTCCGGTCAGTGTTTCTCCACTCTGATTGTTGTTTTTGGATTATTAGGCCATTCTCTCAGGTCTGAACAATGCATTGCTATACATTGGCTTGATCTTCTACCACCTGTCTGCCAATTTGATCTAATGTCATCCAAGGAACCGCTGGCACCCCTACCCTCTCATGTACATTGTCTCTCATATAAAATGCAAGACATACCCGTTCACCTGATATCCTAAACACCCCATGCCTCAAAATTCTTCCCCCAAGATGGACAAGTGTTCTGGAATTGTATTGCAATTCTAGTCCGATGTTAGGTAATTCTAGAACGGCATCCTTGTATGGTCCAATGGTTGCCAAAATATCATACCATTCTGCTCTCGAATTGTTGTCTCGATGCGCCGGTGTTTCCTGATTGCTGATCACTGACATCCCATTGAAGACCGATGGCCACTGGTTGATGACTTCAGTTAACGAAGGTTCTTTTGCCAGACGTCGAAGCGTCTCTCGGCCACACATGTACAATTGTGGGTGTGTAATGGCGAGGGTTGCTGATATGAGTGCGATTGATTCACAGGCAGCTTTGAGCCATGTGTCGGCATTTGAGTCATTCAACGCCGATGATATCACAACCGGTTCATGGTTCATCTAGATCATATGTGTCGGTCTTTGTCTCCACTTAATGTATGGCTCACTCACATCGTGTCCTTGTCGAAACCAAGCAGGAGACAGTTCAACCGATCCCGGCGTCATCCAAACACATCCAGCTTCATTGAGGAATAGTTTTGGGTCCAACCTCCAATTTTTCTTCGTTCCTGGCTTCATGCTTTGTCGTAAAGGGCCTTCCATGTGCCTCATGGTTGTGGCGAGTATCGACTACTGACACCATATATATGAATTCTGGAAACATACATCACAGGACTTACTTGTCTTGTTGGCATCAACATGTCAGGAAGATACCAACAGAGTATCCTCCCATGCCGATCTCTTATGGTCATGGGTGTATCGACCTTGCAAGGTGGATTTGCAATCAATGGATACCAGGATGTGAGAGCTGCCTCCTTTACAGCGTTGAATCCAGTGGGTTTTGGACCCAGCCTGGTTGAATACCGGTCGGCATCCCAAGGCAAAGTTACTGGAAATCATATTGAGTACTTGGAACTATATTTGAGCTATATCTTTACCGGGATTTTGGTATGCTATGACCAATTGATACACCAGCAGCTCACAATTACAAACTACCTGTGTACTGAATTCCAGAGGTGGGAGAATTAACCGGACATGAGGTGATGGTTGGGATATTTGCTGGTTAAATTTGGCGATGAGATATGATGATATGTTGTCCATAAAGTGGAGGATTGAAAGGGATGGAGGGAGGTGGCTCATGTTTGAGAAGGAAGAATTGATTAACGTTAATAATGCAGTTGAATGAGTGATGTTGATTACCAATCTGACCGTTACACACCAGTAGTAAAAATAAAAAACCCCCATGCAAGCCCATCGGCGTTGAAATAGTGATAGTCATGCTATCCAATGTCAACCCATTGGTTCAAGGCTGGCAAAAATGATAAAATCCGCAACGCCGATGCCGATGATGACACCGATGATAGCACCGATGATATCACCGATGAAGCACCGATGATAACACCGATAACTACTCTAATGACACCACCGATAATAACACCGATAATAGCACCGATGATAACAACAAATAAAGCACCAATGATAACACCGATAACTACTCCAATGACACCACCTATGACAACACCGATAACAACTCCGATGACAATACCCATGACAACACCGATGACAACACCGATGATAACACCGATAACTCCGATGAGAACTCCGATGATAACGCTGATGATAACGCCGATGACAACACTGATGATAACTCCGATGACAACACCAATGACAACACCAATGACAACACCGATGACCATGCCAATGATAAGACCAATACCTACTCGAATGACAACACCAATGACCACACCGGTGCCGATCCACACCTAAGATGAGTAAACACCCATCCCAGCCAATGTCGGCCCAACGGTCTGAGACGGGTGACACCCATCCCAGCCAATGCCGGCCCAACGGTCTGAGACGGGTGACAATAATCCCAGCCAATGTCGGCCCAACGGTCTGAGACGGGTGACAATTATCCCAGCCAATGCCGGCCCAACGGTCTAAGACGGGTGACAATAATCCCAGCCAATGTTGGCCCAACGGTCTGAGACGGGTGACACCCATCCCAGCCAATGTCGGCCCAATGGTCTAAGACGGGTGACAATAATCCCAGCCAATGTCAGCCCAACAGTCTCAGACCATCCACTATACTCTAGCACTTGACTCGGCCCACCGGTCTCACATTGTACATATGTCACTTCTCAGTTGCCCCGTCAAGTACCTAACAATAATATTTTCTCGGCCCATCTCGGCTGGCCCGACTCAAACCCAACATTGTCACCCTTAGTTGCCCGGTCACATATGGGTTAAGTCATGGCATGGTGTGCACGTGCTGGTATAAAAGCTGGTCCAGACATGATTGAATATAAAAGGCTTGGTCGGGGATGGTAAAGATTGTCATCGATTGGTCTCGGGTATAGAGCAATGGACCTTGTCGAATGTCGAAGAGTATAATGATGTGTCGTGTGCTAAAAGATCGTGGGCTAAAAGAAAGTATCGGAAATGGTGGTGTAAAAATGGGAAGTGTTAGCAATATTAGCAGTAAAGAATGAGAGGGTGTAGAGACAATCTTCGAAGCAATCTAAAATATACTGCCTCACAGTGGGCTCCAAAATGATACGCTAAAGGAAGCTGTAAAGGGGGAGATCCCCAAACAAACTACCTAATAGGTGAATGTGAGGATGCGAAGATGTCTACTACACGTAGAAAGGTATGGGGAGGTATGGAAACTACTATTAAGTTTCTGAACAATAGGAATGTACATGCAACAGTTGCGATCAACTGTGCGACTTCGTGAACACGGTCACAACAATGATATCGATATCGGATGACGAGGACAGACAGACTCAAGACTATAACTTTAGTTCAAGGCTAAAGAGAGCTTTATAGCTCTTAGACTAAGATTGAATGGGGAGGAAAGTCGTAGATTTCTCTGTCTGAGAAGGAGGAGAGGGTCTGTCTATCTATATCTATGTATCTAAACTACATCTCTTTTTATACTACTTCGATTGGAGGATCAGAATGGTATAAAAATTGATAGAAAGGAGTAGTAATGATACTAAAAGGGGAAGGGGATAAAGGAATCAGATGATGAAACATGAGATGTGAACAAAGAAACAAAGGAAACAGAAAGGTAAAACGGAAAAGAAAGGGAAACTACTATACAAATACGTCCAATACAATCGAAAGTGAGGTAGGAGGTAGATGGAATAGGGGGAATAGACGTCTGATAAAGGCAGGATCGGTCCGATATGAAATGGCTTTGTTCTGTGGGTGCGACAAGTTCAGAAGTAATTGATCATTGTCGAGAGGTGTCGGAAGAGTTCACAGACATTCGTAAGATCGTGAGGTATTGGGATACGGTCAATGGAGAGGTATAGTATGTCCGATTTGTATATTCGGAGCTCAGGATCGTACGATGCGTATCAACGTGAGTTGTATCCTCTACAACGGTTGCGACAACAATATCAATATTGGAGGATGAAGACTGAAGGACTCAAGACTATAACTTGAGTGCGAGCTAAGGAGAGCTTTACGGCTCTTAGACTGAGATTGAGAGGGAGGGAAAGTCGTATTTTTCTCTGCAGGTAAGGCTACAATACATGAGCTTTTATACTACGACAATTGGAAGGTCGGAACGAAATATCGGAGAATCGGAAAGGTTAGAAATAACGGATCGAACAGGAGTAAATGTAAGAAAGCATTCTAGGATAAAGACATATTGATAGGAGTCAGTAAGAGTGTGAAGAAAGGAATTAATGATGAAATTAGGACAAAGAAGTAAGAAAGGAAGAGATAGGAGTGTGATATAATGTGTGATATAAAAGGATATATGATGGAGAAGTGAGGTGAAAAGTGAAACAGAATGAAATGGCATGGTGTCTGACAGAAACGGTGTCGGTCTGATGTAGGATGGCTTTGTTCTGGTGGTGCAACAAGTTCAGAGGTTATCGACAGTTGTCGAGAAGTGTCTGGAGAGTTCACAGATGTTCATAAGATCATGAGGTATTGGGATGTGGTCGAGGAAGAGGTAAGGCATGTCCAATTCATATATTGGAGCATAGGATTGTATGATGCGTATCAGCATGTTCAGGGTGGCTACAGAATATAAATCCTAACCAGAAGGGGTGTCAGCGTAAAAGTGACAGAAGGTAATCAGTGTCGAGAGTCATAGTAAAAGTTGTAGTAAGAGAAAATGAAATAAAGCCGCCGTCTAATACAACAATAATGGGTGAGAAATAAGGGATCTGATGATACCGACAATGTCGGGTATGGTAGGTTGGGTTGGGTATGACAAGCGGGTAACAATGAAACAAGGTAAAATAATCAAGATAAAGATGGAAAGTCTACAAGCAACAATGACAGGAGGTTCTAAGAGTTTCTGAGTGATTCTGAGAGAGATAAAGAGGGGGAACTGGATTGTTTTTTTTAATACAGTTGTTGGTCACTGTTTTATAGAAGGATGCTACTTCAGTATAGGTTACTTCAGCTGATAGTAGACTACAAAGGAGGTACAAAATGGGAAGGAGAAGATGGGAGTTGCAAGGCAATGAAGGAACAGGGAATGGAGAGGAAAAGATATAACGAAAAGGATGTAAAATGAGGACCTATGTCCAAAGAGGACAGAGTATATGGTTGGGGCAAGTCCGATGTCAGTGATACTCTAGTAGTCCTTGTGAGGACTGAGAGTGAGGGTGATGCCTGGGTCTCCGAAGCCACTGAAGAGAGCTCTAACTCAAAGTGAAAGGGGAAAAGGTTTCTTGTTTTGCTCTATTTACTACAGTCTTTAAATACTGAAGTAAAGAAGAAAAGAAAGAAATCAAAAATAAACTAAATCAGGGCTCAGCGGTGATACAGGTGTATCATTGGTATAGGGAATCTGAGGTGTCACATGTGATCATTTTGGGCAAGATGAGTCAGTGGTGTTGGTATAAGATCAGCCGTCGGTAAACAGTATATGTCAGGTACAGTGGGTTACATCGGGTTACATCAGTTTGGAGTATGAGGAAGTGGGAGGTGTCAGGTTCATGAGTATACATGATATATTGATGATACATACTCAGAGCCTCATCAGACCTCTACACTGATTTGCATATTCAGAGCTCAGGATCGTATGATGCGTATCATTGGACAGAGAGGGATTGTCATATTCAGTTGTGAGTTCAATTCCAGGTTGGTTCAGAATTGGCTGATACTCAGAGGTGGATTGTATGAGTGCATGTGGATTAGGATAGAGTGGGCAGTTTGGTGGGATTCTGTGGCCACAGAAGGTGTGCCCTCTACATTGCATCATCACCCACTCCATTGGCTTGTGGGTCTGCATGATTGAAGGTTCCTCCAATGTTGTTGCTGACACCCTCTCTTGTGACTGTGTTGATGTGGCGCTCCTACACCGGCCTAGTGAATGACATGGGTAATTACCCAATGTATGATGCATTTGATTTGGTATTTTTAGTATGGGATGAATACTGGAAAAAGTGTTATTGTTATTGTCACATGACTTGGCAGTGTGACAAATATAACTCAATTGAACATGAAACTTTGAATTGACATAACTCAATCAATTCTGCATGGATTGACATGAAATTTGAAATAGAAGTTGTTGTATATATTGCCTTGGTGTTGGTAGTGTAAAATGGTCCAATTTTAGGCTTCTTGAAGTTCATATTTTGGGTGATTTTAGGTGATCTTCACAGTAATATGACCATAACATGTGGAGAATCAAATGGAATGGTGTAAAATTGTGATATACACCTGCCTCAGCATGTCTTTGGAGTGTTTTCAAATTCTTAGAACAATCTGGCATCATTCAGCATAATAGCAGCTGTTTGATATCTGGGCACCCACAACATATTCAGGAGTGTAACAGCTGCCATTGTTCAGAATTATACCAGCTTGTTTCAAGAACTTGGAAGCACTCAGAAGACATGCTGAGGTAGGTGTATGTCACAATTTTACACCATTCCATTTGATTCTCCACATGTTATGGTCATATTACTGTGAAGATCACCTAAAATCACCCAAAATATGAACTTCAAGAAGCCTAAAATTGGACCATTTTACACTACCAACACCAAGGCAATATATACAACAACTTCTATTTCAAATTTCATGTCAATCCATGCAGAATTGATTGAGTTATGTCAATTCAAAGTTTCATGTTCAATTGAGTTATATTTGTCACACCGCCAAGTCATGTGACAATAACAATAATTGTTTTACACAGAAAGAAGACTACAGTATATCCATGCTTAGTTCTGCTTTCAGGGTATGAATTTTCTTATTCTAATTCTGCTTTTACAGGCCAAGGATACAAAATACCCCTCAACCTCTGCATTTTTGACTGTTTGAGGGGTATTTTGTATCTTGGCCTGTAAAAGCAGAATTAGAATAAGAAAATTCATACCCTGAAAGCAGAACTAAGCATGGATATACTGTAGTCTTCCTTCTGTGTAAAAAAAATCAACACTTCCCACTACCAACCATTGCAAAACCCCCTCAGACTGCACTGGGGGCACCCCTACAATGACCACACCACCCAGCAGCATCTCCGTGAGCTGTGAACCCTTGAGTGTTTGGTCCATGAATGCTCAATTGCTTTAGGCCTTTCTATTGACAGATCTACTAGTTTGACTTACACTTCAGCACTCAATTCCTACATTGCTTTCTGCAAAATCCACCATTTCCCTATATACCATACCCCTGAGACCCTGAGCTTCTGTGTTGTCCATGTCCACTGTCACATCAAACTGTCTTTGTTGACAACTACTTATTGGGCATTGCCAACCAACTCAAAGACCATTTTCCTGATGTTAGGAAATACTGCAACAGTCACCTTGTTGCCAAAACCCTTGCAGGTTGCAAACATCATTTTGGCACACCTGCCAACCACAAGGAGCCACTGGCTCACACTGACCTCATCCTCGCTGTGACTACCCTTGGTGACTCTCCCTCCCATTATTCATCACCCAACTCCTTACCAGTTTCTTCACACTCCAATGTCTAGGTGAACTCACCTACCCTGATCAATACTCCCTTCACAATCCTCAGAAACTTTCTCTTAGACCCTCTGGTTCCTCCATGCCTACCAGCTATAGCTATCTTCTGCCAATGCACAAGGCCAATGCGTTTTTTTCAGGGCAACACACTCCATATTCAACAATTCACTGATAGTGATGACCCCCACATTTCTGGATTCACTTAGTAACCTCATGAGATCGGCTTTTCCCTTTTCACCCTCAACTCTGGCTCTGTCCCACAATGCTCCTGGTTCATCAAGCACCTACACACACTCTTCCTGGTCACTTTTGCCAGCCAGTCCATGCACGTGGGTGGTGCCAGATCACTTGCAATTTCTGGAGCTGCTCCACACATCATTCAGGCTGTATGTTGATGGTCTTCCACTATCTTCCAGATCTACATCTATAAAAACCCAATCCTTCTCCATGCTTTGATCCACAGTCGTCCACCCTTTTCCCCTTGAATCTTTTCCTTTCTATCTGTTGACCTCTCTGGAAATTGGGCATTTTTTATGCCAGTTTTCCACCACCCTGCCTTGTTAGTTTAGACATTCATGGAGTCCTCCCATCCTCTATCCTCTTCTGAACCCACTTTTATAGATTTTTTTACCAATTGTACTCCACAAATGTCATCCAACTTGATGGACTTGTTTTCTCCCCTGGTTTCAAGCCAGAGAGAACAAGCTCCAATTATCTGGCTATTCTCACATGCTCCTCTAAGCAGAGTCAATTAGAGTGTCTTAATTTTAGATCTAAGAAAATTCAAGACATGCTAAGTTGGTACAAGTAAAACCAGCTGTTCCTGATGGCCAACCATCACACAGCAACTATTACATACACCCTCAATGCCAGGAAACCAAATATCATCCAATAATGCCTCCTGACCAGTGCAACCATCTATACCCATCACAATCCAATACATTCCAAGTCTCATACTATCGACTGACAAGTGACCAAAGGATAAAAGCTTTAAAAAACAGTTGCAAAAGAAGTTCAATATGTAAATTTGACAGGCACTGGCAAGACCTGGGATAAAAAGAACCAGGAATTCAGGTCTGTTGTAGAAGGTTGTCAGCCTCCTCCATGACGTTCTGGCCCTCTGCTTGGTGACCCAGATTGAATAATAAATGTGCGAGATTGTTGAGGGACCTAGCGAGATCCGGATTGAAAGTGGCAGGATGATCAGCAGCCAGCCCTCGATACAGCTTGACTGCCTCCTCAATCGCTTTCATGGCATCCACTCGCCGACCCAGATCAGATAAACGAAGTGAGAGATTGTTGAGGGACATGGCAAGATCTGGATTGAAAGTGGCAGGATGGTCAGCAGCAAGCCGACGCCGTAGCTCAACTGCCTCCTCGGTTGCTTTCATGGCATCCTCTCGCCGACCCAGATCAGATAAACGAAGTGAGAGATTGTTGAGGGATGTGGCGAGATTTGGATTGAAAGTGGCAGGATGGTCAGCAGCAAGCCGACGCCGTAGCTCAACTGCCTCCTCAATTGCTTTCATGGCATCCTCTCGCCGACCCAGATCTGATAAACGATTTGAGAGATTGTTGAGGGATAAGGCGAGATCTGGATTGAAAGTGGCAGGATGGTCAGCAGCAAGCCCCCAATACAGCTTGACTGCCTCCTCAATCGCTTTCATGGCATCCTCTCGCCGACCCAGATCAGATAAACGAAGTGAGAGATTGTTGAGGGACCCAGCGAGATTTGGATTGAAAGTGGCAGGATGGTCAGCAGCAAGCCGACGCCGTAGCTCAACTGCCTCCTCAATTGCTTTCATGGCATCCTCTCGCCGACCCAGATCAGATAAACGAAGTGAGAGATTGTTGAGGGACATGGCGAGATCTGGATTGAAAGTGGCAGGATGGTCAGCAGCAAGCCCCCGATACAGCTTGACTGCCTCCTCAATCGCTTTCATGGCATCCTCTCGCCGACCCATGTACCCAAATCGTGCAGAGAGCTCAAAGAGTGCTGCAGCCTGTTCGACATCGGAAGTAGATGTTACAAGTGTTGAACAAGTTCTCTGACCACGATCATCACATTAGTTTGGACCAGGAGTATTCCAATTCACAATCTAACCTGAAACCATGTCCGTACTTTGAGCAAACTTTGAAATTCAAATTTCAAGTGCACAACTTCCATCCAGACCAAGAGCTGCTTCGACCAAAATATGCGCACTGCTTCGAGAAACATTTCCGTCGACGGCCCTTCGATTTCGATGACGTGTTCCGCCCAGAATCTGCAAGCATACCATAGTACTTCCGAGATATTTGATTCCTCGATCTTGGGAATGCCTTCCATCTCAGGCATCCGCCCTGTCAAGTAACCGGTCCCCGGTATCTCGAATTTCAACTGTTCGTTCATGACACGTAGACATAAGAATGCCAGTCTCCCACAATGCTCCTTTTCGCTGACATAAAACCGTTTATGAGCTGGCGAGATTTGAGCCCGACACGTTAGGAAATCTCGTAAAGAGAGATGTAAAAGTTGTATGGGACGGTTTTCATCATCCAAGCCAGTGAGCACCGAGCTGAGTGGACGCAGAACTTCATTGACTTTCAGAGTCGGCTTGTCCCAATGAAGGCACTGGAGAATAGACATGGACAGCGGTGTCTTGACTGCCACAATTGCACCGATGACTAAATGGTATCCTTCTACAAAATCTTCGTCGCGCCAGTCGCAAGTGTTGAGGATTTCAGCATACAACTCGTCCATCTTTTCCTCCGCATTGAGACCTGACCGATCATTCTCGTATAGGAGCTTCCTGAGCTTCTTCTCCGGATACGTAGTGGTGGACAAATAATTGCTGACTGTAGACGCCCATATAAATAAGCCTTCTGCCTTCACTGTAAAGTCCTTCCTTAATTGCGAATCTGGCCAATCTGCACTCAAACGCTTCCGCGACGCAATAGATTGCAGCCTCTCCTGGATATAGAGGGCAATATCCCTCTGATTGCTATCACCATGAATGTCGATCGATCTGCATTGAACATGATTCGCGGCGGATAATTTCGTGAAAATGTCATCCGTTGGGCGAGAGGTGACGAATATGCGGAACGTCCCAGGAAGGTCGGGAACCTTGTTGCCCAGGATTTCGAGAGTCTCTAGATCGTAACCTTCATCCAGCGCATCGATGACTATGACAATAGGCCTGTCAATATGGTGCTTGTCGACTTGAAAAGGCTTGAGGACGAGTTCGTCAAACTGACGAGATTGTGACGCTGATGCAAGACTGGGATCATTTTCGAGGACGACGCTGATGATTTCCGCAAGAGCCTTCTGAATTCTAGAAAGATCCCGTACGATCGTGCTGAAGAGCTTCTGAGGCCGACTTCTATCCAGGATGTCTCGATCGAAGAAGAAAGACGAGGCAAGCAACCCCTTCTGGTGGCAGTCACGAGCAACGGTATGTGCGATCGCACTCTTCCCGCTGCCTGCTACATCAGACAAGAAAAATATTTCTGCCGTCTTTGTCCTATCAGCTTCGTTGATCCATTTCCATATATCGTGGAAGAGGGTTGTGCGCGTGTCAGGCAAGCACGCAAGTCTTGGATTCCAGGAAGCACCGTCAACATATGGAAGAGTGCTCAGGGAATTGATGGACGCTATGTGGTAACGATAAGTTCGATTTGCGTGCAGCATGGTCGCCAAATTGACGTACAAAGCATTATACGATAATTGTGTTGATCGCCTCTGACATCGTTAAACGTTGCACCTGTGGCGTTGACATGGTGCACATTCGATGTAAGACCGGGAGCGAGACGTATGCCAACTGGATTGGTGGTAACATCTGCAATCTGTGAGAGTCTTTACTATCGTATCCCTCCCGCTCGAGTTCTGGACAAAATAACTCACTCCAGCAGCGCCCTCAGGCTCCGTAATCCTTGGGGTTCTTTCTTTTCCACGGCGCCTGTCAGAGACGTTCTTGAGCCATTTCAGCATTGGCATTGAGAGAAAGTTTCTCGGCTGGGCTGGAACCTCCCACGAATGGGTCATTCTTACTTTCTATATCGTACGGATATGCCGTACAAACATACACATACATACTCGGGAGGAAGTGCACTTTCAGGATGGATCTCCCTAATTCTGTTGTGGGATTTACTGTGATCCCTGCCTTATACCCTTCGTCAACGCACATATTTTACGCTCGTCCTCATGTTGTCTCCAAGAAAACCAATCATAAGCCTCTTCCGGAGGGCCGAACGCTTTTTCTAGTCAACATTCCCCCCGATGCCACGGAAAGAGAACTCGTTTTGTTCTTCAAACATTGCGGAACAGTAGAGCAAGTTGTTTTCGACCATCGTGTCGGTGATCAGGATACCGGATTGAGCGAGAGCGAAAGCGAAAGCGAAGATGAAGGACAAAAAGAGGCAGAGACCGTCGACCACGACGACGAGATGGTGGGAGAACATCCTCAGAAAAGGCGGAAACTTATGAAAGACGACAAGACTCCACGACCAAAAGTATCCCCACTCCCAGGAAGGCTACTCCGAACGCTGAGAAAAACCGGCGGATCTGCACACATTGTCTTCCTCGACTCATCTTCAGTCGATCGTGCACTATCAACCGCTCATAAACCTTGACCGTGGCCTACGTCCACAGAGGAACCCTCTGGACTCGCACACTACATGGCACTTTACGACTCCGTTCGCCCTCCTCTAGACGCTGTCCGCGAGTACGCAGACTCTTCGATTGCTCTGTACGAGTATGAGCTCGCCAAGACCAAGCAAAAGTCAAAGTATCGCAAGGGTGATGCTATCGTTGACGAGGATGGGTTCACCCTTGTTACACGGGGCGGTGCATATGGGCAGACTCTGGGTGGCGGTGTTCGCGTTGCCAGCAAGAGATTCCAACAAGCAGGGCAGACTCGGAGGAATCGGACAAAGAAAAAGGCGAAGGAGAAGGAAGGGTTCTATTCTTTCCACAGGGCGGAGAAACAACGGAAGGGTAACTATGATGTTCAAAAACATCGATAGGAGGCTGATATCTTATTACAGAACTCATGGAGTTGAAGAAGAATTGGGAAGCGGACAAGGCCAAGGTGGAAAAACTAAAGGAATCCAGGCAGTTCAAACCTTACTAGAAATCGGCTTCCTTGTGGTTTTGAAATCACAATTTCTTTTACAGGAAAAACTTTTGGCTTCGTTTGTCCTTGGATTGTGAAAGTGATCAACCAGGTTTATCAGATGAGTGGACGTACCCGTAGACTATAATACGGTTAATCTTTCAGTCATCACATGCGACGGGTATCCTGGTCGTTCGATTCCGTTCGCTTATTTTTCTCAGTCGGCTGACATTTCGCCATCACTCAGCGCCTCCTCCAGCAAGAACTTCAGTCGTCCAGGTCGCGCATTCGGCATTTTCCAAGTAACCAGCTGCGCATTTGCCAAGATTGGATTGTTCCCCAGCCATCTCATGGCAAGCTTCAGATCGCACCACTATTTTTGTGATATCCTTGAACCATCAAAACTCCGATTTCGTCTCATAACGTTGATATTTTACTTTTTCTCAGACTCTCAGTTCCTTTCTTCGTGAAACAGATCCACTTCGGACATTTCCTATCAGTGTTACGTCTTCCCGACGACGAACTCGTCAGGGAGTATGTTCTCGTCAAAACTTTGCATCGTGTAAAACCCTGAAACTGACGCCGTCGATAAGATACTTCTTTTCAACGATCGCATGCATTGTTAATCTCATTCGAATTCGTCACACGGTTCCCGAAACACAACGAGGCTTGGATAAATGGAGTTGTTTCACACAGTTGCAGTGGAGTCCTCGGAAACATCGTACCTCAGTCTTCCAGGATAAACGTTGGGATTTAGCAACTCGTTGGCAATGCCCGCTGCCGCTGTGGTTTGCCGGTGTGCCTTACTTCTTGGCTGGCGCACGAACCAATTTGAATATATTCAACGGGATTCTGCCGCCCCATGACGAAATTCGCATGGCGGAATAACCTTGATCCAGCCACGCGCCCATATCATCATCCTCCGACAAAGATATGTTTTAATGTGCAGCTGCGCTTGGCGACCAAATTCAGCTGGACGACGAAGATCGGGGCCTGGATTGACCGCGGCTAAAGAGCTTGTGTCTCGTCGGTGACTCGTTGGTTACGTAGAAAGTCTTCTGGTTCTTTCCGTGCTCGACACGTGTAGTATACGGCAGCCTGTCTGTACGTGAAGTCTGGGACAACGTGGAACGCTGACTACAGACATTACAGCGACATTTCGGTCAGTAATAACGGCATAAATAAATAATGGAATTGGCATTGATCGACAAACCATGTGTCTGCCACGAGGTCGCGCATCGGATCGCACTCTTTTTTTATTTTTTATTTTATTGCATGTTTGCTGCGACACTGACTAATCCTCTTACGGTAAACTGACTTCCTTTGCAGGTAATGCTAATATTCTTTTTCTTTTTTTCGGTTTTCGTCCGGTATATAAGTACCTTGGCTGCATGTTTTGCCTGACCCCCCCATCATGTCGTCCTCCCGCCTACCCCCAAGTGTAAGTCCTCTCCTGGCGCTGCTTTCGCTGTATCCTCATTTGCCCGCCAACAGCACGTTCAAGTTTTGGTAATCGGCGGAGGTCCTGCAGGAAGCTACGCCGCAGCCGCTCTTGCACGTGAAGGAATCGATGTTGCCGTCTTGGAGGCTGCAAAGTTTCCGAGGTCAGCACCACCTTTTCATTCAATTTCGTCGAATATACATTGGGTCGCTTTGATCGCCATCAGCTGATGGTGCCTTCTGTTCTCCCTCAGATATCATGTTGGCGAAAGCCTTATACCATCTATTCGGCATTACCTCAGGTTTATCGACGCGGAGGAAAAGTTATCAGAATACGGCTTTGTTAGAAAGGTTCGCTGTCCATTCGTGCTTATCGTCGCGGAAAAAGACCTCAATTATCGCACACACACACACAACAGCCTGGATCTGCAATAAAATTTAACCAATTCAAGCGAGAAGGATGTGATTGTCTTGTATTCCTTCTTCGTGTACTTCGCTGATTCAGTTTGATCCCCAGATACGGACTTTGTAACATTGGGCCACAATAACAACGCATGGAACGTCGTATGTCGCATCTTTGTGCTATTTGAGACCCCATCCAACCCCATTGTATACCAGGTCCGCTCCGAATTTGACCAAATGCTTTTGAATCACGCCCAGGAATGCGGAGCATCCGTCTATGAACTTACCCGCGTCAACTCCATTCAGTTCTCCGCCACAGACCCTTCCAGGCCTTCGTCCGCTTCCTGGACCCACACCCTTTCCCCTGAATCCAGTTCAGAAGGTAGCGCAACAGAGTCTGTCGTTGGTACAACGTCCTTCACACATATTATCGATGCTTCCGGACGCGCAGGCATTCTTTCTACGTCATATCTGAAAAATCGCCACTTCAACGCCTCGCTGAAGAATATCGCAGTGTGGGGATATTGGCGGGGAGTCGGCACGTATGGCGTCGGGACCCCACGAGAGGGTGCACCTTGGTTTGAAGCATTGACGGGTGAGTTTCATTCCGTTTGCCGAGTACTAATTTAGGGTTGGGGTTTGGACCACTCGGACCGACAGGAGGTTTCCTAAAACTTTAACCTTGATCGCTTCTTTCAAAGTTCTGGTATACTTAACTCAAAATTCTTCTAGACGAATCTGGCTGGGGATGGTTTATCCCTTTGCACAACGGCATCACTTCTGTTGGAATCGTGATGAATCAAAAGGTGTACAACAAAAAGTCTAAGAGAGAACCACCTCCCTCCGCTCTGCTCTCTCGCGTGGTCGATGCTATTTCTTCGCAAGATAACACACCAATATCGGCCTTGATGATCCGCTACCTTTCCAATCTCTCCCTCGCTCCTGGTATACTCAAACTCATCGGCTCTGGTGTCTTGGTATCAAAAGATTTGGCGGATAGCAGGTCAACCGAACCTGTCATAAGGTCGGCGTCAGATTTCAGCTATTCAGCCCAACATTATGCTGGCAACGGCTACCGTATCGTTGGAGATGCAGGAGGTGAATCTACTTTTTTTTTTGACACCTCTGAGGCTGCTAATCGTCGAATGCTTCTTCACATATCATTATCAAGCATTTATTGACCCGTTTTTCTCCTCTGGTGTGCACCTTGCACTCACGTCGGCACTGTCTGCTGCTTCTACCATCTGCGCTTCTCTTCGCGCGGACTGTTCCGAGAAGGAAGCAGCGGACTGGCATACGAAGAGGGTGTGCACCAGTTATACTAGGTAAGACATCGTCCCAACCATTTATCAAGCCTTTTTCTTATCTCGTTTGTGTGCAGGTTT
Organism: Hygrocybe coccinea; assembly: GCA_963555575.2. Classification (NCBI taxonomy): domain Eukaryota; kingdom Fungi; phylum Basidiomycota; class Agaricomycetes; order Agaricales; family Hygrophoraceae; genus Hygrocybe; species Hygrocybe coccinea. The sequence goes on along the minus strand of OY741988.2, from coordinate 2,841,644 downwards.
CAAGTCGTTGTTCTCAGTGCGTATAAGCAGATACGAGCACAATGTGACAACGTCCTCTCTGATATCAATGAAGATAATTATGACCGAGCATTTTCTTAGACCTGGTGAGCATTTCGTCGTTATAATCACCGACTTTTCAATCTTATCCATTATCAAAAAGTAATCCAAGGGGCTTCCGATATGGGCGCCCGCCTTTCCGAAACAGAGCTCCAAAAGTCTCTTGACTTCTGCGTCAATTTTTTCAATCCGACGTCGCCCGAGCAACATGAACACGTTTCTCAAGTGAAGCACCTGGGGGTGCCCACCCAGATGGGCGACCTGCACCAAGTCGCTCGGCGAGCGTGTCGTCGATCCCACCACCACCACCACCACCGAAGGATGCAATCCGAAGCCGCGAGGAGATGGTGTTGGAGAAACGGCGGCAAGCACGACGACAGGAGGAGGACGAGAGTCAGGGGTACTACACACCGCCAAAGACAGGACTTGGCAGACGAAGTGTGCCAGCGCACTTACTTGCGGTTGTGGAAGGGCGTCCGAGCCGGAGGCGGAGTATGAGCACAGGTGATGTGGAGGAACTGAGTAGCACGGCGCGGAGAAGAGGTGAGGCCCTGTTGGACGTGGCGACGTTTGCGGCGGAAGAAGATCCACTTGCGGATAGCATTGATCGCGAGTTGAGGAAGCTGGAACGGAGTCCGAGTAAAAAAAGCGTGCGTATTGTTGTTGATCAAAGACATTAACGAGTGAGCTGAGTCTTTTCGTTTAGAAATACCTAGCGAGGGAGCAGGAGGGCATGATATACGCATCCTCTGACGCTGATCGGATATCGCATATGGATAGCGCTGGTGATGTTGATGGTGGGAAGGCATGGCGCACTGTTCGAAGACCATCAGACATGGTTTGTGCCGAACATTGTCTGGTGCTATTTTTCCTATATTTTCTTCCCAGAATGAGTATTCGAAGCAAATCAAAGAGTTTCGGGCTCAAGAGAAGCCTGGCAAAGCTCATGGCAAAGTATTCGGCAGGGGTAAGTGTATTCCATGATTTATGGCAACGGGGGCTCACAGTTGCATGTCCTACAGTGCTGGGCATCAAGGCTATGAATGTACCCCTACCGCAGAACCCAACAACGGTTTCGTGCACACTAAACAATGGCATCCATTTTGTTACTACGTCTGAGTGTCGTTTTGGGCCAGACTGTAGCGTCGAGCAAGAGTTCGAGTTGTACGTTGCTTTTGTTATGTGCTTTCTTTCCTTGCTGACCAAAATATAATCCAGGATTGAACACAATAAGCTAGAGTTCACGCTGACTCTCAAAGTATGGCGTGATCCTCACATTATCGCGCAGTTTAAGGCCCTCTCGCATTCACTACCTGCACCCGCACCCGCACCACCCAAAGGGGGTATGCGAAGCTTCTTTTCCTCCCCCAAAAAATCATCTAAAGAGAAAACCCCACCTCAACGTCTCCCAGAAAACCTCGCTCGATACCTCAAACCAGACGGTACGCTCGCCCGTGCTTTCATTTCGTTTAAAGACATCGCGGGCCGGTGCGACACACGATTGTTCGAGACTAGTTACCCGCTGATTGGACAGCGGACGGAGGTGGGGAATGCGGTGTCAACGCTGCAGGTTGGGGAAATCGTGCTGCAGTTATTCAGGCTTCCGCCATTGCCAGGGATCTCGCCCAGTCAGCTGCCGCAGAGCTTGGAGTGCCATCGAGGACTGCGACATATTATGTAATTGGCACAAGGTGACGTATTTCGAGGGGACGTTGACGCAGAATGGGGGTGATTGTACGGTAGGAGAGATTTGTTTGTTCTTGTAGAATGCATGCTGAAGATGGTATTGCACCGTTAGTCGTGGAGACGTCGGCAACTACGAGTCATTGGCGCGAATCTGGTTGCTTTTAACGACGTCACGAGGAAAGTGACAGCCGCTATTGATCTCAGGAAGGCCATTGCCATCGAAGACGACCAGGATGTGCGAGAAATTTTGCTCAGCCCTTCATCCCAAAGTACATCCCGAAGCCGATTTATTGATGAATATGACGGCCTTTATGGAGTTGAGCGGTCGTTCCGTTTGATCTTCCCACAGGACCAAGAAATCCTTTTTTTTGCGGACAATGATGAAGAAAAAGCAAAATGGTGAGTACGAAAGAAAAGTGGTCAGACTGGATGCTAATCAAATCCAACGTTCTGTGCTACAGGCTGGAGGTTCTCCGTGCTCTTGTTGGACACATTCCACCTCACCCACTATTGTTGTAAGATCCGAGAGCGAGCAGCAAATGCTCGAAGGTGAACATTTTTAGTATTTTTTATTGTTCTTACTGCACATATTAGCTTACTGGATGTATTCGGTACACTATGCGTTTGCTACGGGCCCAGCCAAACGCCCCGTTCACCCATCATCTCGCAACGATTATTACAACACCCACTTTGGGCCGAACTCTTGTGGCAGAGGCAAGATGAACTGTCCAAGCGATCTCAAGCCTAGCCATGACGATAGTTGGAGCATCTGTCCTGGACTCTTTCACCTGTACTTGACTCAGGGCCGCATTCTCACCTTATTATCTATTATCGGGCCCTTCGTGTTGTGCTACCCATTTGTATATACGTCGCAGTAATAAAGGGCCATGTTGTCATCGACGGCGAAATCGTTCTGGTTACATGAAAGAATATGTTGGGATATATGATTTGAATAGGCGACTGCCTGAGCACCGGTCATACTTGATGTGTCGGAAACACACTCTCGTGGATACCACTCGGAAAAGCCAACTCTGTTCCCTGTTCAAAATTTTCCTTGCTGTGTTACTCCTTATCCTTATGGCAATTGCGTAGATATGTTCCCATGTTCCTATCTCTATATCCCGTCGGTCAGTAGATTTGAGAGGGTCCTTTACCCATAGTCTTGGGGTCTGCGAACAAACTCTCCAATGTACGAATATCGGTTTGTACCCTCTTCAGGTAGAAATTAATGCTCTTAATAACGTTGGGCACGTCAACACCGCTCGGAATCGTAGCAGTGAACTCTCTCAGATCTGCTGAAAACCTGACCAAGACCAGTAGCGCCTGATTAGCGTGAAAGCAGAACAGAGGCACAAAACAAGGGACCTACCCTCCTGTTGCAAAGTCTACGTTACGTTTAGCTTCCCATTTGTTAGCCTCTCCTAATAACTTGAGGACGTCTTCAGCAGCGGCGTGCAGTCGAACCCTTTCAGCTTCTGATAACCCATGATGAAATAATCTAGGAGAAGGACCATCACTCGGGATCAGACTCGGAAAGTATTCTTTGAGGCGCAAAGGCAGGAGGTACGAATTTGGGCTAGTCCACAACTGGTAGATGTCCTTCAACAGAGTGAATATATAAGACTTGAGGAAAGAGGTTTCTCGATGGGTACTTACAAGTCTACAAAGGGCGAATATGGCCAGTATATAGATTGAACGTCGGTCCTCAATACACTTGTCATCTCCAAGACCTCTGAGTAGGTTCTGCTCCTCCTGAGTCAGGGGTGCTTGTTGGTCTTGTTGGTATAATGGGAGTGCGGCTCTAGCTTGCTTAATGGCCTCCTGATGGTAGAGTTCTACGTTTGATAACAGGTCCAAAAGGTCAGGGATCTGGTTCAACAGAAAATCTGGATATAGGATATTTTTGATTGCGTAGCACAGAACGCCATCGGGAAAACGTGGACGGTATGACATGGGATTATAAATGATTAGCAGATAAATAATTCGAATAATATATATAATACATTGTCTGGTAATGGAAGATATAGGACAGTCGAGTTTGCAGAAACTGCAAAGTGTGCCAGAATGAATGAAATGACTATGTGGTGCAAGACTTGCCAAAATTTGCCAAATATGTGAGTCTGGTAGCTCTCATCATACCTAGCAGAATTAGATACCTGGTAGGATACATCTGAATTACAATACTTGCTTGGATGGACATGAAACTGAAATATATATCTACATTTATAAGAGACAGTAGAGTTTGCCGAAATGGCCGAGTCTGCCAGACTGAGCGAAATGACAATGTAATACAAGAGTCACAGGTAGCGGTCAGCATATCAAGCATGGCAGGTGTGATAGGATCTACCTAAACGGGAGTACTTGCCCAGATCAACAAGGAGGGCATCAAACACAAATATCTATCTGCATTTATAAAGGACAGTAGAGTTTGCAGAAACCGCGGGGTCCGCCGGATGGAGCAAAATGACAATGTAATGCAAGAGTCACAGGTAGCGCTCAGCATATCAAGCATGACAGGTGTGATAGGATCTACCTGAATGGTGGTGCTTGCCCAGATCAACAAGGAAAACATGGGTCTGAAGGTAGTACCTACCCAGATAATATCATGTAGCATTCTTCAAGGATATAAGCTTGATAGGGCTGATAAAAAGCACGAAAGCTGTCAGAGGTTGCCTTATATGTAAGAATGGTCAATTTGATCAGATACATCAATATGACATTGCTTGTCCCGAAATATCAGAATGGTGGCTTGGAGCAGTTGGCACCAGAATGAGAGATATGGATAAGTTGGCACCAGGCTTACTGTTGTAGGTATTGTGCGATACGAACCAAGCCAGTTCGGGAGAATATTGTCAGAAGCTTCCTGAATTACAGCAATTGTCCGAGTGGCGCCGTAGATGAATAAATGGGATCACTCTGATGTAGGCCAAATATGTGATCATTAATGATGGACCGTGACAGATGTTACTACAGCGCAAATCTAAATCTAATGGTACCGCAACTTCACAGTTACGGTACAGTTACGTTAGCCCGGCCCTATCCCACTCTGAGGTGCTAGTTCGGATGCAGCAGCCGCTTTTCTCTGAGCCCTTTTCTCCTTGATCTTCGCAAGAGCGCTATTCTTGGCAACCGGCCGTTGAGCCGAGGCATAACTTGGAAATATATGGCTGGTGGCCGACGGGCTTGTCATAGATCCAACTGCACAGTTGTCAACCTACGCACCGATTCCACCACACCATGAGGTCGTTGACCTCTTCCTTCTCTTCAACGTCCTCGAATAGTTCCAATATGCTGCTGTAGAAGCGTTCGGAGTCGGTTACCGTGTCTGACCGCGAAAAAACTGCAGAGGAGCTGAGGGTGAACCGAGTCTGGAGCGAATTATGTAGCAGGTGATAGAATAACAGAGGCAGGACCAGACAGACCTGAGTCGCAATGTAAGCAATTGAAGCTGGGGTGACACCTGTCATGCCATGGATTCGTGCATTCCCAGATCGTGTAGCCTTGTTCTCCTTGTCGACGAAACTTGGCGACGTGAATACATGCTTATATGCCTACAATGAGTTGGTAGATAACAGAGCAACAAAACAGAGGACAAAATACAACACACTGAGACAAGGATTGGACTTCTGAACAAGCCCTTCCATGGGTCCTCCGGATCATAGTCGTAACCGGCATATAGGAAGACGGGCCATTGGTCACCTGCAACTACCATCTCTCCACTTCGCAGCTTCTCTTTAGCTCTGTATAAATCAGAGTGAGGAAACGAAGGATAGATCGGATAACTCACTCAGCATTTGTCCAATCCAAGCCTGCAGGACAGAGCAGCGCGCCTGTATGTTCATGGTGGAAACCGCGATCCATCTTGATGTTGCGTCCGAGAGGTGGGCTGAGCGTTTGGCCTCGAGGCGTTATCCAATCCAATATGGGACCCTTGAGACTTTTCGTGTCATCAGATCGGGCGCTTGACACCCCTTTTTGTATCTAAGGATGAAAGCTTTGATCAGCGATAGAAGGGTCCTCAGGCACTTGGCTGGACGTACCATTTCAGCTATACTCCCCATATCTTCCCCGTCACCGCTCATGAGGCACTGCTCGAGACCTGGTATCATCTGCAACAACGCCTCAAAAACTCGGTGCTCCCTTCTCTGCCTGTTAGATGATGAGCAGGTGCGCGCGGTGAAATTAGGTCAGGGATTCAAGGATGGAAGGGACGCACTCGGAAGTAAAAGCTTCATCCGGCTCTTCCGCCAGTTCTCCTACCCGCAATAGACCGTTTGTGAGAAGCGCTGAAACACTGCATAATGCATGCACGGTCCGGCCGAAGTGGCGGCCATGATGGACTAACGGATTAGCGAGGCAGCTGTAAAGAGGAAGAGGGGTGAGTTTGCAAAAAGGTTTGAAAATTACGAACTGACGGGCATTTTTTGGGTCCTAGTGTAAGGGCGCCCGCCCTCTTATGGCTTGTAATAGCGCGGGTGTCCTCCACCTCAGACATCGGTCCAGGAAGAATTAAAAGAAGGGAGGGAATTTGCGAGTCGACAATACTGCCAGAGTTTAGTGAATATATGCGGCAAAGCTCTCAGGCACAAAGGCCTCTGACTCGGGATGAGTCAGTCTGACTCGACGCTGACTCGACGCTGACTCGAAATGACTCCACCAAGTTGGACCTAGTCTGAGAGACCTACTAGTAGTACTGAGAGTTGGAAAGGTATAAATACATAAGTTGACGGTGCCGGTGTGTAGTACCCACCGCGTTCTGTGACTCATGCCTTTGATCCTGAGTAACCCTAACATTTATCTCCATCAAATCCGCACGACAACCAATGCTGTCCTCCAATTCGATCACAATAAGGGCTATGGGCTGACAGTTTGGAAATGGTGCGTCCTCAGGATGCTCTTCGTTATCTTGCTAGAATGCTGGAGCTGATTCTGGATAGGCCAATAAACGCAGATGGCGGACGAGTCCCACCCTCGGAGTTGCTTAATCACCGCCTTTCTCATAGGTTCCACGGTCCATGCTGCATTTGCCCAGTGGCCGGAGTCTTAGCCCGTGACCGGTCCCAATTTATTGAAGCAGCTATCTTGATGGTCAGGGAAGGTCGCCTTGCTGGACAGTATGTCGCTTGTTGTGCGCGTGGTAGGTGTGGATATATGGGTGAGTTTCAGCACGTTTCAACTTCAGAAAGAAATACTGACCTGGAGTGGAAGTCCACATTGAACAGCTATACGGCAAGATGGGTGTTCCGGTGCAGTCCTATTCATTGAGAGGTTGGCATTTCAATGTTGAACAAGTTATTGTTGTTAACATTCCGATGCAATACAGATCCGGGAGAACCCTGCCCGCCCGCGCATGAACAATGGGTCAGTAACGATGCCGAACCGAATCAGAATGGAGAATCCTCAAAGCGTCGTCTCCGACGGTCATATGCATTGAGTGATGAATCTTTTTATTTACCAAGTCAGTTAGCTAGACGCTGAATAACTGAACCAGACATCAACCTAAATAATTCTACGTCCGTAGACATTCCTTCGCCCCGGAAACCAGCGCGCAGTCGTCACATTCAGTCGAAATCACCTGAATTACTCCAGCTATTGCAACTCAATTCTCCAGTTCGTCCAGGTTTGAAGGAATCCGGCTTTAACGCCTTGTTTGCCCGGTGCGCTTGTGGATTGATCATGACACGAAAGGCTTTCAAGAATCATTACTGCCTGAACGAGAATGCCTTGACGCTGGATCCCGACGTCATTGAAATTACCGATAGCGATAGTGATTAACTGGGCTTTGGTGATGGCGATGGCGCCGGAACTTTGTTTTCGTTTTGTTTCCCAATTTCGTGCAATGATATCTTAACGACACCGTACATTATAAGCATGACCACCAACGGTACAGACCTCTTAAATAGGAACATAAGCCTGGTCAGGCATGTAGCATAGAAAGCGAGTGGATGCTGGTGCAATACAAATATGTATGGACAAATGACAATGCTACAATAGTAGCGAAAAAATGAAGGCTATAATTTGTTGATGACTGCAAGTCGTTCTTTCAACACCACGGCGAAAGGCTCCTGTGGTGTGTCAGGAATTGTGAGGATGCACATCCCCTCAAGGCTCATTTTATCAACCAGAAGAACATCACCAGTAATCGAGTCACCCTTAATCACAACCACTAGCTCCTTGGGGCCTGCCGGATGCACAGGGAGGAGAAACTGGATTGGTATATTCCTGTGCACAGTCGATAAGCGATTACGCATTTGAATATCAACGTGTGTTCGACTTTCCCCACTGGATGAGGGTAGGGTGAATCCAAGTCGACCAGTGAGGGTGCCGCCAGCCCAATCTTTAGTAAAGGTGACCATGATCTTTAAAGGGCGAAGCTGGTGATTTGCAAGCCAAAGGCCTGGATCAGCTACAAAGAAGTCAGATAGATAATGCAGTAGATTGGCAGCATAGCATACTTTCCACCTGGTCATCTGGCCTTCCAGGCGTCTGTGACGATGGATCCCAAGCAGGAGTGAGCGGTTCTGTGAACATGTCGGCTGGGATAGGGGTAGATGGCGTAAGGGGGGTGGTCGAAAGAGGAATGGGTGGTCGCATGGGCCCGCTGGTTTTGGATCTGCTAGCTTCAACGATGGGAATTGGGCATTCTTGCAATCGCCGCAGCGCACCATCAGGTCTGCTGCATATTAGTTCCGTGTAATGCAACATGAGAGGATGAGACTCACTCCAGCACTGTTAATTGCTGAAATTTGAATGTGGATTTTCGCACCGTGGCTTCCAATTCCACTACGGCGACCCCTCGGAAGTGATTCATATCTTTGATGATGCCCCGGTAGTCCTTGCAGGGTCCTTGAACTACAACGACGGGCCGGCCGACTAGTGGATCCTTAGGGTCCTGCCGTACAACCTGTGTGCTGGTGCTAGGAACTGCGTCCAATCCTTCCTGGTGGAAATCAAGGTCTCTGACGAGGACCTTTACCTGTGAAAGGTGTATGAGGGGAGTAAAATTTGGGCAATGAATGGGAACGGATTTACCTCCTCGGCGGAGGAGGGCTCATGAAATGTGACGACAGAATTCTGGCAAGAAACCACCCAGCCTGTCTTTCCGAACTCCTGTCCTGACCTGACTTTGACGAAGTTGCCGGGCCGAAAGTGCCTCATGATGTGGATGGCAAGGACGTCAAGGACGTTTTCAGACGCACCCACCTCAATGGGAAGAACCTGGATGACAGCACCGCTAATAGCATGCACCTTACCAACAACTCCTGCCCATCTACCCGCAGCGACTTCCACTCGATCTCCAGCTCTTAGAGAAGAATTGGAAATTTGGTTAAAAGCACAGGAGAGGTCACTCGACGGAACACCCCCACTTGCATGGAATTCCAGCAACTTGGCAACCTTCGGTGCGGCCAGTTCCTGAACGAAGTCCTCCAAAAGGACTTGTTTCTCGAGAAGGCCGTTCTTGTATGTTTCTTCTTGAAATTTCCAATGCTGGTTGCATTTCTCGACCGAATCTGGCCCGTACGCCTTGGCAACATCATCTCGGTCAAATAGACGCTGGGGGGGTCGTTTTTCCCGGGCCGCACCCTTCCGCTTTTTGCCATCTAATCGCAGTCGAGGGATGAGAACTATCTTGGCGGATATATGATTCTTAACGTCCAGAACATAGGCCAGATCCCCACAGTATAGGCCCGATGCAATCCGGACCCAGCTCCCGACTTGGGGACTGAAAAAGGACACAGAAAGAGTGAGTAATGACATTGCCTCCTCGATGGGAACGCGGACAATGTCTCGTAAAAAGATACCAGCCTGAGTACGGCAGGCTTCACAAACATCCCGTTCGGATTTCGCCTCGATATAGATTTTGCCAGGAAGGGATGGCCGAGTGAATGCAGGAAGTATTTTCGATGAGGAGTTCAACAGCAAATGATAAATGATGTTTTGTTCTTCCATGTGCTGTCGAGATAACATCAGTACGATGGGACAACAGGGGAAACCGTACATACGCGGGCTGGTATCATCCAGAGCGGGGCATCGTATATGGTCGGCAGCAGCGCAACCTGGGGCACATCCATTTCCGGGATATAACGTTGGGCACGCGGTCCATACTTTTCGGTGAATTCTTGGGTGATGCGAGCTAGGTCAGCTAGGTCATCCGGAAGTCCAAGTGGTCGACGAGAAAAAAAAGATTCTTCGCCCGACGGGGCCTGTAAATTCTCGTTTGCAACTGGAACCAAGTAAGTTAGCTGGTTGCAATGCTTGCGAGTGATCACCTACGAAGCTCGCTTTCGCTTGCTTCATTGTCCGAGTCATTGTCCGAGTCATTTTCCGAGTCGGCCACTGCTTCAATATCTATATAACGGTTCTGTCCAGTGCACCTGATCAATTTGGAACTCTACACTGAAGCCAAAGCGTGACTTACATCGACTCTGGCCTTTTTTCTCATTTTACACGAGTATCATAATTGAATTCCAACGTCTATTTGATTGCAGGATAATTTAGGGCCGGTTCATTGTTCACAAATCCATCCCTGGATATATGTTGCTGTGATTTCGCACACAGCGTGGGCACGGCAAGCAACAACTGTATTTTTGCGAGCTCCGACGGGTAGTGTTTTCCACACTCATGGCTACTAGTCTAAAATGCAGATAGAGAGTGGATTTGAACCACCAACGACAAATTCTCTACGGCTGCATCTAGCAATTCCTCATCTCTACTCCCATTACCACTTATGGCATCCCTGCCTGCCTGTGCCCTCTGGTAGTGTGATGTATGATCTCTTCCGTCAAAAATACGCTAATATGTGTGAGATGCTCAACATCAGCGTCTTTGGGCATTCAATTTGACTGGCGATAAATCAGGGCCGTACTCACCTACACTGCCATCCTCTCCACGGATGAACCATCCTGGAATGCAGGCACACTTGATGCGATCACATGCGTAACCCACTTTAGTCTCCGAAGAACACTCGTCTGTCCAGCGCACGTAGAACAATTCGACCTCAGCTGTCCAGAATTGGAACTGGCAGGATGAGGATTGGGCGTCGCAGCTGAACGTCACCTGAGGGGGCTGATCCGGAAGCATGTCCAAAATCTTGCGATCTAGGGAGGAAATGAGAAAATGAACAAGGCACTTGTACATCTGGTGATTATTGAAGACAGTTTCTCCGCCCTTGTAACAGGTCATGTCGGCCGACTCAACGTCTCTGTCGTCAAGGGGAGATATTCCGGCGGCCGAAGGAAAGCCAAAGTACGAGTCATCCGTTTTACAAACTGTCCCACCAACATCGTCGAGAATTGGGTATTGTTGAGGGAAAGGGTATTCACTGTTGCAATTGATTCCGCCCCAACCTCGCAACCTTGGTCTCCATCAGTGAGTGAGTCTCATTCTGCGGGCAAGGTATGAGTAGGTCGAAGTATAGAACAATGAAAAAGTACGTGGGATCAGATGATCGACCCCTCCCCATCCTTGCATTGTCCATCATAAGGATCACAATTACCAAACTGCCCACAAACAAATCTGGGTAGCAGAAAGTTGAAACGCGGCCGGCATTTATCTGAAGGAACGCGGTAAATCAGAGCATATTTAGTGAGTTAGATTGCCAACGCAAATGGAAGCCACCTTCTGTCGTTATCAGAGCGAAAGGCTGGAGCAGATGTAAGTTGACGCTGAGGTTGCAGAGGAATTCAAAATCCGAGAACTTGCAGAGTGTTGGTAAGTCGATACCTGGCTTATATCCCGAGAGGTAGTGCCGCTTCCATATCTCTGTGCAAGACATGGCGATGTCGCTAATAAAACCAGTGGAACTGCATGAAACATCGGAATGGGAAATGACTGGACTGTGATGAAGACCGTTGCTGCGCGTTGCCAGAGCACTGTGTCAATCAAACTTGAAGCTTGAAGTTGCAGGGAAAGCGTGACTTTATTAGCAAATTAACTTTTATTTCGAGATTGTTCAGGGCCGGTTCCAAGTGGCCCAGAACCGGCCCTAAACAATCTCGAAATAAAAATTCGTACTGTGACAGCGTTTTACTCCTTCCAGCGGTACTATAGTCAGTGTATATATATATATATAAGTGCTAAGTACTAGTAGTACTAGCCTGAGCCTACTGTAATAGTCCGAAAACTCTGGGCGACAGCTCTTCTTGAACTTCAAAACTTGAAGTTGTTCAGCGGATCCAACAACTTCAAGTTCAACTTGAAGTTGATAACTGATTAAAATGACCAAGAGCACTAAAGGCAAAAGAGCAGTAAGTCTTTATAAATGTGTGCTTCTGTAGGTTACTTACATGGCTATCATGATAGGCTCTGGCTGGGGGTTCTGAGAGACGGATCCATAACACAAGAAGTGGGGCAATACCACTACCAGCCCGAAAACAGAATGTCGTACCACCGGTGCGCGGTCAGCGGACCCCTCGATTCTCTAACGACCAAGTCAGACGAATTAAGTTTGCAAAGTTGGTTGATCTGGAAGCAAAATTTTTTGAGAAGCGTGCAGGCTGGTTCGGTGATTTTTTGGATAAGGATGGGAGTGAGCATTTCCGGTTCCTCAAGTCTTTACTCCCATTGTAAAAAAAATGATTAGATACAGTTGTTTGTAAGGGAATTCGGTTAGCAGACTTGCGAGAACGAGCGATTACGAGCGAATGCATTCAAAAGGCACAACAACGCTTCGAAGAAATGCAAGCGTTAAATTGGCCATCTTGTGGCACTTCCCAGAGGTGGGTAGAAGACATCGAGGATGAGCCTGAATGGCTGGTGATATATGCAGGAGAGCGTATGGAAAATGGACGTAAGATCAAGGATGGGTTCAATGTAAGTTTGTCAGGCCTGATGGTGATATTTGTGACGATGAGATTGCAGGAAAAGGAGGTCCAATTTATGCTGGAAGCAGTGCAAGATTTGTTTGTCGAGAATCCACCGGTTTGTCTGGAGGTGGGGGAAGACCAGCGACATAAGGCGTCAGCAAACTATCCATTCCTCAATTACGATATACTCTCAGATGAGGAAGATGATATGGGAAACAAAGATAAGTAATAAGTGTTATGTTTCAATGTCTCTGGCTGAATCATTTCTGCACAGCTAACCAATAAGAGCACCAAGGATCCATTCTCCCCTGATGCCCATGAACCAATAGGGCTCAGGCATGATGTACAGTCTTGGTATGAACTGGCTCATGAAGTAAGTTTTGTTATCTTTGATCTTTGATACTTTCTCAAGGTAATTCAGGAAAAGGGGCTTGTTCCCTCTGCCGATCTCCTGGGCACCCATAGTGCCCAAAGATTAAAATCCTCCCGTCATTACTTACAAGCGACAGAGAAACAGACTTCATACCTCAACAAGATATTGGAACGACTATGTCCCAAGGAATGGAACCGCCTGCAGCGTGCTCAAAAGGCTGGCCGCTGGTACCAAGATATCAGCCAGTCTTGCTTCTTGGGTACTGCTACGATCTGGAAACTTCAGGTCGACGTCCACATCGATCAGAAGGATTTTGAATTGAGCGTCATGACCTGTGGAGGCAATTTTGTTGGTGGTCGTATATATCTACCGGACTTGGATTTGTGCCTAACGCAAGTGCCTAACCCTTTTGAATATCTTTTTGGCTGACTGACAACACTAGGTACAACCCTGGTGATATTGTTATCATCAGATCACCGTATTTATTCCACGCAATTGGGAAGTGGGACCCTGGCCCCATGTTGCCTGGACACACCTGCACACCAGGTCATGTTTCTTGGGTTTATTTTACGCATCGTGATGTAGTTTTGGCGTTGGAGGGAAAGCCCAAGGACTGGGTGATTCAGGGACAACAAACAAAAAATGCGGTTGGCTAGCTTATGACCATCCTTACGCAATTGTATATATGTTGGTGTCCCCATGACTAAAAAGATACTACGCTGAACATTTATACTTGTATGTCAAAATATCAAGAACCGTTGAGGATTTGCCACCGCAAATGCACTGTTGTTGGCAGCCACACACCTTTACCTTGGCCATCTATTGTTGCAGCGTCGCATTGTTCTAACAATGGCATCGGGAAACCACATGACACTGTCATCACAGGACCCCGGCGAGCTCTCCAAGAGCTCTGATCCCGAATCCCGGAATTTGGGCATCCAAAAAATATGTTACATCCCGAAATTCCCAGAAAAAAGCTCGGTTTTGCTTTGATCTTATGTACCAAACCGGAATCTGGGACCCATTGTGAGATGTCCGATCCAAATTTCCCCGAAAATGGGTGGCCGATGACAATTTACCCATGGCCATCCATGCTGTGGACCGCACATTATTGCTTTAAGATAAATTGTATTCGTTGTAGATATTAAATCCCCCTTGATTCCTACACTCGAAACTGACATGGAAAATCATCTACAACCACCACCTGACGACAAGGTCATATCCCCTCAAACACACTTTTTGTTGATGTCTATTCTGGTCCCATTACTCTATATCAAGGGAGGTGGGATGAGAGTTACACACGATTTTGTACCGGAATGCGACAACGTTGAAAAACTTTCTCGCATGGTTGTGCAGGTCTTCGTGAAGTATGCACATTGGTTCACACCATTAATCTGCAAGCCCAGCGGGTACTTAATGGAGATGCCGAGTTTCCTCTACCTGCGCTCGGAGAATCTAGTTACTGCACTTGATCACCTCCTCTCAAGGCCTTTCGAAAGCGCAACCGTTGCTACGGGACACGGAATGGAACTTTTGACACCGAACGAGGATTTGCCCCAGATTTTGAAGGAGGTGGATGCACTTGGGATGAAGATATTGGCCGTTGTGAAAGAAGGTGAATCGTCACAAATGTGCTCTCGTAGAAGGCAAGGATTCGCCGGAGGTACCTACCGCCAAACGGGTAAAATTTTCCATTACTTAGTATTTTTTTATGTATGTTACATGTCAAAAATCCCAGAAAATGGGCCCTCCCGTGGTGATGTTACATGAAAATCCCAGAAAATGCGACAAATCTGGGGGGAAAAATTCCCGGAATCGGGCAATTCCTGGATCAAACCTCTGGGGGGGTTCGCCAGGGTCCTGTCATCACACGTTCGCCGCGGCGTTGTCCAGAACTCCTTACAATCTGCGGAGGGTAGGAGAGGAGATTGACGAAAGATAGTTGACTCGCAAGGGCTCCTCGTCGTCGCTCAACCCCAGTGAAAATTGACATGATTTGGCCCGATATGTCCAGATAACCGCTGACTCCACCTGAATTTTCTGATATAAATCTGTTCGAGGTGATATACAAGACTATTCTGGGTAGGACCACTACCTAATCTGGATCGGGACTTAGCCAAAAAATTTCGAGCGAGTGAAAGATTGCAAGCATGAGAGCATGTGAGTCAGTGAGTGCAAAGCCAACAGAATTTCGCCACACCTCGCGACGGAGTTCCAAAATCAGCTTAGATTTGCTTCGTGTGCGTCATCACTCTTGTCTTCGCACCACGATGTCGTCCATCCCCTAGCAGCGCTACCTGGCTTTCTCAGTCCAACAGCCCGACCCTTGTGCTCAACTTGTCCCATGTATGAATGTATTCAACACTTGGGGCAGGCTTACTTACGATTTCATGCTACAGGGACAATTTATGATAATGGGTATGGTGCGTGCATATATGCTCATGTATATGATTAGTTTTAGTGATCCACCGGTTTTCTCACTCACACGTAGTCACAGATCCTCAAACAGGAACTTTTGCATTCGAAATACCAGGAGATAGCAATGAAAATGGTACGCAATGCATGGTCCTCTTGCATACTATGTACTGACACTCTGACTCACTCAGAAACGACTTTGTAATCCTATCGTGCTGGCGAGGTATGTTCTCCAGCTGCCGGTGTGGACAACGCTGACCAATATGATTGCCAAGATCACAGCGGACGGACTTGTACTACGCATCGGAGGCACCAGTGATGGACTTGAGCAGGAAATGGGGTGGGAATCGAGAGGAATCGAGAAACTGTAGTGTATTCAATGCAAATCAATATTAATCAATGTCAATCAGTGAAATCGAAAGGCAAAGAATATACAGGAAATCGAATAAAGTTGAATACATGTCTATAATATCATAGCAATTCAGCCAGGCTCAGTCAGATAAGAAACAATCGAGTGCATGCTCATTTTTTCTACTGCCTCTGATTCTTTCCGGTGTCATCAGTCGGACTCGGCCAGTATCATTACAAATCCTGTCGATTTTCACTGGGGCTCAACAGTTGAGGTAACGCCAGCAATTGAGGTACTGTAAGTGGCACCAGCAAGTGAATGCAAAAACTGGACACCGATTGCAGCCTTATTGTGTTTGCACTTTGCAGCGAGTGTTCCCATCACGGGGTCATTGACCCTCCGGAAACCGGCCCAGCAGAACGGAGCCCTCTAAACCATCCCGCCAAGGCGTCGCCTACGGTGGGTGGCTGCGAAGAAAATACGCGGACGGCAGGAAGGGTGGACAGTTGGGGGTCGGATTTTGGACTTCGGATGACACGCCGGGGAAGGCTCGAGAGCGGCGATGGATGGTATTTGACTCGTAAGGGCTCGTCGTCGTCGCGCCAGCCATTGAATGTGACAGTACCAGATGAATTGACGGAAAGACTCCCATGAGTCGGAGTTTGTCAGGTAAGGTAGGTTTTGTTTAGGGCAAGCATATAAGTGCATAAGTAAGCAAAGCCTTAAGTAATCCCGGGCCAGGCATACTAAAGTTTGGTATACTATTAGTTAGTAATCGCTCAGCATCTTCAAAAAGGGGAAGACTTGAAAATAAATAAATTTTGCCAACCTATGTACTACATGGGAGTTGGCCTCGGGCGCATAAAGTCACGGATCTTATCGAAGAAACTACCAAAGAAAGTTGCATTACGGATGGTCATACTATCTGGAGAATTTGAAACAAAATGCGAACCACCCTGCGATGAAACATCCATTTTCACTATAAGGTCTTTTAACTCCTTCCCGAAGAAAGCGATCATTGATTCAAGTATTTGAATCGGCAACGACGATGGTAGCGTGCATGCAGTAAATCTTTGGTGGGGAGCCAGAACTTCAAAGAACTGGGCTTGACGAACTCCCAAAAGAGAGCACAAGTGTGAACAGGCACGACAGCATTGATTGGATAACCCAACGACATTGTCCGCAGGCTATATCACAGAATAATATCAGATCAACACAAAACTGAGATATTAAGTATATCACTTACTGCAGATGCAGCCTGATGGATAGTCGCCATGCTAGCTGCACAATGCAGCGTCCCGTAGAAGTTCTCACCTTTCACCATGTGAATGTTTAAGAAATTTTGGAACATCGCGTTTGTCGAGACTAATATCTCAATAGCTACGATGGCATCCCGCGCAGAGTAGTTAGACAGATGACCGATACTGGGGGAGGACATGATTTCTTCGATAACCTGTTTCCAAGGTCGCATTTGGGTCCCTTTAGGATGATCGCCAACAACTTTCAGAGAGAAGGACATTGAGTTCCGACCAGACGTGAAAGCAAGGAGTTTGCTAACAGCTTCGAAATGAACCACCTGTAAACGCAACCAACGTGTATATGCGTCGGCAACGGAAGGCTCCCCGAGGTGAATCCCTGATGCTTGAACATCCAGAAGTTCTGCATCCCAATAATCACCCTCTACATTCATATTCACTCCATTCTGAGGGTCAGAAAGCTCCATTCTGTTCAAATGGTCTTCTAAATAGGAGGAAAAAACGAGATCCCGGAGGGCCATTCCGCAAATTGTAACGCGATAAGCTGTGATTTTGAAAAGTTTCATGTCATCGTCTGACAACGTGCAACCGGTGTATTTCTCGAGCAACAGAAGAAATTCTATGAATTTACGAAGCAGATGGCATAGTAGCCCATGAAACTCAGGGCAGGTTATATCGGTATAAATGCGGGGAGGGGTCGCATTTGGTTGGTAGTTATTCACCGCGGCCATGAGGTTAGGGAAGTCGACTTCTGAAAATTCCAGGATGGGTTGGATGTCATGATCTGAGAAGGTTTTGATAAAGGTGATATCTTGAGGAAGTAACGGTTTGTCTTTGGGAAATGGACGACAGTTATAATAATTTCGGGTGGTCAAAAGGGGGTCAAGAAATGGTAAAGAATAATTCGGGTGTTGAATTCGACGAAGTATCCTCGGATAGGCCTTGGAGGCCACATAAACGAAGATGCCTATCTTTTCCGGAGAGTGTGCGTGTAAATTGAAAAGGCGAGCAAGTGCAGCTGCATCATGATGTTCTTGGTATGACTGTGAAGTCCTAGTACAATGCGTGAGAAAGATAGCTTGTCAGGTATTGAGTTACTTACCACGTCTTTCTTATATACGGAAAAGGATTGGATAGGTCGACGTCCCATCCATCTGGAGTTAGAATGGAGAACTCCTCTTCCATGATCGTCGAGGAGAGAGCCTCACTGGCAGGCATCTGAGGGCTGGGAATGGCTGTAGCTGTAGCCTTGGGACGCTCGTCATGATTGCAAACAGTCAGTTCCCAAACAGAATTGTGCCGATGGGTGATCGACACCGCGGTGAATTCATGGTCCCTAGCCAGAGGCGTGGCAAGAGCAGCAAGACATTCATCGTGGTCTGATTTGCCAGTGAAAGAGCTGTCATGGTAACCGCTCAGCAGTGGGAATTGCCAGTGATCTCCAGGCATTGGCGAGTTGGATGCATCGAGACACTGGAGGATCTCTAACAACGTAGTGATAGTCCGGAAGGTAAGAATCCTCTCTCGGGTTTTGGTCATGGAATTATCATGACGGTCGGCCATTTCGCTAGATGATAGTCTTCAAGTCCAAGTTGTAGGGAGTCACAACTGTATGTTGAACTTTCAGCTCGATGTTTGAACTTCAACTTGAAGCTCAGCACTCAGGCTTCAAATCATCATCATGATTTTGAACTTCAAGTCCATCATGATGTTACGCAGAAGTCGTTCGTTGTACTCGGAGTCCCACGGAGTTCCCGAATTCCGTCCATGGGAACTTTTGAACTTGAACAAGCCAGTCACGGTTACTACGGTCGCTCAGTCTGGTACAAGCCTTCTTAAAACCGGCCCTAAACAATTTTCGAATAAAGTTGAAAGCGTCAACTTGAAGAACCTTTCACTTCTACGTCGATAGCACTATAGTAAAATTTGTTCAACTTTTCGACTTGAAGTTGTTCTGCTGCAGGCTGCTGCAATGACCAAGAACTCAGAGCACTATGATCATCATGATTGAAAGGCAAAAGAGGCCAACATTACACGACCACTCACTGGCAATCGCGAGAGAACGACTCGGACTCGGACTCGGAGCTGCGGTGGGATGGTATGTCTGAACTTCTGGACGGAACGGTGTTCCTACAGATTTCTGAAGTCAGATCTTCAGTATGTTTTGTTCATCCTGCCAGTCGGCTAGCGTTGTTATGGCCCCACTATGTCACCTACCGAAGATACGCTGCCAACATTTCGAACAGTTAACGCCTTATTATCGAGGGTTTTGAACCCACCCATCCACCAAGGAAAATCTCCATTGTTGATGCAGCACGTTGCCAAGATTCCGGATCAGAAGCGATACAGAGGGCCACAGTGAGCATCCAACTCCTACTCTTTTGACAAGGCGCTTCGAACGTCGGAGACGCAGATCAATCACCTTTATAAGCCCTTCAAGTTTGTGGCTTAATCCTACTCACATCGTCACGGTAGTAGTTGCCTTGTTAAATAAATCATGTATTTCGAGTTCATACAGTTTTTAGCCCTAAACAAATGATTATAACTACCCACTGGGTTCGAATCCTACTTGACTCACTCATCCGAGTCACGGATGCCCTACCAATGACTCATCCATGGTCATAGACGCTGTACCAGTACTTGATGCTCCTGAAGTTCACCGGAACCTGCCCACTGGTACGAGTGTGCCCTTACTTGGACGGAGTATGGAGTCAGTTTGTGTGTGTGGCCGATCTTTCCAACAGCTCAGTGCTTTCACCAACCACAAGTGCACCTGTCAATCGTCGAAGAAGCGCCTTTCCAGTGCTCTGGACAAGGCAAAACAGCTCTGGAAAGGTCCCAAGAGGCGTCGACTTCTTTCATCATCTTTGGAGACTGATAAAGTGCCTCTGGCAGGTTTGGCACCCCAGGCAGCAGACCCAGTGGTTGCAATCGAGGTACGCTATTTTGAATACGATGAAAGATAACCGCTCATTAAATATTGTCCTTAGATTGGTGTTATTCCGGACAATGAAAACCAAGCTCAGGCTGATGACTCCCATATGTCTATGATGGAACGCGCGCCATGGACCCGAAGACTTAATCGTCGACTCCCTCTACGATTCAGAGATCCACTGCCGCAACCGCCATCACTTTTACCACCGCCATCCCTCATCCATTCTATCGCGTCGACTTCGCAGTCAACGGCAAACAATAGAACGGCTTCAAGTTCGTCGTTGGGCTTGAGCTCAGGAGCAGTACGCCGTCGACTGTGCCAAGTGTTCAGGACGGTACGCAACGTATTTGGGCTATCATGGCTGTACCAAACTGCAGAATTGCCTTCGCACGATCCAGAGGAGTACAACGAGTTATCCGATATCCCATCTCAATCCCCTTCCACATCCGCTCCGCCAACATTTTATCCTTATCCCAACCACAGCTCATTCCACTTAGGCGAGTGGTATTGGAATGGCGGCGTCCAGAAGTCTCAGTCTAGCTTTAATGAGCTTTTAGACATCGTTGGAGATCGTGGCTTCGAGCCCGCAGCCGTTCGAGATACCAAATGGAGTGAGATCAACAATATTCTAGCAAGTGGTGAAGACGAAGAATGGTTGGATGAGGATGCCGGATGGAAACATACGCCTGTGATCATTGAAGTGCCCTATCAGCTTTGCCGTGGCGTCTCCCCAGATCCCGCCGCCAGTCCTCGAAGTTACACGATTGACGACTTCTATCACCGCAGTCTGGTTTCGGTCATTCGGGAAAAGCTTTCGGATTCAACAGGAAGTCATCGGCATTTTCATTACGAACCATTCGAGCTGAATTGGCAGCCTGGCGAAGTCCCTCGCCCGGTGCGTGTTCAGGGTGAACTGTACACATCTCCTGCCTTCATCAATGCCCATCGCGAACTGCAAGATTCTCCTGCAGAACCAGGTTGCTCACTTCCACGTGTGGTTGCTGCACTGATGTTCTGGTCTGATGTTACGCACCTGACGTCATTCGGTGATGCGAAGATTTGGCCCCTTTACATGTTTTTTGGAAACGAATCCAAATATTACCGGTGTAAACCCTCATGCCATCTCTGTCACCACATTGCGTATTTTCATTCAGTGGGTGCTTTATTTTTGTTGATGGCTGGATCATGGCTGATCGTCTATGCGATAGCTTCCTGGGGCCTTCAAGGATTTCGCCACCAAGCAGACCGCAGGGGGGAAAGAACCCAGTGATCAATTCATGGCGCACTGCGCTCGGGAGCTCATGCACGCCCAATGGATGATTCTACTTGATGACGAGTTTCTGGAAGCTTGGGTACACGGCATCGTGATTACATGCTGCGACGGGATTACACAACGGTTCTATCCCCAAATATTCACCTATTCTGCAGATTATCCTGAGAAGTAGGTCATCTATTCACAACCGCGACCAATGGAATGAACTGACACAGCAATCTTTACACAGAATCCTCCTCGCTAGTATTCGTAAAATGCCTGCCCTTTGCCCTTGCCCCAGGTGTCTCACCCCACTGTCACACTTTCATAACCTCGGGACAGCTACAGATATACAATGTCGGGTAACATTGGCTCGCGTCGATGATCGTGGTCGACAGAACTTGGTTTTCGCTGCTCGGAAGCTAATATATGAAAGGCACCAACAAGTGAATAGTACCGCTGTGGAGAATTTGCTCAAAGAGACGTCTTTGGTTCCAAACCTAGTACGTCTGTTGCCATAATAATATTATGCTTAGCCCGTTACAACTCTTGTGATCTAGAATGCCTTTTCTGGTAGACTGGGACGCTTCGGCTTCGTTTTGTACTTGATGCTGGTAGTCGATTTATTGCATGAAATGGAGCTGGGCGTTTGGAAAAGCCTCTTCATCCATCTCCTTTGGATTCTGGAATCACACCAGGGAGCAAATTTGGTTGCAGAATTAGATTGTCGGTAAGACATTTATTGATGTATTGCTGTCGCCGATTCTAATTATGGACGAAGCTATCGGCAACTCCCTTCTTTTGGAAGGGATGCGATCCGACGATTCCCGGTTAATTATTCTGAACTAAAAAACATGGCTGCCCGGGATTACGAGAATCTCTTGCAGGTATGATAAAGTCTTCTCAGGTTACAATATTCATTATATGTCGATCAGTGCGCTATTCCTGTTTTCGAAGGATTGCTTCCAGAACCGCACAATCAACAGATCTTGGATCTCTTGTTTGTGGTGTCAAATTGGCACAGCCTGGCCAAATTACGGATGCACAATGACTTGACTCTCGACGTCATGGATGCCGTCACAATTTCTTTGGGTGAGAAACTTCGCGAATTCAACGACATGACATGTTCAGCCTTCGTGACTCGGGAGCTTGAACGGGAGCTCAACACATGCGTTCGCCGGCAAGCAGCAAAGAAAAATAATACCAAAGGCCGTCGCTCCGGTTCTGACACTGTCGATGCTGATGGAAATGATCCACCTAGACCCGGGATATCGATCGCAGGTATCGAATCTCAGAACGCTGCAGCGGATGGGCCGAGGACTAATGCTCGACGTCTTAAGCATTTCAATCTCAATACATACAAGGCTCACGCCCTGGGTGATTACGCTGCTACAATTAGAAGATATGGCACCACAGACTCTTACTCAACAGAGCCGGTAAGTATCTTCAAATCCACACCGAAAATGATTTATTCTGAATTGCTTTGTAGGGTGAACTGGAGCACCGCTCGCCAAAAGCATGGTATACCCGCACAAGTCGCAAAAGGTTTATTCAGCAAATGACGCGCATCGAGTGGCGGCAGACCCGTATCTGTCGTATCCGCGAACAATACCGAAAGGCAGGGAAGACTACGCAAGAGGACGTCTCCAATAAACCTGACGTGCATCACAATATTGGGAAATCTCAAAATTTTCCTGAGAGTATCCTGCTTTTCTTGCAGAAACATGCAGGTGATCCTGCGGTCAAGGTATTGGCTCGTGCTCGTGACCGAGACAAACTAAGTTGTGCTTATTCATTGCCAGGACTTCATTCCGAAACTCAAAGATCATTTACTTCCTCAAATCAAAGCCATCTTGTCCGAAGAAGCTTCCATGGCCGATGGCATTCCATCCCGGCCTTTCAACTACGGGTTAGCAGACCCATTGTTCACAGAACAACATGAGACTATCCGAACTGCCTGCAATTCGGTGCTGTTCAAAAATGATCGCATATACCGCCATCATCTTGCTCGATTCAATTACACGACCTATGATGTCCGACGATTGCAGGATGTGGTCAATCCCAACACTTCTCACTGTAACATAATGCTCCTTGCGAATCCCGAAGACCTTGAGGGGAATGCAAACCATCGATTTTTATATGCACGCATTCTGGGAATTTTCCACACCCACGTTATTTACACTGGAACTGGGATGCTGGACTATTCGCCAAGAAAGCTGGAGTTCTTATGGGTGCGATGGTTCCAATATGTCAGAAGCCATTCCGTTGTTTGGGAAGACCGTTGTTTGGATTGCGTTTGATTTCCCCCGATGGCAAGCGATGGAGCGTTTGGATTTGTAGATCCAAGGGATGTATTGCGGGGATGTCACGTTATGCCTAGGTTTGCAAAAGGAAGACTCCATCTCGATGGGGTTGGCCTATCACGCTGTTCAGCTGATTCAAATGACTGGCTTTACTACTACATTGATAGGTCCAATAATGATTTGATACTATACTCTCAGGTACTCAATTGTTTCCTGCAGATTTGCGGACCGCGATATGACTATGCGCTATCACTGGGGTCTCGCTGTTGGGCATACCTATACGCATGGTCAAGCTGCAAGCAGGGTCGCGTCCTCCAATCAGTCTACTGAATGTGGTATGGAATTGGAAGTGACGCCAGTTGCCCTTGAAAATGTAGATTCAGCTGCAGACGACAACCAGGCGTTCAATGAAGAAGGATCCGATACCGAACAATGGGAACGAGATGATTGGGAAGATGCTGATGATTTGAGTGATGGGCACGCTGACGGGGAGCGTGAAGAATTCAGTGATGATGAGATGGTTCTGGCCATGGATGACATGTATGGGTAGGATATTTTGATTCGCTCTATTAGATTTCCGGTGAATGTACTCAAAAGTTTTTGCTACCTGCCTAGCAATGAGGAGCAGATGCTAAGCATGAAATAAGTGAATACATTCGTACCATAATGACAACTCGGTCGCTTGCACGTCGAGAAATCGATATCACATCCCACACCGTAACCACCATCTCAGTCTGGAACTTTCAGTTCAACGATGTTCGAAGCAATCAAGCCAACATGTGATTTGACGGTGCATCCGCAAAAGAAAGGCCATCCATTGGTTTCGCGGGAGGGGTTGAAGGAGCCCATTGTAGTGGCTGAGTTTAACACAAAAGTCTTGGACCAAACGTACGGAAAAGACTCGAGCGTGGTTTAATTCTTCGCATCTTCATATTTCTGTTTATGCATATTTCCATTCACAGCACAGGGCAGGCAAGCCTCATATAATCAATAACGGCTCAGGCAATTTTGTATGGCTCCAATTCCGAAGTAAGGGCCTTTCCTACATAACAAAGGAACTTTAAACTCATCTTCCCACAATAGATTCCGCTACGGTTTTGCTCCCCACCCGAAGTTGATGAGGACAGTTTAATGCAGGGAGCTGAGCAACTTAGCCAAGCCATCGTCAATCTTCTGCCTCTAATGTGATGTCCCGCAGACACTACGGTTGTGCGGCGCAACCATGACCTTACTGCACAGATAACAGAGTGGAAAGAACAGCTCAGCTGGTTGATCCAATTTATCAATGATAATGCTGTGTTAACCCAGGTTCCGATTATTTTGTTCGAATTCATTATGCTCTGCTGATCGTTGGGGCTGTAGATCTCGCCAAGGAGTAGGCAACCGACGCAGAAACATTGTATGGGTGTCATCGAATATGGTTCCTGCATGGTGACGTCCTCGCAAGTTGTCCTCTAACTAACCTGTTGAACGGGCAGCACTGGACATATTCATAGCGTTCTTAACGAATCCGCGCACAGTCATATGAACTCGATTGCAGAGGATCATTACAAAGACGTTATGAGGGCCTTCTTCAGAAACAGAGCAGAAGACATTGGGCGACTTCTACCTCTAGTCATGGACGGTGTTGAACTTCCCATCATCGATCTGCGGGCCAACAAGCCCGCCGTCGTCGACACCATATTGGAATACTACAAGATTTGTCGAATCACCAAGGGTAGATTCTGGCCTCAAAGGTGTCAAGAAGGAACTCGATGACCAACTTCCCGAGCTCGCTTCAGTCCTCTTCGCTTGTATCCAGGAAAGGTTAGGATGGTGGAGATGGTATGCTATAGCGCCGTTTATACTTTCAGCCTTTAACTCACTGTGCGTAGTGGTGTTGCTGCTGTTGAGCCAGGTACCGCAAATGACGGCAATGAACTTGAATCTAGATTTGAACAGTTGAGACCGGAGGTTCTTGAGACACTTCGTCAGTATGCCACCAAGATCGTAGGCTCATTGCATATTGACCCATCCAATAGTTAATAAAGGTCACAAAGAACCCACATCTGGCGGCGCTCTGCCACAAGGAAGTTGTGTATCCCCCTCGTGAGAATCTGAATGCCGATCGAATCCAACTTTAAGTCGTGAAATTCAAAGAAGAGTTCACAATGGAATTGTTCCGGCGGTACGTTGAACACGGTGGGTTGATCTCCAAATGGGTTGAATTTACGGCCTCTTATTCGGAGCCTGTAGGAGAGCTTCATTTAATATTCGTCCATGATGACATGTACAGTGCTTACCTGGACACTTCCTTCGCCGAGAATCCATTTCCTGCCGTTTCACGAATTCACGATCTGGGTCGAGGTAGACATGGCGCAACATCCCAAGCACTGTTGAGTGAAAGTCAAGACATTACTCTTCTGGAGACAAAACATGTAAGTTCTATTCAACACCGAAACGTTGCACATGCAGACCACTTTACCAACTTGGGCTGAGCATCGGAAAGCTGACGCTTCTAGCTTAATTACATGAAACCGAAGAAGTATCAGCGGACGAATCAATTCTCGACGGTTCATTCCATGATCAACTCTTGGTTGTGCTACTTGAGTCAGCTCGTCATTATAGCTTTTCATGACTGCCTCGATTTCTTCAGCGTTTCTTGTACAGGAATTCCCAGCCGTCGTACCGTCTGGTCCATGGTAAACAGTCTCTCGATTCCCAAATCGAAACCATCATAAAGGCGGTAGCAACTAAGCTGACCGGAAAGCACTCCTGCATGTGAGCCATTCCTAGAAATTTGTTACGTTGACTGATCCGTTGTCAAGATGTTCAAACAATTTGTTTGACTACTATTACTGGGCTAGTGTTGGGGAAGTTCGGTTCGGTTCGGTTTTCGGCCTTTTTGCCCCAAACCAGAACTGAACCATTCGGTTCCTGCTGAAAAATCCTGAACCGAAACTGAAACCGATGTAGACTGTTTACATCGGTTTGGTTTCGGTCCAAACGCGGTTTGAACCGCGAACCGCTGGGTGGTCAGTCACCCTGCACCATTCTGACCTCGCAACAGTGTTGCGCACGTCAATTGACATGGCTAACCTGTGTGCGAGGTGTGATTGAGGTGCTGGGGTACTGGCACACCTTGCGTGGGCGTTGAGCCATATGCGTGGCTCTTTGCATGGCTGTCCAGACGCGTCATACGCGTTGTGCATGCGACAATGGGCGGGTTGAACCCACGCTGGTTGTTTTTGGCAGACGCGTGGTGGTGGTGGCGTACGAGCCTCTCCGCGTGGGTGTCCCAACGCGTCATGCGTGTTGTACACGCGCGACGGACGGGTTGACCCCGCGTTGGCCGCATCGGTGTTGCATGGTGGTGGTGGTGGTGGTGGCGATGGTGATGGTGGTGTGGTGCCGCATTCCGGTATATACGAATAAAATCAATAAAAACTTCAATAAAAACATAAAAACAACATACCACGAAGGAGCGGGGGTGGATGCACCACCCCCCGCTGCTCGTTCCATCTTGTTGACTGCCACTCCACCCCGTGCACGTTGGTTTGCGTGCATGCGCGTCTTGGACGCGTTGTTGTTGGCGTCGGATGTGGCCCTGGTGTTGTTCGCGTTCCAGTGCGCATGTTGTTTGATGCCGGATGGGGGTCCGTCGTAACATTGATGCGGTCGTTGCCATTGGTCATCGTGGTCGTCGTCATCGTGGTCGCGGTTGTGTTGGCGTTGGTTGTGGTTGTGTTAGTGGTGGTGTTGCCTGTCATATTTGTAGTTAGAATCCGGTATAGATAATATAGATAACACTTACCTGGGCGGCTGGGTACTCCCAGCCGCCATTTCCTGGTGGTCGATCCTTGTTCAGGGCTTGTTTGAGGCGTTGTGGATGGCCGATGAGCGAGTGTTGAGTTGCTGGCTGACATTTATTGGTTCGGTTCAAACTCAGTTTGAACTGGGTTTGAACCGCAGCCAAATCCCCCAAACCGAGACCGAACCGTTCGGTCTCCGCTAGAAATTCCCAAACCGGAACCGAAACCGCCGGTTTCGGTTCGGTCTAAACCGGGTTTGGGTCGGTCTGAGACCGAACTTCCCCAACACTATACTGGGCAGGGCACTATCAGCCCAAGACATTGTTGATGTCCTAATATTGAGGGACAACAACAAGAGCATAGAAAATTACTCAATTGCACTTCATTTACTTGCTCGTGACAAAGTGATTTCATCTCGTTCATATTTTACCTGGTCCAACTCATTATATTATGTAGGATATACCGGAGGCAGGATGCATGTCTGCTTGCCAAGCAGTTTGGCGTCGAATCTACATTCACGATGAGCAGGACGGTTTTCTCAATGGCACGTACTTACGTCGCTGACTAGCAACTATTTGATAGCTGGGATCAAATACGACGTACAGTGAATGTCACAGATATTGAGCTCAGCAAAAGGTTTCAGGGAACGGTGCTGTACTCAACGTTAAAGACGATCATTCCAAAAGAATATCAGCCCCCACCCTGCCCATCCCATCTCTAGCTGAGATCGCGGCGCCTGCCATGACAATGCACCCCATCACCACTGATGACAGTGTGGAAACGTGAGGCGAACGATGTGCTCTGGCAATGGCGATCCGACCAACGGCGATACCTTCAATCGCCTCGTGATCACGCACGTCCACATCAATTGATGTACGCATGGTGTTTGCGAGGTATAAAGATACCTGGAGAGCCAAGCGCATCAGTCCTGATGTGTTTGACCCTTGAGGAACAGCGTACCCTAAAGGGGGTACATGCGAAATCATGGTTTTACAGGTCGATTTCGACCCGTACCCGACGAGGGTACGGTATATGCAACATGCAGGTGCAGGTTTGGGAAATCCCAACCTGAGGGTTATCCGCACTATGCCCTAGGCTCTATTTTCAAATAACTAACTACCTATCCTTTACCTCAGATGCCGCAACCTCGACCCTTATGGCCCGTTCTCCGGTATAGATGTCAACTCGGTGGTTGCCCTTACAGCACGATAAGCTATTGAAATAGGCCATCTGACGAACAACTTACTACTTCTGTCAATGTCATGTATGTCCCCCACCATTCTCTGTTATCCCAACGTACCCTGACTAGGTTACCTTTCTGTTGCATTCGAAGTAAGTATACCTCACCGCAATACCCCGATCACGAACCTGGAATCGGGCAGTACGACGACGAGTGATGGAAGCGGATGCCGCGCGTCAAGCGGATCGTGTAGACTAGGCAATAGTTAATAGATATACCACAAAGGTAAATGAGACTTTTACCGTAGATTTTGCTTTAGGCATTCGGTTGTTGAGGAAGGCGCAGATGTGGGAATGGGAGTGTTGAATCAGGAAGGGAGATGGGCGATGGTTGCTCCCCAAGTCAGGGAGCTTCACTTCTCCCCAATATTCGTTTCGCCTGGCCTACAGCCTGTTCCAGCACTGAAATGATAATAACAGACATGTATATTAATGCTAACACAATTCTGGGCCATTGTATTCCAGCGTAAGACCAGATACAAGCTGAATGAGGCTTGGCCAAGCCACCAAGGTGCTAAAAAATGACTTCCAAAGGGAACTATTGTAAGATTGTTGTAATGGCTTATATTGCTTGGCCAAGGTTCAGCAAGGCTGCCAAAAAAATAACCTTCCAAAGGAACCGTTGTAAGATTGTTGGCAAAGCTTGTGTAAGACTGCCAAAAAATGACCTTCCAAAGTTGTAATGGCCTATAGCAGATGCTCAATTTTCTGCAAATATGACTATGACTGATCAATTGTTACAATAAGTGACACTTGAATATAAAAGTATGGCTAGATATGACATGGTGCATTGAAGTCCGCTTATCAATTATCAACTCCGCCTGGATATGCTGGCGCCTCCCAATTTCCCGATTTGAACATCCCAAATACTAAACTTACAGCTTCTCGGATTGTCTTCTGCCAATGAACCCGTTCCAATCCAAAGAATGAATCTCAGGCTAGTGGAACAATCTGTGGAATGAATCATAGAAAGCAGAGAACTAGTGTTGGGGAAGTTCGGTCTCAGACCGATTCAAACCCGGTTTAGACCGAACCGAAACCGCTGGTCTCGGTTTTGGTTTGGAGATTTCCAGCAGAGACCGAACCATTCAGTCTCCGGTTTGGGGATTTGGCTGCAGTTCAAACTCGGTTCAAACTCAGTTTGAACCAAAACCGATTAACATTGGCCAGCAAGCTCACCCCCCTTCCACAACGTCTCAAAAAGCCCAATCAAGGATCAAGTGCCAAACCATTTACTATTCTTTCCTTATTGTTGAACATGACATGGCGCTACCAACACCCCACAACCAACACCATGACCACGACCATGATCACCACACAGTCAACACCAGTCCAAGCCACCCAACGTCGCATACACAACACATCTGACCCGTCGGGCACCACCACCACCACCATGCATCACCACCACCACCACCATCACGTGCCCATCGAAAATGGCCAATGTGGTCAACCTGCCACGCATGTACAACACATGTGACCCATCAGGACACCCATGGAGAGGCCCACATGTGGCTCAATGCCAGCACAGGGTGTGCCAGCACCCCAGCACCCCAATCCCACCTCGCAAGCAGGCTGGCCATGTCAATTGATGTGCGCAGCACTGTTGTAAGGTCAGAATGGTGCAGGGGGACTGGCCACTAGCAGTTTGCGGTTCAGACCGGGTTTGGACTGAAACCGAACTGATGCAAATGGTTTGCATCGGTTTCGGTCCGGTTCGGAGATTTTGGGGTGGAAACCGGACCATTCGGTTTCTGGTTTGGGCAAAAAGGCTTCAAACCGGACCAAACCGAACTTCCCCAACACTACAGAGAACACCCTATTAGGGCTCAGGTAGGGTGAACTTAGAGCAGAATCTGGAGAGCTGCTCCGGGATGCGCCCTGGACTTGCAAGTGCAATTCCTGTATGAGGACCTTTAGCTGGTTTCCGAAGTGAGCAATCATGGAATCATGCATGGGAGCTGGGAGCCAAGACGGTAGCGTGCATGCGGTGATCGTCTGGTTCGGAGCCAGGGTCGGAAATAGCTGGGCTTCATGAGTCCCCATAAGTAAGAGAAAGTGCGAACAGACGCTGCAGCATTGGTTAGATAGCCCTATAACATTGACCAGATCCTATATCACAGAACATCAAAAGAGCACCGCTAATACATTAAAGATTGTATTGACCGTAGATGCACCCAGGCTGAGTAAACCGGGATTGCCGCTTGCCAGGCAAGTTGCGCAATGCAGTGTCCCATGGAAGTTGTCACCATTCGACATATCAATTTTATGTAACGCCGTGTTTGTCGACACAACTTTCTCGATCGTTTTGATGGCATCCTCTGAAGAGAAGTTAGGGTATTCGTACAGACCGGGGAAGGACATGATGCGCTCAATGGCATCCTTCCAAGGAAGCATTCGGGTTCCGTCAGGAAAAATGGAAACAACTCTGAGAGAGAAGGCCATTCGCCCTAGTGTTATGGATCGCTAGATCAGCAGGCTCCAGCAACAACCAACTAAATCAAGTTGAGATCAGACCAGAGGAAACACAAGAGGAATGGTGTATTCATGGTCTACCACTACTATACAGCAAGTAGCAGTCTGGGGAGGGAGAGAGTCTAGGAAAGCGAACCAGGGAGAGAAAACCAGACTAAACGTGAGGAAAGGGAAGGGAAAAAGAGGAACAGTTCGAAGATGAAGGTTTAAATACAAAGAAGTTAGGGAAATGCCATGAAGACAGACTACCGGGTCTGTAGGTACAAATCGAGAGAGATATAAGAACAATAAAGCTGTCCTGAGGATACAGCATTTCCACCAGTGTTTCAAGGAGTGATTGCAAGGGAATGGTTCGGAGCAATCAAGGGTCCAGACCCTGCGCCTCATGGTTGCCTCATGGTAAGGAGGTGAAAGGATCCATGAGTGGATGTGTCAGCAGGCACATGATGAACATGAGGCAGCCATGTGGATGTCATGTGGTTGAGTTCCTAGCTTGGGAATGATGAGATTGGTTCATCTTCCTGATGGTTTGCATTGGCAGTGGATGCTTGGCCAATAGCAGCATACGACTAGGAGTATGTGCATGCAGGATCGGGATAGAAAGGTGAATGTGATACTTCATCATTGGAGGCAGGGGAGGTGAATCACTGAATAGGGAAGGGAAGAACCATGCAATGAACACTGGTAATCATACACCAGCAACTGTGGTTCCTGCAGTAAGATAAGCAAGGGTGCTTCATATAACCCTTCTTGGCTGCAGGGTACTGGATGACTGGGATGTCGACTGGGTATGGATATTCTCGACCAGTGGACTGGTACACAAAGGTAATGAAACATGTCGGAATGCAAGTCCTTGTGGAGCATCAAGGGGGCTTGTCATATATGCGAGTTCGGGTTGCTAGCTGAGCACCGGCAGTCAGCTGATGAGAAGAAAGGCGAATGAATGTAGAGGTGACATGTGAAGAAGAACAAGATGGTTGGCCAAGATAGGTCCAAGGAGTCATCGGTTGTCGGCAACTATGACGGATCCGATGTCTGAGTCATTGTGGGGAGGTTGCATTATCCGAATATAGGTTGCATAGATGTAGACGCCCACAAGGGTGGAGATGCCAATAGAACATATCACAATCGTGGCGATGAGTTGGGCGTCAAAGGTAACCATGAGGATCGGGATGACGTGTCAGTCTTCTTCGAAAATAGGAAAGTCGATCAGTCATCAGGCACAAGGCTATTCATTTGTCTGTGACAGGCACAAGGAACCGTGTAGATGAATTGTGAAAGAACAATAACAATGTCATGAGCATATGGGTGTGGACATATGATCGGTCGGCGGAGAACCAGAGTATTCCGATTGCTGGGTATGATCGGTGGTTGGGTCATGGAGTATTCTTGTCTCCAGGTATGCACATCGGTCATGGGTTGTGACAAGAATGGAATGGTCAGGTTCGGATTGTATCATCTTTAGGTTCCTTCAGCTCCTGGTTGTGCATGAATGGTTATGCACCGTCAAATCATCCAATGAGGACATGGGGACAACCCGAGAGTTTGGTAACAAGGTATCGTCCAATCAGAGCGTGGGACTTGGCACATCTTCGTGGGAATGTATGGGTATCACGTGCTGTCAAAGCAAAAGACAGGGGCAAAAAGGTGAAAATCGTAACACCTAGGTTGGATGTGAACCCAAGCAGGTCATTAACGGCGTCGAAATGAACAACCTGCAAACGCAGCCAATGCGCATATGCATCGCGCACGGGAAGCGATCCCGTTCCAGGTCCATTCGAGTTCGCATGTGGTTGAATGCTGATAAGCTCCAGATCCTGGTCGGTATCCTGATAAGCATTCTCCGATGTATATGTACCTGTATGCCTCTGTTCCTGGCTGACTTCGTAATCCTGACAACGAGGATCAGGAGGCTCCATTCTGGCCAGATGTTCATCCATAAACGATGAATGAACAAGGTCCCAGAGGACCATCCCGCATACTGTAAAACGATACACCGTAATTTCGAAATGTGGTATGTCCTCATCTGACAATGGATGACCATTGTATTCGTTGAGTGCAAGAAGAAATTCCTGGTATTTGCGAAGGAGATGGCAAAATAGCCGATGAAATTCGTGACAGGTTGTTTCGGTATAAATGTGGTTAAGGGGTGCGTTGGGCTGGTATTTATTCACTGCATCCATGAGATTGGGGATACTGATGTTGGAAAGATTTAGGAAAGGTTGAATAATAGGCTCTGAGAGCGATGTGATAAAGGTGATATCCAGAGGGGGGGGGGGTTCATTTTTCCGCCGGTATTGAAATGGATATTGGCTATCCCTAATTCGAGATTCCGGGATAGCAAGTAGGCAATTGAGAAACGGCAGAGAATACTTCGGATTTTGCATCCGACGAAAAATCTTCACATTGGATTTGGTGGCCACGTAGACAAAGATGCCCATCTTGTCTGACGATAGCTCGTGAGTGTTGAAAAGGTGAACCAATGCAGCTGCCCGTTCTTCAAATGAGTGTGAAGTCCTGAGCAAAGCATGAAAAAGTGAACAATTTGAAATAGGCTCAGACAACATACCATGTCTTTCTGAGATATGGAATTGGATTGGATGGATCAACATCAGTCACACTCAGAGTGAAAACAGAGGGTTTCTCAGCCCCGATCACTAAGTTGTCGGAAGGATGAATGTCACTGGCAGTCATCCGAGGATTGATCGTAGTATCATGACGGCGCTGTTCGTGGCTGCAAACAGTAAGTTCCAAAGTAGAACCCTGTGTGCCAGTAACAGGGTGTGTCACTGCTACTGCTACCACATTGTGATCTCCAGCCAGAAGGGTGGCAAGAGCAGCTAGGGGTCTATCGTAGTCATCCTGGGGATTGGAGTCGCTGCATGCCAGTGGGCCTTGGAATGTCCGGCGAATTGAACTCGGACCTAGGTCGATCTCATGGCTATTATGATGGAACGGCTGAAGTACCTCCAACAACGTAGTGATGGTTCGGAAAATATGAATCTTGTCATAGATATCATCCATTTGCCTTGAGCTTGTTTCATACTACGTATACTAGTAGAAACAAGTTCAAGTTAGTGATAGTTAGCAATCGTTTTTGAATTTACCTGCTGCACTTCAAGTTGTTCCCGAGACAGTCCGGACTCCTTGGACTCGGACGTCACGCGGTCGCTTTACAAATGATATGCCTGCCCTAAACAAAACCCACATACACTGGCACTAACACCGACTCATGACTTCTTTCCCCACTCAGATTGACTTCAAGCTAGGGTCTAGCCTGGGTACATGAATCCATCCTCGACGGAGCTACCTCATCTACGGCGTGCACTAGAGGTTGCAATCGGGCTGGACCCAGGGGGCATGCCCTGGGTGACCTCTATCAGGAGGGCAACAACTTGAATTTCCCTGTAGTACGCAGAAACACGGTAAGTACTTCTTTTTTGCACTACTTATCTTAGTTATCTATTTCAACTTCTCTATTTTAGCTTACGCTCTTTCTTGCGCTTACGCATTCGTCGCGCCTCAGCCCCCAAATGTACCTCATCTTGTTGAAGCATCTGTACCTCTAACGCCCATGCTGCGGGCTCGGCTGCATGCTCAGCTGCCTTGGCTCGCTTGCGGAGCACGCATAGCGTCGTATCGTCTAACAACATGTCGAGGTCAAAGTTTTCTGGCGAAGGAGACCGAGGGGGCGGAATGTTGTTTGGATCGTGGATGAGCAAAAGGCTGGTGCTCTGTGAGGGAATCGTGAATGCAGGCTCAGGTAAGGTCTAGCAGGGGTGGGTCGTACCCGGGTCAAACCCGCAGGTAGTGAAAAAAAAATCTTATGGACGCACCCGCCTGGGTGACGAGTGCGTGGGTACGGGTGTTACCTATGGGTGTACCCGCAGGTCGACGGGTCATCCACAGGTATGACAATATGTATGAGACTATGACTAGTAGTACTTCGAGGATATTCAACTACATTGATCTCCGTGGTCGTCCACCAAAATGATATCGTCGGAGTCATGTGTCGCAGGTGCGACTCAACAGGTTACGCCGACTGGTTGGGGACAAGCCATTTACAACATTTTGGGCGCCAGCAGCCACTCAATAACCCATTCTTGGGAGCCAGTTTGAGCGAAGTGAAAAACTTGAAAGTGTACATAGGTTAGGGCTGAAATATTTAATAACGCCGCGAGCGCCGCGGCGGCTAATCTAGCTTCATCGCTGACTTCGACAATGAACCCCTCCAATCAACCCTCCAATCAACCCTCCCATCAACCCTCTGGTCAACCCTCCGATCAACTTGTAAATAAAACATTCCGGACGATCACAGCTTTAATATCGAAGCTATCAAAACAACCAATTGCTGTTGCGGGACCTCGTATACGGTATAGCGATAAGCATGCCCAATATGATCCAAGACGGCGCCAACTTCGCGTACTGGGTGCGCTGTCCAACATCTTCGTACGGTCAGACGAAATTGTGGCAGTAGTACATAGACGTGATTTGCCATCAACATTGACCTACATCGCTTCAGTCAACCCCCGAGCCCCCAATAAGAATACTGTTCCTGACCCGTTGGACGCGTTGACATTCGGATTCCCAGGCCCATGTTTGTTGACCCCTGATGTAGTTGACATTGACCCCCTCGACCCATTCCCCTATCTGGAGGTGAAGTGGTACGTCAGAAATATGTTCAAAAAAACAAAACTAAATGCCATTTTAGGTCTAACCAGACCTTCCAGGAACATGCAGTGGCAGTGGTTGCGCTAGTCACATTCAATGAAGCGCAACCCAAAGATCATTACAAGATGGGACTGCTCCCCTATATGTCTGCGATGTCGAGTCCAAAGATGCGGCGGCGAATACAACACAAACAATACTCCCTTCCATTTTTTAGTGGGCTGACGAGTCTTCTTGGTCCCGAATTCAAATTAATTGGGGAGTTTAAGCCATGGGTTGGAAAAGAGGAGGTCCACCTACGCGACATCACATTCATCACATGGCTCTCACTCGCTGCTGCTGACCCAATCATCCCACAAATCCTGGACCTTTCCGCCATCAGTATCCCCGGTCTCTTGGATGCTGTAAAGGAATATAAGCCCGAAGACCCCCTTCCCCCTGTTTATACCAAAAAGACTTGTTACGAGTTTCAAGTGTTACTTTGCCATCTCCTTGGCAAATTCAGGGAAAATCTGGTCATACTCAAGGGCTACGACGATCGTCAATTGTCCACCCAGGACATGTCAACATTCGAAAGTACTGTCTACCGCGTTACAATGTGCGGGATGGCCCTCCGTGACCTCACCCACTCGTCTTATTTGGAGGCGCATTTGGCTAACATCCAGCTTCCAATTCCTGTATACAAACTGGACAACGATGTCAAAAATGAATTGAGGTATGATAATTTGGAAGTCCCTCTGGAGGTGGAGGAAGAAGACACAGAATTACTCGATGTTCAACTGGAGTCTAATGGAGTAAGACTCTTAACTATACCTGAGGTGTATACAGCTTGGCTGCGCCTCCAATCCACCCCTTACGAGGCCGCCAACATTCTTCTCCATCATTTCTCGAAGAAAAAAACCAACATCATCATTGAAGTTGTGGCCGTCGGCCATCAGGGGGAGTCAACTCGCCCCTGGGTGGATGTGATCAAGGAACTGGCCCAGTCCAGTGATAGCCCTTGCACTGCGGAAGAGGCGATTGCTGTAGTTCGAAGACTTTTTCTCGCTGCGGATCAACCAAAATACTTTAAATGCGTGGCAGAGAGGGTGGGGGTTCAAGGGGACCCTACATTGTGAATGTATCTTAATAGCATGCATCGTGCTAGGTCTTTTTAAAATGGAGGTGAGTGCTCATTTCTAGAAATTGTACCCTGCTGATTTATTTTGTAGAACTTGGTTAGGATCGTCGGGGTGTCAAAGTGGTGCTGTCCCATCTGTTGGTACCTAATATATCTTTACTGACAGACGAATAATCCCTTTTTCGTCCGAGGATCTCATGGAACGGTGACTCCCTGCACGCTTCCTATGTGGCTCCCCAGCAACATCCGGAGTGAAATGGTCAAGTATTTTGGAATGGAACTCATGCTCATCATCTCCCATCAACTGGAGGTTACACCGGTATGCAGGCGAATGACTTTGACAGACACTCAGGCCAGCATCGCCTCCACCCACTCATCGTGCGGCGTTACGAAAGCTTTCTTGTCTTCAGACCTCCTACAGCGAATCAAACAAAGATTTGGTCAGTGACAATCCTGCTGACTCGTTATCTTTGCTCAGGCAACATTTGCTTCCCTTCGTTCCAGGATGCTAGGCAATAAGTTAAAGGCAAGCCTCAACATAATCCCTGGGCGTAGCATCAAAGTGCCGCGATATATCAATTGATTGCATATGCTCATCAGATTTTCCATTCCATGAACGCTCCTTTTTATTTCTCAGCTCTGCCCTTGCTATCTGAACATGTTCTTTGAAACTTTACTTTTTTAGTTGAACGTTCTTCCTCCATTATCACCTTACAATCCTTCGTGAAAGCCATCGTCTAGTAGTTATGGACAGTATTACTTACATTATGAATCCACCTTTTTCAATGTGCAGTTTCAAGAATAAGTTTACCAGCAAAAATGTTCGAAGAATCGAGGAAAGTCAAGCCATTTCAAGTTCAATTTGTGAACACGTCGGAGCCGCTCAACGCCTGCACAAAGGCATGGTGTCTCACTTAGTTTTCATATATTTTGTTTGACTTCGGTTGCAGGGAAAAAAGAAGACCACCGAAGCCACACCTGCCCCCCAGGTCCAAGATCCTGCTGTCGCCGAGCAACACAATTTGATAACAGAGATTGAACGAAAACACTACTGCGAAGCACACAGAAAAGCCTGCTATGTGCAGTTGAACGGTGAACACTATCAATATACAATCGAAGACATCACGGTATGGGCACGTCTCATTGTATGTTATGATATTCCCCCCTTAGTGCTGGGCTAATGGTATTTACAGTCACGTCATGTTGCAGCTGTTGATACACCACCGGACAAGTTGAATCTTACCTAAATTTGCTAGTCAAGCTCAGCTCAAATGACGCGCCAAATAGTGCTAAGTATGGCTTTGTTGTAATCTTACATATTCTGCAAGTATAACTAGGAAGTGCTCTGTGCAGTGCCCCTCCCTCCCTCTCCCTCCCATTCTCGGAAAATCATGTCATCTCACTTCAGCAGTCCAAACTCAACTTTCAATAACATAGGCTGGCATCAATTCAATATTTACAAAATCTACATTCACGTTTCCAACGATGATGGTGCGTCCCTTTCTACGCGATATTCTGTCCTCACACTAATATTGAAACCCAAGGGCTGATTGAAATCATGCGAACGCAAACTGCAATCGCCCTTGCCCAAACCAACACCGCGCGAATGAAAATGGCAAACGCCCTTGCCCAAACCAAGATCGCACAAGCACTCACCGAAATTGCTCGAACACAAGCAGAAATAGTTCGAGCACAAACGGAAGCTGCTAGAACGCGTCGAACGGAAATCATTCAAGCACGCGTTTTATGGTATTTTCTTCCCCTAATCTAGAATTACAATTCACCTCTCCCCATAGGATCACTTTGGTTGTCAGTTTCATAGCTTATTGGTTGCATTAGCTACTGCACCAAACTTACTACAACGTTCAACGTATAGCAGAAGTATCTGTATTGTGCCAGCTAGATCGGGGAACCGTCAACACATGCAGTACAGCCTGAGTTGTCAAGCTCCAGTGAGTGCACCATTTTGCTCCTCACCCGAAGTTGATGAGGACAGTTTAATGCAGGGAGCTGCGCAACTTAGCCAAGCTATCGTCGATCTTCTGCCTCTAACGCAAAGTCCCGCAGACACTATGGCTGTGTGGCGCAACCATGACCTTACTGCACAGATAACAGAGCGGAAAGAACAGCTCAGCTGGTTGATCCAATTTATCAACAATAATGCTGTGTTAACCAAGGTTCCGATTATTTTGTTCGAATTCATTATGCTCTGCTGATCGTTGGGGCTGTAGATCTCGCCAAGGAGTAGGCAACCGACGCAGAAACATTGTATGGGTGTCATCGAATATGGTTCCTGCATGGTGACGTCCTCGCAAGTTGTCCTCTAACTAACCTGTTGAACGGGCAGCACTGGACATATTCATAGCGTTCTTAACGAATCCGCGCACAGTCATATGAACTCGATTGCAGAGGATCATTACAAAGACGTTATGAGGGCCTTCTTCAGAAACAGAGCAGAAGACATTGGGCGACTTCTACCTCTAGTCATGGACGGTGTTGAACTTCCCATCATCGATCTGCGGGCCAACAAGCCCGCCGTCGTCGACACCGTATTGGAATACTACAAGATTTGTCGAATCACCAAGGGTAGATTCTGGCCTCAAAGGTGTCAAGAAGGAACTCGATGACCAACTTCCTGAGCTCGCTTCAGTCCTCTTCGCTTGTATCCAGGAAAGGATGGCGGAGATAGTATGCCATAGCACCGTTTATACTTTCAGCCCTTAACTCACTGCATAACATTGTTGCTGCTGTTGAGCCAGGTACTGCACATGACAGTAGATTTGAACAGTTGACGCCGGAGGTTCCTTTAATATTCGTATGTACCGTGCTTGCCTGGACACATTCTTTGCCAAGAATCTGTTTCCTTCCATTTCATGAATTCACGATTGAGGTCAAGGTAGACGTGGCCTAGCATCCCAAGCACTATTGAGTGAAAGCCAGATATTACTCTTCTGGAGACAAAACATGCAAGTCTTACTCAACATCGAAAGGTTGCACATGCTGACCACTTTACCAGCTTACGCTGGGCATCGGAAAGTTGACGCCTCTAGCTCAGTTACCGGAAACTGAAGAAGTATCAGTGGACAAATCAATTCTCGACGGTTTTCTCAACGACACACTACTTATGTCGCTGACTAGCAACTATTTGATAGCTGGGATCAAATATGATGTGCAGTGAATGTCACAGATATTGAGCTCAGCGAAAGGTTTCAGGGAACAGCACTGTACTCAATGTTAAAGGTGATCATTCCAAAAGAATACCAGCCCCCAGGTTGCAACTTGACACCAGCACAAGCATTACCCATTCTCTAGCTGAGATCGCAGCGCACTGGCCAAGCATGACGCCAGATCGAGTGGCAGAAATCAGATTGAATTATCAACATGAAAGTGATCGATCGACTGGCGAAGGTGAATGGGACGATGTCTATCACCGAGTGCGGGGGCTTGTAGTGCGCGCACAACGTCACGTCCAATATCATCAATGAAAAGTCCGTGTGTTAAGTACTTTACAAACAATAAATCCATTTAACATTTCTCCACATCATACCGCGAAACATCAATGATGATTTCACCAAGCGTCTCCGCATGAACGCGGACGCGGTGGTTGCCCTTGCGGCAGAATGAGCATCGGGTTGGCTGTCATACAAAAGACTCACCCAATTCAAAGCCTTGACGTAAGTTCCCGTTCGCCATTTGCTGCTGTAACAGACTCTGACGGATTGCCCTCGCTGACACCGTTGACGTCAGTACACACGTATGGGAACGCCCCGATCACATACCAGGAACCGATTGCCCACGACAGAACGACAAGCTATGGAAGTAGTGGACTAGGAGGTAATTATTGAATAGATATACTAATATAACAAAAAAGACTCACTTTAGCTTTAGTTTTTGGCATTGGCGGCAATGGAGGGCAGAATACACAATTTATGAGGTGAGTGGAAGTAGAGGAGGGTGAGAAGGTAGGATAAACGGTGAAGTGAGAGAATGTCAACGATGACGGGAAAGAGCACGAGAATGACGATTTGCACCGAAACTGCCGTCCCAGACACCCCAAAACTGTCTGGAACATCGGAACCAGTGGCCAGACACACAGTAACGAAGGCAACGATGGAAATGTGGAGGCCCACAGCAATGCCGTCATCAACGTCGTCGTCGTCGTCGTCGAGATACCGCCACACCAAACATCGGTACGATCATCCTCATGCAGCTCGACGGCAGGACCGATTGGGACGGGGACGATTGGGACATCATGGACAACGTCTCCATCATTTTTAGTGGTGATGGAATGCAGGGAGGGCCGTGGGGGGCCTTAATGGTGCAAGTAAGTACCCACCCCCCCCTGCTTTCCCCTCCATGTACTGAGCCCTTCCCGCCACTCGTTCTGGGCCGGGAACCCTCCATCATCCATCCCCCTGCTTTTTCCACCATCCACCACACCTCCACGCCCCTTCCCTGCCATCCATTTCCACCTTCCCCCCCAGCACTCTTCCCTCCCCTCACTCACCCTCTAGCGCCCTTCCCCATCAAACGTAGACCAAGTGCGACGCTTCTGTGAAGGTGAGCGCCCAATAATGCATCAGCAGCGCCCCATATGTCCCCCTGCTTTTTATTTCCTTATTTCACTTTTCTCTCTGCATGTTTTCATGAATATTATGCTATATATAGTATCTAGAAGAATAACTATTTGATATATATAAAAAGCCAATCGAGAAGACGGCGGGATAGTGAGAAAAGTCGAGCTGGAGGTTTTCCTGACAATAGGCGGCTGTCCGGACAGCAGCGGAAGGATTCGAAACAATGCCGCCACTTATGATCATATATAATTATATATAATTCGGAAAGGAGGTTTTTCTTGTATGGTCAAGGTTCTTAAAAAATGGTATTTCACAGGAATAATTAAATATTTATCAGAATGACTTATATTGTGTGGCTAAGCTTCTACAAGACTGTATTTAACAGGAATAATTAAATGTTTATCAAAATGGCTTATATTGCATGGTCAAGCTTCTATAAGACTGTGAAAAAATGGGATTGCAGAGGAATAATTAGGAGTAGATGGTAGCCCCTTATATACAGCAACCAATTCTCACAAATCTGAGTGCAAATGATCAAGCATCACAATAATTATATTGTACTTCAATGCATTTATTAGGCTAGATAAGACATTGCAAACATCTACAAGTCGGCTTATCAATTATCAACTCCGCCTGGATATACCGGCGCCTCCCCAATTTCCTGATGGCCAAGAGGAGGACATTGATCCTTGTGCGGATGCTTGTACACGATCTCTGCCTGGATGTGGCCTGTGATTGTCAGCTCAGTTGGGACAGCACAAGACGAATGGTGAAACTTGGTACTGAATATATCTTTGTGGGCTCGCAACTCTGAGTATCCAGACTTGAAGTTCAAATTGGACATCATAACCTTGAGTTGGTCCATTCCCAGTTGTTGTTGCCAGTGTGCGAAGTAGAGACTTTCTAAGTGGCCGTCGGATGTACTTGCAAAGTTTATTTTATGTGATAATTTCCGACGGTGACATTTCCCGGCAACATTGCTCTTATCATCATATGACTCCCAGGTGATCCGATTATTTACATACCTGCGGCCTGTGGTGACCGCATTATGAACGAGCCTCAAGGACCTACGCTATAAAGAGGGCCAGCCCTGGTAGAAAATGCAGCTCCAAAATGCTACCATTGTCTCCCACCGTGTTCCTTGCTCTCAACATTCTCGCTATTTTGCCACTCGCTTGGGCTGATAGTCTTGTATCTCGTGCGGACACCCCCCTTTTCTACCTTGTCGCCGCCAGTCAAAGTTCTCCTGCGAACCTTCTGGTGAGAAAATGTTGTCTTCTGACTACACCCAATCTCAGTCCTCATCTCCCCATGCTCTAGCCAGTCAGAGCGGCCGGCGGCACCATCACAGCAACCCTCACAGGCACCGGTGCACCTGGCCAATTCTACTTTGACAATTCCAATGTCCTCCAGGTAGTTCCCCCGAGCACCTCTGACATACCCCCTCACGCATTCATATCTTCCATTCCCAAT
Organism: Hygrocybe coccinea; assembly: GCA_963555575.2. NCBI lineage: Eukaryota > Fungi > Basidiomycota > Agaricomycetes > Agaricales > Hygrophoraceae > Hygrocybe > Hygrocybe coccinea. The sequence goes on along the minus strand of OY741988.2, from coordinate 2,798,873 downwards.
TCGAGCGGCTGCACCACCTATGGGACTCTCGCCTTTGTCATCGGATCATCGAGCAACAAGTGTCAGCAGGATGGGACTTTTACCTTGCAATCAAATAACCAGAATGCTCAGCTTGGCGCTCAATTGGTTTTTCAGGGTGCCGGGGGCTTCTACGCATGCGGAACTGACCTGACGGCAAGTCCATTTGGCAAAGGGTCAATGGAAGAATGTCTGATTGATCGCTCAGATTTGGTACGAAGCAAAGCCTGGTGCCGGCCCCCCGGGCTTGACTTGCAATTCTGTCCAGCTCTACACGGTGCCGGTAGTTTGAGGATGTCCCAATAAGTCAAAGTGAACTATATATGTAAACTATGGGTTTGTGTTTCGTAGAAATGAATACTTTGCCCGCGTTTGGCAACGGCTTTGGATCCAAACAAATCCTTTGAAATTACTTCCCCTAATTCTGTTGCGGGGTTTACTGTGATCCCTGCCTCAGTGGAGGAGGAACTAGAGGTTGGCAGAGATGTCAAGCAGGAAGAGATACCCCATATGCCTGAGGAGGAGGATTTGTAGTGACGAGGGCATATAACTGCTAAGAAAGGTGTGAGGAAGTTTTGGAAAGCCTACACTAGGATAGAAGAAGATAAGAGAAAGACTAGAAAGGTGTGAGACACTCAATATAAGTGCTGCGATAAAAATCGAAGCGGTGTGATAAAAATCAAAGAGGTGCAATAAAAACAAGAAAGTCGCAGTCAAATGGAAGGGTCGGACAGTGAGAGAAGGTAATACAAAGTGAAGGGACTGGGTCTAAGACTAAGAGTAGAGTCCGAGATGTAGGGGGATCTCTGGGGGATGTGTGGGTTCTGTCTAGTGGCTCATACATGCAGGTATATAAGCTGTAAGGACAAAGGAAGGGAGATGGAAGAGTATACTATATGGGGATATCAGAGAGAGGGGTGCATGTATCATAAAGGAAGAGTATAGGGGATGATGCATAAGAAAGTATAACAAAGAAAACAAAGGAAATCCTTCGAAATGCGATAACTAAAGATCTCTGAAGTCGCAGATGATTGCAATAGTTGCAACTTGATCGCAATGTCAAAGAGTGTCAGTGATACGCTATAGGTAGCTATAAGAGGGAGATCCCTAAACAAACTACCTAGTGGGTGATGTGCAAGAATGCGAAGGTGACTACTACACGTATGAAGGTTTGGGAAGGTGTGGAAACTACTACTAAGTTTCTGAACAATAAGAATGTATGATGCGACAGTTGTGATCAACTGTGCGACTTTGCGAACACAGTGTGGTGCGTAGTTCGGGTCTAGCTCCAAAAAGGGGGTACTAGATGTTGGGTGTCAGCATAGTAGTGACAAGGGCACCGTCAGTTGGCCTAGTGAAGTGTAGAAGAAATCCGAGGATAGATAGGATAGTTCCTAGTGAAGTCCGACGAAATCCGGTGTAATCCAGGATATATCTGGGTATGTGTCTATATGTCTGGTTATGTCTACTCACTACTGTGTCGGGCATCCTTTTTATACTACTTGAGTCGGGGGTGGTCAGCTTGGTGGGCAGAGGGTGTTGGTGCGCATAGGGTACTGGGTGTCTTCGCATGTGATTCCGAGGTGTATTTCAGGTGCTTTCTGATCAGACAGAGAGGGGTTGGGTTTTAGCCTAGATTGGATTGGGATGTAGTGCATCAAATGAGCTGTTATGTGCATTTCGAGGTGGATTCAGAGGCCACGTTGATATGCTAAAGGAAGCTGTAAAGGGGGAGATCCCCAAACAAACTACCTAATAGGTGAATGTGAGGATGTGAAGATGTCTACTACACGTAGAAAGGTATGGGGAGGTATGGAAACTACTATTAAGTTTCTGAACAATAGGAATGTACATGCAACAGTTGCGATCAACTGTGCGACTTCGCGAACACGGTCACAACAATGATATCGATATCGGATGACGAGGACAGACAGACTCAAGACTATAACTTTAGTTCAAGGCTAAAGAGAGCTTTATAGCTCTTAGACTAAGATTGAATGGGGAGGAAAGTCGTAGATTTCTCTGTCTGAGAAGGAGGAGGGGGTCTGTCTATCTATATCTGTGTATCTAAACTACACCTCTTTTTATACTACTTCGACCGGAGGATCAGAATGGTATAAAAATTGATAGAAAGGAGTAGTAATGATACTAAAAGGGGAAGGGGATAAAGGAATCAGATGATGAAACATGAGATGTGAACAAAGAAACAAAGGAAACAGAAAGGTAAAACGGAAAAGAAAGGGAAACTACTATACAAATATGTCCAATACGATCGAAAGTGAGGTAGGAGGTAGATGGAATAGGGGGAATAGACGTCCGATAAAGGCGGGATCGGTCCGATATGAAATGGCTTTGTTCTGTGGGTGCGACAAGTTCAGAAGTAATCAATCATTGTCGAGAGGTGTCGGAAGAGTTTACAGACATTCGTAAGATCGTGAGGTATCGGGATACGGTCGATGGAGAGGTATAGTATGTCCGATTTGTATATTCGGAGCTCAGGATTGTATGATGCGTATCATCTTCCCCCATACTGAAATTTTGACTGTCCTCAGTCAATATGTGAGAGAAGGAAGCATGTGACCTTGTTGACTACAACTCCGCAACTCGTGAGAAACCTCTCAAAAATGTTCTCTACATTGTCGACCATCATCTACTCATCTACAACTCGTCTATCGTCATGTTGTCTGTCATCGGAATCTCAGGTGCCCTTAAAGACAAGATCAAGGGGCTTGTTGACACAATGCCCAGTGGTTCAATCGCGGGGACTGAGGAGTATGAGACTTGGGGCCGGTCTTTTGTCGAGGCAACCGTAAGTATGTTGCCAGAGAGTCTAATTGCTAACCAAACGATTCGGACATCTAGGAACAATATCGCAAGGTGATCGAGCTGTGCGAGGAGACCGAAGATGAAATTGTCGCAAAATGGATCGCAGAAGCCCAAGTCATATATGAAGGGCTTGAAGAGGAGAGGTGGCTGAGTTGGGGAGGAGTGATTTTGATGCCAAAGCTTGCAAAAGCTGTCAAGGCGTGGAAGATCGAAAGGAAACGGGTGGAAGAGGAGGAGAAATCAGACCATGCCATGACTTAACCTGACTGTGACCAGGCAACTAAGGGTGACAATGTTGGGTTTGAGTCGGGCCAGCCGAGATGGGCCGAGAAAATATTATTGTTAGGTACTTGACGGGGTAACTGAGAAGTGACATATGTACAATGTGAGACCGGTGGGCCGAGTCAAGTGCTAGAGTATAGTGGATGGTCCGAGACCGTTGGGCCGACATTGGCTGGGATTATTGTCACCCGTCTCAGACCGTTGGGCCGGCATTGGCTGGGATAATTGTCACCTGTCTCAGACCGTTGGGCCGACATTGGCTGGAATTATTGTCACCCGTCTCAGACCGTTGGGCCGACATTGGCTGGGATGGCTGTTTACTCATCTTAGGTGTAGGGATTGGTGCCGGTGTGATCATTGGTCTTGTCATTCGAGTAGGTATCGGTCTTATCATTGGCATGGTCATCAGTGTTGTCATCGGTGTGGTCATTGGCATTATCATTGGCGTTATCATTGGCATTATCATTGGCGTTATCATCGGAGTTCTCATCGGTGTTATCATCGGTGTTGTCATCGGTGTTGTTATCGGTGTTATTATATGCATTATCATTGCTGTTGTCATTGTTGTGGTCAATGGTCTTAGTGTATATTGCAAACATTATTTTTTTAATTGATCAAGGGCTACATCTAGACTGAAGATGGTATCTAGGCTTTTATCAAGAAGCATCTTGAGCCTTGTCGTATCCCCTATACATGTCCTGAATTCCTGTTTAATATTTGCTTCTTCGTGTTCAATCCACAGCCGATGTTTGGCTGGGTATTGGTTGACTACCACTCCATACCTGACCTTCTGCTTTTTCCGGCTTGCCCATCCTTTGTAAATTGAAGCATCTAGACATTTCTGTTTTCATGTCTTTCTCTGTTCATGCAACCAGGAACCTGCTTTTGAATGATTTGATATCAGCATATATTTGCAAAACTTTTTCATCGGACTTGCATTTGTTTGAGGGCCTTGGCGTTTTGGGATATGATGTGCAGAACGAGGAAGAGGATGCCTCGGAAACGGTATCAGCCTCCACGTTACATTGTTTACTGGCATCGGTGTGGGGGTTGTCGGTGTCAGTGGGGGTGTCCAAATCGATAACCATTCTGTCTGCATCGGTAGGGGCATCCAAATCGATAACCATTTTGTCATCATCCTGCACCTGAACCGAGGGTTTTTGAAGACCGGGTGGTTTCAGCATATCAAAACCGCCAAACGCAGTTCCTGCATATAAGTGTGATAAAATCTCATGTAGTCGTGCACCATTGAACCTACTACTGGGCCAAACAAATGCCGGTCCGCCATTTCCAGCATTGGAGGGGCCTGGTACTCCGGGTACTTCAGGATTGAATGCCGATCCACCCTTTCTGACATTGGAGGGGGCCGAGGGGCCTGCTACTCCTGGTACTTCAGGATCATTTTTGACCAAATCACGAGCTGGTGATTTGGACTTGACCTCATCAGCAGGTGCGAGGCCAAATGTGAAAAGTCCCGCTGATTGATGTTTTAGTTAAGTGCAAGTTATAAAAAATAACTTACAGGGTACCACAGGGAAGTCCTTCAATGTCTTTAAAACGATTGGCTCTAAACACCAGAGTTGAGAGTGACACCAGCAAAGTTGATAGGGTGCTACATACTCCTGCTAGTTACTACATTTTACCAGATATTCGTCAACAAAGGTGCTTGATAATGAGCAGCAGTAGTAGATCTCACCTTTAGATCGAGCCATTGAGGTGTATTGACTGCAACAAATGCCGATGGCCGATATTCAACGTTGTTTGTTCAAGTTTGGCCAAAACAAAAAAAAACACGTTGGAGAGTTTTTCGCGGTGAATTCACCGATATTCTGAAAACTTTAACCAACAGATCCACCACACACACACAAATCTACAATGGCCGCCAAAAACATCGATTATCAAGGTGTCATCTACAAGATAAATGCACGTCTCATGGATGCCTTCACGGTCGTGAAGGCTGAATTTGACAGCAATCTCCGGAACCACATCATGTACCAGGTCACACAGGAAATGGTAGGTTTTCTATCACAAGTTACTTCTGGACTCTAAATGCAAACCCTTGCAATACAGATCAAGGTTTCAGACGTGTGCAAAGCTGCAGAGTCCGAAGGTATCAAGATCCATATTCCGAGGCTCATCCTCAGTGCGGCCATAGAATACAAGGCCAACTACGACCCCGAGCGCCGTAAGTTGCCACGAATTCGAAGAATCAGCAAAGAAGACCCCAACATCACCAATGAGCCGGGGTATGTTGCCGGTAAGAAGACTCCAGAGTATGATGGACCAAGAACCGGTCCTGCTTGGTGGACCAATGAATATGGTGAGTTAATCTATTCAAATACTGACATGCCTACAGGGCTTTATTGACTACCTATGTCCAAACTAACCCAGTCAAACGCCTAAAACCTTTCCCGATGATGAGGAGTTGGCAACCCCCTCCTGAAAAGAAGCATGGGAGGAGCAACAAGGATGGGAAGGGGAATGGGAAGGAGGGGACCGGGAAGGGGAGGGGGAAGGGGAATGCGAATGCGAAAGGGAAGGGGAAGGAGCAGGAGGATGAAAAGGAGGATGCATCGGAGTCAGAGGACGAGGAGGAGGTTGATGAATTGGAATCAGAAGAGGACGAAGAGGATGAAGAGGACGATCTGGAAGGGGATGATGATGATGATAAAGATGAACTTGAGGAGGAGGGGGAGGAGGCAATGGGGCAAGGGAAGAAGCCAAGGGGCCAGGACAAGGGGAAACAGAAGGAGAAGACGAAGAAGGAGAATGAGGAGAAAGAATTGAACAAGAACTTGACAGGAAAGGGTAAGGGGAAGGAGAAGGAGGTGCAGGTCATAGACCTCGAGATGACTGACATAGTCAAGGAGGAGTCCGATGAGGAGAGTTCGAAGAAGACGCTGCGTGAGGATGAGGTCATGCAGCTGGACAACATTCCAAACCGCCGATCAGGATCCAGGAGGCTGAAGAGACGACGAGAAGACCTGGCCAAAGAAGAAACACCGATCAAGAGGCAAAAGCAAACGGACAGGACAATTGGGCTTACGAGGGAACAGGTAAGTTAGCCTGCCGTTTCAAAGAATTTTTACTTTATTCTGGCACCTTTAGTGTTGCTGGCGTTGCTTCAACCGATGGCCTACATTGGTTTGCCAGAAAGGTGCTAGGATGGCATGCACTCAATGCCATCGGCTCAAGACGAAATGTGTGTGGGATGGGAAAAAGAGGACGCCAGCTGAACCCGTCCAAAAGACGTTCAAAGCCAACAAACCTAGGAGGGAATCGACGCCGATGCCGCCACCACCGACACCGACACTGACACCGGGGCCAAGCATCATCAAGAAGAAGGTCACGAAGGTTATCCTCATTCCCCCTGCACCTCCAAAGCCATCAGTTGCATCTGGTTTCAGAATGACCCTCCAGCCTCGAAAATCGACGGTTCGCATTCAAACGCCTCCGACGCTGACCCTATCGCCGTTGCGGAGTGTGTCACCTTTGCCTCCCCCGATCACCCAAAGGCGAGGCAAGTCGAAAGGCAAGGGGAAGGCGAAGGAGGTGATCAATGTGGATGATGATTTGAGAAGATCATCCATTCCTGAGGGCTGTGAGTTTGAGTCAGTTCTTGAATGAAAATTTGCTGACATATTACTGAAATTTAGCGACTCTTTACCCTGTCGTCTTCCACCCAACCCAAATGGATGCCCTTGGGAGGGTACGCAAATCCAGTAGCTCAGACAGCTCCAATCAAGAGCTGCTATCAAGGATAGAACGTCTGGAGGCTGAGGTCCGGGCTGTCAAATCGAGCCGGATACAAGCTCTGGAGGCTGAGGTTCAGGCCCTCAAATTGATGATGGAAGGGTTCAGGGGGAGGATGGCGAAGGAGGAGACAAAGGTATTTGAATTGCCTTTGAAAAAGAAGGAACCATCGGAGGAGGCGATGCCATTGAGATCCCAGAGTGAGACAGAGAATGTCCAGATGGCTGGTCCATCCACATTGACAGACCAAATGGAGCTCCAGAGTAGCAGAGAACGGTTGCCACTTCCAGTGAGACTCTGTGCAATGTCTGAACCTCTGGCCTCCAACAGACAGCGATCGACGGTGACCCCAAGCATGTCGATTTCTGAGGTCATCCGATCTCCATATTTGAGGTCCCCGGATAAATCTTTCCTCACATAGGTGGCTGGTTTGGCTAGGTCAATGTATTCATATGTATGCAGCTGGATTCACGGAATGGATTGGGTTTGGATTTCTCATGTGCTCTCTAAATGAGTGAAGTAATTGGGTGAAGTTAAGCCTGAATGAGGAATGTTTGTGTGATATGTTCTGTGTTATCATTTTTACCAGAGTCTGGTTGTTATTGGTGTTATAATCAGCGTTGTCATCGGTGTTGTCATCGGTGTTATCATTGGCGTTATCATTGGTGTTATCATCGGTGCTATTATCGGTGTTATTATCGGTGTTATTATCGGTGTTGTCATCGGTGTTATCATCGGTGTTATTATCGGTGTTGTCATCAGACTTGTCATCAGCGTGGTCATCGGTGTTATGTCATGGGCATTATCATAGGGTTGATCATCGGATCTGTCATCAGCATTGTCATCAGACTTGTCATCGGAGTGGTTATTGGCATTTTCATTGGCAGATATAAATAAAGTTCATGTTCACATCTCTCGATAGTACACTTGTTGAACTGTTACCTATGTGCCTTTCTAGGGCTTTTTCTGGTACCCTGATATGCAAATCTTTTATCAACTTCTCACCCCCCATCAGCTTCTGCTTCTTCGGATTCCTCTCTTTGCCATCACTGTCCTGAGGAGCCCCCCTTTTCAATGAACTCAATCCTTTCCTCAACTTTTCACACACAGCATCCAGCCTAGGCTTAACCTTTGTGAAGTTGAGCTTTGTCTTGATGATGTAGTCTTCAAGGTTTGGCTCAACTCCTTCTTCATCCCCCTCCTCATCCCAAAAATGAGATTGAGCCATGTCTTGACTGAGAAGGCCGATGCTAAGCAAAACTCCCTCGATAAACAGTCGGCTCCTATATGTCCCATCAGCTTTTAAATATGGCTGGCCATCTAGCCATTCCAAGTAAGCATTTCCAATCTTCACCGAGGAATGGACATTTTTTGGTGTGGTCGTGTGTTTGTACTTCCAAGTGGCCCAGTTTGGAGTTGACTTGGGGATAGGAGTAGGATTGGCATCATCCTAATTTAAATTTATATCAGCCCAAAGGGAATCCGGTCATACAAAGAATAAATTACCGGAAGTTGAGACACCGTTTGAAGGCACCTTTGATACACTTGGTTATCCGATAGTGAACTTAGGTACTGGAACCTCTCCTCTGGATCAATGATGGATTCTGGAGGAAATGGGACGGTGAGAATCTTGGAACGGTGACTGTGATCTTTGTTGCTGGTATCTTCATCATCATCTTCCTCATCTCCATCAAGTGCATCATCGGCAACAAAATGACCATCAGCCTTTTGCTTTCCCTTATCGGCCTTCTCCTTTCCCGTGCCGGCTCTCTGCTTTCCCTTGTCAGTTGTCTGTTTTCCTTCATTGTCGTCATCTTCCGAACCGGACTCGCTATTGGAATCTGATGAGGAACCAGATTCACTGTCAGAAATGTCCTGTTGCCGAAGTCGGGAAGGTCCCGCTGCATTAGACTTTTGTTGAGCCTTCTTTCGAGATTTCCCAGGGGTAGATGGGTTGGAGTTATCAATTTCACCGTTCCTTCCCTTGAAGCCCCTGAATTCAAACGTTGTCTTGACCTTTTTGTTTGCCTGCCTTTCATACCAAAAGTCAAGAACCAACAAAGCCTGCTGCTTGACTAGCTTTGAAGGATCCCAGAGTTGAAAGCTAGCCAGCAAATATTGTGGTGATATGTATTGATCTTGGCTGATGCTGAGATCTCCCCAAGGAACCGAAGCTGAGTTGTCACCGGACCGTAATTCTGATTTCACATGATATCAGAATGACCTTACTGAGAGCTGAGACACATACGATAATGCAAATTTAAAAAGTCCCTGATAAGGGTTTTCATCTCCTCCAAATTTGGTCTTTTCATTCCCAGAAAGATGGGAAGTTTGGGGACACCTTTATCATCCAGATGAACTTTCAGTTGTTTTGTCGGCTTCTTAGTTGTAGGTCCATCAGCTTCATCATTGCTACCTGAGTCATGTTTTTCTAGTAAATTCAGCCGAATGAGTTAGCCAATGCTAAGACCGACGCCGATATCAATGCCAACGCCAACATCAACACCGACACCAATGGAAACACCGATGACCACACTGACACCAATGGCAATCTGATGCTGACTGTATACCATCCAAATTTCCATTCCCCAGACAAACTAGGGACATTTTACAAAGGCGTAATACTCACCCAGTTCTTCTGAGGCATATGCCTCCCATTCCATCATCACCGATCCCTTTTGCCAATTAGGTTTAGCCTTCACAAATGACTCATGACCTAGCTCATCATTAAAGTCATGGCTGGACCAAGATTAGTTTAAAACAGGTAACCAAAGTTACATGAACCACATATGATGAAACCAACACATTGTCTGATGTGTCCCGAAATGCCGACAGCATGAAAACCCTCATCCCCAAGTCCTTATGCATTTGTGTAGCAAATTCCTTGATGTATTGCACCGCATGTTTTTCAGCATTCCTAGGGACACCAGGTAGCAAGTTCAGCCATCTCATCGGGACATACTTTATGAGATCCTACTTTTGCTGGACATGTACTGGAGGTCCTTTCGACTTCCACTCATCCAACAACCCCTGATACTTCTGGACTTCTTCTTCCGACAACTCCTCACACACAGCCTTCAACCCAGCCTGGTACTTTGCCATCCATTGCTTGGTACCAGGGGTTGAGCTTGACAACTCAGACACTTTTCCCTCTACCTCCTCCCTCATCTCATGACCTACAACCTTCTTAAAGTTCCAAATTTGTCTATGGTTGTAAAGGGGCTTTCTGGTCCTACGACGTCCATTGTTGTAAAACCATTCCTTTATTTTCGAAAGGCTGAAATTAGCAAAATTAAATTTGGTTACCAGCTCCACTTGCAATGTATTCCAAGGGGGTCTCAGACCTCCCTTGTGCACCAACAATACTGGTGTGCACCTGTTTCATGGTTTTGGCACATCCTTTTTTGTCTCCAGCCCTAAATTCCTCAAGTTTGCCTTTGAGGGTGGCAAGTTGAGTGGCAGTGAAAGAGGTTTCAGGCATTGTGGAATCAGGAAAGAGGTTTGAATTTGCAGGAGATGAGATGAGATTTAATAAATGATGAATTGTGTGCGGCTACTTGTCGATGTTGCAAGTTTGCCAAATTTGACTATACACCCATTTCAGAAATCAACATTTCGTCAACCGACTTTTGACCGTCCACCTTTTATTTCCTCAATAATTTACACTCTCATCTGCGTATTCTTACCGTTCTAATTTCTTTTTAAACCCTCCACTTCGTATTTATTTCATCTAACCAATTATTCAGCCATGGTCAAGTCGTTCAAAAGAAAGTCTGCTCCTCGTGTTAGCAGGGTGACATTAAAAGAAGTGTTCACTGCTTGTGGATTTCAGACTCGAAGGAATATTGTCGACAGCCCTAGGAGCTCACATTCGTCTCCTACAAAAAGACAAAGAATGACTCAAGATTATTGTGAAGAACATAGCGATTACCCTCAAGATCTCCCACATATTGAGCCTCTAATATTGCCCAGCAATAATGTAAATATGATTTTCTACTTGGTCTCACACAGGTCCAACTGACAGTCATCTTCTTGGAGTCATCCAGCAATTATATGAGGAAATGGCTACCCCATAGAACAGAATATCTAGACCATATCCTGGCCGGGGAAGCACCTCCAGAAAGACAGATCTGCATGGGTTGTTGGACAGCCGAAGGCACATGGAAATGCTCCACATGTTTTGGTAGTCCTATATACTGCCAGGCATGTTGTGCAGATATCCATGAGAGGTTACCATTTCATCAGGTGGAAAAATGGACCGGTGACTACTTTACGCCTGCCTGGTTGATGGAAGTGGGAGTCAAGCTCCACCTAGGTCATGGAGGGTTGCCATGTCCAGCTGTCCGGAGTGACAACACCATTATTAATGAAACCAAGGATTGCATTATCAATGCTGACATCGGCATCAATGCCAGTACCAACGCTGACACCGACGCAAATGCCGATAACAACGCCGATAACAACGCCGATAACAATGCCGATGATAACGCCGATGATAACGCTGATGATAATGCTGATAATAACGCCGACAACACCGATGATAACGCCGATGCCAATGCCGATGCCGATGACAATGCCAAAAGATCAAAAAATACTGAAGAACCAACCACGCCCTTTTCATTGCAAAGCTTTCCAGATTCACCAAAAGACATTGATAAGACATGTAAAAGCGTTATGGTGGTGGTGGACAGCTCAGGTATCCATCGTCTGGTCATCTGATGGTGTGAATGTAGAGGAGCAGCTGGACGTGATATTCAGTTGCTTGATGTTGGCTTATATCCCGCAACATCAAAAAAGCCCCAAACTGCATTCACATTCCAAGTCCTTGACGAGTGTCTCCTAGACAACTTGGAATGTAAAACCGCTTGCCAGGCATTTCATTCAAAATTACTCCGGCTTACCAGCTCACCGTTTCCTCACACCGTCCTGGTATGTAATCTGATTTATTCACCGGTAAATTTTGATTGACAACCTATCAGAACCGTTACCGTGAATTACTAAGATGTACAAGGCAATGGAGAAATCTGAAGGCCCGGAAATGGAATGGATTTGGCCAAAATGACAACCAGGAACCAGGACCTGGCCAACTCACAATGACATGTCCTGCTTGTCCGCAGCCTGGTCTCAACTTGCCAGAAGATTGGAAAAACAGCAAAGGGGATACCAGCAGCATTATGCCTTCATTTGTGATGGATGGAAATTTTAAAGTAGAACACATGAAGATGCAGAGGCCTCTGGATGATGTTACTATCGCCGATGGTCATGGGTTTATGGTTGGGGAGGATAGATATAAAAAACATATCCAAATAACCAAAGAGGTCATACTGGTAAGTTCTATTGAATGAATTAATGTCTAGGAAATGTTGAAAATTTTAAATATTTCAGAAGTCAACATGCAATGAACATAGGGCGGTGAATCAGGCTAATTCTCGAAAACAAAATTTGGATGCAACCGGTATTGGTGCACTGGCCTATGCTCATCATGGATGTTTTGTTCCACATTCAGTTGTCGATTTTCAGAAGGGTGAAAGGTAATTTTTTATCTGATGTTGTCAAGTTCACCAATGCCGATGACGGCGTCGGCGTTCAGACCATCGCCGATGATGGAGGTGTCACCAATGCTGATGCATCGGACTAGTTTGCCATTCCTTCTACATCCAATACCAAGTATTTTGCCAATATACTAACAATGATTCCATTCCAGACAAATGAACATGGACTACACCCTCTCAGAAATTCTCAAGTGGAGCTCTGGTTTCAAGACCATTCTGCTCATCTATGATATCATGTGCCAATATGGCAAGCACCTCCAAGAGAGATTGAGTCAAGGTCCTTATCTGCATACTCCTGAAGGGATCAAAATCAAGAAAGGAATCGGCCTGTTTCACATTATGGGTCATCAAGATCAATGCCATCCCCGATACAGCCCTCAATTTATCGAAGGTGCTGGCCAGGTTGACGGCGAAATATTGGAATCATTATGGGCTCCCCTTGATCATATCGCCAAGAGCACAAGGACCATGTCTGCTGCATCCTGTCAGGAAACGATCGATGCTCACATGAACGACTCCAACTTCAAGAAACTCATCAGAATAGGTCTGTATTCATTGTCATTTGTATAAACCTAGCATCTGGAATTCATAGGCCTTCGTGGTCGCAGGTCCAACATTGATCAAAAAATATCGCAAAGCCGTCATCGGCGTTGCCAGTAGCAAATCGGCATTGGATGACCTCATTTCGACAGCTGACGCTGACCTCACTCGGAAATGGACAAAAGAGGTGAAAAGAGCTCAAAAATACCAGGATTGAGACTAGTTGGCAATGGACATCTATGATGCCAAAACATCTAAAGGTAATTCTGAGCCATCCGATATAAAATCATCTCTCAGCCGGTGTCTAGGACCCACGAAAGAAGAAAGAATCCTGGAACTGACCCTAAATAAAAAGACGAATGGCCTGATGAATGGCACCATCACCTGGCTATCCTCTGGACTCAAAATTCAGGAGACACAGTATGTAACATATGAATGATGAGGTTCCAATTGCATTGACAGTCTTGGATTGCATTTCAGACTCTCGCTAGCTTATGAGGAGAGAAGGCTTGGCCGAAAACCATCACTGACAGCTAGGCTTTCCACGGAGGACAAAAGATGCCAATTGAGAAACAGAATTGACCAGTTTCACAAGTCATCGGTGAAATTCATGGATTCCGACCTCATCAATGAAGAGATGATGCCAGATGGCGATCCGCTACAATCTAACTCAGATTCCAAATCATCGGACAATGGAAGTGACAATGAACGCGAGCCAGAAACAGACAATCCATTCATCAACCATCAATGCTGGCAATCCTGGGATCAAGATTCTCCAATGAAGACCAATTTATTCCTTCCTTCCAACCTTCAGTTATTGGCATTTGATGCATCGGCGAGCAAACTGATTTCTGCAGAATTGAAATTGAGAGAAGCTCAAGCAGACAGTGCCCTTCACCAAATTCGAATTTGTTTAGGTCACAAAGTGTATCTATTCTGGAAAAATGTTCGATTGGCATCAGGGACAAAGCAGAAGACAAGGGCTTGGAAAGAGGTTTATTCAGTGGAAGCCCATGTCAAGCACCATGCAAGAGTTTATCGTCTCACCCGAAAAGCCTTGGTCTCTCTGGGGGCATCTCCCGAGACATTGGAAAGGTATAAGTTGCTTAGGCAAGATGAACTCACAGCTACTACTGCTTTGGTGGATCTGAAACAACCAGGGCAAAAAAACAAGTCGTTAGCGTGGTTTTGGAACATGGATATAGACCGGGACATTGCTGGCAATGACTGGATGGAAGAATGTGAGTGTTCCCCTCCTTCCAATCACAGTTTTTTGAATTTGAGTCAGTCTATCGGGTTCACTGGCTACGGTCGAACGCCAATTTTTGCCGATGGACAGAGGAATTGACATTGGTCAAGAAGGAAATGGAGTGGACCATTAGGTTCTTCCAAATCAAAGCTGAGACTTGGAGAAATCGAATGGAGTTGGTCATCGGACATGGATCATCGGGAAAACGATGTTATGCTGCAAGGCAAGCGGCTATGTGGGATCAATTTGCTACACAAGCAGAAAGCATGTTTGGGATTTTCCTAAATACATAATCATGTACCATGGTATTGCTTAAGGCATGTAAATTAACAGCTAGTCATCCATCGGCGCCGATGTTGTAACACTTTTTAAATAAACGTAAAGAGAAGACACCTCGGACTTCAACTGCAATATCCCAGCCAATTCCTCCCAAAAACTTCAAATGTCGAAACTAATCGAATGCCAGCAACTCCTCAACCTTCTAACGCGTTGCGTTCGGTCGGCGATCTTGGCAATGGCAATAACTTGGGATGGCATGTCTCCAACACAACGAGAGACTTGGCTTTCAAACATGCAGAATGAACTTGTGAGTGAAATGACTAATTCTATTGAAATAGACTCCATTCGTTGCAGGCAACAGCGACAACGTGCATCGGAATGGCTCAACTTGGAGGGATCATTTTGGAAATACCGGAAATTATCCAGGGAACAGCAAAAGCGATATACAGTTATAGCCTGCCATATGTATGGGAGAAGCTTCTCTTTACACAGGAACTCCCGATCGAAGGCTTAGCACAGCACTTCGTGCAAAAGCATCTTCATGCTGGGCAATGGTGGCGAGAAGAGCAAGGATCACTGGCCGATGGCGCAAAGGACATTCTTATCACGTTTGCCGGATATTTTTCAGCAGTCGCCTTGATGGAGGTAATATTTATGTTTCCATTCATTGTATTTTTCATGGTAGAATCATTCACAGGAAGAGACGGCTGCTAGTTTTCGGATGGCTTATGAATCGGTAAAGGAAGGTGGAATTTCGGCAAAGGAAGACTTTGTAGATTTTTCTGGACTTTGGCAGGTAAAATATGTTCTGCATCCATGCCTTCATGCTTCTTAGCCCTCCATTCCTTTGTACAGGTACTCAAGGAGACCCACAAGGAACTCCAAGAAATGCCGGTTTTTCATCCTGGACGAAAAAGCCCAACCCCGGTGGCATCGACTAGCAAATTGGCTCCAGATGTTCCCCCTATAACGACATTAGATGATGTTCTGAAGACACGGACCTCAGCCAACCCCGATGCAATGGATGCCGATGAATTCCAGGATAAAAAGACAGGCAAGTCCGACGGTAAGCAGTGCTTGACTGAGCAATGCCCTCAAACAGCAGTTGAACATTTCCGAATAGCCGTCCCTCTCCTGCCACGATTACCATCATCATTTGTGTCAAGTTTGTCTGGCGAACAAAAGGCCAAACTTGCCAAGTACCTCGAGACCATCCAGGCTCAAGTGGTAGAGAGCTACCAGATTGTTAGAACACAGACACTGGATAAAATTGAGGATGGTAAGATGTTGCAAGATAGATGGTGGAGGTTGATGGATACAAGAATGGAGATGTCAAGGGGAATTAATCGATAATTGTATATTAGAACAAGTCCAATCAGCATGTGTCAAGTCCGATCAGTATACTGCCCCTCAGTGGACAAAACGTTCTTTGGTCATTTAGCGTGTCATTTTGCTTACAAAGCTATCAATTGGCCTTAATTTTGCAATGATTTTGGCTTTCGTATTCGAACTTTGACTTTCACGCTTTGACTTTCATGTTCAACTTTCACATTTTGACTTTTGCATTTGACGTTCGCATTCAAATTTTACTTTTGTGTTTGCCTTTCGCATTCAATGTTCAGCGCTCAGCGCTCAGCTTTCATTCTTTCGTGTTTACTTACATATTCCGAGTAAAAAAACACATGCTTTCGGACTTTGAACCAACTTCGACAGATACGTGTCATTGCTGAAAAAAACTGCGTTGTCGATTGTGGACCCAACGGATGTCCTGGAAATGGCCCTGCCCTGCCGTATCTGTGCCTGTACTGGCTATATGGAGGTGGTTTTTTCTGTCATGGCACCTGATTTGTTGTGCTCAAAATTGCCACATAGGATACTCCAGGCTCATGTTTCTGTGATCATGAACTGAATTCGCATGGTGTCCGTACTCCGACATTGGCCTCCAGGCTTTGTGTGGATGGCTCTGAGTTCAGAACGGTGAGTTAAATATTCACTGACCTTGCTGAAACTGGTTCGAAATTTCACATTATCACCAGAATGACCGCAATCCCACCCCCCGCTCATCCTGTGCTCACTGCACAGAATCGTACTTTATGCATGCGTTTCCATCTGTAACCCGAAATACAGCAGCGGCCGCTTCATCAAATGAACAACCCTTACCCGTCCCCATTGGTCCTGGCTCCGCATTTCCTCCATTTCATTCTGGCATCTCTCAACCAGCTGGTTCGTCTGTGATGCCATGGAGTCCCCCAGGTTCTCAAGTCAGTGGTACTGTCAATGACAGACGCATGGATGCTGCGAGGCGTCACAGTGGGAACCAGTCGCAGGCTCACAGTTCACTTTCATATGGGGTTTCTGTGCCTCCTTTTGCAGCACTTCCAACTATAGCACCAGCTTCTCGGGCACCACAGTTGAACATACAGAGTAACGGTCGAGTCACGAGACGAACCAATCCTTGTAACACTCGAAAAGACTTTCGTTACAAAATTTGCATCCACACGGAACCAGTGAGTACACTATTAATTTATTCTGCTTTTTCCTAGGCTAACTTGTGGATTTCTACCAAGGCATATGGATCGGTTGTTACAGATAGTGGTTCTACTTTTAAGAGTCTCCGTGCTCCGACTCCGCAGAAGCTCAGTTCCTTTGTAGCCCAGCTCACTTCACTCGGCTTAGCGTTCAACTTGGACATCAATTCACTTCCTTCTGCTCCCATTGCACCCACTTTTAACACTGCCCTGCTTTCACATTTCAACCTGCATCAACTTGCTTTTGCTTCCTCTGCAGCTTCGTCTTCGCCCTCAGACTCTCTTCAATGGACAATATATTTGACTGGAAAGACACAACGAGTCCCGCATCTCGGTGCGCTACTTAAGGTTGCTTCATCCACACCCACAAATGCCCTCACTCATGCCCAACTTCAAACCGAAACGGCCAAGTTTCCTTCTCTTCCCGTGCCTGACCAGAATCGCAGAATTGTATTTATTGGTAATTATGAGCTATCTTTGACTGTTCATTCCTACTCATTAATCTCTCATAAAGGTCCAGTGAATGCTGTTATCATTGGCCCCCTCCGGGGTCAAGGATTACATACCTGCCTCGCAATACATGCTTGGGATGGCCATATGACGGCTGACCTGAACGAAGAGAGTGAAAACCCTGAATGTTACGACACTTGCCAGAAGGAGACTCACGAGGTACGTTGTCAGAGGCTGCCTATTTCCAGTACTTAATTGTTTTGCCACAGCAGAGTTCATCTACTGTTGTCCCTTTGCCATTGACTTCCATCCCCTCAACTTCAGCCACTGGCAATGCTGTTAACATTAATACCTCTTTTCACTTCACAAATACTGATGTGGTGAGTATTTGTTATATTTTCTGCACGCTGCTTTGACAAACCCATATTGTCAAAGGATGGCTTTCGCTTTCCCTATGCACGGCTGGGGGATGAACCTCTATTTGCCACAACTCCTAGATCCGCATCTCCAGCAAGTTCCCCAACTGATTCACTCTTTTCTGTTTCACTCCCAGCAAGTACCCACAACTCCCCTAATCTGCCGTCACAGAATATTCCGAGTACCATCACAGCCCCAGTTCCTTCCCTTCCTTATCGCACATCCCAGGCTGCATACACGGCTTTAGAACAGTTCCTCCAGCACATAGATCGCTTTCTTATTCCTCGTCCTAATGAGTTACTAATCCGAGCAAGTACCGCTATTGATGCTGCCCAAGCCTTGTTGTCGCACATTTTGGCTTTGCTTTCTGGGAGTGAACCTACTGATATTCCAACCGGTGTCAGGGTGCATAACTTCTCTCAGGCCAATTTGATTAACCCCCGACACCATTTTCACATGTGAGTAATAAATGTCATCGTCGCTCCACAGTCTACTGATAATCCTATTGCAGTGGGGAGGGTGTGGGTAATGGCCCAGCCAGGTCTACTTGGGCCACTCTCGTGCAATTAATTGTGCGCAACACCCGTCATTGGATGGAAACAGGAGATGGCCTATTCACCCCGCTTATCCTTCCATTTGGACCAACAAACGAAGATTTGGCTTCATTCCGTGCTTATGGCTTCATTATGCGCATGACTCTTCTATGGAAAATGGACTTCCTACCATTTTCACCGATTCTCCTCCTGTTTCTCATTGATGGGTTTCACTCCGCTACTGATGCTGACTTTGTCAATGCTATTGCACCAGAAATGAGTGCACGGCTCTCCACCTGGCCACCTCACTTGGCTACTGATTCAACTGGTTGTTCATATCTTGACATCATTGCTGGCCAAGATCCCATGAACCTTGTTGTAGATTACCTTCCGAATGTTCAGGTATGGCTACATAACAGTCCTGGTGTCTTGTCTAATAAATTTTGCTAGCCGTCGAATTTGCGCTATCTTTCATCTGCAGCCATTGATGATGTGACACAACAGTTGCAATCAGGGCTGTTATTTGGGAATCAAGATGCGTGCAGTATGACAGAACACCCCATTTATACGGCTCTCAAATTGGGATTGAACAGTCCCCTCTCACCATCTACCATGACCATAACTGAAGTAAGTTTTACGTCTAGCTGCCCTTTCACTCACTTTTGATTTTCTTCAGAGTTTCGGTCGCTCTGCAAGTCTCATCATCTCAGCAATGTGTTCTAGACGACATGTTTCCTCATACCTGCAAGTTATTACTATCTTCCGATCATCATCTGTTTCTGAAGACGAAGTTGCCTTCGATCCCCGCATGGAATATGCTTCACTTGAAGTGCGGTGGATGACTGCATTTGCACGTTACCTGCAGATACAGGGCCACCCCACTGAAGACCACTTCAATTCACTTGACCAAGCCGAGCGGGATGCTAATGCAAATGATCCCATGTTTCGTTGTCGTCTTTTTCTCAAAGCAGTCACCGCATCACCATATCTTCCTGTTGACCCTGATGAAACAATCACGGTAATTTCATATCACACTGCTGTAACGCATTTCTCAGATCATGTTCAATCTAGGTCAATTTCGTAACTGGCTTCGATGACCAACTGTGGGCGACTAATGTGGTATTACAGCAGATTCATTTATTATTATTTCTATTCATGATTTCTGTAGGGATATCATATTCATACGTGTTTCAAGACCATAGATGTTCTACTCAATGCCGACACGGCTCGTATCCTCAATGAACCTCTACCTCAAGACTTAACCACAACTTCAAGCTTTGATATGTGGATACACCCCATAATCAACGCCACTCCGAATGAGGCAGATAGATACTCTGCTATTTAGGTATGCGCAGCTGCTGCCACATAGTCCATTCGCTGACAATTGAAATCACAGATTTGAACTCGCACCACTTCTGGATCTCTCACATCCTCCGCCGCATCCTGTAATTTCTGCATCGTCTGCATGTGTCGTATCAGTGTATCCATTATCAAATATTCCCAGATCCCTGTTCCATCAATTGTTGTTGCTCATAATGCTCGTATTATCGATCCTCAGTCACGTCACTCATGTATGCAGTTATTCTGCTGATAAATTTGCTGTATGCCAGAAAAACATTGAAACAGTAATGTCATCTCGGACTCTGTTGTCATAGTGCGCCTCATCAATCAACATACCTGTCCACAGCTACGAGCCCTACTTGAGATAAAAATCTCAGTGACTCCCAAGATATGAAACACGAGCACATGCCACTGACAGTGTGCGCACTCAAATGAGAAGTCTTGTTACTGGGAATGGCAGTAGCATCTTTGTTCCGTGCTCAATTGAATGGCTACAACAAGCAAGCGAAGAGAGCTCACCAATAGCCACACTCATCTGTAGCATGAGGAGCCCAAATAATGCGCGGGGGTGCGGTTGGTGGGTCCAAAAAGTGGGGGGTCGGGTGTTAGGGACCAGGATGGTGATGGGGTACCCACGGCACCTTGTTCGCGCTTGAAACGAGGTGCAGGGGATCCAAAGGGATCGGCCGTTGTCGAATACGGCGCTGTGAGGCGGGGGTTGGTGCGTCCATGTGTCCAAAAGAGGAGTTGGTGATTGGGGCCCAAGACGCTGACTGGGTGATGGGCGCCTAAGGCGTCTCGTTCGCGCTTGATAAATGAAACCCCTGTGAGACGAATGATTGGATGGCCTCGTCGGTGGTCCACTTCGCCGTATTGACATGCACGTAATGAGGCATCTGGGCTGCAACGGATGTGAATCTCACGAGAAAATCTTCAAAGATACACGATACAGACCTGCTCAGTCGCCGTCTTCATCTCAACGTTCTCGTTGTCGCCATCGCCATCGTCTTCAACGCTGGCTGGCACTGGCTTGACGCCGTTGCTGTTGATGGTGCATCGTTGTCACCGCCGCCACATTGGCTAAAAGTGAAGGTATAGTATTTCTTGGAAAAATGACACGCTTGAAAACATTACCTCTGCTGAATCTTTGGCTGATGTGGTCCTAGGAACATGCCATCCTCCCTCCCCGTGCTACGAGGCACACGCAGCAGCGCTCACCGCCGGTTTCCCGGAATCCATACCTGTGCAAACCATCAACCGGCTTTGTTCCTCAGCTATTCGTTCTGTGTCAGACTCGATACACAGAAGAGATAGGCGTGGCTGTTGGCTGTGAGAATATGCGTTCCAAATAGGTGCTGGCTGGTATATCTATGTGATTCCAACCCGGTTTTAAGCCCACGACCAACACCCGTATTCCAGCGCAATGCAATCAACGCGCTTTCCTTCCGAAGTGGTGTTGAGTGTCTCTCCTGTCTCGAAGACTCACCGACAGCAATATCTCCAACTAAAGTTGGATCGACAGACGATCTCTCGGATACTGCCTTTAGAATTGCAAGAAGAAGCTCATCCGAGCTCATGTCTTTCAGACCGCATGGTAGAATGGCGTGTGGATTGCTGTGACAAGATTTAGAAGAGTGAAACGAGATGAGGATTAATATTGCCACCAACCCAAAGTGATGACAACGTCGTCTGGGTGCTTTTTCAGGATTTGTTTGATTCCAGCGATGCTAGTGGTCGAGCGATGAATGACCGTGTGCAACATCAATTCTAAATAGTGTTGGCAAGAGGACTTGAGTGGGTGTGGGTGCTTGCGAGGGTATTGGGAGCGCCGGGGGTGAGGTACCGGAAGCACCGTGTAGTATTTAGACCTAAAAAACGTACCAATAGCAGCGGGGATGGGTGCACCACCCCCTGCCGCACATTCCACCTTATTAACACTGCCGTTCCACTGCATTCACGTTTGTTCACATGTGTACGTGTCGCAGGTGCTCTTGACGCGGTTAGGGCAGGACATTATTGGTGGGGCTCCGTGGTAGGTAGCAAATGACCTTGCGAACGCCGTGCACACGTCAATTGATGCGGTCGTACATGTTCGCAAGGTTGTGGTCATCGTTGTGGTCTTGTTCGGCTATAGATGTGCGCAGTCAGCGGAAGTTGGAAGGGAAGAAGCGATTGGGACTCACCTAGTCCGGTAGATACACCACCCTCCTGGCTGCTCTCCGTCGTCGTTGCTGCATGGGTAGTTGTTGTCGGGGTGATTATTGGTGGTCCTTGACGGTGGAGTGATGGCAGTAGCAGTTGGGGGGAGGTGGTTGTTGTCCTTGTGGATGTGGCCGTGGTTCAGAGGTGATGGAGACGGGCCTGCCGCTGTCCCCATCGCCGGTGCTGCTGGCGAGACAGCTGTAAGTGAGCTTATGGACGGGGTAATATACAGTTAAAAGCCGCGACCTGAAGGGCTTGGCTTGGCCTTTTCTTTCCTCAGGCCGGGCCGTGCACAACACTGGTTGCGGAAGAACACTAGCGAGGTTGAGTGAGATGGCGATAGGTCGTTGAGTGAATCTGACCGACGGAGATGAGA
This sequence comes from Hygrocybe coccinea, assembly GCA_963555575.2. Lineage (NCBI taxonomy): Eukaryota > Fungi > Basidiomycota > Agaricomycetes > Agaricales > Hygrophoraceae > Hygrocybe > Hygrocybe coccinea. The sequence goes on along the minus strand of OY741988.2, from coordinate 2,776,527 downwards.
TGCGGGGCGGTCAAGAATGCATATTGACGTTGTGCCGTTGTAGTCCTGATTGTCGAAGGTGCCGGAACTGGTGCATCCAGGACCCCGCCCTGATGAGAGGATGTGAACTCGAGCAGTTTTATCCGAGTCTGAGAACTCGGACTGGTGATCACTGATCAAAGCACTACCGTGACAGTACAAGTACGACGATGGCGCAAGCACATGCGAACCCAGGTCTAATACCGCTTCACAATATCCACTTAGCTTTTGAATCTCTTGGACAACGTGTAACACATGCATTGCAATCGCAAATTGGAGATGCTGCACGTCTCGGCGAGGAGAAAAGGTTGTGCTTACTATTCTTGAGTAACATAAGTTCGGTATGTGCTATAAATCCCTGCTTTACTTCCTCAATATCTGGAACTATATTTGAAGCACTCAGCAATCATTCCTCCCGCTGAATACCAAATTATGACGAGCAGTACTCAAATAATGTTGCAAGAATTGGAGACAGCCTGCGCTGCTTCGTCTGACCTGCCAGATGCACCAGCCCCCATCTTTGGGGACCGCATATCTGACGGCGGCCCTGGGCAACCTCCCGTTCATATTAACCGTGATGAACTTGCTGTGCTATCCACTGGGCGCACCACCCATCATCAAGTGGCCAGCCTCTACAACTGCAGTACCAGAACAATTCGCCGCCGCCTTCTTGAATATGGTTTGTCCACTCCAGGACCTCCCGTTTACACCCAAGAAGAGCAACCAGATGGAACGATACAGAGGACTTACTTGGCCGGCTCATCCAGTGATCTATCACAGCTAACGGATGCGCAACTCGATGAAATTATGCTCAGCATTTACCAACAGTTCCCGTCTTTTGGTCGTCACATGATTGATGGCTATCTCATCCAACTTGGTGAACGTGTCCCACAAAGCCGTGTTCTCGCATCTTATCTTCGTGTCATTGGTCCCTCGAGGAACACTTTCGGCCCAAGACAAATCGAAAGGCGGGTTTACAGTGTCCCGGGCCCCAATTCACTTTGGCACCACGACGGCCAGCATGGTGATTCATTTCACTGTTCTATTAGTATGTTTCTCAAGTCATCATAGGTCTCATCTGGTGGAAATTTGTATTGCATGCATTTATTGATGGTTTTTCATGCTTTGTTCTTGGGATTCGGGCAAGCAACAACAATCGCGCTAAGACAGTGCTGGAGCTTTTTGAAGATATCACAGCAATTTATGGTTACCCGAGCCGGGTGAGGGGCGATCATGGCACGGAGAATTTACTAGTTGCTGGCCGTCAGGAGCATGTGCGGGGACTGAATCGAGGCTCTTACATCTGGGGGCGGTTAGTCTCGTCTTCCTTTAAAAGAAATGACAAACAATTATGGAAAATCTGCTTCTAGGAGTGTTCATAATATCCGCATCGAACGTCTCTGGGTGGATGTTACCAGTGGTTTTGGTCAAAAATGGCACAAATTTTTTACAAACCTCGAAATACATGATGGATTGATGGTACACATTGATGCTCACATTTGGCTCATTCACTACCTATTCCTTCCATCAATTAACTGTGACGCTGAACGGTGGGCCGCAGTATGGAACAACCACACCCTCTCTCGACGTGGTGAGGCACATCAAACCCCGAGCAACATGTATCTGTATGGTATGATTGAGAGAGGCCGCCATGGTGTTCATGTGGCCCCCAACACCTCCACAGATGACGTGGATGAAGACGTATCAGGTGCCACCAATGATGATTACGCAGCATATGGCATTGACTGGGATGCTCTCAATGATCGCCGTACTTGAGAACATCATGACAGATATAACCTGGAAGATGGAGACTCGTCCACCCCATTTGTCACTAACCATCCAGATCATTTGTCTCATGTTGATATACCTGATACTCGGTGCACTTTCAACCCTGACCAGATACAAGCACTTGATGACCAGCTTGCGCTCTTACCTTACATCCATAGCCAGGATATGAACTCGTATTGATTAGTTTGGATTGATGCACTTCGCATTGCTTCTCTGCTGTAGTTCTTTCATTGGGCATTTTATTTCTACATATTTGACTTGGAACTACTCATGCGCTCCTGACATTGTATGCCGCTCCTCCCTTTGAGTGACCACCTGTGCACCCCCCTCTCGCACCAAGCTCCAGGCGCGCTCAATTGAACGGTTTGGCATGCTTTTGATAGCAGCACCTCGAGTAGTACTACTCCTAGAAAGATATTGTAATCAGAATCATTAATTTGAAAACAATTAGTGATGCAACAGATTAATGTTATTGGTTTGAGATCCAGATGGAACTACTTGGACTCGGATAGATGGCACTGTGAAACTCGGAGATGCTGAAAAGTTTTGGTTATTATTAGTATAAAATGCATCAGAAATAAATAAATTTACTTGTGTGGTTGCTCATTGCAATTGTAGAGAGGCAGAGGCCTCAAACTCGCCTTTAAATAACCCCCATTATTCATATTCAAAACCAATTCCCAAAGTCTAAGTCAAATCTAAATTTGGAAAGCCAAAACTAAATTGGGAACTTGAAAGTCAAGCTCAAGCTGAATGCCGAACCCTGAAAGCGAAAGAATCGCTGTGAAAGTCAATTTCAAAAATTAAACCAAATCAAGTTTTGTCCGCGGACTCCCTCCATAGATCAGTGTATGTCAAGTCTGATTGGCATTTAACCAGTCCAATTCGCGTTTGGCAACTTCTATCAATGTTTGGCAAGTCCTATCGGCATTTGACAAGTCCTATTGGTCTTTGGGAGCTCCTATCGGTGTTTGTCCACTCCAAAGCGGCATTTTTCGGTGCCAATCGGCGTTTGTTCACTCTGATCAGTGTTTCCCCACTCCGATCGGTGTTTCCCTACTCCGGTCAGTGTTTCTCCACTCTGATTGTTGTTTTTGGATTATTAGGCCATTCTCTCAGGTCTGAACAATGCATTGCTATACATTGGCTTGATCTTCTACCACCTGTCTGCCAATTTGATCTAATGTCATCCAAGGAACCGCTGGCACCCCTACCCTCTCATGTACATTGTCTCTCATATAAAATGCAAGACATACCCGTTCACCTGATATCCTAAACACCCCATGCCTCAAAATTCTTCCCCCAAGATGGACAAGTGTTCCGGAATTGTATTGCAATTCTAGTCCGATGTTAGGTAATTCTAGAACGGCATCCTTGTATGGTCCAATGGTTGCCAAAATATCATACCATTCTGCTCTCGAATTGTTGTCTCGATGTGCCGGTGTTTCCCGATTGCTGATCACTGACATCCCATTGAAGACCGATGGCCACTGGTTGATGACTTCAGTTAACGAAGGTTCTTTTGCCAGACGTCGAAGCGTCTCTCGGCCACACATGTACAATTGTGGGTGTGTAATGGCGAGGGTTGCTGATATGAGTGCGATTGATTCACAGGCAGCTTTGAGCCATGTGTTGGCATTTGAGTCATTCAACGCCGATGATATCACAACCGGTTCATGGTTCATCTAGATCATATGTGTCGGTCTTTGTCTCCACTTAATGTATGGCTCACTCACATCGTGTCCTTGTCGAAACCAAGCAGGAGACAGTTCAACCGATCCCGGCGTCATCCAAACACATCCAGCTTCATTGAGGAATAGTTTTGGGTCCAACCTCCAATTTTTCTTCGTTCCTGGCTTCATGCTTTGTTGTAAAGGGCCTTCCATGTGCCTCATGGTTGTGGCGAGTATCGACTACTGACACCATATATATGAATTCTGGAATCATACATCACAGGACTTACTTGTCTTGTTGGCATCAACATGTCAGGAAGATACCAACAGAGTATCCTCCCATGCCGATCTCTTATGGTCATGGGTGTATCGACCTTGCGAGGTGGATTTGCAATCAATGGATACCGGGATGTGAGAGCTGCCTCCTTTACAGCGTTGAATCCAGTGGGTTTTGGACCCAGCCTGGTTGAATACCGGTCGGCATCCCAAGGCAAAGTTACTGGAAATCATATTGAGTACTTGGAACTATATTTGAGCTATATCTTTACCGGGATTTTGGTATGCTATGACCAATTGATACACCAGCAGCTCACAATCACAAACTACCTGTGTACTGAATTCCAGAGGTGGGAGAATTAACCGGACATGAGGTGATGGTTGGGATATTTGCTGGTTAAATTTGGCGATGAGATATGATGATATGTTGTCCATAAAGTGGAGGATTGAAAGGGATGGAGGGAGGTGGCTCATGTTTGAGAAGGAAGAATTGATTAACGTTAATAATGCAGTTGAATGAGTGATGTTGATTACCAATCTGACCGTTACACACCAGTAGTAAAAATAAAAAACCCCCATGCAAGCCCATCGGCATTGAAATAGTGATAGTCATGCTATCCAATGTCAACCCATTGGTTCAAGGCTGGCAAAAATGATAAAATCCGCAATGCCGATGCCGATGATGACACCGATGATAGCACCGATGATAACACCGATAACTACTCTAATGACACCACCGATAATAACACCGATAATAGCACCGATGATAACAACAAATAAAGCACCAATGATAACACCGATAACTACTCCAATGACACCACCTATGACAACACCGATAACAACTCCGATGACAATACCCATGACAACACCGATGACAACACCGATGATAACACCGATAACACCGATGAGAACTCCGATGATAACGCCAATGATAACACCGATGACAACACCGATGATAACACCAATGATAAGACCAATACCTACTCGAATGACAACACCAATGACCACACCGGTGCCGATCCACACCTAAGATGAGTAAACAGCCATCCCAGCCAATGCTGGCCCAACGGTCTGAGACGGGTGACACCCATCCCAGCCAATGTCGGCCCAACGGTCTGAGACGGGTGACACCCATCCCAGCCAATGTCGGCCCAATGGTCTAAGACGGGTGACAATAATCCCAGCCAATGTCGGCCCAACGGTCTGAGATGGGTGACACCCATCCCAGCCAATGTCGGCCCAACGGTCTGAGACGGGTGACACCCATCCCAGCCAATGCCGGCCCAACGGTCTGAGACGGGTGACAATAATCCCAGCCAATGTCGGCCCAACGGTCTGAGACGGGTGACAATTATCCCAGCCAATGCCGGCCCAACGGTCTAAGATGGGTGACAATAATCCCAGCCAATGTTGGCCCAACGGTCTGAGACGGGTGACACCCATCCCAGCCAATGTCGGCCCAACAGTCTAAGACGGGTGACAATAATCCCAGCCAATGTCAGCCCAATGGTCTCAGACCATCCACTATACTCTAGCACTTGACTCGGCCCACCGGTCTCACATTGTACATATGTCACTTCTCAGTTGCCCCGTCAAGTACCTAACAATAATATTTTCTCGGCCCATCTCGGCTGGCCCGACTCAAACCCAACATTGTCACCCTTAGTTGCCCGGTCACATATGGGTTAAGTCATGGCATGGTGTGCACGTGCTGGCATAAAAGCTGGTCCAGACATGATTGAATATAAAAGGCTTGGTCGGGGATGGTAAAGATTGTCATCGATTGGTCTCGGGTATAGAGCAATGGACCTTGTCGAATGTCGAAGAGTATAATGATGTGTCGTGTGCTAAAAGATCGTGGGCTAAAAGAAAGTATCGGAAATGGTGGTGTAAAAATGGGAAGTGTTAGCAATATTAGCAGTAAAGAATGAGAGGGTGTAGAGACAATCTTCGAAGCAATCTAAAATATACTGCCTCACAGTGGGCTCCAAAATGATACGCTAAAGGAAGCTGTAAAGGGGGAGATCCCCAAACAAACTACCTAATAGGTGAATGTGAGGATGCGAAGATGTCTACTACACGTAGAAAGGTATGGGGAGGTATGGAAACTACTATTAAGTTTCTGAACAATAGGAATGTACATGCAAAGTTGCGATCAACTGTGTGACTTCGTGAACACGGTCACAACAATGATATCGATATTGGATGACGAGGACAGACAGACTCAAGACTATAACTTTAGTTCAAGGCTAAAGAGAGCTTTATAGCTCTTAGACTAAGATTGAATGGGGAGGAAAGTCGTAGATTTCTCTGTCTGAGAAGGAGGAGGGGGTCTGTCTATCTATATCTATGTATCTAAACTACACCTCTTTCTATACTACTTCGACCGGAGGATCGGAATGGTATAAAAATTGATAGAAAGGAGTAGTAATGATACTAAAAGGGGAAGGGGATAAAGGAATCAGATGATGAAACATGAGATGTGAACAAAGAAACAAAGGAAACAGAAAGGTAAAACGGAAAAGAAAGGGAAACTACTATACAAATACGTCCAATACGATCGAAAGTGAGGTAGGAGGTAGATGGAATAGGGGGAATAGACGTCCAATAAAGGCGGGATTGGTCCGATATGAAATGGCTTTGTTCTGTGGGTGCGACAAGTTCAGAAGTAATCAATCATTGTCGAGAGGTGTCGGAAGAGTTCACAGACATTCGTAAGATCGTGAGGTATTGGGATACGGTCAATGGAGAGGTATAGTATGTCCGATTTGTATATTCGGAGCTCAGGATCGTATGATGCGTATCAACGTGAGTTGTATCCTCTACAACGGTTGCGACAACAATATCGATATTGGAGGATGAAGACTGAAGGACTCAAGACTATAACTTGAGTGCGAGCTAAGGAGAGCTTTACGGCTCTTAGACTGAGATTGAGAGGGAGGGAAAGTCGTATTTTTCTCTGCAGGTAAGGCTACAATACATGAGCTTTTATACTACGACAATTGGAAGGTCGGAACGAAATATCGGAGAATCGGAAAGGTTAGAAATAACGGATCGAACAGGAGTAAATGTAAGAAAGCATTCTAGGATAAAGACATATTGATAGGAGTCAGTAAGAGTGTGAAGAAAGGAATTAATGATGAAATTAGGACAAAGAAGTAAGAAAGGAAGAGATAGGAGTGTGATATAATGTGTGATATAAAAGGATATATGATGGAGAAGTGAGGTGAAAAGTGAAACAGAATGAAATGGCATGGTGTCTGACAGAAACGGTGTCGGTCTGATGTAGGATGGCTTTGTTCTGGTGGTGCAACAAGTTCAGAGGTTATCGACAGTTGTCGAGAAGTGTCTGGAGAGTTTGCAGATGTTCATAAGATCATGAGGTATTGGGATATGGTCGAGGAAGAGGTAAGGCATGTCCAATTCATATATTGGAGCATAGGATTGTATGATGCGTATCAGCATGTTCAGGGTGGCTACAGAATATAAATCCTAACCAGAAGGGGTGTCAGCGTAAAAGTGACAGAAGGTAATCAGTGTCGAGAGTCATAGTAAAAGTTGTAGTAAGAGAAAATGAAATAAAGCCGCCGTCTAATACAACAATAATGGGTGAGAAATAAGGGATCTGATGATACCGACAATGTCGGGTACGGTAGGTTGGGTTGGGTATGACAAGCGGGTAACAATGAAACAAGGTAAAATAATCAAGATAAAGATGGAAAGTCTACAAGCAACAATGACAGGAGGTTCTAAGAGTTTCTGAGTGATTCTGAGAGAGATAAAGAGGGGGAACTGGATTGTTTTTTTTAATACAGTTGTTGGTCACTGTTTTATAGAAGGATGCTACTTCAGTATAGGTTACTTCAGCTGATAGTAGACTACAAAGGAGGTACAAAATGGGAAGGAGAAGATGAGAGTTGCAAGGCAATGAAGGAACAGGGAATGGAGAGGAAAAGATATAACGAAAAAGATGTAAAATGAGGACCTATGTCCAAAGAGGACAGAGTATATGGTTGGGGCGAGTCCAATGTCAGTGATACTCTAGTAGTCCTTGTGAGGACTGAGAGTGAGGGTGATGCCTGGGTCTCCGAAGCCACTGAAGAGAGCTCTAACTCAAAGTGAAAGGGGAAAAGGTTTCTTGTTTTGCTCTATTTACTACAGTCTTTAAATACTAAAGTAAAGAAGAAATGAAAGAAATCAAAAATAAACTAAATCAGGGCTCAGCGGTGATACAGGTGTATCATTGGTATAGGGAATCTGAGGTGTCACGTGTGATCATTTTGGGCAAGATGAGTCAGTGGTGTCGGTATAAGATCAGCCGTCGGTAGACAGTATATGTCAGGTACAGTGGGTTACATTGGGTTACATCAGTTTGGAGTATGAGGAAGTGGGAGGTGTCAGGTTCATGAGTATACATGATATATTGATGATACATACTCAGAGCCTCATCAGACCTCTACACTGATTTGCATATTCGGAGCTCAGGATCGTATGATGCGTATCATTGGACAGAGAGGGATTGTCATATTCAGTTGTGAGTTCAATTCCAGGTTGGTTCAGAATTGGCTGGTACTCAGAGGTGGATTGTATGAGTGCATGTGGATTAGGATAGAGTGGGCACTTTGGTGGGATTCTGTGGCCACAGAGGGTGTGCCCTCTACATCGCATCATCGCCCACTCCATTGGCTTGTGGGTCTGCATGATTGAAGGTTCCTCCAATGTTGTTGCTGACACCCTCTCTTGTGACTGTGTTGATGTGGCGCTCCTACACTGGCCTAGTGAATGACATGGGTAATTACCCAATGTATGATGCATTTGATTTGGTATTTTTAGTATGGGATGAATACTGGAAAAAGTGTTAATTGTTTTACACAGAAAGAAGACTACAGTATATCCATGCTTAGTTCTGCTTTCAGGGTATGAATTTTCTTATTCTAATTCTGTTTTTACAGGCCAAGGATACAAAATACCCCTCAACCTCTGCATTTTTGACTGTTTGAGGGGTATTTTGTATCTTGGCCTGTAAAAGCAGAATTAGAATAAGAAAATTCATACCCTGAAAGCAGAACTAAGCATGGATATACTGTAGTCTTCCTTCTGTGTAAAAAAAATCAACACTTCCCACTACCAACCATTGCAAAACCCCCTCAGACTGCACTGGGGGCACCTCTACAATGACCACACCACCCAGCAGCATCTCCGTGAGCTGTGGACCCTTGAGTGTTTGGTCCATGAATGCTCAATTGCTTTAGGCCTTTCTATTGACAGATCTACTAGTTTGACTTACACTTCAGCACTCAATTTCTACATTGCTTTCTGCAAAATCCACCATTTCCCTATATACCATACCCCTGAGACCCTGAGCTTCTGTGTTGTCCATGTCCACTGTCACATCAAACTGTCTTTGTTGACAACTACTTATTGGGCATTGCCAACCAACTCAAAGACCATTTTCCTGATGTTAGGAAATACTGCAACAGTCACCTTGTTGCCAAAACCCTTGCAGGTTGCAAACATCATTTTGGCACACCTGCCAACCACAAGGAGCCACTGGCTCACACTGACCTCATCCTCGCTGTGTTACCTTTTCGCCCCTTTTCACTCTGCTGACTCATCGCTCAATTCTCACGGCCACTTTCCCACGGAGAAGTGCCAAGTCCCACGATCCTATTGGCTACCGTTTCTTCGGTTCCAAGTTCTCGCGCTTTGACATCACCACATGTATGATCAATCACATGTCTGGTTATCGTCCAATCACATCGCGCTTACTCATCCAAGATAAGAGAGCTTAATGCCATTGGCTGGAGATAAGAGGGAGTTACGCTATTGGATGATAAGGTATTGCCTCCCCTGGAGTTCTTGTGTATTTGTCAGTCCCCCGGATGTACACTTGGAGTCCACCCAAAGTCCACCAAAAGTCCACCCAAAGTCCGAAAAGTCTCTCTAAAGTCCACTTTCAGTCCACCAAAAGTCCATTCAAAAATTTTGTCCACTCCAGTCCAGTCCTCATGGAGTCCTCATGGAGTCCTCATGGAGTCCTCATGCAGGACTCAAGCTGGACTTATGGCAGATAGACTCAAAATGGACTCCACCTGGACTTTGCATGGACTTTATCAGGACTTTTCATGTACTGATGAAGATTATAAATAATAATATATACACATGGAGTCCACATGGAGTCCACATGGACTGGACCTGGACTGTGAACCAACACATTCACCAATACATTTCCAAAGACATTCACCAATACTTTCATCAATACATTTACTAATACATTTACTAATACTTTCACCAATACATTTCCAAATACACTCACCAAAACATTTCCAAGTACTTTCACCAATACATTTCCTAATACATTCACCAACACATTTTCAAGTACTTTCACCAATACTTTCACCAATACATTTCCAAATACTTTCACCAATACTTTCACCAATACATTTCCTAATACATTCACCAACACATTTCCAAGTACTTTCACCAATACTTTCACCAATGCATTTCTAAATACATTCCTTCTTACTAATACACAACAACAACAACAGCAACACAACAACAGCAACCTGGCTCATCAGTGTCTTTGGCATCATTGGTGTCTGTACCAATCTCAACCTTACTTTCATCACCTTTGCAGTATTTTACACTAAGGCCATGATTCTGATTGAAATGCTCAGACTCCAAGGAATCATTGAACTCCAATCCAAATGGCCTTTTTCATTAGTAGTCTTTGAAATGCTTATCAGTTTGGAACATTCCAATTGGAATACACATTTTTTCAGATTTGTAGTGTATGCTTTTCTGAAAAGCGTTGGCTATTTTTCAGTTTTTTGTGTTTTTCTCAATCAGTTTTGTATATAAAGTAAATCTAATTGTATATTTAGCATTGTGTACATAATGGGCATCATAATCACTTTAGATAATATTTTCCCACGGTCCATATTTGGTAATTATTTGATTGGAGTCTGAGTGGAGTTTGAGTAAAGCTGTAAGATTTCATTATGATAATGTTTTTTTACTTCCACCTTTCTTAACCACATAAAGATGTCAAGCAAGTATCACTTTTAGTTAATCACGATGTTGTCAACAGTTCACATCAATATCTTGGTCACTTCATCTTCATGACTTCATTTTCATCTTCAATTCCACCTTCACTTTCACTATTCATCTCATCTTCATCTCCATCTGCACTTTCACCTTTACCTTTCACCATTCATCTCTTCACCTTTATCTTCATCTGCACTTTCACTTTCACCTTCACCTTCACTTTCACCATTTATCTGTTCACTTTCATCTTCATCTTCACCTGCACCTTCACCTTCACCCCCTTACTTTCACCTTCACCTCCATCTGCACTAAGCAAATATGCACTTATAGTTACTAACTATTTGTTCAGGAGTCCATATTAATCCCATAGTCATTTTCACTTCACCTTCACCTTCATCTCCACTTCCACCTTCACCTTCACCTTCATCTCCATCTCCATCTTTCATCTCATGTTCATCTCCCCATCATCCAGGATTGAATACATTTTCCATTTTATTTATGTTAATGCTTTCCTCAACTTATATCAGAGGACATCCAGTTCCATTTATGAAACTGCTTTTATTTATACTGGACTTACAACACCAGTTCCAGTTCCAGTTCCAGTCAATCACACAATACATCCTCACATTGTTTTCCTTGTCTGAGGGAGAGCCCATTTGGCTATGGGTGTGCAGTAAAATATATTGTTCAACTGATGAGTAACAGAAGATGATTTGGGATCTGCATGGGTAACCCCCAGGTATTTCCCACATACCTGTGCCCAATTGATAAAACTTATACAGGTCTGGTACATGAAATCAATGGACTATTCAGAAGTGTATATGTCATACCAGTGATTATCTTGCCTACTCATTCTTAGCACTACGTGTGTAGTGATAGATCATTCTGTTTCATTGCTAGGTGACATTTTTGGGATTTAAACTAGTGTAAAACAATGACATCACCCATTTGACTCCTATCACCATTGAGGACCATTGAGTCACTTTGTAAGGCCCTGTGAGCTCTGTAGCAAACATGTAAGGGGTTTGCTTTGTTTGTATTCTAATACAGTCTCAAACTGCATCCAAGAATAATTAGTGGACATGGTCAGAAATTCATAGATGTAACAAGATCAGTTTAATCCCAATGTAACAAATTGTTAATACTGGGTTAATTCAAGATATTGTTTGGGCTTGTATTCATCAGACACAAATATCTAAATCCAACTAAATCTTCAGACTGTTCATGAGGGTGCTTAAGTATCACTAAAATCAGATGAACTCAAAAACTGTCTTCATTAAAATGTATTTACATGTAATAACTGGATTAATACAAAGGGTTAAGGGGAGGGGAAGGGAGTGAAAATGGAAGGATTAGGAAGGGGAAAGTGGAAGGGAGAGTGGTGGAGCCAACAGGGGGAAGAGGGAGGAGGGAGAGAGGGGAAAGAATGGGTAAGGGGGAGGCAGGGAGGGGGGAAAGAGGGGGAAAGAGGGGAAAGAATGGGGGAAGGGTTGGGGGGAAATAAGGGGGGAAAGGGGGAAAAAGAGGAGGAAGGGGAGGGGGAATGGAAGGAGGAAGGGGAGGGGGAAAGAGAGGAGGAAGAGGAGGGGGAATGGAAGGAGAAGGGGAAGGAGAAGGGAGGATGGGGATGGGGATGGGAATGAGAGGGGGAATGGGAGGGGGAGGGGGAATGGGAATGGGAGGGGGAAGGGGAAGGGGAATGGGACAGGGACAGGGAGGGGGAAGGGGAAGGGGAAGGGGAAGGGGAAGGGGAAGGGGAAGGGGAAGGGGAAGGGGAAGGGGAAGGAGAAGGGGAAGGGGAAGGGGAAGGGGACAGGGAAGGGGAAGGGGAAGAAGAAGGGGACAGGGAAGGGGAAGGGGAAGGGGACAGGGAAGGGGAAGGGGAAGGAGAAGGGGAAGGGGAAGGGGAAGGGGAAGGGGAAGGGGACAGGGAAGGGGAAGGGGAAGGAGAAGGGGAAGGGGAAGGGGAAGGGGAAGGGGAAGGGGAAGGGGAAGAAGAAGGGGAAGGGAATGGAAGAGGAAGGGAGGGAGTGGAAACTCACCGCGGCCGCTGCTGTTGCTGCTGCTGCCGTGCCGCTGCCGTTGCTGCTGCTGCCGTGCCACTGCCGCCGTTGTAGTTGCTGCGGTTGCTGCTGGGGCCGTGGGGCTGCCGCCGCGTCCACGCTCGCGGGCGTCATGGAGCTGGGGGTGTCTGTCAGTATCAGTAATAGCCACAAAAACCAAAAAAAAAACACTTATCTTAGCAGCGGGGGTGGGCGCACCACCCCCCGCTGCGTCCTTTTCTTGCTACCGTCCTTTGTTCCCGCTGAATGCGTTGGCGTTGGCATTCGCGCGGGTGGGCGTGGGCGTGGGGTGGGCGCGGGCGTTGGTGGTGTTGGTGGGCGTTGGTGGGCGTCGGTGGACGTTGGCGGCTGTTGGCGTTGGCCGGGGCGTGGGCGTGGGCTGACCGGGTGTGGGTGTTGCTTCGTCGTTCGTGCAACTGGTGGGCGTCGCGTTGGGGTTGCTCCGCGTGTTTGGCGTTGGGTTTCGCGTTTGTTGATTGTCACATGATGTGATTTTTGTTGACGCGCCATAAATGGTCCGTGCGCCAAACAAATGTATATAAACAGGCAAAACTCACGTATCTATTTTGGGGCATGCCGCCCCAAATTAAATACTATTATTACATTACATAATAAATCTAGCAGAAGTCCGGTTGGAGTCCTGCTGGACTCCACATGGACTCCACATATATGAAAGTCCGGATTGTCCACCAAAAGTCCATAAGGAGTCCTCTAGTGGACTGGACTGAATATGGACTCTAGGTGGACTTTAGAAGGACTAAAATTGATTGATTTGGCTGAGAAGTCCAGTCCAAGTCCACCAAAAGTCCTGCAAAAGTCCACCTAAAGTCCTGCAAAAGTCTGCCAAAAGTCCAGGTGGACTTTAGGAGTACATCCGGCTTAGTGACAAGTGCTCGAGTTCTTTCTTATATATATCATCAATGTATGTACATGGTACTTTACGTTTAGTCTGGTTTACCACACCGGATCAATAATATCCCCCTTCTCCCTCTCATCGCTCGAAGCTTAGTTTGAGTCCATTTGTTGTCGGAGCCGTCCCGTAGACGATCCGTAACAAAAGACTAAACGTTCCTCTCTCCCCCGACAAACCGACTCACGTCACGAAGAACCTTGGCCACAGTTACTGCGCTTGTAATCGGTTTATCTGATACAAGGCCTGTGCAAGGAACCCGAACCCGAACCCGAACCGAGTAGTCAAGACGGATTACTACTATAGTCGTGAAGACTACGAGAATTCCCAATACCACCTACCTGATAACTCCTTCCCTCCCTACCTCTACGACCCAGACCATCCCGATTACAATTATCATCACCAACCGTCCATCCCACCTACACCTTCACCTACACCTTCCGTACGGTCAGAAGAAGTGATCGAGACCGTACCCATCGAAACAGTTGTTGAACCCGTCCGTGTTGTAACGCCTGATCCGCCCAAAGTTTGGCCGTATTATCGTTCAACAAACCCACCCGATCCCCGCGAACAATTCTTTGATTCCATCTTCGGCACTGAACCAGTACTCGGACGAGACCCAGTTGATATCCTTACCGGTCTCAACAAAAGTGCAGAGTGGCAACGACATAGACAAAAGCTCCCTGTCCCCCCTGCACAACACATCCGTGACGCCGTTGCTACTTCCACCGACGTTCGTGTCATACCCACGAGGACCCAGAAATTCTTACGTTTCCTTCGACATCACACCAGACTTTCACTCAGACCACTCGAACGTTGGATTACCTCCCGACTATCAGGGATATCCTCAGTGCAACGAACACCCCCTTCCGGCATCGTATCATCTATAATCAGTGGAGTACAGCCCAAGCCCTCGAAAGGAAAGGATATTTCAAACGTCGAAACATACCCGGAAAATCCTACCTGGTAGCCGATACGCCAACCGTCTACCCTTTCTATCGGATTGTCACTTGGACTAAGTGGTACCAACCATTTAGAAATCATTTCCCCTCTGATTGGGTAACCGCTGTACATTCCGGTCTGAATCGTACCTGTGAATTTTATCGCGAATATCTCCCCATCCCTGTTAAACATTTCGTCCGTTATACACATCCTACGTACATCATATCCGACGTAAAAGATGAACGATCCGATGGCGTCCATGAAATCCCTCCTCCCCCTTCCCCCTAAATTCAACGGTGATAAGGAAGAATTTCGTTCCTTCATGCGAGCAGTCATCATCTTCTTGGCTGCAAACGCGACGTACTTCGAGGACTTTGGGACTACTGATAATCCTCTCCCAATCGAAATACGACATGAAAGGAAGATCTTCCTTGTCCTGTCGCTAATGGACAAAGGTGTCGCTGCCGAATGGGCCAACGACTTTTGTGATACCGTCGCAACTGACTATCACACTCGTCTCGCTGCGTACGTCACTGGAGACCCGGATCCCCCACAGATGAACTGGGGAACATGGCCTGCTTTCACCGAGTTGATACAGGCACAGTTCGACAAACCGGATGACAAAAGAGACGCCGCGATCAAACTCAACGTGCTCCGTCAAGGCAAGTTGACGGCCGACGAATTCTGGCTTCAATTTGAAGTCCTATACAAACGCGCTGGGTGGCATCCGATCACCCAACAGGAGCAATTAATCCCGCTCCTCGAAAATCACCTGAACAAACCGCTCGTTGACCGAATCTTCGGTCTCGAGAACATGCCCATTACCGTCGCGGAATGGAAGACGAAAACCATCTTGTTGGACCGCCAATGGCGTCGTCGCAACGAGATCGAACAACTTACGGGTGGAAGTAACCCGACGAAGAAGAACGAGAAGTCAAAGACGACTCCCGTTTCTATTACAGCTGCCGCAGTGCCTGTACGATCGAAAGACCCCAACGCCATGGATGTCGACCGAGCCGCTGTCGCGGCCGAGAAATTGAAGCAGCCGATGTCTGCTGAACGAGCGGAGTTGATGAAGGCCGGACTTTGCTTCAATTGCAAGCAACCCGGACATCTCTCGCGCAACTGCCCGTCCTGCGTACAACGTGTACGCGTATTAAACACTGAACAGGAGCAACACGTTCGCTCCATGAATACTGAACCCGCATCGAGCGGTCAAGACATCGTTCAGATGCTCGAGGTTCGCTGCGCCCAGCTTGAGGACGAACTCACTCAAGCTAAGAAGGATTTTTAAAACGGTCAAAGAAACGCATGGACTCTTCGACCAAATCTCATTTGTCTACCATCCCTCCTATAAATGTAAATACGCCGACTGTCAAATTCGATCGCATTTTACTTGAACTCCGGACAATGAGAACAGACATGCAAAAAGAAATGAATAAGAAGAAACAAACGAAACGGTGGCCTCAATCGAAGCTACCAAACAAACAACAAAAACTGGATATACAACCCGAGTACACTGTGACGCCAGTAGAAAAGAAACCAGTATCTGTTACGGTCGCGTCACTCAAACCGGTCATCGAAAGTGAGTTTAACGCCGAAGAGACAATGGTCGCCATCAGGAATACCGATATGTATGACGCCCTCGACCTCATAAACGACTGGGACATTCATGGACAACATACCATAAAAATCGGTCCGGGATTAGTCGTCAAATTACGACGAATGCCCATCGATAAAGCCATCGAATATTTGGTCACGGAACTCCCCCAAACGTATCAAAAGCCTACGGAAATAAAGGTAGAACCGATTGTGAAGCCTACGGCAGTCAAAATTCATAAGATGCGTCAAATGGAACCCCTCGTCACAAAGGCCGACAAACGATCCGCAGGATGGAGGCTTCGTGAAGTCAACCAACGAATCGAACAATTGGTTGCATCACAAGACGACAGTACTATGATGATGTCAATCTCCGTCAAAGGTCAATTAACTACGATCAATGATCAGCGACGATTCTCCGTCACTTGCTTATTGGATTCTGGTTGCACCGTCTCGGCCATCAATTCTGGTTTCGTACAACAACATCATCTTATGACACAGAAGTACGAGAAACCCTTCCCCTCCTACAATGGGGATGGTACGATGTCCAAAGATGGCTTGATCACGGAATATGTTGTGATGAACTTACGGCTCGGCGAACATATGGAACGGATACATCTCACGGTCATCCCCCTGGCAAAAATCGACATCTATCTTGGTTTTGATTGGCTAAAGAAACACAATCCCGAGATTGATTGGGTGACTCAAACAGTCGATTTTACTCGTTGTCTTTCCGTCTGTGGTCACTCTCCTGGCAAAATCGAAGGCGTGATGTTTAAAACCGCAATTTACGACAAACCAGCTTGGTATCGCGCATTCCAAACCAAGTCGACAGAATTAGCTCGTGCCAAAATGGTCAATGAAGTCAACAAACTGGAACAGTCAATTGTTGACCAATTACCTGAAATTTATAAGGACTATGCCGATGTCTTCGACCCCAAGGCCACTGATTCGATGCCACCATCCCGACCATGGGATCATGCGATCAACCTGAAACCAGATGCACCTGATCACTTAAACTGCAAACTGTATCCGTTATCACCTCCAGAACGCGAGAAACTCGACGAGTTCCTCGATGAGAACATGAAGGCTGGCAAGATTAGACCATCAAAATCACCTTACGCCTCACCATTCTTCTATGTACACAAGAAGGATGCTACCGAACTACGTGGTGTACAAGATTATCGGAAATTGAACGAGCATACCATCCCAGACAACTATCCATTGCCGTTGATTGACGACATCATAAATCAACTCGATGGCGCGGAATACTTCACGAAATTGGACGTCCGATGGGGCTTCAATAATATACGGATCAAAGAAGGCGATCAGTATAAAGCCGTGTTCCTAACCCCGAAAGGGTTATTCGAGCCCACCGTAATGTTCTTTGGTCTACGAAATTCTCCGCCAACATTCCAGAGAATGATGAACCATATATTCCGATATGAATTACGGGCAGGTTGGTTACACATATACATGGACGATGTCATCATATACTCCAAAAATCTGGAAGAACATCAGGAACGGACGCGTTGATACGCTATAGGAGACTGTAAAGGGGGAGATCCCTAAACAAACTACCTATTGGGTGAATGCGAGGAGGCGAAGATGTCTACTACACGTAAAAGTGGTATAGAGAGAGATGGAAACTACTATAAAGTTTCCGAACGATGCGAACGTACGTGCGACAGTTGCGATCAACTGTGCGACTTCGTGAACACGGTCGCGACGAAGATATCGATATCGGGTGACGAAGATAGACAAACTCAAGGCTATAACTTGAGTTTGAAACTAAAGAAGAGCTTTATAGCTCGGAGACTAAGATTGAAGGGGATGGAAGTCGTAGATTTCTCTGTCTTTCTAGCTACAATACATGAGCTTTTATACTACGACAATCGGAAAGTCGGAACGAAATATCGGAAAATCGGGAAGACTAGAAATAAAGGATCGAATAGGAGTGAACGTAAGAAAGGATTCTAAGATAAAGAAATATCGATAGGAGTCAGTAAGAGTGCGAAGAAAGGGATCAAGTGATGAAATTAGTACAAAGACATAAGAAAGGAAGGGATAGGGGAACGATGTACTGCGTGATATAACAGGATATATGATAGAGAAGCGAAGCGAAAAGTGAAACGAAAGGAGATGACATGGTGTCCGACGGGAACGGTATCGGTCCGATGTAGAATAGCTTTGTTTTGTGGGTGCGACAAGTTCGGAAGCGATCAATAGTGGTCGAGAGATGTCGCAAGAGATCGCAGACGTTCGTTAGATCGTGAAGTATCGGGATATGGTCGATGGGGAGGTATAGTACGTCCGATTCGCGTATTCGGAGTATAGGATCGTATGATGCGTATCATCTTCCCCCATACTGAAATCTTGACTGTCCTCAGTCAATACGTGAGAGAAGGGAGCACGTGACCTTGTTGACTAAAACTCCGCAACTCGTGAGAAACCTCTCTAAATTTTCGTCGCCACCAACACAACCATGTCTTCAACGTCAGCTCCTCCGTCCACCAAGAAGTCGTACAACGAGTTGATCCTGTCGCCTGTCAAGGAGAGGGTCTCTGAGGTTTTCACCAGTATGCCGGATGTTGCGGAAGGGGCGCCCGAGGATTTCGTGAAGTGGGGGCAAAACTTTGTCGAGGCCATCGTAAGTTCTTACTCTTGCATCGTCAGCTAATCAAACTCGTCTCGTCTTTTTAGGGGCAATATCGCGAAGTCATTGACCTTTTGAAGGTGCAGGAAGACGAAGACGTCAAGCGATATGTTCGCGAATCGAGATCCGTTTTCGAGGCCGTTGCCGAGGACGAATGGGTGTCGTGGGCTGGAGATCTTCTATTACCAGAACTGTCGAGGGAAATCAAGGAGAAGGAGGCCGAGAGGAAATGGATAGAAGATGCGGAACGACTGGCACGCCAACAGGCTGAGATCGAGGAGGAATGAAAGCGTCGCGAGGAAGAGAAACACAGGCTCCTCGAGGAGGCGAGAGTTTTGAAGGAGCGCGTTGAGTTCGAACGAACTGAGAAGCTGAAACAAGAGCAGCTCGACCTATACTACAAATTCGCGGCGAAAACGATCTCTGGCAAGGCCTACACAAAGGCTCTCAAGGCCTTAATGCCACCGGTGAACGACACGAGTAGCGAGGGAGAATCCGAAGACGACGCGAAAGATTCTCGCAAGTCCAAGCGTAAGGGACGCGAAGACGACGACGAGGGTGATGGGCTCTTGGTCGTCCATGGTAAAGTAAGTCCACTTCGCTGTTCCTACTGACTTCGTTTGGCTACAAAAATTCGGATAGTGCGATCGCTGTAAGGGCTTCAAGCAGGAGTTGCCGTGCGAATATGAGGATAACGATCCGAAATGTTGCAAATGCCTGGACGATCGGAAGGGTTGCTTCTGGGGCGGAGTCGCGAGGAGCGGGTTGAGACCGCGGACCAAAAAGGCGAAGGTCGTTCGCGCGAAAGCCGAGGAGTCTCCGAAAAGTAAGTCGATTTATGTATTCTTGATTTTCTCAGTGTTCACCGATTCCATAGAGGCCGTCTGGGTCGGAACGCGACCACCTAATCGCATCGCTTCGTCGTCCAAGGCTGGTCCTCAGAATATCAAGAGCGTCGTGAAGGGCAAGGGGAAAGGCATGGAACGTGAAGAGGTCGAAGCTCAGTTGTCGTCGCTGGGGGAGGAACTCGCGCGGATGCGATTAAAAGCATCCGTCTATCAACGCTTCGTGGAGGATCTGGAGGAGGAGCACGAGAAGCTGTCCGAATGGCTGTAGTATATTTTGTGTATACTTAGCCATTTTTCTTTTAAATTTTTTGTTTCGTGTTGCATCTCGATTTTTCTGTCGCAAGTCAAATTTGAGTCGTATGGAGTGGGAGGTAATGACACACCATGCCATGACTTATCCCGAGTGTGACCGGGCAACTAAGGTTGACAATGTTGGGTTTGAGACGGGCCAGCCGAGATGGGCCGAGAAATTACTATTGTTAGGTACTTGACGGGGCAACCCAGGAGTGTAATATATGCCGTGTGAGACGGGTGGGCCGAGTGTAGAGCCGGCCTATTGTAATCCGTCTGAGACCGATGGGCCGACATTGGCTGGGTTGATTGACCCTCGTCTCAGACCGCTGGGCCGACATTGGCTGGGATGAATGTCACTCGTCTCAGACCGCTGGGCCGATATTTGGAGGGGTGGGTGACCCTTGTCTCAGACCGTTGGGCCGAGATTTGGGGGGTAGGTGACACTCGTCTCAGACCGTTGGGCCGAGATTTGAGGGGATGGCTGTCACTCGTCTCAGACCGTTGGGCCGAGATTTGGAGGGGTGGGTGACCCTCGTCTCAGACCGTTGGGCCGAGATTTGGGAAGATGACTGTCACTCGTTTCAGACCGTTGGGCCGACATTTGGAGGGTGGGTGACATTCCTCTTAGACCACTGGGCTGACATTTGGAGGGTACTACGGTGACACTCATGCTGCACCATCCATCATAGTTTCATCTCAAATGGAGGAGTTCAATATATTTTTAATTATCCAACAAGAGCAACCCAAACTAGGCAATATTGACATTATTCACTCAACCATATACATTCATAATATCATCTCAACATGAGCCATTCCCTTCCATCACTGTCCATCCTTGACCATATGAATCAAATATCTGCATACCTCATTGTCAAATTTAAGCAACACATCTCCCAAAAAGCAGAGAATGTGGGGCCAATTCTCCCTCCCCTGGAATTCAGTACACAATTAGTTTGTGATTGTGAGCTGTTGGTAGATAAGCTTGTCCTGGCATACCAAAATCCAGGTAAGAATATAGCTCAAATATAGTTCACCATGCTCAATATAAATTTTAGTGACCTTGCCTTGGGATGCCGAACGATATTCGTCAAGGTTGGGTCCCAAACCGACAGGATTCAACGCCCAAAAGGAAGCGGCAATCATATCCCGATATCCATTGATTTCGAATCCGCCTCTTAAAGTAGATATGCCTACAACCATAAGAGATCGGCATGGTAGAATCCTCTGTTGGTATCTTCCTGATGCCTTGACGCCTACTAGACAAGTAATTTTTCCGATTTTTCCATTATAACTCTGACCTCAAAATGTTATCATCTTGATAGTTCATCATTGCAAGTACCATGAAGCACATGGAAAACCCACTACGGCAGAGCATGCTACCTGGAAGGAAGAAAAATTGGAGATTGGATCCCCGACTCTTCGTCAAGGCTGAAAATTGTATTTGGATCACACCAGGATCAGTGGAACTATCTCCGGCCTGGTTTCAACAAGGCCATGATGTAAGTGGGCCATAGTATCATTAAAAAGGATTGATTATAATAAGCAAAAATGATATAGATAAATAGTGAACCTGTCGTCGTATCATCGGCATTGAATGACTTGCATGCCGATGCCGGTGGACGTGCATGGCTCCATGCTGCCAATGAATCACTCGCATTAATATCAGCAACCCTCTCCATTACACACCCTGAGTTGTACAAGTGTGGCCTCGAGACACTTCTTCGTCTGGCAAAGGAACCCAGCCTATTCGACATCTTGAGCCAATGGCCCTCGGTATTCAATGGAATGTCGGTGATCGGCAATCGGGAAACCCCAGCACACCGGCACAATAATTCAAGGGCAGAATGGTATGATATTTTGGCGACTGTTGGGCCATATGACGGGGCCATCTTGGAGTTGCCAAACATCGGACTTCACTTGCAGTACAACTCCGGGACACTTGTCCATCTTGGGGGAAGAATTTTGAGGCATGGGGTGCATAGCATTAAAGGTGAAAGGGTGTGTCTTGCATTTTATATGAGAGACAATGTGCATGAGAGAGTTGGGGTTCAGGCAGCTTCATGGATGACTGGAAATTGTATGGACAGACTGGTAGGAGAGGATCAAACCTCTGTATAATGTTGTTGAGTGTATCCATATGAGTGTATCCCCTGTAAAAATTGGAGATTCATCGAAACCGGCATCGGCATCGGCATCGGCATCGGCATCGGCATTAGGATCGGCCTCGGCATTAGGATCGGCCTCGGCATTGGGATCGGCATCGGCATCGGCATCGGCATCAGCATCGGTGTTGAGACTGAGAGGATCAACCCATGTATAACCTCAAGAGTATTCATCATATAAGTGTGTTCCATTTAAAAATTGTGGCATTTATTAAAATCGGTCTTCAATATGCCGATCAGACTTGCCAACTGCCAATTACAATGAACTCAATAATAATTGTGTTTTCAAGCTTAATTGGAAGCGTGAAAACTGCAACTTCATCTGAGCTTGCCAAATGCGGATCCAACTTGCACCATGCTGATTGGACTAGTACAAAGCCGATCGGACATTTGCAGGCCTATTGGCTTCAACTAAATATACTCATTGCTCTCCTCAAGCTCAATTGAACATGAACAATAAAAATTCGGCCCACATGAAAACATTGAGCATGTCAAACTATCCTCCACTATCTGATACCGGGACGTGTTGCCACCAAAAACCTCCACCTCTCTTTCAAATGTTCACCATCCTCAAATTTATCCAGGGCTTGTTTTCGTACAAGCCTGTAGCCGTCCTCTACTTGAGTCCGGATTTTCCCTAGATAACTTGCAAGTTCGGCCTTTTGTTCAACCGAAAGGCTGGAAATGAATGATGCCGAAAACGAGGGAAAACCATCATCTTCTGGGGCTGTAACATCATTAGATTTCATGTCTTGAGCACTCTTGTACTAACCTTGAGACTTTGCCGGTTTATCCTTACTATCAGAAGACATTTCCTTTTTATCCTTTTCGGAAGGGTTGTCCTCAAGTTCATCCACCTCCATCTCCGGGATGTCAGGCAAACCGGGTATCTTCGAAACGTCTTCTATCGTCGTTATTGGTGGAATTTCCACCATCGATCCACCAGCTGATGGTCCCGGTGTTTGCCTCTTTTTCTCGGCAGCCAAGTCGGGCATATCATGAAGTTCCTTGTTGGCATTATCAAGGGCCTGTTTAAGACAAAAGAGAGCTGAGGAAATTCAAGACAAATAAACATGCTGAACTCATTTTACCTCCCAAAGTCCAGGAAGATCGACAGAATCTTCCGTTGCAGAAATCGGCGGCATTACTGATGCATAGGCAGACCGGAAAGCTGTAGCTGTTTCTAACTGTAAATCTTTTATTGAACAATCTGACAATCAATAGACAAGAATATGTATATTACCTGCATCATGGAAACTGCTGTAAAATAACCAGACAATGACGCCAGAACAGCATCTGAACTATCAGCATCCGATCGTCGCCCTTGTGCCCACCAATGGCCACCATGCAAATGTCGTTGAACGAAGGCATTGGGTAGTCCTTCGATCGGCAGTTCCTGGTATTTGTAATTCAAGGTCCCCGAGTTGAGACATCCCAATGCATACGGTTGATGTTGCCTGCAACCAATTCAGTGAATGTATGGGAATTAAATGGTTTGCTTGCAATTTCGGCCTGCATATTCGACTCCCACTTCTGCCTGTCTTGCTGAGACAACGAGTTCCAATTGTCTGGCATTGCCAAGATTGCCATCTGAACTCGACGTGCCAGAAGATGGAGGAGTTGTTGACATTCGAAAGCTCTTGACATTGGATGTTGTGTGATAAGGTAAAAGAATTGCAGTTGGTGTTGAAGGTTGCTTCTATTTACATTTGTTTGAAACTTGCCATGAAGGTATCGGCCCCGATCCAGTCCTCGGCATCGGCATCGGCATCGGCACCGATCCAAAGATTTACCATTACTTGTTGAATCTATGTACTGATAAAACCTGAAAACTGTTGTTCTGCTTGCATCGCAAATTGATCCCACATTGCTGCCTGCCGTGCAGCATAACAGCGTTTCCCCGATGCTCCGATGCCAAACGTCGATTCCATTCTATTTCTCCACTTCTCAGCCATTGCCCTGAAATATCGAGTGGTCCAAGTCATCTCTTTTTTGACCTGTGCTAATTCTTCTCTCCAGCGACTGAAATTGGCATTAGACCTTAGCCAATGGACCCGATAGACTGGCTCAATCCAATTCAACAAATGAGGATCGGCAAGATAGAGAAGACTCACATTCTTCCATCCATTGGTTACTTGCTATGTCCTCGTCCACGTCCATGTTCCAAAACCAAGCTAGAGATTTGTTCCTTTGGCCTGGTTGTTTTGGATCCATCAATGCCGTCGTCGCTCCGAGTTCTTCTCTCCGTAGCACCTTGTATGTTTCCAACATCTCTGGAGATGCTCCAAGACTGACCATAGCTCTCCTGGCTATAGAGTAGACCCTTGCGTGGTGCTTGACATGAGTTTCCAGTGAATAGACTTCTTTCCAGGCTCTTGTCTTCTGTTTCGTCCCCGATGCTAGTCGAACATTCTTGCGAAACAGAAACGCTTTATGACCTAGACAAATTCGTATTTGTTGGAGAGCGGTTTCAGCTTGTGTTTCCCTCAATTTTAATTCTGCAGTTATCAATTTGCTTGCCGAAGGATCGAACGCCGATAGTTGGACATTTGAGGGCAGACACAACTTTGTCTTACTTGGAGAGTCGTCACTTGAGGCCTGTCTATGTGGGAGGTTAACAAAGAAGGGATTTTCTCGTTCTTGGTCGTGTTCATTGTAACCTCCGCTGTCCGATGCATCAGAGTCCGATTCTGAGAGTAGAGGATCAACATCCGACATTGATCCATCATCGATAAGATCAATATCCATGAACTTCATGGACGATTTGTGAAATCGGTCAATTCTGGTCGTCAATCGGCGCCTTTTGTCCTCTATAGCAAGCTTCGCCGATGCCAAAGGTTTTCGGCCCAGCCTTTTCTCTTCATGGGCCAGAGAGAGCCTGAAATGCGATAAATGTTTTTCAATTACAGTGGCATCTAATCATGTATTACTCACTGTGTTTCCTGAATTTTCAGTCCACTTGATAACCAGGCGATAGTTCCATTCATCAGGCCATTTGTCCTCTCATGGAGGGTCAACTCCAGAATTTTCTCTTCCTTTGTTGGTCCTAGGGAACTTGAGAAATCATACTATGCAGCAGAGCAAGTATTTACCTTTCGATGTTTTTGCGTCATAGATATCCATCGCTGTTTCATCGAGATTGCGGAATTTTTGAGCTCTTTTAGCCTCTTTCGTCCACTTTCGAGTGAGATCAGCGTCGGCTGTTGAAATGAGATCATCCAATGCCGATTTGCTACTTTCGACACCAATCATGGCTTTTTCATGTTTTCTAATGAGTGTTGGACCTGAAATACAATCATCAGCATAGATTGGAGGAAGCGTAGATTATATTTGGGAAATGGCCAAGACCTATTCTGATCAATTTCTTAAAATTTGAATCATTCATGTGTGCGTCGATCGTTTCCTGCCGGGATGCTGCAGACATGGTTCTTGTGCTCTTGGCAATATGATCAAGAGGCGCCCACAATGACTCCAAAATTTCACCGTCGACCTGGCCTGCCCCCTCTATAAACTGGGGGCTGTATCGGGGATAGCATTCATCCTGATGACCCATAATGTGAAATAATCCGATTGCCTTCCTGATATGCATTCCTTCCGGTAAATGGAGATAACGGCCTTGGGTCAATCTCTCTCTCAGGTGTTTGCCATATTGGCACATGATATCGTAGATGAGAAGGATTGTGGTGAAGCCATATATCCATTTTAGAACTTCCGAAAGGGCATAGTCCATGTTCATTTGTCTATAACACATATATTCTTCAGTACAGTGGGATGGGCATTAAAACCGGCATCGGCATCGGCATCGGCATCGGCATCGTGGACCACCCAACATCGGCATCGGCAAAAACACCGATACCGGAATAAGCCTGAATCTTGTATGGAGTCTGACTTACCTTTCACCCTTTTGAAAATTTACAACTGAATGTGGCACGAAACATCCATGACGGGTACATGCAAGTGCACCAATGCCGGTGGCATCCAAATTTTGTTTTCGGGCGTTGGCTTGATTAACTGCCCGATGCTCATTGCAAGTGGACTTCTGCATGTTAACCGGACAATGTACCCATTATTCCCCTCACAATGTAACGGCTTGAAGGACTTACCAGTTTGACCTCCTTGCTTATGCGAATGTGCTCCTTATATCTCTCCTCCCCGACCATAAACCCATGACCATCAGCGATAGCCACATCATCCAAAGGCTGCCTCATCTTCATATGTTCTACCTTGAAATTTCCATCCATTACAAACAAAGGTATGATGCTCTCAGGATTTTCTTCAGTGAACTTCCAATCTTCTCGCAAATTCATGCCAGGCTGCGGACAGGCAGGACAAGTCATTGTGAGTTTTCCAGGGCCGGGTTCTTTGTTGTCCTCGTGGCCGAATCCATACCATTTCCTGGCCTTGAGATTTCTCCATTGCCGTGTACATCTTAATAATTCTCGGTAACGTGTCTGAAAGTTTGTTATGTGAATGTTAACGATTGTTTGTTCACATTACTCACAGGAACAGTGTGAGGAAAAGGCGAACTTGTGAGCCGGAGTAACTTTGAATGGAACGCCTGGCAAGCCGTCTTGCATTCCAAGTTGTCTAGGAGACATTCATCAAGCAATTGAAAGGTGAATGCGGTCCGGGGCTTCTTAAATGTGGCCGGGTATAAGCCAATATCCAGCAGCTGAATATCAGGCCTAGATGCTCCCCTACATCCACACCATCGTGCTACCAATCGATGGACACCAGAGCTGTCCACCACCACGATAACGGTTTCACATGCCCTGTCAATGTCTTTGGGTGGTTTTGGAAAGCTTTGTATGGTGAAGGGTGATTGCTCATTAAGGTTTTTGTTAGATATGTGGGGGGGGTTATCCATCTCAGCCTCAGTTCCGGCGTCAGAATTGGCATTGGCATTGGCATCTTCAATATCGGCATCGGCATCGGTCTCGGCATCGGTCTCGGCATCGGCATTGAGATGAGATATCTTGCTTCCTTCACTTTCACTGCCCCGCAATGGACACTCCAATCCTCCATGACCCAAGTGGAGCTTTACACCAAGTTCTATCAACCAGGCTGGAGTGAAGTAGGCTCCAGTCCACCGTTCCACCCTATGGAAAGGTAACCTTTGATGGACATCTGCACAACATTTCCGGCAGTATATAGGGCAACCAAAACAGGATAAGCATTTCCATGTTCCTTCAGCAACCAGACATCCAGAGCAGGTCCGATTTTCTGGTGGCGATTCCCTGGCCAGGATATGGTCTAAATATTGGGATCGATGGGGTAGCCATTCCCTCATATAATTGTTGGATGACTATGAGAAGATGACCATCAGTTGGAAGTGTGAGGAATGCCATAAGTAATGTGTACATTATTGGTGGGCAATTTTAAAGGCTCCACATGTGGGAAATCCTGAACAGTGTCAGATCCAGGTACGTCGAAGTCATCTTGGGTCGTTCGTTGTTTCTTCTTAGGAGAGGACTGTGAACCACTAGGGCTATTCACAATATTCTTTCGGGTCTGAAACCCACGCGTCGTAAACACCTCTCTCAACGTAACCCTGCTCAACCGAGGAACAGACTTTCTTTTGAATGACTTGACCATTTCTTGAAAAATGTGTCAGGTCAATAATATAGTTAATGAGATGAGGAATTGAAACAGAACTTGGAAAATATTAGAAATATTAAAAATGTGTATACTGTGTTAAGGGAATAGTGGAAGCTTCAAAAGTTGAGGTAGTGTTGTTGAGTCTCAAATTGGCCTCTGATCAAATTTGGCAAAAGTGGCAAGTCGAAAATCGAAACTGGGTTGCACACAATTCCTTCTACACATCAGCTCCTTCTATCCAACAATTATTCCCTGCTACCATAATGCCTGAAACTGGGTTTACTTCTGCTCAACTTGCACTTCTGAAAGGCAAACTCGAGGAATTTCGGGCTGCAGATAAAAAAGAAAGGGTGCAGATTATAAAATGGACACACAATACTATCGTTGGTGCACAAGGGAGATCTGAGGCCCCCCTTGAATACAATGCAAGTGAAACTCTTATCAATGGCTTAGTTTTGTTAATTTTAGTCTGTAGAAAATAAAAGAATGGCTCTACAACAATGGCCGTCGAAAGACGAGAAAACCTCTCCACCATTACACCAAAATCTGGAACTTCAAGAATGTTGTAGGTCATGAGAGGAAGGATGAGGTGGATGAACGAGTTTCGGAGTTGTCAAACTCCTCCCCTGGAACAAAGGAATGGATGGCGAAGTACCAGGCTGGGTTGAAGGAAGTGTGTGATGAGTTGCCGAGGGAGGATGTTGCGAAATATGAGAGGCTGGTAGAGGAGTGGAATTCACAAGGACCTCCTGCAAAAGTGCAGCAAAAGTAGGTTTTTGGAGCAAGTCTGGACTAGGTGGGCTGACAACATGCTACCTTCGGTTATTAGAAATGCCGAGAAACATGCCGTTCAATATATAAAAGAATTTGCAACACAAATGCATCGGAGTTTGGGTATGAGAGTATTCGTGCTATCGGCATTTATGGACACATCGGAAAATGTCTTAGTGTCTTCGTAAGTAATTTAACTCATGATAGTTCCAATTCAGGCTAACATGTAATTGAAATCCAGCCACGACTTTAATGACGAGATCGGGACAACATCTTTTGTGAAGTCAAAACCAAATTGGCAGAAAGGTCCAGTGATGGCGGAATGGGAAGCATTTGCATCAGAGGAACTGGGTGAGCATATGTTATTTCCCACTAAAAAGACTTGGATAGCTTACTGGCACCTGCAATTCATTGGCACCCATGTTTTACCGGCATCTGCATTTATCGGCACCTGTGTTTTATTGGCATCGACATCGGCATCGGCATCGGCACTGGCATCGGCATCGGCATTATGATCGGCATCTCATTCAGGAACTCATGAGTCAGCTACCGACGAGGAAGGTGCTGGACAAGCAGCCCAGAAATTACAATTAAAACCAAAAGTACATAGGGATGACAAAGGTGTCCCTAGATTGCCCGTCTTTTCCGGCATGACCAGGCCAAATTTGGAGGACATGAAAATGTTGATCAGAGATTTTATTAATCTCCACTACAGTGTGTTTTTCACCTCACTATCGATTATAAGTATTATTCAATGGCATCTTAGAATCACGTTGCGGCGATAATATGGCTTCGGTTCCATGGGGTGATATCAGCAGAAATCAAAACCAATACATATCCCCACAGTATCTACCAGCAGGATTCCAACTCCGGGATCCATCAAAACTCGTCAAGCAACAGGCAATGGCGCTTCTCGAATTTTGGTATGAACGGCAGGGGAACAAAAAGGTTAAAACAACCTTTGAATTCCAGGGCTTCAAGGGACGTAACGGGGATTTCGACAATTCAATTCCTACCACTTCAGGAAAGTCTCGAAAGATGGCTCACCGAAAATCTGCAAGGGCAGGAACATCCAGCCAGCAGCAAGACATCATGTCCAGCAGCGAATCCGGTTCATCGTCTCAATCTCAATCTGACTCCGACTCCGACATGGACGACGATTCATCAGAGACCACTCATCTAGACAAAGGAAAACAGAAGGCCGATAAGGGAAAGCAGAAGGTAAACAAGGGAAAGCAGAAGGCGTATGATGACTTTAACCCCGACGCCGACCATGATGGAAACGGCGACGAGAACGGAGATGCTTCTGGCCAGACTGGTCAGCATGCCGGCACCAATGCCATCCCACTATGTCCTCCAGAATCCATCTTCGATCCCGAAGAGAGGTTCCGATACCTTGCTTCACTATCTGATAAGGAGGTATATCTAAAGTGCCTTCGAGCGGTTTGTAAACTTCCCGTGAGTGATTCTTTTGTTTAATGTCTAATCTGACACCAACCTGATATAAATCTAAATAGGACGATATCAATCCCACCCACATCCCTAAAACTACTCCAACCTGGGCGACTTGGAAATATAAAAATACTACGGCTCCGAAAACCGTCCATTCCTCGGTGAAGGTTGGAAAGTCCTATTTGGAATGGTTGGAGAAGGAGCCGTATCTAAAGCCTGATGGGACATATCGAAGCCGAATGTTCATGGAGGGAGTCCTGCTCAGCATTGGGCTTCTTAGTCATGACCTGGAAAGGTCTCAATTTTCGGACAAGGATGGGGCTGGAATGATAGCCGATGCAAATCTTGAAGATTTCATCATCAGCACGAAGCTCAAGATGGAAACAGTTCAGCCTAGGCTGGATGTGGTTTGTGAGAAATTGAGAAAGGGTTTGAGTTCACTGAAAAGGAGGTCACCGGGGGAAGATGAAGCGGGGGAAGAAGAGCAGAATCCGAGAAAGAAGAAGAAAGTTACAGGTGGACAGAAGACAAAGGCCATTGAATTTCAGGAGACGAGAAAAAGCCCCAGAAAGGTTAAAAGGTAATATTTATCTGACACAGTGGGAATAGAAACAAATGAATTATAATGGACAATTCAGAATGTAGCGATACCAGTATATTATAAGAAGGTAAGGTCGGAAATGTCAACATTTACACTAATGCTGATGCCGATGCCGATGCCGATGCCGAGACCGATGCCGAGACCGATGCCATGACCCAATGCCCCGCATTCAGAGTGTTGATCTTAAGGATAATGACAATAGCAGTTTACAGTGATAAAAAACTTTTCAAATTATCAATATTCACATTAATGCCGATGCCGATGCCAACGCCAAATAATGCGGGGGTTTTGGCATGAACATGATTGACGCTAAATATAATAACAATAGCAGTAACAATCATAGAAACCTTTTCCAAATAATCAAAATTCACACTAATGCCAATGCCGATGCCGATGCCGATGCCGAGACCGATGCCGATGTTCATGCAGATGTCAATGCCAATATCAATTATTGCAGTGGTTACACTTAATTTCATCTTAAATCTCATACAAACACCCTGATGACCGACTGAAACCTGCAATGTATCTTGATACTCACTAAATAAAACATATAAATAACATATAATGATACAAATATACGCCTCATGTCGCCACAAGTCAGCCTAATTCGGTGAGGATTTTTGAGGAGATTCCAGGTAGCTGGACCTAATGATGTCCCCAATCGGCAGTAGTGGCGTGACGGTCGATCTCCCTCTTGGGGCCGGTGATGCCGAATGCTCCAAGACGTTGTCACCCCCTCCATGGACTTCCTCACCTCCTTCAAGTGGCCCCATTGGAAGCGGCGCTGGAGTCGGCACTGGATCGATGCTCTCCCTCTGGTGTTCTACTCCTGAAGGACCGGCGCTAGCAGAACTGGGGTCCCTGACTGGATCGATGCTCTCCCTCTTGTGTTCTACTCCTGAAGGACCGGCGCTAGCAGAACTGGGCTCCCTGACTGGATCGATGCTCTCCCTCTGGTGTTCTACTCCTGAAGGACCGGCGCTAGCAGAACTGGGCTCCCTGGGGATCTCCTCCTCCCTTGGTTCATCTTTTTTCAAAGGTACATGCGGTACCATTTCCTCCCCCTTCACCATCCAGCCCCTGAACCGTTCCATCATCATTTTAAGGCCCCGAACCTCGGCCTCCAGCACATCGACCCTCTTCCTCAACTCCTGATTGGTGGCATTCTCGGGAGCCGAGCTGCCTTGTCCACCGAATCTCCCGACAACCCTCATGCCATTGGCGTCAAAGACGAGAGGGTATAGAGTTGCTGAATTTGGCCGGAAATGTCGTCAAAAATTTCGTTTATGACAAAATGAAACTCACATCCTTCCGGAATAGATGACTTTCTAACCTCAGCGTCAACGTCAATAATCTCCCTCGCCTTCCCTTTGGCCTTCCTGGATTTTCGTTTTGGTCGGGGTTCAGGCCAAATCTTGAAATGGGGCGGCGAATCGATCTCTATCGGGCTCGGGGTCGGGGTCGGGGTCGGGGTCGGTGTAATTTTGGGCGTTTGAATCCGAACAGCCACTTTTCGAGACCGAAGCGTCATGCCAGTTCCACCTGAAGCTGATGCAACGTGGGAAGCTGGGGGAATCACCTTTAGAGTCACCTTGGTGACTTTCTTCTTGTTGCTCGGCCCCGGTATTGGAGGCGTCAGCTCCCGGGGCTTGCTGGCTGCCGCTGGCCTGGGAGTCGACGTGGCCTTGGCTCGATCATCAACATCCCAGATACATTTTACCTTGACCCAGTTGCATGAACCACACGCCGTCCTCTTGCCTTTCATGCAAATATACCTTGGCCATCGTTCGAAGCAGCGTCGGCAACACTAAAGATGCCAAAGGGATTGTAAGAAACTGTTTGGAACACAAACATCAACTTACCTGTTCCCTCGTACGAGGCTTTGTCTCAGCCGCAACCTTCGCCTTCTTCACCGGCATTTCCTCCAAGACTGAATCTCGGCATTGTCGCTTCAACCTTTTGGACCCCGAACTCGGCTTCGGTATTTCCTGCACCTCCATATCCCTCTCATCACGCTCCTCCGACTCCACCATCTTCTCCCCCTCATCAGCCCCCACCTTCACAGTATCGTCAATCATCAAAACATCCTCCTCCTCCTCCTCCTTAACCTTTTCCTTTTCCTTTCCCTTCTCCTTCTTCTTCTCTTGGCCTTTCTCCTTCTCCTTCTCTTTACCCTTCTCTTTCTCCTTCTCTTTCTCCTCCTCTTTCTCCTCCTCTTTCTCCTCCTCCTCTTCGTCCTCCTCATCCTCGTCCTCCCACTCCTCCTCGGTCATCTCCTCCTCAGTCACCTTCTCCTTTCCCTTCCCCTTCTTCTTGCTCTCCTTGTTCGATGGAGGTGGTCTACTTGTCATCATCGGGAATGTGTAAGGCCGTTTGACTAAGTTGATGTCGGTGTCAGTATCAATGATAGGAGGTTCATGTTAATCGCCAAGAATACAATCAGTAATGTCCTGAAAACATATAAATACGGGAATAAAGGCACTGACTGAACTCGTTTGTCCACCATCCATACCTCGGCCCCTTGTACTCCGGTGTGCGCCGTCCATCATAATTTGGCTCATCGATGATCTGGGAATCGTATTTGGTGATCTTCTCCCATTGAGGGAGGATCTTTGGAGGGTCGTAATTGTCGCGATATTGCCGGGCTGCACTCAGAATAAGTCTCGGGGCATGCACCTTGATCCCCTTCGAAGTGGCGTCCTGATACAGCTCCATAACCTTAAACTATTTCCATTATTTTTAAATCAAATGCTAGTATATATATACATGCAGTAACACTCACTACGTCTTTCGTGATCTTGAGCATGAAATGCTCGCGTCGAGCTTGGTTTGCTTCCCGTTTCAACAACGGCAAAGCTTCGGCCACACGTGCATGAAGTTCGTAGATTTTTGCTTGATAGTCGATGGGCACAGGTGATTGAGTCATTGTAGAGGCTGTAGAAAGGGCTGGAAATGTGTAAAGACTTGCAAAATGTCGGTGAATTCACCGAAAAAATCTCCGAAGGGTTTTTTGATCTGGCCAAACTTGCACAAACACAGCACACGTCATCGGGATTCTCCATCGGGATTCCTAGCATTCAATTCATCTCTCATGGCTCGATCCAAAGGTGAGCTACTACACCTTCTACTCCACGCAGATGTCTTTTTAATGAAGTCATGGTATAATATAGTAAACGTCAGGCGTATGCAGTCCTTTAGTACTAGTTTGTCACTCCGGGATGACTCTGGTTGTTAGAGCCCACTGTGTTGAAAACTCTCAAGGATTTGCCACCCTTGACTGGTATGTGATATTTCATAAGTTGAGAATTCCGCTGAATCATCATCAATCAGGAAAGTCCTTCTTCTCTTTTGGCAGCCCTGATGTGGGCCCATCAACATCGACATTGAAGCTCGAAGGAGCCAAAGGGGCTGACACGGAAGCGAAGGTTAAGGTCCACGCAGTCGCAGGACCTTCAAAGGCGGGGGCTAGTCAATCCATGCGGGGTTGGCCAAGCAGTGAGTTACATGATGCCGGCATAACTTTCGTCTTCACGTTTGATATCTCTCTAGGATCAGCATTTGAAACCTTTCAAATGTTGAGTAACCATGGCGATCAGGACGACACCAACACCATCGTTAACGCCAGGGCCGATATCGCAGTCAGGCCGAATCCCAACACCGATGCCGATGCCTACACCCACACCGAGGCCGAGGCCGAGGCCGATACCGATGCCGAGGCCGATACCGATACCGATATCGATTCCACCTCCGTTTCTGAACCTGATACCCACACTGACACTGAGAAATGTAAGTTCCTAGTATTGATTTGAACATATACACTGATTTCCGGTTATCATCAAGCCCCTTCCCCATTCCAACATGCCCGAACAAGTAAGGGGAAACGAAAATCTCAGGATGCTGGACTCTATCAACAACGGCTAAGCAAGAAACAGAAGAAACTGAGGTATGGAACATTGATTCACCAGTTCCCTTCAAGACATCGGCTTTGGATCGAACATGAAGAAGAAAACATCAAGCATGATTTTCGGTCATGTGTGGTGGAAGCGGCAAGGCTTAAGATGGTAGTTGACAAGAACATGGAGACCATCCTGAGCCTTGACAAGGCAATTCACCAATTGCAAAGTTGAAGGTAGTTGGAACATCAATGTAGTTTTTTATTGATTGACATGTGTGTGTGGAAAAACAAAATTGTGAAGGTCTGGGTGAAAAATCAAGGTAACAAACTGATCAATATTGATCACTGGTAATGTTGGCCCAGCGGTCTAAGACGAATATCACCCACCCCCCCAAATCTCGGCCCAGTGGTCTGAGATGAGTGACAGTCATCCCCCCAAATGTCGGCCCAACGGTCTGAGACGAGTGACAGTCATCCCCTCAAATCTCGGCCCAACGGTCTGAGACGAGTGTCACCTACCCCTCCAAATCTCGGCCCAACGGTCTGAGACGAGTGACAGTCATCCCCTCAAATCTCGGCCCAGCGGTCTAAGACGAATATCACCCACCCCTCCAAATCTCGGCCCAACGGTCTGAGACGAGTGTCACCTACCCCCCCAAATGTCGGCCCAACGGTCTGAGACGAGGGTCACCCACCCCTCCAAATCTCGGCCCAACCGTCTGAGACGAGTGACAGTCATCCCCTCAAATCTCGGCCCAGCGGTCTGAGACGAATATCACCCACCCCTCCAAATCTCGGCCCAACGGTCTGAGACGAGTGTCACCTACCCCCCCAAATGTCGGCCCAACGGTCTGAGACGAAGGTCACCCACCCCTCCAAATCTCGGCCCAACCGTCTGAGACGAATGACAGTCATCCCCTCAAATCTCGGCCCAACGGTCTGAGACGAGGGTCACCTACCCCTCCAAATCTCGGCCCAACCGTCTGAGACGAGTGACAGTCATCCCCCCAAATCTCGGCCCAACGGTCTGAGACGAGGGTCACCCACCCCTCCAAATCTCGGCCCAACGGTCTGAGACGAGTGACAGTCATCCCCTCAAATCTCGGCCCAACGGTCTGAGACGAGTGTCACCTACCCCCCCAAATCTCGGCCCAACGGTCTGAGACGAGGGTCACCCACCCCTCCAAATATTGGCCCAGCGGTCTGAGACGAGTGACATTCATCCCAGCCAATGTCGGCCCAGCGGTCTGAGACGAGGGTCAATCAACCCAGCCAATGTCGGCCCATCGGTCTCAGACGGATTACAATAGGCCGGCTCTACACTCGGCCCACCCGTCTCACACGGCATATATTACACTCCTGGGTTGCCCCGTCAAGTACCTAACAATAGTAATTTCTCGGCCCATCTCGGCTGGCCCGTCTCAAACCCAACATTGTCAACCTTAGTTGACTGGTCACACTCGGGATAAGTCATGTCATGGTCTGGTAATGAATTTGAAATCGTCGCGTCCATCACGTGATAAGTCGCGTCGCGTGTTAGGCCCTTGATGGCTTATTGATCGGGTAATTCATCAGGCTTCTCTTTCTTTCAACCATGTCGTCTCCCGCTAAATCGAGCACGTCCAAGGTAACTGGCGACGATGAGGTCGACCAACTTATCGAGTCGACCACCGGTTCACCTGCGCCAGTGAATACTCTCTCGCGGCTTTACAAACGAAGGTGAAGTGCCGATGACTTGGGGCTCCTACCCGTAAAAGGAAAGGTAAATGCGAGTTTTTCGGGGCAATATTTTCGTTTATTGACCGTGCACAGAGGTGCGATAATTGCATTCGACTGGAACGTATGTGCATCATTGGCGATACGGAATCTCGTTGTCGAAAATGTGTTCTTGACCACCGGTGCTGTTTTTGGGAGGGTGTCACTCGTAAAGGAAAACCGGAACTTCCGAAGTCGAGAAAATCAAGTCGTAAGTCGCGATAATTGTTATTTTGTCGTATCGATGTCGGAGACATTCTTTTCAGGTGTCGCGGAATCATCGTTCGCATCGTCGTTGCGGTCCATGGGCGTGGTAAAGCATAGCGGCAAAGGGAAAAGGAAAATTGTTGACAGAGATTTTCGAGAGGAGGAAATAGCAGTCTTGAAGGAGGAGCTGGCGCGGGCTCGTGTTCGCGCCGAAGCCCACCGGAGAATCGTCGTGGAGTTAGAGTCTATGCTGGGAGAAATGGAGAATCGTTCGGAGTAGAGCTAGGCGTAGGAATCGTCGATAGGAGCCTCGATGGCTCCTTCCCAATGAGATAATTTTTGTTTTTCGAAAAGAGAAAAAGTCCTGAAAGAAAAACTGTCGCAAACATGCGAACAAAAGGAAAAAATTGTGAGATGGCTCCGAAATACATCATCACCGCCAATCTCTCGATAGGATGCCTGCTGGGCAATTCTATCATCTTGCGACTTGTGCGAACCTGTAAAATACCGCTCATTCAGTGACTTCTTAGCAATCGTCACTTCCGTCGCTGTCGTCTTCGCTAACATTCTCGTCGCGAACATTGTCGTCGTCGTCGTCGTCGTCTTTCTGTCCTGAACTTTCCATTTCGCGGAGTCGTGCAGTGTCGATATCGATGAGACCGGCTGGTATCTTGATCGTCTTGCGGGCGAAGTAAGGAACCACACGGAAGGCGGCAACTGGTCGATGGAATACGGATCCATCCAACTCAGCGAGAATATATGCGCCTCCATAGTTTCGAGATATGACAATGAGGGGACCCAAATATCGGGGTCGCATCTTGCGATTTAAGGCTTTCTCGATCGCAGTGTTTCGCATGAGGACGAGATCGCCTCTCTTGAAATTAAAGTCGCGAATAGTTGTCGCGTGTACTCGTTCGAAACGAATCGCAGCTGCTCTTCTTGCCTTGTAGACTTTCGCGTAGATTTTCGAGACGTCCTCGCTGCGTTTTTGTAAGGCGATTGTGCGTCGCGCGATGAGATCGGTGGTGGATAGGACTGAGGATGGTGCTGGCTGGAGGTAAGTCGCTTCGAAGATGTCCAGGGGTAAAACTGGGTGCGATCCTGTTGCTGCGAAATATGGGGAGCATCCCATTCGTCGTCTGGTGGTAATGCGTTCTGCCCAAAATACAGAGTGGGCGACCTGAGACCAACGGGCTTGGTCACCATCGGCTGCCTTGAAAAGTGATTGTCGAACATCGAAATGCGTCCGTTCTACTAGACCATTGGCTCGCGAATTATAGCCACTGATCCGAATGTGATTGATTTTGTACTGTCGCGACAAATATTCGAGGGCCTTGACAAACGCTGCACCATTATCTGTAACGATTTCGCGAAGTGATCCCCATCGACACAAGATATCTTCGAAAATCCAGTCGCCAATCGCACGGGCGTTCTCCGATCGCAACATGCGGAATTCGGGGTACTGCGAAAGGGAGCAACGTCCCTGTACAATGTATCGGAAAGATCGAGATGGGGGTAGGTGCATGGTGTCGACATATATTTTTGCGAAGAGTGGAGTGGGGGTTGCTACTACCGGGGGAATCAAAACTTGTCGAATCTGTCGCTGCTGGCATAAATGGCACGTCTTGATAAACCAAGCAATATCGGCGACAATATGTGGCCACCAAAATCGTTCCAAAATTATCGATCGAGTCGCATAGAATCCCTTGTGACCAATGTCGTCGTGGCAGCTGTTCATGACACTGAGTCGCTGTTCTGGGTCGACGACTAGCTTGTGCGCTCCTTGAGAATCTTTTCTCCAAAGGCGATTGCGATCGACGAAAAACTCGGTGCAATATTTGACGAACTTTGTGTAATCGGTTTCTGAAAAATAAGATGGTCGTTCCAGGTCTTTCAGCCACTTCTTCACTAGTACTATGCGATCGTCGTCCGATTTGGCAATATTTGATCGAGGAACTGCGTCGTAAGAGTCGGAGGGGGTAGAGGGACTGTCTCCAGGAGTAACGGTGTCAGAGAGAAGTGTTGATACTATCGATCGTCGTAGTCGGGTACCATGGACTTCATTTATCTGATGCATGAAGCCATATAGTCGATCGATCCAATCATCGAAGTCGTCGTCATCCGGTTGCGACAAGTCGCCTGGCTGAGGGGGTCGTCGAGAAAGGCCGTCGGGGCCGTGACTAGTTCCTGCAACATGTACGAGTGTAAAATGGAATGTCAATATCGATACTATCCAACGATTGATGCTGGCACTGGGGACAATGTCGGGGTTGTTTAGCATTCCTTTGATGTATCGTGCGTCGACCTCGACTACAAGGTTGCGAACTCCAATAACGTAAAGTCGGAGGGCTCTCAAAGCTCTAAAGAGCCCGTATATCTCGAGCTTCGGTTGTGAGAATCGTCGTTCGCGGTCGTTGAGTGTGATTGAGCCGAATCGATTATAAAAACGTTTTCGCATATCGTCCATATTGCACTGGCATAGATAGAATCCAACTGCAATGTATGACGTGTCGACTGCGAGGATAACAGGGGCGTCCGACTTATAGTCGATCGCGCGAAGTGCTGGAGAATCGAGAACTGCTTGTTTGAGATCGTTCTGTGCGGCGATTTGGTCTGGACCAAATTCGAAAGGAGCGTCCTTGCGAGTAAGCTTGTTCAGATGATGGGCACGATGCGCGAAGTTGCGAATAAAGATCCTGCATAGACCAACTGTTCCGAGGAATGCGCGAATGTCGGAGAGGTTTTGACATGGCCCCCACTTCTCTATTACGGAGACCTTTGAGCTCTCGGGAAGCCGACCATGATATGTGCAGCGATGGCCGACAACGATTATCTCTTCTACACAGACAAACAATTTGAGACCTGAAAAAGTGCCTCCACTGTACTTCATTCGTTGGACAACGCGATTCAAGTTCTGGAAGTGTTCCCACACGAATCGTCGAATACCTGTGTTCTGTGGGATGGTTTCGTACAAACCGTCTTCTCGGATGTACCGGGTTGGCGGTCCTTTAACAGGAACATCGTCGATGTAAGGAATTGTGATGTCGGGGATCTCAGGCTGAAGGATAAACGTGACGTCGTCGTGGAAGATCGGTACTGAGTTAGTCCACCCCATTGGTAAAGTGACTAGTCGAAGGGCTCCAAAGGGGGTCTGGAAGGTCGTGAGGTCGCGCGATTTTTCTGCAATGAGGCGTTCATCGTATCCGACGTAAAGATCCAACATTGCTCCGCAGGCACGGTTTGCGAAGCGTTCGGCGATGTGCTCTGGAATCGGGGTAACACCAGAGTGTTGTATCGTGACTTTGTTAAGAGGTTCGAGGCTGTGGACAAGACGAAGCGAAGCTCCACCTTTCTTCAATACCATGAACCATCGCGAGCGATATGAGGAGTTCGAGGGTTCGTATACGCCAGCCTCGATCTTTCTGCGAATAACGCGACAAACTTCGTCGTAAATCCCTGGAGGTATTGGAATATTCTTTTCGACCCAAGGAGTATGTGGTACGACCGGAAATTCAACTGGAGGAAAGAAGTCGGTTCGAAAGCTTCCTCGTTCGAGATCTGTCCATGCAAAACCATCGTTTTGTTTACACATGAAATTGTGCAAAAAGGCGCGTTCGGAAGGCCACAAAAAGTCGGTTGAGTGTACCTTGTCTAGTGCGATTCGTCGTTCCTCGGTATAGTGACCGGTTGGTTGAAAGGGGGGAGGGTTGGGATCCAACAAAGGCATGTCGGCTAAAGGATCTCCTTTAATAGATCGAATGATACGAAACTTGTCGGGTAGTTCCGCGATAACTGGCTTGGTCTTCTTTGCGACAGGTTTGTACTTCTTCTTTGCTGAGAGGAAGATCGGTGCGAAGTCGGAGAGAGAATGCTTTTGAGATGGTCGCAGGGGTTCATCGGACGATTGGTAATACGGGGAAATACGATCGGCATTGTAATTTGATGCTACGACAGGAAAGTCGCAGGCTGAGATATATACACGGGCTAAAGAAGACGAGGGACGGTCGGGCATATCTGGTGGTACAACTGAATACGCATCTATAGAGGCCGTAGCTTTTTTATGATCATACGAGATGATGCACGCAACTTCTCCCTGACTATCGATCAGTTCCTCGAATTGCGAAAATCCTTTGCGGCATGTCGAGAAGGAGGACACTGATGACGGGGAGGGCCCCTAGCGATCGTGGGAATTGTCGCGCGTTGTCGAGAGTTTGGATCGCAGATCGTGATCGTTTGGTCTTCATTCGCGTAGTTCTTCACGAGGCTTTCCGTCAAAACGTCGAAGGGCCGTCCTAAAAGGATGTCGTAGGCCGGCAATCGAATGACATGCATTTGAAGATAGAGCGTAATTGTTCCGATGCGACAGGGCACATTTCTCGCAAGACCCAGAGACTGGTCGATCTCGCCGTTTGCTGACTGCATGTTGAGTTTGATCGAGGGGTCGTATATAAGGCCGAGATCATGGCAGACAGCTTCTGACATCACGATTATTTGGGAACCCGGATCGACAATGCTTTCGACTTCTTCCTGATGGTTCACGAACAAATAAATGGAGCGGAGAGCGTGTGATTCTTTAGCGACAACCCATGTTTCGTCTACTTCTCCCAGGGGGAGAGTATTGAGATATACTTCGTAGGGGTCGTCGATGATGATAGGTCGAGGGAGCTCCTTGGTTTCAGCGTCGTGAAGCGTTTCGAAGAATGGAAGGTGATCGTCGTCGTCATCGTCGTCTTCCACAGTCACAATATTCGTTTTGCGAACGTTTTGAGGCGCTACGCGTTTAGGCGTGATATCGTCGCGAGCTTTCTGCCAAACTTCCGGTGATAACGACAGAAGTTGTTTCTGCGTGAGCGTAATGCACGGCGTCTCCATCGCGCGTTTGTAGACTTCGTCGGCGATTTTCGTGTCTTGGATGGGAGCGTGAGTGCGATACGCAATATCCTTTTCTTTCGACGCTTTTGGGAGAGACGCGAAGTTCTTCTCGTGCGGAGGGAGGTAGGCTGGTTCGCGAGCTTTTGTGAACGGATGAGTCGGTGGCTCGGCTTCCTTCGTGGTCTGACCCTTAGTCGAGCTGTCCTGTGTGGGAGTCGCGACAGGTTTAGGATGATCGTCAGGTTGACTCTCCCTCGGCTTCTCGGGTTGCGTTCGCATCACAACCTTTTTCCTCTTGGGAACCTGTACTCCGTCGAAAACCTCTTTGCTTCGAAGAGCGAGTATCTCTCTTTCCAATACTGCGATACGATCCTGAGTCGACAACTGATAGGCCGACGTAGTAGAGTCAGGGTTGACCTCGTACATGAGCTGACTGGTCGGGTTCGCGTTGCTCGTAATCTGGTCTGCGGCTCGCTGATTAGGGTTGCGACGATGCCATTCGTCAATTCGTTCGCGAAGATTGTTCCCTGTGACAGATCGCGGCACATAAGCTCCTGACGAAAGAACAACTCGTCCTTCTTGGTTTCGTTTTGCCCGTCCATCTGCGACATAATCCCTGACATGGCGACAGTCTGTGATGTAGTGCCCTGATTCTCCGCAGAAATTACACTTGTCGGAGACAGCACCTCGAACTCTTTCCTGAGGTCGCGCATAAGTCGTCGCTTGAGACTGCTGGGGGGCAAGTGCTTTGATCAGAGTCGTCGTGAGTTTGTCGAAAATCGTAGAGAGATCTTCGGTTTTGACGGTTGGCTGCGATGGTGCAATCGCGATTGACTGTGTCACAGTCGGGGGTTCGTATGACGAGGGCGATCCTCCGTGTAAAACGTATTTAGCGGCTTCGTGGATGTTCTCGAGAGAGTAGGGATCGTCGGGGAAGTGATCGGGGAATTTAAGGTGTAGACGATACTTGATAGACTTCCAAAGGTCCTCTTGGAAGCCTCTAATGAAAGCGCGACTGACTTCTGCTTCCGAAATCCTATTCTTTAGTCGAAGAAACGACGTAATGTTCAGGAAACCTCGATAGTAGTTTCCGAGTTCGGTCGCGTCGTGAATGCCTAGACGAAGTTGTTCGCCGATCAGCTTGTCCATGTCAGCGATCGACCATTTTCTC
Source organism: Hygrocybe coccinea (assembly GCA_963555575.2). Taxonomy (NCBI): domain Eukaryota; kingdom Fungi; phylum Basidiomycota; class Agaricomycetes; order Agaricales; family Hygrophoraceae; genus Hygrocybe; species Hygrocybe coccinea. Next base: position 2,733,929 of record OY741988.2, on the reverse strand, counting down.
TCGTCTTCAGCCCCGGGGTAAAGGGCGATTACTGCCTTTATGAAGTCTTCGAATGAAGTCCCGGCGGCATACGCAGGAAGGGCACTCCATAGATCGGAGGAGTCGACGTCGACGTAGTGTCGTGCGAACTTCTTCATTTCTTGATCGTCAGTGATCCCGCATTTCGTGTATAGAAGTTCGAGGTCCTCGAAATACCTCCGAAGTTCCCTAGGTTTGGAGGCTGAAAACGACGGTGCAGTCGAGTGCAAGCGTGCTGGCATAGTGGGGACTACAGCGGCCATGGCGATATGTGTTCTAGTGGGATTGGTGGTTTCAGATATTTGCGAAATCGAATGTCGAGGAGGAGTGTCTATGAAAAATCGCGAGAGATCAGATTCAGAATCGATATTTTCTGGTGGTTCGGAGGATCGTAGTGCGATTCGAAGTTCTTGGTCGAGTGACTGGGGAGGATGAGGAGAGGTTGTTGAAGGTGTTTCGAATGATGTCGGACTTGATGGAGTAGAAAGTTCTTCTGGCGACGGAGTGGTATTCTGTCGTATGTTGTCGTAGCGAAGTGCTAAGGGTTCGGAGATCGAAGAAGTCGGGGAATCAGGTAAATGACTCGTCGACTGGTTATTGTCGGGGGATGGTGGTAGTGGTCGAGATCGAAGGTTATATCTATAGAAGGCCGGAATTGGTCGCAATATAGATGGGACCGTTGGCGACGGAGGTTCTGAATCGGAGGAAACTAACGGAGTTAGCGGCGACAAAGGAGGAGAAGGTGTAGAAGCTATCTTCGAAGTAATCTAAAAAAAATACTGCCTCGCGGTGGGCTCCAAAATGATACGCTATAGGAGACTGTAAAGGGGGAGATCCCTAAACAAACTACCTATTGGGTGAATGCGAGGAGGCGAAGATGTCTACTACACGTAAAAGTGGTATAGAGAGAGATGGAAACTACTATAAAGTTTCCGAACGATGCGAACGTACGTGCGACAGTTGCGATCAACTGTGCGACTTCGCGAACACGGTCGCGACGAAGATATCGATATCGGGTGACGAAGATAGACAAACTCAAGGCTATAACTTGAGTTTGAAACTAAAGAAGAGCTTTATAGCTTGGAGACTAAGATTGAAGGGGATGGAAGTCGTAGATTTCTCTGTCTTTCTAGCTACAATACATGAGCTTTTATACTACGACAATCGGAAAGTCGGAACGAAATATCGGAAAATCGGGAAGACTAGAAATAAAGGATCGAATAGGAGTGAACGTAAGAAAGGATTCTAAGATAAAGAAATATCGATAGGAGTCAGTAAGAGTGCGAAGAAAGGGATCAAGTGATGAAATTAGTACAAAGACATAAGAAAGGAAGGGATAGGGGAACGATGTACTGCGTGATATAACAGGATATATGATAGAGAAGCGAAGCGAAAAGTGAAACGAAAGGAGATGACATGGTGTCCGACGGGAACGGTATCGGTCCGATGTAGAATAGCTTTGTTTTGTGGGTGCGACAAGTTCGGAAGCGATCAATAGTGGTCGAGAGATGTCGCAAGAGATCGCAGACGTTCGTTAGATCGTGAAGTATCGGGATATGGTCGATGGGGAGGTATAGTACGTCCGATTCGCGTATTCGGAGTATAGAATCGTATGATGCGTATCAGCGTCAAGTCCTACAGAAGTTCCGAGATAACAAACTATTCTTGAAGATCGGAAAATGTACTTTCGATACCCAACGAGTGGAATATCTGGGACTTATCGTCGAACATGGAAAGGTACGCATGGATCCCACCAAGACAGACGCAATTACCGATTGGCCTGTCCCGAAGAACAAGAAGGAATTACAATCCTTCTTGGGTTTCCTTAATTTCTACCGACGATTCGTTCGTAACTTCGCACAGGTCGCACTACCATTAAACTCTCTAACTGGCAAAAAGGATTGGGAATGGAACACAGAACAACAAGTTGCATTTGAAGAACTGAAACGGATCATCACTACAGATCCTGTTCTTGTTATTCCCAATAATCATGGAAAATTCAAGATCGAATGTGATGCTTCAGATTTCGCTACTGGTGCTATCTTATCGCAACAACAAGATGACGGCACATGGCACCCAGTGGCTTTTCTGTCGAACAGCATGTCCCCTGCGGAAAGGAATTATGATGTCCACGATAAGGAATTACTCGCGATCATCCGATGTTTTGAACAATGGCGACATTTCCTTCTTGGTGCACCGGAAATCATCGATGTCTATACCGATCATCAAAACCTCACGTACTTCAGGCAGCCACAAAATCTGACTTGACGACAAGCCCGATGGATCTCATTTCTCCAAGATTATAATTTCCAACTCCATCACCGTCCTGGCACCCTGAACCGCAAGGCAGACTTGCTCTCACGGCGTGTTGACCACGACCGAGGTCTTGATGACAATAAAAACGTTGTCGCACTCCCTGATTCCCTGTTTATGGCTTCTCTCGATACCACCACGATGAATCCTCAATGGCAGGAACAGTTCATCAAGTATGGGCTTCAATTGGACGAACAGGTCAGCGAGGGACTGAGAGATCCCAGCTCTCCTTGGAAATGTATGGATGATGGTCTGATCTATCACAACGATCTATTATACGTTCCGAAGGATGATCATCTTCGGGGAGAAATTATACAAGAACATCATGATACTCCCTTGTCCGGACACCCTGGACAGGAAAACACATTCAAGGCTATCGCACGACATTTCACTTGGCCGTCTCTCTGTGCCGACGTTAATAAATATGTCGCAGCATGCTTACCGTGTCAACAGAAGAAAGTCCATCGTGGAAAGAAATCGGGATTATTACACCCTCATGCGATCCCCCCGTACCCATGGCATACTGCCACAATGGATCTGATAGGTCCTTTACCCGAATCACAAGGCTTCAACGCCATTCTGGTAGTAGTGGATAAGTTGAAAAAACAATCAGTCCTCATCCCCACCACCACTACATTGACCTCAGAGGGATCAGCACGTTTGTACCGAGATCATGTCTTCAAACGATTTGGGTTACCTCGTATCATCATCTCTGATCTCGGGACACAATTCGTATCTGGGTTTACAAAGGAATTAAATCGTCTACTGGGAATCATCGGACATCCGACAACTGCTTATCATCCACAAGCAGATGGACAAACAGAACGGGCTAATGCCGAAATCGAAACATACCTCCGGTTGTTTGTCAACCAGCGACAAGATGATTGGGCTGAATGGCTAGCTCTAGCGGAGTTCGCCTTGGCCAATCATGAATCTTCATCCACCGGTATGTCCCCATTCTATGCGACAATGGGTTTCCATCCTTGGAAGGGAAAAGAACCAATCAAAGAAGAAATCGTCAATGAGTCTGCCGCCTCGTTTGTAGAACGAATGAATCGTATACAGGAACAGGCATCAAATGCTTTGGTCGTCGCACAAGAAAAGATGAAGAAGTATTATGACAAAAAACATCGTCCCGCCCCGGAATACAATGTCGGTGACAAAGTATGGCTAGAGTCCACGAATATCGACTCTCTCCGTCCATCCAAAAAGTTGGACGACAAACGATATGGTCCTTTCCCCATTGTGAAGAAGGTTGGAAGATCATCCTACGAGTTGAAGCTTCCCTCTACATGGTCGAAGAAATATCCCATCTTCAATGAAGTCCTTCTGTCCCCATATGTTCCACCTGCTTTCCCTCAACAAACTGTCACGTTGCCACAGCCACCCGCTGAGATCGTTGATGGACAAGAAGAATATGAGGTTGAAGAAGTCATCGATTCCGTCATCCGTAGGAATCGTTTGTTCTACCTCGTTCATTGGTTGGGTTATCCCCGCGAAGAAGACTCATGGATACCTGCAGCAGAGACAAAGAACTGTAAGAAACTTGTCTCCGAATTCCATCGGTTACATCCTCGCGCACCTACATCGGCCAATCTTCGCGTCTCGATCATCCCTCGTCCTGTCAATGCTTCTCCACTACGTTCTCCTGCAAGCGATGTCATTGTGTCTGTCGAACCCAAAATCATCGCTTCGTTACTCTCGCGACAGGAAAATCACGACTTCCGCTCATTCGCCTTTCCTACTTCGGTCCGACGCCTGTGGTTATTCGAGCTTGGCGAAGTGAACGCCATCACCCATGTCATCACGGTCGGTACACCGAGTACCCGCGGTCACCTCCGTGATGTCGCTGGCGGTCTCAGTAATCTCGCCTTTAATGATGGACGACTGTCTACGTATGCATATCCGGTTGCCATGATGCATCGTATGCGCACCCCCCTTTCTTCGGCCTTGTTGTGGGATCGATACGACGTGCTACCCCCTCTTCGTTTCTGTGAGGTGCCGCCCCGTCTCCTCTCCGATCACCCCGTCAACCCCTTCCTCCGCATCTTTTGATGCTCGCTCGTCCGCGACGACGTTAAACTATGATGTACAGAGTTGGGGGTTTGGAGACCCCCTTTCTGTTGTTGGCTATGCTATAACTTATCCGCCAGATCTGCGACCCCCCGACACAGTCTGTCCCAAACAGCCTTGCTGGCCGCCATGTATGGCACATGGTCCGTCCCTGATATACCCCCTATTCGTTCTGTTTAATTTCCTTTCTCTTCCCCGTTCTTGTTCGCGCGGACGCGAACCTTGTGGGGGGGGTATTGTTACCTTTTCGCCCCTTTTCACTCTTTTCGCCCCTTTTCACTCTGCTGACTCATCGCTCAATTCTCACGGCCACTTTCCCACGGAGAAGTGCCAAGTCCCACGATCCTATTGGCTACCGTTTCTTCGGTTCCAAGTTCTCGCGCTTTGACATCACCACATGTATGATCAATCACATGTCTGGTTATCGTCCAATCACATCGCGCTTACTCATCCAAGATAAGAGAGCTTAATGCCATTGGCTGGAGATAAGAGGGAGTTACGCTATTGGACGATAAGGTATTGCCTCCCCTGAAGTTCTTTCTTATATATATCGTCAATGTATGTACATGGTACTTTACGTTTAGTCTGGTTTACCACACCGGATCAATAATATCCCCCTTCTCCCTCTCATCGCTCGAAGCTTAGTTTGAGTCCGTTTGTTGTCGGAGCCGTCCCGTAGACGATCCGTAACACGCTGTGACTACCCTTGGTGACTCTCCCTCCCATTATTCATCACCCAACTCCTTACCAGTTTCTTCACACTCCAATGTCTAGGTGAACTCACCTACCCTGATCAATACTCCCTTCACAATCCTCAGAAACTTTCTCTTAGACCCTCTGGTTCCTCCATGCCTACCAGCTATAGCTATCTTCTGCCAATGCACAAGGCCAATGCGTTTTTTTCAGGGCAACACACTCCATATTCAACAATTCACTGATAGTGATGACCCCCACATTTCTGGATTCACTTAGTAACCTCATGAGATCGGCTTTTCCCTTTTCACCCTCAACTCTGGCTCTGTCCCACAATGCTCCTGGTTCATCAAGCACCTACACACACTCTTCCTGGTCACTTTTGCCAGCCAGTCCATGCACGTGGGTGGTGCCAGATCACTTGCAATTTCTGGAGCTGCTCCACACATCATTCAGGCTGTATGTTGATGGTCTTCCACTATCTTCCAGATCTACATCTATAAAAACCCAATCCTTCTCCATGCTTTGATCCACAGTCGTCCACCCTTTTCCCCTTGAATCTTTTCCTTTCTATCTGTTGACCTCTCTGGAAATTGGGCATTTTTTATGCCAGTTTTCCACCACCCTGCCTTGTTAGTTTAGACATTCATGGAGTCCTCCCATCCTCTATCCTCTTCTGAACCCACTTTTATAGATTTTTTTACCAATTGTACTCCACAAATGTCATCCAACTTGATGGACTTGTTTTCTCCCCTGGTTTCAAGCCAGAGAGAACAAGCTCCAATTATCTGACTATTCTCACATGCTCCTCTAAGCAGAGTCAATTAGAGTGTCTTAATTTTAGATCTAAGAAAATTCAAGACATGCTAAGTTGGTACAAGTAAAACCAGCTGTTCCTGATGGCCAACCATCACACAGCAACTATTACATACACCCTCAATGCCAGGAAACCAAATATCATCCAATAATGCCTCCTGACCAGTGCAACCATCTATACCCATCACAATCCAATACATTCCAAGTCTCATACTATCGACTGACAAGTGACCAAAGGATAAAAGCTTTAAAAAACAGTTGCAAAAGAAGTTCAATATGTAAATTTGACAGGCACTGGCAAGACCTGGGATAAAAAGAACCAGGAATTCAGGTCTGTTGTAGAAGGTTGTCAGCCTCCTCCATGATGTTCTGGCCCTCTGCTTGGTGACCCAGATTGAATAATAAATGTGCGAGATTGTTGAGGGACCTAGCGAGATCCGGATTGAAAGTGGCAGGATGATCAGCAGCCAGCCCTCGATACAGCTTGACTGCCTCCTCAATCGCTTTCATGGCATCCACTCGCCGACCCAGATCAGATAAACGAAGTGAGAGATTGTTGAGGGACATGGCAAGATCTGGATTGAAAGTGGCAGGATGGTCAGCAGCAAGCCGACGCCGTAGCTCAACTGCCTCCTCAATTGCTTTCATGGCATCCTCTCGCCGACCCAGATCAGATAAGTGATTTGAGAGATTGTTGAGGGACCTAGCGAGATCCGGATTGAAAGTGGCAGGATGGTCAGCAGCAAGCCCCCGATACAGCTTGACTGCCTCCTCAATCGCTTTCATGGCATCCTCTCGCCGACCCAGATCAGATAAACGAAGTGAGAGATTGTTGAGGGACATGGCGAGATCTGGATTGAAAGTGGCAGGATGGTCAGCAGCAAGCCCCCGATACAGCTTGACTGCCTCCTCAATCGCTTTCATGGCATCCTCTCGCCGACCCAGATCCGATAAACAAAGTGAGAGATTGTTGAGGGATATGGCAAGATCTGGATTGAAAGTGGCAGGATGGTCAGCAGCAAGCCGACGCCGTAACTCAACTGCCTCCTCAATTGCTTTCATGGCATCCTCTCGCTGACCCAGATCGGATAAACGATTTGAGAGATTGTTGAGGGACATGGCGAGATCTGGATTGAAAGTGGCCGGATGGTCAGCAGCATGCCGACGCCGTAGCTCAACTGCCTCCTCAATCGCTTTCATGGCATCCTCTCGCCGACCCATATCAGATAAACAAAGTGAGAGATTGTTGAGGGACATGGCGAGATCTGGATTGAAAGTGGCAGGATGGTCAGCAGCAAGCCCCCGATACAGCTTGACTGCCTCCTCAATCGCTTTCATGGCATCCTCTCGCCGACCCAGATCAGATAAACAAAGTGAGAGATTGTTGAGGGATATGGCAAGATCTGGATTGAAAGTGGCAGGATGGTCAGCAGCAAGCCGACGCCGTAACTCAACTGCCTCCTCAATTGCTTTCATGGCATCCTCTCGCTGACCCAGATCGGATAAACGATTTGAGAGATTGTTGAGGGACATGGCGAGATCTGGATTGAAAGTGGCAGGATGGTCAGCAGCATGCCGACGCCGTAGCTCAACTGCCTCCTCAATCGCTTTCATGGCATCCTCTCGCCGACCCATATCAGATAAACAAAGTGAGAGATTGTTGAGGGACATGGCGAGATCTGGATTGAAAGTGGCAGGATGGTCAGCAGCAAGCCGACGCCGTAGCTCAACTGCCTCCTCAATTGCTTTCATGGCATCCTCTCGCCGACCCAGATCAGATAAGTGATTTGAGAGATTGTTGAGGGACCTAGCGAGATCCGGATTGAAAGTGGCAGGATGGTCAGCAGCAAGCCCCCGATACAGCTTGACTGCCTCCTCAATCGCTTTCATGGCATCCTCTCGCCGACCCAGATCAGATAAACGAAGTGAGAGATTGTTGAGGGACATGGCGAGATCTGGATTGAAAGTGGCAGGATGGTCAGCAGCAAGCCCCCGATACAGCTTGACTGCCTCCTCAATCGCTTTCATGGCATCCTCTCGCCGACCCAGATCAGATAAACAAAGTGAGAGATTGTTGAGGGATATGGCAAGATCTGGATTGAAAGTGGCAGGATGGTCAGCAGCAAGCCGACGCCGTAACTCAACTGCCTCCTCAATTGCTTTCATGGCATCCTCTCGCTGACCCAGATCGGATAAACGATTTGAGAGATTGTTGAGGGACATGGCGAGATCTGGATTGAAAGTGGCAGGATGGTCAGCAGCATGCCGACGCCGTAGCTCAACTGCCTCCTCAATCGCTTTCATGGCATCCTCTCGCCGACCCATATCAGATAAACAAAGTGAGAGATTGTTGAGGGACATGGCGAGATCTGGATTGAAAGCAGCAGGATGGTCAGCAGCAAGCCGACGCCATAGTTCCACTGACTCCTCGATTGCTTTCATGGCATCTTCTCGGAGACCCATGTACCGAAATCGTTCAGAGAGCTCAAAGAGTGCTGCAGCCTGTTCGACATCGGAAGTAGATGTTACAAGTGTTGAACACGTTCTCTGACCAAGATCATCACATTAGTTTGGACCAGGAGCATTCCAATTCACACTCTAACCTGCAACCATGTCCGTACTTTGAGCAAACTTTGAAATTCAAATTTCGCGTGCACAACTTCCATCCAGACTAAGAGCTGCTTCGACCAAAATATGCGCACTGCTTCGAGAAACATTTCCGTCGGCGGCCCTTCGATTTCGATGACGTGTTCCGCCCAGAATCTGCAAGCATACCATAGTACTTCCGAGATATTTGATTCCTCGATCTTGGGAATGCCTTCCATCTCAGGCATCCGCCCTGTCAAGTAACCGGTCCCCGGTATCTCGGGTTTCAACTGTTCGTTCATGACACGTAGACATAAGAATGCCAGTCTCCCACAATGCTCCTTTTCACTGACATAAAACCGTTTATGAGCTGGCGAGATTTGAGCCCGGCACGTTAGGAAATCTCGTAAAGAGAGATGTAAAAGTTGTATGGGACGGTTTTCATCATCCAAGCCAGTGAGCACCGAGCTGAGTGGACGCAGAACTTCATCAACTTCCAGAGTCGGTTTGTCGCAATGAAGGCACTGAAGAGCAGATATGGACAGTGGTGTCTTGACTGCCACGATTGCACCGACGACTAAATGGTATCCTTCTACAAAATCTCCGTCGCGCCAGTCGCAGGTGTTGAGGATTTCGGCATACAACTCGTCCATCTTTTCTTCCGCATTGAGACCTGACCGATCATTCTCGTATAGGAGCCTCCTGAGCTTCTTCTCCGGATACATAGTGGTGGACAAATAATTGCTGACTGTAGACGCCCATATAAATAAGCCCTCTGCCTTCACTGTAAAGTCCTTCCTTAATTGCGAATCAGGCCAATCTGCACACAAACGCTTCCGGGACGCAATAGATTGCAGCCTCTCCCGGGTATAGAGGGCAATATCCCTCTGATTGCTATCACCATGAATGTCGATCGATCTGCGTTGGACATGATTCGCGGCGGATAATTTCATGAAAATGTCGTCCGTTGGGCGAGAGGTGACGAATATGCGGAACGTCCCAGGAAGGTCGGGAACCTTGTTGCCCAGGATTTCGAGAGTCTCTAGATCGTAACCTTCATCCAGCGCATCGATGACTATGACAATAGGCCTGTCAATACGGTGCTTGTAGACTTGAAAAGGCTTGAGGATGAGTTCGTCAAACTGACGAGATTGTGACGCTGATGGAAGACTGGGATCATTTTCGAGGATGACGCTGATGTTTTCTGCAAGATCTTTCTGAAGTCTGGAAAGATCCCGTACGATCGTGCTGAAGAGCTTCTGAGGCCGACTTCTATCCAGGATGTCTCGATCGAAGAAGAAAGACGAGGCAAGCAACCCCTTCTGGTGGCAGTCACGAGCAACGGTATGTGCAATTGCACTCTTCCCACTGCCTGCTACATCAGCCAAGAAAAATATTTCTGCCGTCTTTGTCCTATCAGCTTCGTTGATCCATTTCCATATATCGTGGAAGAGGGTTGTGCGCGTGTCAGGCAAGCACGCAAGTCTTGGATTCCAGGAAGCACCGTCAACATATGGAAGAGTGCTCAGGGAATTGATGGACGCTATGTGGTAACGATAAGTTCGATTTGCGTGGAGCATGGTCGCCAAATTGACGTACAAAGCATTATACGATAATTGTGTTGATCGCCTCTGACGTCGTTAAACGTTGCACCTGTGGCGTTGACATGGTGCACATTCGATGTAAGACTGGGAGCGAGAGGTATGCCAACTGGATTGGTGGTAATATCTGCAATCTGTGAGAGTCGTTTCCCTCCCGTTCGAGTTCTAGACAAAATAACTCACTCCAGCAGCGCCCTCAGGTTCCGTAATCCTTGGGGTTCTTTCTTTTCCACGCCTGTCAGAGACGTTCTTGAGCCATTTCAGCATTGGCATTGAGAGAAAGTTTCTCGGCTGTGCTGGAACCTCCCACTGGCAGGTGCTATCTGTAATTACGTAAGTGCACTTTCAGGATGGATCTCCCTAATTCTGTTGTAGGATTTACTGTGATCCCTGCCTTATACCCTTCGTCAACACACATATTTTACGCTCGTCCTCACGTTGTCTCCAAGAAAACCAATCATAAGCCTCTTCCGGAGGGCCGAACGCTTTTTCTAGTCAACATTCCCCCCGATGCCACTGAAAGAGAACTCGTTTTGTTCTTCAAACATTGCGGAACAGTAGAGCAAGTTATTTTCGACCATCGTGTCGGTGATCAGGATACCGGATTGAGCGAGAGCGAAAGCGAAGATGAAGGACAGAAAGAGGCAGAGACTGTCGACCACGACGACGAGATGGCGGGAGAACATCCTCAGAAAAGGCGGAAGCTTATGAAAGACAACAAGACTCCACGACCAAAAGTATCCCCACTCCCAGGAAGGCTACTCCGAACGCTGAGAAAAACCGGCGGATCTGCACACATTGTCTTCCTCGACTCATCTTCAGTCGATCGTGTACTATCAACGGCTCATAAACCTCGACCGTGGCCGACGTCCACAGAGGAACCCTCTGGACTCACACACTACATGGCACTTTACGACTCCGTTCGCCCTCCTCTAGACGCTGTCCGCGAGTACGCAGACTCTTCGATTGCTCTGTACGAGTATGAGCTCGCCAAGACCAAGCAAAAGTCAAAGTATCGCAAGGGTGATGCTATCGTTGACGAGGATGGGTTCACCCTTGTTACACGGGGCGGTGCATATGGGCAGACTCTGGGTGGCGGTGTTCGCGTTGCCAGCAAGAGATTCCAACAAGCAGGGCAGACTCGGAGGAATCGGACAAAGAAAAAGGCGAAGGAGAAGGAAGGGTTCTATTCCTTCCACAGGGCGGAGAAACAACGGAAGGGTAACTATGATGTTCAAAACATCGATAGGAGGCTGATATATTATTGTCCATTACAGAACTCATGGAGTTGAAGAAGAATTGGGAAGCGGACAAGGCCAAGGTGGAAAAACTGAAGGAATCCAGGCAGTTCAAACCTTACTAGAAATCGGCTTCCTTGTGGTTTTGAAATCACAATTTCTTTTACAGGAAAAACTTTTGGCTTCGTTTGTCCTTGGATTGTGAAAGTGATCAACCAGGTTTATCAGATGAGTGGACGTACCCGTAGACTATAATACGGTTAATCTTTCAGTCATCACATGCGACGGGTATCCTGGTCGTTCGATTCCGTTCGCTTATTTTTCTCAGTTGGTTGACATTTTGCCATCACTCAGCGCCTCCTCCAGCAAGAACTTCAGTCTTCCAGGTCGCGCATTCGGCATTTTCCAAGTAACCAGCTGCGCATTTGCCAAGATTGGCTTGTTCCCCGGCCAAGCTTCAGATCGCACCATTACATTTGTGATATCCTTGAACCATCAAAACTCCGATTTCGTCTCATAACGTTGATATTTTACTTTTTCTCAGACCCTCAGTTCCTTTCTTCGTGAAACAGATCCACTTCGGACATTTCCTATCAGTGTTACGTCTTCCCGACGACGAACTCGTCAGGGAGTATGTTCAAAACCTTGCATCGTGTAAAACCCTGAAACTGACGCCGTCGATAAGATACTTCTTTTCAACGATCGCATGCATTGTTAATCTCATTCGAATTCGTCACACGGTTCCCGAAACACAACGAGGCTTGGATAAATGGAGTTGCTTCACACAGATGCAGTGGAGTCCTCGGAAACATTGTACCTCAGTCTTCCAGGATAGACGTTGCAACTCGTTGGCAATGCCCGCTGCCGCTGTGGTTTGCCGGTGTGCCTTACTTCTTGGCTGGCGCACGAACCAATTCAACGGGATTCTGCCGCCCAATGACGAAATTCGCATGGCGGAATAACCTTGATCCAGCCACGCGCCCATATCATCATTCTCCGACAAAGATATGTTTTAATGTGCAGCTGCGCTTGGCGACCAAATTCAGCTGGACGACGAAGATCGGGGCCTGGATTGACCGCGGCTAAAGAGCTTGTGTCTCGTCGGTGACTCGTTGGTTACGTAGAAAGTCTTCTGGTTCTTTCCGTGCTCGACACGTGTAGTATACGGCAGCCTGTCTGTACGTGAAGTCTGGGACAACGTGGAACGCTGACTACAGACATTACAGCGACATTTCGGTCAGTAATAACGGCATAAATAAATAATGGAATTGGCATTGATCGACAAACCATGTGTCTGCCACGAGGTCGCGCATCGGATCGCACTCTTTTTTTATTTTTTATTTTATTGCATGTTTGCTGCGACACTGACTAATCCTCTTACGGTAAACTGACTTCCTTTGCAGGTAATGCTAATATTCTTTTTCTTTTTTTCGGTTTTCGTCCGGTATATAAGTACCTTGGCTGCATGTTTTGCCTGACCCCCCCATCATGTCGTCCTCCCGCCTACCCCCCAGTGTAAGTCCCTTCCTGGCGCTGCTTTCGCTGTGTCCTCATTTGCCCGCCAACAGCACGTTCAAGTTTTGGTAATCGGCGGAGGTCCTGCAGGAAGCTACGCCGCAGCCGCTCTTGCACGTGAAGGAATCGATGTTGCCGTCTTGGAGGCTGCAAAGTTTCCGAGGTCAGCACCACCTTTTCATTCAATTTCGTCGAATATACATTGGGTCGTTGTGATCGCCATCAGCTGATGGTGCCTTCTGTTCTCCCTCAGATATCATGTTGGCGAAAGCCTTATACCATCTATTCGGCATTACCTCAGGTTTATCGACGCGGAGGAAAAGTTATCAGAATACGGCTTTGTTAGAAAGGTTCGCTGTCCATTCGTGCTTATCGTCGCGGAAAAAGACCTCAATCATCGCACACACACACACAACAGCCTGGATCTGCAATAAAATTTAACCAATTCAAGCGAGAAGGATGTGATTGTCTTGTATTCCTTCTTCGTGTACTTCGCTGATTCAGTTTGATCCCCAGATACGGACTTTGTAACATTGGGCCACAATAACAACGCATGGAACGTCGTATGTCGCATCTTTGTGCTATTTGAAACCCCATCCAACCTTCATTGATATCAGGTCCGCTCCGAATTTGACCAAATGCTTTTGAATCACGCCCAGGAATGCGGAGCATCCGTCTATGAACTTACCCGCGTCAACTCCATTCAGTTCTCCGCCACAGACCCTTCCAGGCCTTCGTCCGCTTCCTGGACCCACACCCTTTCCCCTGAATCCAGTTCAGAAGGTAGCGCAACAGAGTCTGTCGTTGGTACAACGTCCTTCACACATATTATCGATGCTTCCGGACGCGCAGGCATTCTTTCTACGTCATATCTGAAAAATCGCCACTTCAACGCCTCGCTGAAGAATATCGCAGTGTGGGGATATTGGCGGGGAGTCGGCACGTATGGCGTCGGGACCCCACGAGAGGGTGCACCTTGGTTTGAAGCATTGACGGGTGAGTTTCATTCCGTTTGCCGAGTACTAATTTAGGGTTGGGGTTTGGACCACTCGGACCGACAGGAGGTTTCCTAAAACTTTAACCTTGATCGCTTCTTTCAAAGTTCTGGTATACTTAACTCAAAATTCTTCTAGACGAATCTGGCTGGGGATGGTTTATCCCTTTGCACAACGGCATCACTTCTGTTGGAATCGTGATGAATCAAAAGGTGTACAACAAAAAGTCTAAGAGAGAGCCACCTCCCTCCGCTCTGCTCTCTCGCGTGGTCGATGCTATTTCTTCGCAAGATAACACACCAATATCGGCCTTGATGATCCGCTACCTTTCCAATCTCTCCCTCGCTCCTGGTATACTCAAACTCATCGGCTCTGGTGTCTTGGTATCGAAAGATTTGGCGGATAGCAGGTCAGCTGAACCTGTCATAAGGTCGGCGTCTGATTTCAGCTATTCAGCCCAACATTATGCTGGAAATGGCTACCGGATCGTTGGAGATGCAGGAGGTGAATCTACCTTTTTTTTTTTGACACCTCTGAGGCTGCTAATCGTCGAATGCTTCTTCACATATCATTATCAAGCATTTATTGACCCGTTTTTCTCCTCTGGTGTGCACCTTGCACTCACGTCGGCACTGTCTGCTGCTTCTACCATCTGCGCTTCTCTTCGCGCGGACTGTTCCGAGAAGGAAGCAGCGGACTGGCATACCAAGAGGGTGTCTACCAGTTATACTAGGTAAGACATCGTCCCAACCATTTATCAAGCCTTTTTCTTATCTCGTTTGTGTGCAGGTTTCAAGTCGTTGTTCTCAGTGCGTATAAGCAGATACGAGCACAATGTGACAACGTCCTCTCTGATATCAATGAAGATAATTATGACCGAGCATTTTCACTCCTTAGACCTGGTGAGCGTTTCGTCGTTATAATCACCGGCTTTTCAATCTTATCCATTATCAAAAAGTAATCCAAGGGGCTTCCGATATGGGCGCCCGCCTTTCCGAAACAGAGCTCCAAAAGTCTCTTGACTTCTGCGTCAATCTTTTCAATCCGACGTCGCCCGAGCAACATGAACACGTTTCTCAAGTGGAGCAAATTGAAAAGGAGCTCCTCGATGTCACCATGCCTGTTATGGATCCCTATGTTCTAGAGAGGGCCTTAAGGGTCGAAAAGAAAGTAGGGGGAGTTGCATGTGGAGGAAATACCGAGGATTGTGTAAAGCTGCACAACAGCGTTGGTAGCAGGATCGCAACGTGCTTTAGCAGCATTTTTCGCGGCGTCAGTGGGACTGCAAGAGGGTGGCGGTCTGTGAACGGCTGTCCTGGACGACTTCGAGCTGACAGCGATAGTTCTGGCGATGAAACGAACAGCGACTGTGAAAAATCTGCGGAAACAAAAATGGTGTTGCACAAAATTAATGCGCGTCGGATCGTTCATTCCGAGTACGGAATCAACAATTTCGAGACGGAGCCTTTGGATGGGTTTGTTGTGAGGCTAGAGAAAGGAAGGCTAGGGCTCGTAAGGGTGTAGTAGGGTATCATCATTTTTTTTTGCTTTCGAAGTTCTACTCTTTCTTGCATCGTTACTACATGTATTTTATAGCACACAAACGGCAAATCTATCGTGATCGACGATTGGTTCATCTAGACCGTTCTTATAATAATCCAAATAGCATGATGACATGAATAGGTGGGTAAATAATTACGCTCCAGCGCTTTTCCCGATCTACAGAGGGTATTCACTACAGCATTCTCGACGTCAACTCAGCGTAGATACAAAGTCGTCCTGTAGACTTCTATTTAAGTTTCTGGATGGTAAAGTCTCCACACACGGCACTGCAGGCAGGATTCCATTATTTGGCATTCGAAAACATGAAGAGATCACTGACCTAGAGCTCGTCATTCCAGGAACTGCTGCTCGGTATGTTCCAAACTTAGCGCTGTGATGGGCGGCATTTTTAGAACAACCTGTTGTTAGTGTTATAGAAAGCGGTGCAAGTACTCACTATGATCCTCCGGTGCCCATGGCTCCGGTGACATTATAAGAGAGAAGGGTTGTTCCAGAACTTGCATCCGACACCACGTAGTTTAAACCTCCATTTGGACCATATCTCACAAACATCGTGTGCTGGGTGACACGGCCCAACAACTGCGCAATGGGAATGGATGGGCATCCAGTATCGGCGCAGGATCGGGCGTAATCCTTTATGGCGGCTGTGCCTGACACCGCGTCCAAGGTAACAATAGGGCCACTGTCGCCGGTAGAGAATACCTGCATGAGGTGAAAGAAGTGGCTGGTTGTGCCGACGCCATTGGCAAGATAGTGTTTCCAGGTATATTTCAACGCTTTGCCGTCTGCCTGGTTTGCGGTGCGTAGCTCGATTCGTTGGCGGGGAGTAGGGTATCCTGGGTCTAGTTCTTGGGTTGGATCTGACACGAGAGAGAGCGTAAAACAGTTGGCGATATTGAACGTAGAGTCGCAGCCTTCGTAAAGAATACCTGTAAGGCAGGAATCAGAACGAGTTATGCCGTGGAGGCATTAAAAATAAAGTACCCGAGGATTGCCACTTCAAATCTGGTGAGATGGTGCCGGATTGCATAGATGTGCCATCGGAGAGTTGGACTAGGTCTGCGGCTGCCGTCAAGAGGAGTGCCGACAGAATGAAGATTGTGGAAAACATGGTGAATGAAGTTATTCCAGGGTCGCACCATATTTATATCTGGACGGGTCGACCGTCATTGGCACCGTGATGATCCTATTCTGAGGGTTGGGTACGGATAAGCCATGTGATGGTGGATGTTTTGGCGGATGATCTGGTCATGTATGGACCTGAGTTCAGTTCCAGATGTGAGTAAGGTATTCTTAGAAGAAAGGCTCTACCATGTCTCCATGTTCGTGTTGACATTGATCGAGACACAATGTAGAGCCTAGGCACAGCAGGAACACCCTAGTGAATGTCTAACTGTAAGGCTTAGTCCATAATATTACCAGTGTCCACTCACCTTCAGTCACGATTATTTATTTCATGTTTCGACTTTTTTGAAACTGGATCAAACTGGATTTTGTGTTTCACCAGGAAGACCAGTCTGGACTGGTCATGTCTCTGTCTGACCGCAGCAACTTGGGTTTCCATTCCAGCGTTGGACAAGACAACCGACGAATCAACCACTGTATTCGCCATGCACGGGACCCGTTTCTTCTTTACTCGTGCCATTCTAGCCTGGAGGTCGTGAATCAAATAAGCTGGAACCACGTGATCGACTGCTCAGCGGGCCAATTCACCCGCTCGACTGTAACCCCTACATTCTTTTTCATGTGAGTGAACACCACGTACGCTGGAACCGCTAGGCCTGCGACCAATCCTGGGACTGTTTTACCACGATCTTTACGAATCCATTTGTGACCTTATTCTTTTCCGAACAATGTCAAATAGTACGAGATGCTTTGCCAAGAAGGCTCCTGATGATGGTGGCCCACCCTTGTTCCAACATGGCACCGTTGTTTTTCAAGGTAATTTCTCTATCAAATGATATCCACGTATACTGACAAGTGTTTGACGTAGCTCATCATGTATGGAAATGCTTCACCGGACTGTATCACCTTTTACCTTTTACCATAGGTTGGATGGATCGTCACCGGTTTTTTTACAGTAATCGCAACTATAACGTCCTTTTGGTTGGTAGATCGACATCTGCAATGGTATACAAATGTATGTCCACTCTCTTCCGCTGTAATTCGTCGACAAGAATTCATGCTATCTGATTACAGAAACGGGAACAGCGGCGTGAGTCGATGTTTCCTTATTAAGCCAGAATTATTCACCATTTCATTTGCACAGATATTGTCCGAATTTTGTTCATGGTTCCGATCTATGCGATGATCAGTTTTGCATCTTACCTGTTCTGGGTAGGGTAATCTGTCCTTTTCATTCACATTGCTTTGTAACAAGAATTTTCAGAACCAACACACACCCCTCCTTTTGTTGCGTGATGGATACGAGTCAACCGTCCTGACGGCCTTCTTCTACCTCCTGCTGAATTACCTGTCTCCGAATCCAGACGAACAAAGGGCCATCTTCCTTAAAGTTGGATTGTCGCGTCAAGCCGACAGAGAGTCTCTTAGGAAGGGCGAGGCAGAAAGAAAGTGGATGTTTCCACTGGGCGTTGTCAAGTGGAAACCTGAGGTGAGTTGTCTCGGCCCTTCTCAGACTCATCCGCCCACATTTATTTGGATCAGGATGGCTTGTACTTTCTTCAACTTATGAAGTGGGGAGTACTCCAATACTGTGTTGTCAGACCGCTGTAAGCGATTTCAGTTTAATGTAAAACTTCCATCTTGACTGTCTTCATATCTACAGAACGACTCTGGCGGCGGTTGTATTAGATTATGTCGGGCTGTATTGCGAAGATTCATGGTCTCTTCGATGGGCCCACCCTTATGCATGTTTTATTACTAACCAGAGTCTTCAAATTCTGACTTTTCTCTGTCAGATCACCATTGTAGTCTCCATCTCGGTCTCTATTGCTATGTACTGTTTAGTTCAGGTTTATATGCCTATCTCGACACATCTCGCACATCACAAACCCCTTCTAAAGTTATTCGCTATCAAAGCCGTCGGTCTGCGTCCAGTTTTGCGTTGCCTGCGTATTGGTCCAACTTACGTTTGACATAACAGTGTTTCTCACCTTCTGGCAAGCAACTCTCCTGGGACTGCTCAGCGTTTTCAAAGTTGTCAGAGATGTAGGCCAAACTAACATTAGAATTGGTTCTTTGTCTCATTCGTTGATCTACAGACACCGTATATGACAGCTGATGACATCAATATCGGATTCGGTGCCATTCTTGAGACTTTTGAAATGACGTTTGTGGCTTCTTTTCTGTTCATTCATTATAACCAACTTACGTAAACATTTCTAGCTTGTTTGCATTCCTCCACATTAAGGCCTTTACTTACAAGCCCTATCGCACCTCTTCTTCCGGGTCGACCCCTCCGACACGAACCCCACGTCTGCGTTCCTTGGGGCATGCCATGGATTTCCGGGAGACATTCCGGGAAATATGGACGGGAACAATCTATCTCATGGATCGTGTGCGTGGTCAAGAGCCGCGGCCTGATATAGGTGCTAGACGTATCGCACACTTGGAGGTGGCCTTTGGAAAAGAACGGCCCCCGCTCGTGCTTGAAGTTGACCGCCACAAGAAGAAGCAGAGGGCTGACCGGAAGGCAAAAACCCTCAAAACGCAACCTCTAGCGGTCGAAGTAGAACGAATTGTAGACGTAAACGTTGGTGGTGAGCGGCAATGGTTAGGCATTGGTGATGACTATGCATACGGGCTAGGCTATGCCAGGCGGGAGAAAAGTGATGGTTTTGAGGAGCAAGTTGCGAAAGAGCTGCAAAGAAGGGGACTTGGGTTAGGTTAGTCGCCTCGTAACTTTTCATCTCATCTTGTTGACATCGATGCCCTAGATATCATCAATTGGAACCGCACCGAAGCTTATGAGCGTACTGTCGAGCCAACTCCAGTGAATAGGCCACTATCTTCTTGGTGGCGTAGCGTCTACAATCGTATATCTCAGTCCGGTACAGATCACGAAGACACGAGATTGACCCCGACGCCTTCGAAGCGCAAACATCGCTCCCAACATCTGTCCCGAACAGTCGATCGCAGATCTTTGCTATCAGGCTACGAATTGGATGAGCCGCCACCTCCTTCGGCCTTTCGCCTTTATGACAATCAACGTCGAAGGGAGTCAAGCATTTCCTATCAGATTCGACAGCAGGAAAACGTTCAGGAATTATCCGAAGATCGATGGGCAGATAAAGGCATTTCGTCAGCGCCAACTGGGGTGCATCCTACCATTCACCAGGACGAGGACAGACCTCGTATGACCACACATTCGGCACAGGCCCCTTTGTCCCCTCTCCTCTCCCGTCTAAACGACGTCTTTGCACGGAGTACAACTGATCATGACGATCATGACGATCCAGGAACTCGAAGTCCTGGCTGCGCTTCTGCTTCTCTCGATGGCCTCGTAATCCTGCAACCACTAGTTGGGAAGCCTGCAATAGTTGCACAGAGTCAATGTCATGAGTCCGAAGTTGGCGATATCCAAACCGACCGTGATAAATACCTTCCTGCTGAGGCAGCTGCTGTGATATCTAACCGGGCTGATGGTGTACCGCATGATATTCCACCCCCAGTTCCTCCTAAAACCATTAGCCAGTCCCAAATCACTCAAGAGCCGTGCCCTCGGCGATCATCCCATCGCCGAGAATCAGCACAACATCGTGCACTTACACCCCTCCTCTCTCCTTTCCCTCCTAATGTGACTCCTGCATTCGACTCCCGACTACAACCTGCGAGAAGTTCACCAGAAGATGCCGGTACTGATATAAACCTCACGACTCCAAGCACGTATTCCAAACCCACGGAACCTTCCAGTCCTAGTCAACTGTTATGGTCAGATCTTTCCATGTCGGCTACCTCTCCGGCGTCATCACAGTCCCGTCGCGGTACAGCTCGTATTCATAATGTAGCCTCGAGACGACATAGAGATCGCTCATTACCTACCTCTATTTCGTTTACAGCACCTAGCTTTCCCGTGATTCCCAAGAGCGTGTACCCTCGCCAACCTACGAGCCGTACTCATCGTCGGATGTCTGCGCCCTTGGATCACATTCCCCAGCATTCTGTTCCAGTACTCTCACAACAACACACATTACCTTACGCCCATAGCAATCGCCCGTCAACTCCTCCGATGCTTACACCACCTCATGTTGGTCATTCTCGCTACCCAGAGATTCGGGAATCTAACAGCCGGTCCTCACGTCGGTATTCCCATGTACCAAGAATTCCGATCATGCCGCAGCCACTTGCCGAAACTCCACCAAAGTAAAGAGTTGGCATGAGAAGCAACCATTGGGACCACTCATTGTATCATCGAACTCTGATCGTGTGGCTAAGTGAGCCATAATTGTGAACACTATTTCTATTCATGACTTTCATGACATTAATGAACGCGGTACGAATCACACTCACCATGATGTAGGCTTTACGGTAGCATTTCCAATTTACGATTTCTCTGATACTCAACTTCCGTATAATAAATTACACGTCTATCACCTTGATTCAGGGTCTCAAGCTGTACAATGGGTTTATCAGATAACATACATAGCCTCGAACATATATAGCCCCAAGTGGTTCTATTTGTTTCGTGGCACAATCGATCACAAATCCTTGTCATCTTCTACTATACCTCACCCGCAGCTTTCCGCTCAACCTCTAGATCAAAGTCATGCAGAGGCACAGTTTCACTGCTCTAAACTCTACTTTTGTTGTTGACTCCGAGTATGAGTTCGTCAAGGAGCTAGGGCAAGGTGCATATGGCTGTGTTGTTGCTGCAAGGCATCGCAGATCAGGCGAGGGATGTGCCATTAAGAAAATTACCAACATTAACACCAAGGTCTGTCTTACTCGTATTTTACGTCATTTGATCTAATCCACATTCACCTGGAAGCGTATACTAACCAAACGATGCCTGCGCGAGATCAGGTTTGTGTATTTGATCATTGAAATCCAACGATACATTTATATTGCCAATAAGGTTGTTACACCACTTCCGGGGTCATAAGAATGTTTGTCAATCGTGCAGAATTGTTGTTGACTTTCGCTGATAACATCATACAGATCACTTGTCTGTACGATATGGACATCGTTCTTCAACCCAACGGAAATTTTGATGAAGTCTATTTATATGTGCGTACCCGTTTGTCCGCGATGTTGTTATCACTGATCGAAGCTGATAGGAGGAGCTCATGGAAGCCGATCTACATGCGATCGTGGGTTGCATTGATGATTTCTGATACTATTCCAACAATGTTCCCATCTCTAGATCCGTTCGGGACAACCCCTTACCGATGCACACTTTCAGTCCTTCCTCTACCAAACGCTATGTGGTCTGAAGTACATCCACTCAGCAAACGTGCTTCATCGCGACCTGAAGCCAGGAAATCTTCTTGTCAACGCCGATTGTGAGCTCAAAATTTGTGACTTTGGACTCGCCAGAGGGTACACCCCTGGTGGGGGCGCATCCAAATCAGCTGGTAACCAAGGGTTCATGACGGAATATGTTGCGACAAGGTGGTACAGGGCGCCAGAGATCATGTTGAGCTTCGCCAACTACGTAAGTTTTTCACGATGTATCGAACCTCGATTAATTAATAAAGATAGACTACGGCCATTGACGTCTGGTCCATTGGATGTATTTTGGCGGAGTTATTGGGTGGAAAGCCGATTTATAAGGGTAGAGAGTAAGTGCATTGTTATTTGCACCGCTATCTCATTTAACAAAACACCGCAGTTATGTTGACCAACTCAACCAGATCCTTCACTATCTTGGCACTCCTTCTGAAGACACACTGCGTCGTGTTGGGTCACCTCGTGTAATTCTTATTTCCCCCCTTTAAATCACGGCTCACGGTACTGCCAGGCACAAGATTATATTCGTTCCTTGCCTATCAAACCGCGTGTTCCATTCTCGACGCTCTTCCCGCACGCGAATCCCCTTGCCATCGATTTGCTCTCCCAGCTGCTTTCTTTCGACCCTGCGAAACGTATAAGCTGTGAACAGGCCTTGAAACATCCTTATCTGCAGGTCTGGCATGATCCCGCCGATGAACCCGTCTGCGAATTCGTGCGTAATTACTTCCCTCATGGCATACTCCTTTTCCTCTATCGTTGGGTTATTTCTCACTATAATCGGGGGAAAGTGACATTAGCCAAACACTCACGACTCTTGTACTACAGAAATTTGATTTCGGTTTTGAGGAGGAAGATACCATTGATGGGATGAAGAAGCTCATCATAGAGGAAGTGAACTCCTTCCGAGCAGAAGTTCGAGCCCAAGCTCGAGCAGCGGGACAAATTCGTAGACAAGATAGGTTCGTTCTTATTTTGATATGACATTCACCTTCGGTTTTTGACGCTCATTGGCATCTCAGTTTGCCTATACCATCCAGGGACGAGATTCTTAGCTCCCCCGTCCAAGAATATGGTCCTTTACATGGCGCTACATCGGGATATACTGCTCCGGCAGAACAACATCGGCCTCTAAGTCCAATCATGGATGATCCCAGCGATGCGCTTGAACGAGAGTTGGCTGGAACTCATCTAGGAGTTGGCAAGCGATGATAAACTGATCTCGATGGAGGAGGCAGCTGAAAGTGTGTTATTAATATTGTACGTTCTTCATGATATCACGGAACAGCATGTTCTGTATTGGTATTTCTTCCATCTTTTTTTGCATTCTTTCGGAAACCTGTACGTATTTATCAGTTGGTGAGGGCTACATTTAAAAAAAATAAATGATGTTTACATACCCTTGAAACCACGATCTTGTTAGGAGCCATCGCTGATATATAAAGAGTTATAAACTGAACTATGAGCGCTCATGAGTTTATGCTTCAAGTCACGCTTCCTCTTTCGTACTAGGATACAACAGCATGTGCGGCAAGTCTGATAGATATGTATATAGTTTGGATATTAAATCTTTGCCGTTTGTACATAACATTTGTCTACGGTAACATTGCACCTTTCCTGCTGCTGGTAGCTGCTGTCCATCATTGCTAGCAGATCAGTCGATTCAAACTGTTGGACAGAAAGGCAATCAGATATTGTAACCCCACTTATTAGAGCATGATTCCCGTACAATCAACAAAATCCTCCTTGGTTAATGTCCTTGCATACAAAACTTTCCCCAAGTGGGTCGTGGAGTAGCTCATGCCTTTGCGTCGCTGCCCAATGAGTTCCTTCAGGTACGGCAACGGGCTTGTTCTAAAGGGACAGAGAGACTTCATAGCTCCTCGACGATGTTCAGGTTTTATAAATCCGTCGCTCTGGATAACAAAGTCCCCCACGGCTTGCAACTCCTTTGTGTAAACTCCCAAGAACATACAGAGTAGCCAATACTCATCGTGATCTGGCAAGTATAGCTGTCCAGCGAAAAGATTTAGCTCTTGTACCAACCCCGTTGTTGGCGCCACCCATGACTCTGGCAAAGGAGGAATGCAGTAGAATTTGAGATCATCGAAGGATATCATCGCTTGCATGACTTTGGGTGTATACTGGTGGAGGTGAACAGACTTGCTTCGACGTATATCTGGAAGCAACTCGTTCACTTCGTAAGGGCTGAGCACAACAAGAATCGTATGACTACCAGGGGTACTTGAACAAATCCAATGGACGGCCCTCAGATAATCCCCAGTACTGTGAGCCGGGCCTTGGATAGTAGCCAAAAAGTCGCGTGTGACAAGCAGGTCTGATGATTTTGCGTCAGGGACTCGTCGGGCAGTAGTAGCAACGCGGATGGGGGAGAAAGGAGAGAGAACTTCCGTGGACTGTCCCAGAACTGTACCAGTTCGAACAAACTCACGAACACGTTGGTGGACTTCGTGCGTTGCAGCTCTTGCTTTAGGAGGTCGTTCAACTTGGCGCTCGCGTTCAATCTCGTGGATCACTTCTCGTTCTTGTTCCTCCTCCATCCGAGTTTCTGGGAGGGAAGAAACTCCGAGCCTTTGGCATTGTTCATGGATTTCAGGGAACTTGGAGACTACGTGGTTCAATCCACTAGTTGGCGTAATTCCATACATGAATTCCAGAGTCCGGGCTTCGGGCTGGAGCCAAGAGGATTTGAGCACGGAAACGTCCGCAGTCTTTGAGAACTCAAGCCAGTCTTGTTGCCGACGGAGGTAGTCAACACCTTGCTGAGCCCAATGAGAAACATGGTGAAGGATTTCTGCACACGTTTCTTTCATGGCCCAACGCAAGACATCCAGACTTCTAATCCTATCAGATGAAGCCTTGTCAGCTGCCTCCCTTATCCTCTGATCAACCTCTAGTGGGGCAAGAAACACGACAGTTTGACCGAATCCTAGCTTTCGCATACGCATACAGCCTAATGGTTTGATCAGTACTTCGGATGTACTCTTCATGTGTATTACTGACCCTGAAGAAGACGATCTTTTGTGACCTTGGGTCCCAGCGTGACAGCTGCCCGAGTTTGCCGGGGCAACTTCAAGTCTGTGCCTCTGGTATGTACGTCATCCAGATACACCAAACACTTGTCCAGTTGCTGGTTGAAAGGAGAAGATATGAATGCCTCAATTACGCCGTCTTGAGTCAGGACGGTCAGGTCGTCATTATCGTCGAAAAAGATGGCGGCCTCGACGTCTGACCGTAATGAAAGCCAATATTTGACTAACTCGAAGTTGCGCATTTCCAGGATCTGCGCACCAACGTCTAACAAGACTCGAATTTCGGGTGTCTGACGCACGAGGAGCTTGAGGAGACTCTCGGCTGAGGGACGCGGGTCCCCATGGCTCTGGGAACACAGGTAGTGATCGTTCTCTGGTTGTAAAATATAGGTAAGCACTTTTGCGTTGGTGCTCAGCTGTTGAAGGGGATCACGTTGGACAATTGATGTTGGCAAAAGGTATTGGTTATCATTAGTGCCGCTAAATCCGGTCGTAGCGTGAGTTTTGCTTTCTGCGATGTCCCACCCGGAAGTCGCCAGTTTTTCCGGGAATTCCTTAGCTTCTTTGGGGAACACGATTTGCGCCAGATAGAAATCGACGACAGCCTGATTGCGACGGAATAGCGGCATAAGGAGAGTTTCACGTTGCTTGGCATCTCTGATGTTGACTCCACTGAGCTGGTGCAAAATCTGTGGAACAGAAGAACCACCGGCACGTATCCAGTGTTCGTATTCCATGGTGGGGTTATCGAGCTTGAAAAGACACTGAAAGCATAAATCTACTTGTTCATCTGATAGGCCTTGGTAATAGTAGCTGAGGCAGGTGAGTGTAATTGCGACGTCGGGATGTCCAAACTCTGCTCTGAGTGCTGGGACGTCTTTAGCTCGATAAGGGACGGCCAATAATGAACGACTGAAGTCGAGCCCATAATCTACTCGCCATCGCCTTTCCTTCATAGCATACACCAGGATACCACGTCCTAGTAGGCCCCGTAATAGCAAGAGACTCTTCCAGGAGTTACTGTCTCTGCAATGTTCCTTGATCAGAGCAGCGTTCTCCGTGGAAATCGTCACATTCTGGATGAAGTCAAAAGCAACTTGGCGAAGGTGTTCAGAAAACAAGGCAAAGGAACAATTAGCGAGTGCTCCATCAAGAATATCTTCTGCAATCAAGGAGATAAGGTTGACACCGGCATCGACTTGAAGTAAGCGAATGGCAGGAAAACTTCCGTTGTGACTTTCTCCAACTTCTGCTCCTAGGGGGAACCGACTTTGGATTTCCAAAGAATGCTTTTTTACAAGCGAAAGAACTTGCTGAATGGTTGTCCAGCGATCCGGATGGTGTTCGAGGGGTTGCTGTTGTCCAACCGTGTATACCAGCTGGTATCGGACATGCAAAATCTCGTCACTTTCATCGAGAATATCTCTTGACTTGCGCTCAAGCCATTTCTGAGACTTCAGCAATTGTTTGGCGACATTCTCATCAGCGACAGCTGTCGAACATAGAAGTCGGTCTATGCCCATGAGCTTGAATGACAATATGTGTTCTGGCTGCACAACCAGAACTCCACCGATGCGCATACAGTCTTCATACATATTTTGAATGAGCTGTGCCTGCGAAACCCCGACTTGGACCGTACGAGAGAAGGGCATGTAGAAGATCTGCCGATTTGCTAGACCGCTCAACCGTTCAACAAGCAAGCGGAACATTTGACCGGCGAGCGCCTTCAACACAAATACCCTCGCTAGTTTTCGGCCATCTGCCAATACGGCAGCGACCAGGGGAACAATCACAGATGACTTCCCTTCTCCCATATTAAGTTGGAAAACCGAATTCTGCCCAGAAGAGGGTGTGATCATTTCCTTCGCAAACTGAACCTGAATAGGTCGTGCATAGAAGTTACTGTCCACCTTTACCAAGTCAAGTTAGCAAAGATGCATTAGAGAATGAGGAGGTTTACCTGGATCAACAGCCAGTCGGGGTTTTGTGTGGCGTCACTACCATCATCCATGGTATTCTTCAACTCTTTCAAAAAGTCCTCATGATTTGGGAGGAGAGCCAACTCAATGAGACGATAAGAACGTTGAAGCAATAGGAGTCCCTGAGCGAATGAGATTACGACTTGTTGCCATGCAACTGGTAGATGGGTGTAATGGGTGAACGTTAATTTACCGAGAAGGGACTTGGTCGTGATGCGTGGCCAGAGGCCGGCTGTGAACATTACGGTTTCAATGGGATTTGAAGGCAACACTGTTTGAGATATGGATTGAAGAATTTTTCGTAGATGAGCAGCGCATTGGTCTCGGTGGTCAACGAGGACCACCATTGAATATGGAATACGATCTGGGGCAACTTCATGTGCTTGATTACAAAGAGCCTGTTGACTGTCCGCTAAGTCGTTCCCATAGAGTGTGTGGAAAGCGTTAGGGCTACGTTGGAATTCAGAAAGAATTGTTCGCAAACCAAGAAGTGGTTGTACCGGCTCCGCTGCGTCCTGGCCGTTCCCGCAGGGCGGTGAGTGTGCACTGGCATGCCAGTCACGCAAAACTGAATCGACTCCTAAACCAGTCGGGGGCCGACTCAACTGAGGTGCTTCTCGTTTGATAAGATCGTCGAACGAAATGAATGTGTTCACCGAAACAGGTTTATCCAGGCAAGGCACAAACGAATATAGTGGCCTGGTTGATAGATTAGCCAGATAAGCTTGATCCAACACGACTTGAACTTTTCGAAAATGATCGAGCAGATCTTTGTTGTGATACCAGCTCCGAAAACAGTTGCCGGCCCTTGTCATCAGCTGCGGAATGTTCAGGAAAGGGAAACGCGAGGGTGTCGGCTCTGAATATGGTACCTCGCAAGGCCACTGAGCCATTAGAATGTCAACTACTGCCGGCACTTGTGAGTTAAGTTGGGTATTATAGTGTGACAGACGTCGTCGACCGAGTTGAACAGAATTTTCTTCCCAAGAGGCCGGAATGTGGACAGATGGGCTGTTTTCGAACACTATGGCGGAAGAGCGAGCCATTTGCGTTAATCTGTCTTTCTGAGGCTGAAACCCGTCGGAGAGATCATAGGATGTCCACGAGGGTGGATGCAAATCACGAAAACGAGGAATGGTGGCAAATGCAAGCAATGTCGGAATGAGGCTCAGATATTGGCCTGAACCATACCCAAAACTGCACAGATTGAAAACCAACTGGTAGCGGTTCTGGAGTTTAACGCTCTTACGACACAAATTATAGAGAGAGATCCATGTCTTCGGAAGATCCACGTCCAGCCAGTCCCGAGAATACGACAAGCTCAGATTATTTTGCGGTCCAGATAGGTGTCTCCATTCTTTGACTATGTCAAATAGTCGCCGAGACGTATCCATTTGTGATGGCCAACGGTGCACCAGCGCGGAGAGTCCAAACACGGTAGATTCACTGCCCAAGGAAAGATCCCGAGATGTATATTCGACATCACCGTTGTCAGATGACGGTAGGATTGCGAGTTCTTCTGGATAGTAGATCGCAGTGCGACGTGCAGCACGTTCAACCAAATGAGCCCCGCTCTCCGAAAGACCAATGTCAGCACTAGGTATATCCTGAAACAGTTGTAGACGTGTCGCATGCTCAAATATTGTGTTTGAAACTGCCCTGAATCCGTGATGCTGTGCCATGGGGGCTAACTCCGACCAATTAACCGTCTGCATAACTTTCTTGTGGGCTGGATAGAATGTACGCCCAGGAGTCAGAGAACTGATTTGACGCAAAATGTCGATCTCGACAGCAGTAAGGTTCTGAAAGGATTGACAACTGGAGGAACGTAATTCGCGTAAGGCCTCCTCTGTACCCGTGTATCCCGTCAAATCGTCCGGTAGGCAGTGACTACTGGTGGCGTGAAGGTAGACTTTGTACAGTTTACTGATCAAACTGACATTACCAACCAGGCGGCCGAGCTGGGTGTCAATTTTATACTTGTGATAAAGTACATGACGCTGAGGCTTCGTGTTGATCTTGATTTCAGTGTGATGGCCTTGAGGTTTGAATTCGAGCTTGCCAAATGGAATAATGACGCAGCGAGATGGTTCCACCGAAGAAAAGCCTTTCCCTCGTAGAACAATTTGATTTACTAATCCGAACATGGTCCCTGATGACTGATTTTCATCAATCACCATCCCCGGCATATTCTGAGACTCCAATTGTCTTTTGCTGTTCGTAAAAAAGGAGAGCCTGAATCGAGGCAGATCCACCGACAATGAATGACCGTCTGGAGGGCACGTAACGGTGAGATACTCCGCATATTCCAACGCCTTTAAACGGGAAGATATCATGTCAAACGTTGGACTACGAATGTCGACCAGAAGGCACAATTTCTCTTTTCGCATTATCGAATGCCCAAATCTAGAAAAATAGATCCGCCAGTTTGCCGGAGATGAGGTCCAGAGATCTTTCAATGGCCTTAGCTCGATTTCGTGACTGGATAGATCGAGCCAGTGCGTGTATTCATTCACCAATAGTTTCGGCAAATCACCAGACAATTTTTCGTGCGGGATAAGTTCGAGAACCCGAGAATCACGTCTCGTTCGAATCACAAGCGTCTGGTCATTTTCTCGCAAAGCAAAAAATACCTAGAATTATGTGAGACGGGATTGCTGAAGAGAGACGGAAAGAATGGCACCTGATAACCGGAGATGAGAGTTCGACTTGCAAATTCAACTCCCGGAAGGTCTGAGGGTATGACATCTAATATTTTCTGTGAAGATATATAATGAGCAGTCGAAATCCAGGCCAGCTAGAAGTGATCAACAAACATTGCCCAAAATGCGAAGGTAAGTTGGATGTTTGACAATCTCCTGGGGAAGACGACCAAGTGGCTTTCCGTTGACAAGTAATCGACCTTGGAGAATATTCAAATCAACGCGTTGTGATTCTTGACCAGCTTGACTTGCTGTTTCAGAAACGAGCCAACGGTCATTCGGTTGAGAGCGATGGCGCCATTGGGTCCCTGCACGATATGCTGGCCAAAGGGCAGTAATTGCCTGGTCTAGTCCCTCACGATGCCTTTGAATTTCTTGACGAACCACGGGCTCCAGTGAATGCGAGAGCCGCCGATCTCGTTCCAGAAGTATTCGGAAAGTTGTCGGTACAGCTGAAAGTATCGGGGGGGTATTGTCATACATGACAATGGCACACTCTAGTAAAACTGCAAGATCCTTCGAGGATGAGAGGAGATGCGGAACATGGTCAGGATCGACATCATAAGTGCCCCTACATGTGGCCGCCATTTCGCACAAACACTGTTGATATTCTGGAATTCTGTCCTCATTTTCATTATCTTGAAGCTTCTTAGCCAACTCCCGCATCCACCCAAAAGTCACTTCTCGAGTCTGACGGAGAAAACGATACGCCTGATCGATAACACCGAAATCGTCCGCCGACGCCAGAAGGCGAGTGGTGAGAGCAATGATTGTCCTCATTGACACCGCTTCCAGCCAGTTCGCCTTGATGCTAACCATTAAGTCGTTCAACTGATTCAAGAGGACAAGACCAAATTCGACGCTAGTCAACTCTGCGTGCCACTCCCATCCATCTTGAGACAGTGGGCCAATCTGGCACGCAGCTTGCATCAACAGAGTGTGAACCTCTTCCCGGCGGAAGCTGAGACATCTCGCTGGCAGTTCCCTTGCGATGTTGAGCCACTGCAGTCGGCTTCCGGCACGTAAACTTGCAAATGCAATGTATTCGTGAAGATTTATGTCCCTATGACACTCGCTTTGGTTTGCTATGACTTCATTGGACGTATGACGTGTTGAGTCGACAGCGTACTGCAGATTCTGATAGGGACCCGAGGGGAGCTGAAACGTACAGCGTTTCATAATGCTGCATTCCGAAAAGCAATCAGCTGCCCATATGTTTTCGGATTCGTCGAAGAGTCTAACATGCAAGCCATTGTTAACGCAAACTGAGCTTTCGTCGGAAGGAATCCGTCTGGTTTTATAATGGGAATTCAGAAAAGACTTGGTGTCAGAGGCTAATGTGATCCTTTGGAGCTGAGCGGGGACAAAATATTTCTGAAGGCCGGGATAACTCTTCAGGCGAACAGGAGGGTTAGCCGGAGATTTTAAGCGTCCCTGGATTGGCGTGCAAATGTCATATAGAATCTTGTGGGTGGTTGATCGCCAAACACCAAATGCGGTAGGGCAATCCAACTCAACCACGGTAGCCATGGCCTCTAAAGGATTTGTCGATAACGGCCACTCATGTACCGAGATCTCCAGTGCCCCTGCTGTACGTTGCAGGGAACACTTTCGACATTGTTTTTTCTTGTGCTGAGATGCGCCTCTGAGGTCGATCTTGTATTGATGCTCCAAGGCACGAGCCTGGTCCATCAGTTCGTGATATCGTGTGTTCTTCTTCTGAAGCTTGACGAGCTTATCATTTCGCTCGGCAGTGGCGTCGGCTTCGATGCGCGATTTGAGACACGTGTGTGATTCAGACTGTTTGAAGTAACGAACAGCGAAAGAATTCTCATTGAACTTGTTTGTGAAGATCGACCAACCAGAGTTGGCCGAATGGTGACGGACGCGCAAGTATTCGATGATTAATGAGAGACGTTTCATAGACTCGGATCTGCGGAGGAGGAGTGACTCCAGCAGCGGAATGGGTACCTCGGGTGAATAAGCTCGCAGTAATGGGCACTGCGCCACTGCCAGTTGGTCTAGTGCGACCCACAACTCAAAAAGAGTGAGGAGCATCAAAGACCAATCTTCCGGATTAGAAGCATAAAGCCCACAGGCCACCCTAGAGTAGTCATCGATACGAGCGGCCAGAGTAGCAAAAGCAGATTCAGCCAAGAGATTTGGGGAGACCCAACCGTCGATATTGTTCTGTACCGACAACTCAAAATCGGCCAACCATACGAAAGAATCAGCTTGGGATGAGTCGGGAGGACTAGTCTGGATGAATGCATGATTGTCATAGAATCTCGGAGAGTGTTCAGGATTGAAATCGTATGATGAAGGTGGCGAGGACTGGCTTCGCAAGATCTTTTCAAGATAATCCCTGCTATTGCAGAGTGATAGATGTGTATCAGCGGCAATATCCAGAACATCAGGAGTCCAAGTTGGCGATATCGCTTGGGATTTCCGCACGGCCAACCACCGCTCCTGTAGAAGGCTATCCGCCTCCTTTCCTACAATATCCACCTCTTGAAGTACAAAGTCAGGAGTTGCGGAGCCCAGCTTGTACAGACGCCTGCTGATCTTTGCCCTCATGCAGAATATGAGGTCACTCGATAGGCCCGCTCGCAGAGCATTTCGCAATATTTTGGCCATCAGGAACATCATGAATGCTTTGTAATCAATGTGGTTGTTGCGCCCCTCGTAAAGTGTCGTTTGAAGAGCGACGCGGATGACGAGCCAAAGGGAAGACCTGCGCCAGGGATTCTTCGCATCTTTCCAAAGGACATCATCTCCAATCCTCTTCCGAATGCGAGTGACCTCGGCTCCCTGCCCCATCCCACGCAAAATCCCCGTGAGGAGCTGAGTGATGTAACGCGGGTCCGCAGTATCCCTCTCTTCGACCACCGTAGATCCCGCTTTGGTTGTGGTTGCAGCTGAATCGAGTACATCTACATTCATCTGCGTGAGGAACGACGCCAGCTCCTTGCGGAAATACGGGGCATTGACAATTTCACAGGGAACCTCGACAGCAGGTCCTGGATAGGAACAGAGTAACTTCCCTTTGGCCTGTATAACGACCCCAGCCGGAGGAGACACCTCGAATGATTCAAAGATGGTCTTGTTTTTGAATTTTCGGAGTATTATCCCAGAATTCTGTGCACGAATGAGAAGTGCTATCGTATCTGAGAAGACAGGGTTGGTTGGACAAGAGAGCACGGAAAGAAATGAACATACCTCCTACGCCCATATTGGCAATAGAGTCTTCAATGCTCCTGGCGGAGAGGACACTGAACTTCTGGGAAGTGCAGAGATTCTCAAGCATTCTAACGATGGGGTCCCAACGCGATCTTTGGTCAGGAGCAAGAAGATCTCGGTACTGCTCAGCACAACGATGGACCTGATCACAAAGGACGTGATCCTTGGTAGTATCTTGGTCATCTTTCTGAGGCAATTTCGGGGGTGAAAAAACGTGGTGAACGATGTAGTTGATGGAATCAGTCATAATAGCAGTAACGCGGTATGAAGAAACAGTAGTTTTCTATCCTGGTTGTTATAAACAGCAAGAGAGAGAGGCGGTGGCGCAGTAGAAACAACAGTTTCTGTCTTGACAGCTTTGGGACAAGGGGTCGTTAACCTTCAGCCTCGTGCCAACAATGGGGCGGCTGCGCAACCTATCGATGAATTGAACAAAGGCGCGCATCGGCTAGACCAGGAAACGATCCGAAACGTACCTTTGTCGTTGACAAAACATGGACCCACTGTCTGCCAAGTAACCATTCTTGGAATCAAATTTAGGACAAAGCGTCATCATCGGGTCAGCCTTTTGCCTGACGCCGGTGACTGCGCAACTTATCGATTGATACAGACGCGTCATAAGCTGCTGCAGAGATAAGCGCCGTTGTCGCTTGTTGACAACTCGACGTCCAACGTTCCCGCCTGCGGCCTTTGTTAGAAAATCACAGTTCGTCTGAGCGGAGCCAAGGCTGGATAGTTGGGGAAGCTGAGCAAGTGCTCAGCTTCGCACCCATGCGACCTCAGAGTGTCTTGGTTGAGTCGCAACCACGTGCACTCCATCTCCTTTCTTGAAAAGCTCCTGACGAAAAACCTTGTAATTCGACGTCCTCATCAAAAAAATTGAACCTTTCAATTTTAGGGCATGATTCATTGCCTTGTTATTTCAAGTACACACTGAGCTTGTCGCATTGCAAACTGTTCCTTATAGCACTGACGACGTTTTCACTATTTACTGATAAGAATATCGGCTTCGTGTGGTCATGGGAGGGAGTGCCCGAAGAACTTCCTCATGAACGTGATCATGATCTTGGATAAAGCTGGGGGTGTCACAACCGAGATAATTTCCACGGAATATGAATTGAATCAACATGTGGATCGTGACATTTATTGAGGGGAAATTGGGCGCGAAGCTCTCGCCGCACCGGCACTGTTTCTTGTTCATAGCAGGCATTGAAGATGTGAAGGGTAGGAATTTGTCGTGGCACGTCCCGATGACTTGTTTGTCGACGGCTCCGGAATATAACACACAACAACAGGTAATAACATCGCGATAGCAATCGTGCTTTCAAGAAAATATGCCTCTAATTGAAGTAAGTCTCTCCCCCCCGTGGATCCGTCTGATCTACCTTTCCATTGACTATCCACAGGTAATTGCGAACGATCGCCTCGGACGTAAAGGTGCAGTGCATTTCTCGCCTCTGGACAACCGCATCTCATCCACCGCTTCACTGGGGTGGTGTTTCTAGTACGTGTAAAGTGCAGCCCGGACGACACTGTGGGAGATCTCAAGAAGTTAATTGCCGCACAAACTGGGACGGACGCCTCCAAGATCCAGCTGAAGAAATGGTATGAGCAAGTTGCCTCTGTTCTGTTGCCGTTCGACCTGACTTCCGTCTTCTTTCCTACGGCTCCCGAACAGGTACAGCATATTCAAAGACCACGTCACGCTATCAGATTATGAGATCCACGACGGGATGAGCTTGGAGATGTATTAGAGGTGTTTGGAAATTCATTTTGTTGAATGGCCACTGCGTCACGTGGATGAGGGTGTTGGTAGTAGCAACTTGAAACACGCGTCTTGATTTCCGCTCTCATCGTTAGCTGGTCCGAGCGCAACAGCGTCAACGTGCACGCTTACATATAAACGTGTAGTTTGCTCCAATGCTAAACACAACCTCCAGCTCAAAACGAACGCGGTCACAACTTGCCCTGCCAGACCAGATCCTCCAACTCCCTCTTGCCCGTTCTCCTCTCAAGGATGCCCGCTCTGCCCTCCGAAACCGATCCCATCGACGGAGAATACTTACCCCAGAGCATGGAACTGTAGAACTGGACGCAGAGATCGAGGATGACACCGATGACGAGATCCTGTTGTCCCCTCGCAAGAAGAGGGCCAAGATTGCAAACGCCTCCTCGAAAAGACCCTCATCCCCTCGCGACGAATACGTTCAGGACTCGGACTCGGATGTTGGTCGAGACTCCAAAAGATTTAAACGCGATCCACTACCCTCTTTACGGCTAGAAAACTTGACTGACATCGAGAACGCCCACCGCCCTCAAACACACAACCGCAATTTTTCTACCCCTAACAGGAGTGATACACGCCAGAAGACGCCTGTGCATGCCTTTGCTACCTCCAAGAGACCTGTCTCCTCTTCCGCAATACCCGAAGGAAACAACGGGAACACTAACAAGGCGATTCCCACACCGCGTGCTCAATCTGTCCCCCTCTTCACCAAGGATGGGGTTCGTCATATAAATCTAAAGGACGTGCCGCCCTCTCCATGGCGCTCGCCGTCGAAGGAGAGGTTACCCAAGATGAAGATCACCGTGACGCCGCTCGACGCAATCCCTGACGTTGTGAAGAGCACAACAACGCATGAAGGGGACGATTCCACGCATACGGAGGGAGGTAGTACTCGTGGATTTGATTCTGAGACACCAATCGAAGTCGAGGCTGGATCAATGGAACGTGACAATGGCATGGACCTCGATGCTTCCGCTGTTCTTCCTGCCAGCGTCTCACCATTTGATTTTGCTGCAATACAAAGTGAACCGTCTTCCGACCAGGACCACTCACCCAATGCAACAGTTGCCACAGTCCCATCCACTCCACAGCCATCCTCTTCGACATTACCTCCGTTATCCCCCCTGACGCCTTTACTAGAAACACCCCATCCACCAAGTAAGATGGATGCACTTGAGCACCGTTCGAATGTCACAGTTGGCCCTGTTGAGGTACGTACACCCCTGATGTAGTCTTATTCTGAAGGTTTACAAAGTCTGTATTACAGGAGCTGGTGAACCGACCCAAGACTCCTGTTGAAGAAGGTCATACCGATTCCACTGACAAGGTTTCAACAGCATCGGCGTCAACTACTCTAGTGCTACCATCAGCTGCACCTCACCCTGTGACCATCTCAAACGGTAGCAAACTTCCCCGACCGTCAATGGCCCCGCCGGCATTTCCTTCAACCAGTAAGATGTCGTCACTTGCGGACATCCTGGGACCGAGGACCGCGGCAAAGATCACGCCGAGTTCCATTACACGTCCTCCATCGGCCTCTGTCGCAGACCTCCTACGAGCCTCGGTTGTGCCCAAGATCGACCCTGCTGCTAACGTGCCACCGAAAGAGAAGGTCAAGGCGAAGATGAGGATGCGGGAGAAGCCGTTATCGGCGTTCTCATTTGGCACTGCAGGAGCAGGCGCAACGGGACGTGTGACGAGAAGTGTATCATTGAAGAAGAAAGCAAGAGGCCGAAGTGGGAGTATTATTGCAAGAGAAACCCCCGAGGGTGGCTTGTCGCGTGAGTGATTCACTAGAATTTGAATGGCTCATGTTGATGATATGGGACGGTAGGAGCTCTCAATACTGCCCAGTCAAGTACTGGTCATGCTGCTGGTTTTGCACTTTCTACTGCGGCTCCATCATTGGAATCTAGTGTGGCTGACCCCAGTCATGGCACAGAGAATGCCGCAATGCCAGAAGTGACTCGCAAAAAGTCCATGCCTTTTTCGTTTGCAGCACCTACATCAAGCTCGACTGCCAAAGTTTCGATAAGCACTGCAACCAATACCACTAGCCACTCAAATACCGCCCCAATGTCCAGACCGAATCCCTCAAACCCAAGCTCACCGATTAAGTTATCCTCGCCAGTCAAGCCGAAATCCATTCCACAAACAAGCTCACATACCTCCCACTCCACATCAGACACTGCTGCTACGACAGTAAAATCCACATCGAGCGCCAACACTAAGTCAAGCTTGGCCTCACCAACGAAGTCCTCGCTCGCCCGTGCCGCATCCACCATTCTCCCGTCATCCTCATCCACAACAGTTTCCAAGCCTAAAACAGGTCGGATGCTACCACCGCCACTACCACCACCTCCTCGCGGTCCCTCGTCTTTGTCAAATTTGGCGAATGCACTAGAGAAGCTGAGGATCCCGCACCCCGTACGACCTAATTCGAACTCGGACGGTACTACATCAAGGCCAAGTACGAGTATGGGATTCAACCGGGAACTGGGTCAGGGTAACGAGGATGATGGTGAGCGAGATGTAGGTACAAAGGGACGGACCGTGGATGACGGCGCTGTTGGAAGAAAGGGTGGACGGATGAACGGTATCGGGATTGGATTACCGGAAGGACTGCGAAGAGCTGCTACTATGGGATCTCTGGGTGTGAGATCTCTGGCGTCGGATGTCGATGGATCAGTGGTAACTGGTACCTCCAATGCGTCTGCACCCTCCGAGACGAGTCATATTCCTGATACTACCTCCTCAACACCTTCTGTGAGTACAGCTGAGTCGGAAACAACCCTGGCCGAAGGTCCAAGTGGATTGTCATCATCATCAACGTTGGCCGCCTCCTCAGTCACGAGCAGTAAGAATACTCTTACATCTTGGATAACAGCTGGAGGCTCAAGGGCTGCACGGGCGGGACCGAGTGTTGGCGAAGGAAGCGGTGCGAACGCAAAATCACGCATATTCGTCACTGGTACAAGAGCTGGTGGTAACCAAGTTAGAGGTATTGGTGCATTTCGGATGGGGATGGGGAGAGGCAGGGTCACACAGAAAGTTAGTAGGAATCCCAGCTTGCCCAGTGTAATGGCGAGTCCAGCGAAGGGTGGTAGTAATGCCGGCGTTGCGAATCCTGAAGACGAGGTGATGGGTGTTATTCGGGAATCCGAAGAAGATTCTCAGACGGCCGACGTTCTCTTGAATGGCGGTTGGAGTTCGGAGAACGCTGGGAGTGGAAGCGTCATTGTTCTCGGGAGCATCGAGAAGGGGAAGGGGAAGGAGGGAGACCTGGTAGCGAATGGGTGGAAGTGGAACGCGTCAAGGAGAGCTTCTCTCGCATCGCAAGCACTCTCTCAATCCTTAAGTGAAATGCCCCCTCCCCCTGCCAAGGCCGGTTCAGGGTCGATGGGACCTCCAGCAATACCTGCCGGGAGGGGTGGGGCGAGGAGCACGAGTAGTAGCATTGCGAATTCCAACTTGAACACCGGCGTACGGTCCAGCACACGGATCATGATGGCAAGGGCAGGCTCCAGGAGTGTCTCGGACACACTGGGAACGCCCAAGGACGTTGCGGAGGGAACTTCGTCATCTGCAAAGGAAGGTGGTGGCGGAGTGGGGTCGCTGGGCGTGATGAAGGACTGCACGGTATTCGTTGATGTGCGGACGGATGATGGTGATGATGCGGGAGGACTCTTCGTACAGATGCTACGGGACATGGGAGCGAAAGTGAGACTGTTTCTTGATTCAGGACAGAAAGAGGAACTCATGGTGCACCACTTTACAGATCCTAACGCGCGTTGGGCAAACCTGTACGCATATTGTGTATAAGAACGGCTTGATGAGCACCTTGACGCGTTATCGGTGTGTTTCCCTTTGTCAACCGAGGAAGAAAGGTGGTTTTCTGATAAAATTGGCGTGCTGTAGACTTTTGAATGACCCAAAACCCGAGGTAGTTGGGATCGCATGGGTTGTGGAATGTGTGGAACAGAGACGACGCGTAGACGAAGAGAAGTTCAAAATTGATTTGGAGGGGGTGAACGTGGCTGGCACTAATAAAGTGCGATTTTTTTCCCCTTCTCGCAATGGACTTCCGGGTTGCGCATGCTGATGAAGTTGGGTCTATTTTATAGCGCCGACGGTCGATGCTTCCAAAATATATGACCATTTCTTCCGAACCGGGTCACGTTAGTTCATGCCAAACGCCAGTAGGAGATGATGGGAACCAGTCTATGGAAGGATCATCATGTGAGTTTCGGTATCGGCCTTTTATCACGTATTCTGAACTATTTTCACCCCCCGAATGTTGTAGCTGTGATATTAAACGATCTACCTCCTCTGGAGAAGGCCAGGATGCGAAAGGGAATGTTGCTAGGTCTCCGATGACTGTTGTGCTCGCTCAAGTTGGAGATTTTCATGACAACACGTTTGCTTCGAGTTTTTACTCATCCCCTTTTGAAGATTTATTGTTCACATTTATTCTCGATGTGTTGACATATTCTTGTACGGTTTTAGTGTAATATCAAATGTTAAGCATGTTAAGGACGGTATTCTACAATCACGGTATTCTACAATCATGCCAGTCATTCTATCAATGGCAATGACTTACTAATTATTGGTGCAAGGCATGAAAGAGTCGAGGTAACCAATGACATGGTCCAAAAAAAGCGCAACTACGTTCCCCCACGCTTGACGATGGCATCAAGGTCTTGGAAAGTTATTCCAGTTCACAAGCGTGCGGGGTACGGTTGGTGCCAGAGCACAGATCGGTATGAGATTTCGACTCTCCTCGTGCACTTCATTTCTATTGACACGATCTTGAAGGCGGTACCATTCCGTGTTCTTGTCGGTGTAAACCTCTGGAAGGAACAAGGAAGAACAGACACGAGCACAGCAGGCAAAAAAAAAACATGATGGAGATAAGAACGTCAGGTACCGACCTATTGCGGGGGGGGGAGGACCCGATGTTTACGTACCATACCACTGAGTATTCAACCCAAGGTCATTGTGGTGCATTCTTGCGACTTCTGCGTATATCTATCAGAGGTGGGATCGTTGTTGGCATAGCCGTATCGAAAGCAGAAGGCAAATTCGGAAAACAAATATGACTTGCCCTGAATATCCCCTCGTCCTTTGCTCCATGTCCATTGAAAAACGAAAATCGAGAACCAGGGCCCCGGAGAAGTCGTGGGACGTGTTTCACAAAACTTAAGTGACCGCGATAACCCTCCAAGTACGTGTCGAAATATACGATATCGAACTTGCCAATGTCGAAAGGCTTGCTTGAGCCCGCAAGAGCATCACGATCGAGACCTGCATCGGTTTCTGTGGGAAAAGATTGGGGAAGTTCGAGGAAGTCCTGCCACCGTCCTGCGAGAA
This sequence comes from Hygrocybe coccinea, assembly GCA_963555575.2. NCBI lineage: Eukaryota > Fungi > Basidiomycota > Agaricomycetes > Agaricales > Hygrophoraceae > Hygrocybe > Hygrocybe coccinea. The sequence continues at coordinate 2,693,977 of OY741988.2, read as the reverse complement.
TCTTCACACCCGGACGATCGTACCAACCCTTTTCACGCATCCACCCGAGGCATACCGGATGGCCCTCAATGATGACGTGCTCTGCAGGATGAGCATCTTGAAAATATGTATCAATCTAAATGGGACGGAGTGGAGAGGATTCCAAATATGGTGAGTGGCGTGCGAGTATGCGAAAGCGGAATGAGCCATCGCCTACCATCCCGATCCCAAAACCGATGTTGAGCACACGTAGACCAGAAGTAGGCATGCCCTCGAGCAGGAGCCGCGCGGTTTCACACACTACAATAATAATCCAGTATGAATATCTCTAATCCACCAGAAAAGAAATAGCGCACTTACTGATAGGGCGTTCCCATTCCATCATGATGCCTTCTCCGCTGGGGCAAACGACGAGCGCAACTTCATCCCTTGGTGCTCCGTCCGGATTGGTGAAGAGAATAGCTGATCTGCAATAGTCCTCGTTGGTCTTTGAGTAGTCTTTTCCCATCCCACTCCACGTATACATAAGGGGGTCCTCGATCTCGCCCATTGGGATCTGGTAGTGCATTTCGTATTCTGCCGTATATAAAGCTCATTTAGAAATTTCCAAAATATCATAATGCCAACCCGAATGACGTCACCTTTTTCCACTGCCCATTCTCTCAAGATTTTGAATGCATTCATGTTTCCAGATCTCCTTGCCACAGTCTCCGGCATACAGTCACCCCCGTCACGCACAGCCCAGGGTATACCCTTCTCGAGAAGCCAACGCACGGCATCTTCTCCAGCAGCACCACGGCATCCAGCTGCAATATGTAACGCGGAACCCTTCCTGAAAGGTTCTACAGAACGTATACTAGCCCCTTTTTCCAGCGCACTCGCCATGCCAGAGATAGAGCCTGCATGGGCTGCAGCCAGGAAAAGGACATCTGGGTCAGCATCTTGATCGCTTTGTCATATATATGTGGATTGTCAGTGATGGGTGCCGAGCGTAGACCTGCTGCAGTCACTCACTCGGGATCTACGCAGAATAAAATTGGGAACATACTTCGTGCAGAAGGTAGTAATGAGTGGCGTCAAAAGTTTAAAACGTTAAAGTTTTGATTATGTCATTCATTAAAAAGAAAACACTAACGTTTTGCATCTGGACTGTTGGCCATGGCTGGTTTCAAACCAAGGAACTGGCTAGCAATAACAACAAGTCGACATATTTCCGACCGACTCCGCAATTAAGGTCAAAAGTTGAATTATACGATACAGTCAGTAATCACAGAATTACACCGATTCCAATTCCCAATCACTAGCAGTTGATTATCAGTCGCGACAATTGTGTTCGGGCTTTCTGCTTCGACTGCACAGGCACAGACGCCACCCGGAATGGTACCTTCACGAGTAAAAAAAAAAGAGTCAGATATAATAGAGACCCAAGGGATACACCCCCGCAGAGCACGCAACGCACGCACCCCGATATGAGCCATGAAACGTGATATATTCCGCTCCCTGTCGAGTGAAAGATGTTCCGAATGTTTCTCGCCAGAGTGCACGTCCTCTCCCGCTCCATCACTGTCGACATTCGCTCCAGCTCCGGTTGCACGTCCGGCTCGTCCGCGATGAGCGTTGCCTTTGCCTTTTCCGGGATTGTCATTCGGTTCTTCAGGAATATCTGCAAGCAATCCATAGTCTTTGACTAGCGCACGGGCCTCGTGCGGCCCGAGTTCGAGGAGACTCGCCAAGTCACGCGGGAACAGTGGGGAAGGTGTCGGTGGTTCGAAACAAGTGGAGTCGGTCGCCCATCCGTTCGTGCCACTTTGTGTGGTGCTGGTGCTAGAGGGAGCCGGCATTTCGGGGATTTTTGGAGTTGGCGGGACGGTAGAACTGGCTGGGCGGCAGGGCGACTGCAATGGGGTCGGGAGTGGGCGAAGGAGAGGACGTAAGGGTACAGAGAGCGATGTAGCGTGTAGAGTTGCATTGTAGCGGCGAGCTTCACTAAAAGGTGCATGGCAATCGTGTTGAACATAGTCAGCAACCACCGTTTGATTTCAGATCTCGATGCAACTACTGACGAGTTGTGGAGGTTCGTCTGGACCTCTAATATTTGGCGTTTGTGCTCGTTTACTTGCTGTCGCAAACTGTCCGGAATTTGTTGCGTTAACTGTAAATGCGATATCAAAAGTCTGCCGTGGCCGTGAATAGGTGGGATTTGGGTACCTGAAGTTTTACCCGTTCCTTGACTTTCGTCTCCACGACCTCAAGGATCATGGCATCAAGGCGTGAATAAATATCCTCGGTAGTTTCCTTGACCACACTTTCAAGCTGCACCGTGACTTCTCCGACGCGGGCTTCTTGCAGGAAAAAATGCTCTGACAATTCTTTCTGGAGAACCGATACCTACAAAAGCGAGTATTTATTGGTGGAAAAAAATAAATTGTATGCAACAATAACTAGAGAAGACGGCGCTCGCCTGGTTGGTAGCTTCGATCGCTGGGGTCAGTTCCGCTACCTTAGCAGCCTGTTCGCCGAGACAGTCAAAAGTTGTCCCGAGCACGTCGATGGTACGCTTCATCGTAGAGAGAAGGTCTCCTACGGCCAAGACGTCGGGTGATATACAGACAACATTGGTGGATTCTCCTTGTTTACCACTGCTCCGGGCCCGTGAATGTGACGGGAGAGCCGAGAGAGGGGTCGCACATGTGAGTGAAGCCACACTCGATTGGGGCGTCAACGGCAATGCGAATTGGGATACGGCTGAAGAGCTTCCAGCATTAGAAGACAGAGGCAGCTCAACGGCGAGAGCGGGTTTCGTGGCTTGAGCTTGAGTCCGGTGGTTACCAGGTAAAGGCCACGGGGCGGGTGATGCCATCTGTGTCGTAAGGTGCAAGCAGCGACCTGGCGAGATTGCGGTATCATGTTTATTACAGTTGCCGGTGCGAACATGCTGACTTCACGAGGTCCGCAGTTCATCGAAGCGCCGAGAAAACGACCACGCCTGAGCCTCGTTCCAGGGCCCAGTGGTAGTTTCAGTACCCTAGTGGTCACCGTCCATGTTCGGTAAGACCTGGTAGGGACTGCTAACCTGCTAACCGTGTAGGAACCGGAAAACCACTGGCAACTGCTAGTAATATAACTTTGTTACATAATCGGATCTGATCATAGCTCTTCGTCTCAAATGCTCGCATCATTTCGCCGTTTACGGCCCAGCCTCATCCGTGCCGCCAACCCATCACCTCTCCGTCGCCTGCCTTGGCCAGCAAAGCAGTGGCCCCGTTCAGGACATTCTCTCCGTTCACCGTCCTCTGCTATAACCACACCCGTGTTCGTGATCGATCATTAGGTTTACCGACCAAATTCCGACAGATCTGCAGCTAACGTGATTGCTGGAACGCAGAGCGGAAGCCTTCAGCCAACCCCCGACATCCATACTTATCGTCAACAAACTGCGGACACAACCGGTCATTCTTGCAATCGACGCTTTTCTCGAGTGAGGCGTATATCCTTCTAATCGTATTTGACCTGAATGCCCTATGCGACGTGCGACTGACGGTAAGTTGTTGGTGTTTACAGATATGTTCACTTGCATTACCCAGAAGTGAGGGTTTTTCATGAGGATAGACCTGACATACCACACGGCGCAGAAGTTTGGCAACCAGGTATACATACTTACAGTCAGGATCGTCAGCTCCTTTGGATCATGTACAAATCACATTTTCGTAGGCGTGAATTCGGAGAAAATAGACCTTGTGGTGACTCTTGGCGGTGACGGCACGATTCTCCACGCCTCCTCACTCTTTAGCGTTGGTGCTGTACCTCCCGTCCTCAGCTTCTCAATGGGCACACTGGGGTTTCTTCTTCCGTTCCGTGAGTTCATTTTCCACCATCCACCGTTTCGTCTTGAATTCCTCCCCTCCCCTCGGTTGTAACTAAACACCGGAGACAGACATCGACGACTTTGCCAAAGCACTTGAAAGCGTGTTCCTCGGAAAGGCCACAATTTTGAATAGAATGCGGCTGGCTTGCACCTTCTACGACAAGAACTCGGAGAGAATCGGCAACGACGAAGACGGTTCGTCTCTCTATTCCGACTCAACAGACCAAGCACTCATGCCATTCAGTAAATAGAATCGCAAGTCATGAACGAAATCGCCCTACATCGGGGCTCCAGTCCACATCTAAACACAATCGACATCTTCGTTGACGGTCAACATCTGACAGAGGCTGTCGTAAGTCATGCTCCCATGCAATGCACTGTTTTCTGCTCGTCGTCTGAATGGTTTCTCATAGTCCGATGGTCTTATCGTCTCGACTCCAACGGGTTCTACGGCTTATTCTCTCTCTGCCGGCGGACCGATCGTTCACCCTTCCTTAAGCGCACTCGTCCTAACCCCGATATGCCCCAGGAGCCTCTCCTTCCGGCCATTAGTCTTTCCATTTTCTTCCTCCATCACGCTTCGCGTAAGCACGAGTGTTCTTCACCATTGCTCCAGTCCCTAGTACTAAACAACGTTTGATCCAGATCGGCGACCGCAGCCGTGCGCCTGGAGGAGTATCAATGGACGGTCGGGTCTCGCACGTCCTCAATCCAGGCGAATCGGTGACCGTGCAAGCCTCGCGCTATCCTGTGCCATGTATCAATCGATCTTCCATTACTGAAAATGGAGAAGAGATGTACGAACATGGGGAGGGTGCAGGTCCTGGAAAGGAGGATGATTGGGTTCGGGATATCAATAACTTGTTGCAGTATAATGCAACATTCAGGAGCAAGGCCCTGCTGAGGCACAGTCGGACCTGATGCATAATATTGGCTGGAGCGGAAATGATCACTATACAAGTCGGAATCGATGTAAGTATTGTTGATTGATACATTGCATCCTTGGGGAATGGTTTGAAAGGTAACTTAGAAGAATTCATTGCATTGTTGTAACATGTGGATCCGGATCCGTAGTGGCTCTGACAGGGCTTGGCTGAGATCATCATCCCTGCATTTTGCAAGACCGAGTATTGGGATGAACCAGAATTTCTTTGGGTAGGAGAGTCCTTGTAAAGTGGCGATTTGGACGAGAACACTCAGGTAAACATTCTGTTTTCGTTTTTTGGTTAGATTCGATTCGAATCATTCGATAGTTATGGAGCTACATACTGTTTGGAATGCCCATGCGAAACAATGTTGGCCACAGACTACGTGGAGTAAAGCTTTCGAGGTCATCTATAATGATAGCTCTCAGATTCCCTGCAGGCAAAAAGCCACAAAGATACAAAAAAACAAAGTGAGATCCGCCATAATGGACGCAAATTACTCGACAAAAAAACAGACACGCCCTAGAGATCCTAAAGAAAAACATACATCATTGTCCTGAATACGGCGGTGGCGGAGACATTGCATTCATTCTCGTCGAGCCAGCTGGTGTTGCCCGGTCTGGCGTCAGCAAAGCACTGAGGGATGCCACCAGCTCATGTCTTTCGCTCGGGCTCAGCTGTGTGCGGGAGGTGACACCCAGAATGTTAGTCGTTATATCTGGGAGGTCTTCCTGTGCGCTTGGAAGTAGCGCCAGGGGAACTTGACTATCCGCCAGTGCCGGTGCCGGTGGTGATGGTGGTGGGGGCGGCGGCGCTTCAGGATCGGCAGCATTCAATGAAGCTATGAGAGCCTGCTGCTGGCTGGCCGTCAGCCGTGTGAAGACTTCTAAAGCTGATACTAAGCCAGCCACCGGATTCCTGGATGGTCCACCTGTTGACTGGTCAAGTGGATGAACAATCTCCTCGTCTTGGGGGGGGGGGCTGGAGGTGGTGCTGAGGATGATACATCGTCTATGATATCAGAAGGATGCGACCTGGGCACCCTTGCAGCTAGTCATGGTTGGATATTTGGGTTAACAAGCCGTGACAAAGGGCAGTATACTTACCGGGAAAAGTCGTTAAAGGGACACAATCGTAAGGTGTTTGAGCAATGTTAGATGAGAATTCGCTTCCTCGCTGTTTAGCATCGATAGAATTCGCGTGTGAGGAATTTCTTTCTTGATCTAATGTAGTATAAGGCAAACACGACAAGGATCATGATGAGTGAACATGCCTGAACTTGGCAGATGTGGCGTCGAGGAAATTGTATGCCCAGGCTGGCTTATAGGCTCAGATTCAGAGTTTAAGGCTGCATCATTATGCCTCTTTCTAAGTCTCCGTAGTTTCCCTATGGTCGCAGCCAGGAGAATGATTATACCTGGAATACCATACGTCAAAGAAAAGGTTATAGCAATGTTATGTGATGGGTTGTCTGTCGTGAGAGCCAAGCCCGGGCTGTGGGAAGTCAGTTTACCATAAGAGGATTGGTCAGTGTCGCAGCAAACATGCAATAAAATAAAATAAAAAAAGAGTGCGATCCGATGCGCGACCTCGTGGCAGACACATGGTTTGTCGATCAATGCCAATTCCATTATTTATTTATGCCGTTATTACTGTCGCTGTAATGTCTGTAGTCAGCGTTCCACGTTGTCCCAGACCTCACGTACAGACAGGCTGCCGTATACTACACGTGTCGAGCACGGAAAGAACCAGAAGACTTTCTACGTAACCAACGAGTCACCGACGAGACACAAGCTCTTTAGCCGCGGTCAATCCAGGCCCCGATCTTCGTCGTCCAGCTGAATTTGGTCGCCAAGCGCAGCTGCACATTAAAACATATCTTTGTCGGAGAATGATGATATGGGCGCGTGGCTGGATCAAGGTTATTCCGCCATGCGAATTTCGTCATGGGGCGGCAGAATCCCGTTGAATTGGTTCGTGCGCCAGCCAAGAAGTAAGGCACACCGGCAAACCACAGCGGCAGCGGGCATTGCCAACGAGTTGCTAAATCCCAACGTTTATCCTGGAAGACTGAGGTACGATGTTTCCGAGGACTCCACTGCAACTGTGTGAAACAACTCCATTTATCCAAGCCTCGTTGTGTTTCGGGAACCGTGTGACGAATTCGAATGAGATCAACAATGCATGCGATCGTTGAAAAGAAGTATCTTATCGACGGCGTCAGTTTCAGGGTTTTACACGATGCAAAGTTTTGACGAGAACATACTCCCTGACGAGTTCGTCGTCGGGAAGACGTAACACTGATAGGAAATGTCCGAAGTGGATCTGTTTCACGAAGAAAGGAACTGAGAGTCTGAGAAAAAGTAAAATATCAACGTTATGAGACGAAATCGGAGTTTTGATGGTTCAAGGATATCACAAAAATAGTGGTGCGATCTGAAGCTTGCCATGAGATGGCTGGGGAACAATCCAATCTTGGCAAATGCGCAGCTGGTTACTTGGAAAATGCCGAATGCGCGACCTGGAAGACTGAAGTTCTTGCTGGAGGAGGCGCTGAGTGATGGCAAAATGTCAGCCAACTGAGAAAAACAAGCGAACGGACTCGAACGACCAGGATACCCGATGTGATGACTGAAAGATTAACCGTATTATAGTCTACGGGTACGTCCACTCATCTGATAAACCTGGTTGATCACTTTCACAATCCAAGGACAAACGAAGCCAAAAGTTTTTCCTGTAAAAGAAATTGTGATTTCAAAACCACAAGGAAGCCGATTTCTAGTAAGGTTTGAACTGCCTGGATTCCTTCAGTTTTTCCACCTTGGCCTTGTCCGCTTCCCAATTCTTCTTCAACTCCATGAGTTCTGTAATGGACAATAATATATCAGCCTCCTATCGATGTTTTGAACATCATAGTTACCCTTCCGTTGTTTCTCCGCTCTGTGGAAAGAATAGAACCCTTCCTTCTCCTTCGCCTTTTTCTTTGTCCGATTCCTCCGAGTCTGCCCTGCTTGTTGGAATCTCTTGCTGGCAACGCGAACACCGCCACCCAGAGTCTGCCCATATGCACCGCCCCGTGTAACAAGGGTGAACCCATCCTCGTCAACGATAGCATCACCCTTGCGATACTTTGACTTTTGCTTGGTCTTGGCGAGCTCATACTCGTACAGAGCAATCGAAGAGTCTGCGTACTCGCGGACAGCGTCTAGAGGAGGGCGAACGGAGTCGTAAAGTGCCGTGTAGTGTGCGAGTCCAGAGGGTTCCTCTGTGGACGTCGGCCACGGTCGAGGTTTATGAGCGGTTGATAGTGCACGATCGACTGAAGATGAGTCGAGGAAGACAATGTGTGCAGATCCGCCGGTTTTTCTCAGCGTTCGGAGTAGCCTTCCTGGGAGTGGGGATACTTTTGGTCGTGGAGTCTTGTTGTCTTTCATAAGCTTCCGCCTTTTCTGAGGATGCTCTCCCACCATCTCGTCGTCGTGGTCGACGGTCTCTGCCTCTTTTTGTCCTTCATCTTCGCTTTCGCTCTCGCTCAATCCGGTATCCTGATCACCGACACGATGGTCGAAAACAACTTGCTCTACTGTTCCGCAATGTTTGAAGAACAAAACGAGTTCTCTTTCGGTGGCATCGGGGGGAATGTTGACTAGAAAAAGCGTTCGGCCCTCCGGAAGAGGCTTATGATTGGTTTTCTTGGAGACAACGTGAGGACGAGCGTAAAATATGTGTGTTGACGAAGGGTATAAGGCAGGGATCACAGTAAACCCCACAACAGAATTAGGGAGATCCATCCTGAAAGTGCACTTCCTCCCGAGTATGTATGTGTATGTTTGTACGGCATATCCGTACGATATAGAAAGTAAGAATGACCCATTCGTGGGAGGTTCCAGCCCAGCCAAGAAACTTTCTCTCAATACCAATGCCGAAACGGCCCAAGAACGTCTCTGACAGGCGCCGTGGAAAAGAAAGAACCCCAAGGATTACGGAGCCTGGAGTGAGTTATTTTGTCTAGAACTCGAGCGGGAGGGATACGATAACGACTCTCACAGATTGCAGATATTACCACCAATCCAGTTGGCATACCTCTCGCTCCCGGTCTTACATCGAATGTGCACCATGTCAACGCCACAGGTGCAACGTTTAACGATGTCAGAGGCGATCAACACAATTATCGTATAATGCTTTGTACGTCAATTTGGCGACCATGCTGCACGCAAATCGAACTTATCGTTACCACATAGCGTCCATCAATTCCCTGAGCACTCTTCCATATGTTGACGGTGCTTCCTGGAATCCAAGACTTGCGTGCTTGCCTGACACGCGCACAACCTTCTTCCACGATATATGGAAATGGATCAACGAAGCTGATAGGACAAAGACGGCAGAAATATTTTTCTTGGCTGATGTAGCAGGCAGTGGGAAGAGTGCAATTGCACATACCGTTGCTCGTGACTGCCACCAGAAGGGGTTGCTTGCCTCGTCTTTCTTCTTCGATCGAGACATCTTGGATAGAAGTCGGCCTCAGAAGCTCTTCAGCACGATCGTACGGGATCTTTCTAGACTTCAGAAAGATCTTGCAGAAAACATCAGCGTCATCCTCGAAAATGATCCCAGTCTTCCATCAGCGTCACAATCTCGTCAGTTTGACGAACTCATCCTCAAGCCTTTTCAAGTCTACAAGCACCATATTGATGGACCTATTGTCATAGTCATCGATGCGCTGGATGAAGGTTACGATCTAGAGACTCTCGAAATCCTGGGCAACAAGGTTCCCGACCTTCCTGGGACGTTCCGCATATTCGTCACCTCTCGCCCAACGGACGACATTATCATGAAATTATCCGCCGCGAATCATGTCCAACGCAGATCGATCGACATTCATGGTGATAGCAATCAGAGGGATATTGCCCTTTATATCCGGGAGAGGCTGCAATCTATTGCGTCGCGGAAGCGTTTGTGTGCAGATTGGCCTGATTCGCAATTAAGGAAGGACTTTACAGTGAAGGCAGAGGGCTTATTTATATGGGCGTCTACGGTCAGCAATTATTTGTCCACCACTATGTATCCGGAGAAGAAGCTCAGGAGGCTCCTATACGAGAATGATCGGCCAGGTCTCAATGCGGAAGAAAAGATGGACGAGTTGTATGCCGAAATCCTCAACACCTGCGACTGGCGCGACGGAGATTTTGTAGAAGGATACCATTTAGTCGTCGGTGCAATCGTGGCAGTCAAGACACCGCTGTCCATGTCTGTTCTCCAGTGCCTTCATTGGGACAAGCCGACTCTGAAAGTCAATGAAGTTCTGCGTCCACTCAGCTCGGTGCTCACTGGCTTGGATGATGAAAACCGTCCCATACAACTTTTACATCTCTCCTTACGAGATTTCCTAACGTGTCGGGCTCAAATCTCGCCAGCTCATAAACGGTTTTATGTCAGTGAAAAGGAGCATTGTGGGAGACTGGCATTCTTATGTCTACGTGTCATGAACGAACAGTTGAAACCCGAGATACCGGGGACCGGTTACTTGACAGGGCGGATGCCTGAGATGGAAGGCATTCCCAAGATCGAGGAATCAAATATCTCGGAAGTACTATGGTATGCTTGCAGATTCTGGGCGGAACACGTCATCGAAATCGAAGGGCCGCCGACGGAAATGTTTCTCGAAGCAGTGCGCATATTTTGGTCGAAGCAGCTCTTGGTCTGGATGGAAGTTCTGCACTCGAAATTTGAATTTCAAAGTTTGCTCAAAGTACGGACATGGATGCAGGTTAGAGTGTGAATTGGAATACTCCTGGTCCAAACTAATGTGATGATCATGGTCAGAGAACGTGTTCAACACGTGTAACATCTACTTCCGATTTCGAACAGGCTGCAGCACTCTTTGAGCTCTCTGCACGATTTCGGTACATGGGTCTCCGAGAAGATGCCATGAAAGCAATCGAGGAGTCAGTGGAACTATGGCGTCGGCTTGCTGCTGACCATCCTGCCACTTTCAATCCAGATCTCGCCAGATCCCTCAACAATCTCTCACTTCCTTTATCTGATCTGGGTCGGCGAGAGGATGCCATGAAAGCAATTGAGGAGGCAGTTGAGCTACGGCGTCGGCTTGCTGCTGACCATCCTGCCACTTTCAATCCAGATCTCGCCAGATCCCTCAACAATCTCTCACTTCGTTTATCTGATCTGGGTCGGCGAGAGGATGCCATGAAAGCGATTGAGGAGGCACTCAAGCTGTATCGGGGGCTTGCTGCTGACCATCCTGCCACTTTCAGTCCAGATCTCGCCATGTCCCTCAACAATCTCTCACTTCGTTTATCTGATCTGGGTCGGCGAGAGGATGCCATGAAAGCAATTGAGGAGGCAGTTGAGCTACGGCGTCGGCTTGCTGCTGACCATCCTGCCACTTTCAATCCAGATCTCGCCTTATCCCTCAACAATCTCTCACTTCGTTTATCTGATCTGGGTCGGCGAGAGGATGCCATGAAAGCGATTGAGGAGGCAGTCAAGCTGTATCGGGGGCTTGCTGCTGACCATCCTGCCACTTTCAATCCAGATCTCGCCATGTCCCTCAACAATCTCTCACTTAGTTTATCTGATCTCGGTCGGCGAGAGGATGCCATGAAAGCGATTGAGGAGGCAGTCAAGCTGTATCGGGGGCTTGCTGCTGACCATCCTGCCACTTTCAATCCAGATCTCGCCATGTCCCTCAACAATCTCTCAGTTCGTTCATCTGATCTGGGTCGGCGAGAGGATGCCATGAAAGCAATTGAGGAGGCAGTTGAGCTACGGCGTCGGCTTGCTGCTGACCATCCTGCCACTTTCAATCCAGATCTCGCCATGTCCCTCAACAATCTCTCAGTTTGTTCATCTGATCTGGGTCGGCGAGAGGATGCCATGAAAGCAATTGAGGAGGCAGTTGAGCTACGGCGTCGGCTTGCTGCTGACCATCCTGCCACTTTCAATCCAGATCTCGCCTTATCCCTCAACAATCTCTCAGTTCGTTTATCTGATCTGGGTCGGCGAGAGGATGCCATGAAAGCAATTGAGGAGGCAGTTGAGCTACGGCGTCGGCTTGCTGCTGACCATCCTGCCACTTTCAATCCAGATCTCGCCATGTCCCTCAACAATCTCTCAGTTCGTTTATCTGATCTGGGTCGGCGAGAGGATGCCATGAAAGCAATTGAGGAGGCAGTTGAGCTACGGCGTCGGCTTGCTGCTGACCATCCTGCCACTTTCAATCCAAATCTCGCCATATCCCTCAACAATCTCTCAAATCGTTTATCTGATCTGGGTCGGCGAGAGGATGCCATGAAAGCAATTGAGGAGGCAGTTGAGCTACGGCGTCGGCTTGCTGCTGACCATCCTGCCACTTTCAATCCAGATCTCGCCTTATCCCTCAACAATCTCTCACTTCGTTTATCTGATCTGGGTCGGCGAGAGGACGCCATGAAAGCCATTGAGGAAGCAGTTGAGCTACGGCGTCGGCTTGCTGCTGACCGTCCTGCCACTTTCAATCCAGGTCTCGCTAGGTCCCTCAACAATCTCGCACATTTATTATTCAATCTGGGTCACCAAGCAGAGGGCCAGAAAGTCATGGAGGAAGCCGACAACCTTCTACAACACACCTGAATTCCTGGTTCTTTGTTTCCCAGGTCTTGCCAGTGCCTGTCAAATTTACATATTGAACTTCTTTTGCAACTGTTTTTCACAGCTTTTATCCTTTGGTCACTTGTCAGTGGATAGTATGAGCCTTGGAATGTATTGGATTGTGATGGGTATGATTTCTATAGATGGTTGTACTTGTCAGAAGTCATTATTGGATGATATTTGGTTTCCTGGCATTGGATAATTGGAGCTTGTCCTCTCTGGCTTGAAGCCAGGAGAGAATTCAAGCCAGAGAGAAAACAAGCCCAGCAAGTTTGATGACATTTGTCAATTGGTAAAAAGTGGGTTCAGAAGAGAATAGAGGATGGGAGGACTCCATGAATGTCCAAATGAAAAGGGCAGGGTGGTGGAAAACTGGCATAAAAAATGCCCAATTTCCAGAGGTCAACAGATAGAAAGGAAAAGATTCAAGGGGAAAGGGTGGATGACTGTGGATCAAAGCATGGAGAAGGTTTGGGTTTTTACAGATGTAGATCTGGAAGGCAGTGGAAGACCATTGACCTGCAGCCTGAATGATGTGTGGAGCAGCTCCAGAAATTGCAAGCAATGTGGCACCACCTGTGTGCATGGACTGGCCTGCAAAAGTGACCAGGGAGAGTGTGTGTAGGTGCTTGATGAACCAGGAGCATTGTGGGATGGAGCCATCCAACTTGAGCCAGAGTTGAGGGTGAAAAGGGAAAAGCTGATCTTGTAAGGTAGGAAATGGCAGTGGGGGTCATCACTATCAGTGAGTCATTGTAGAGGTCCAACAACCCTCTGAGTATGTATCATTGATATATCACATATATGCATGAACCTGATGTAGAAAGCTAGGTACGAGATACTAATCTCAGTGTGAAAATGGAAGTGCAACTAGTATTACAATTACCTAGGTACGAGATACTAATCTAGTAGGTAATTGTCAGTAATATAACAAAAACATTGGTAGAAAGATAACAGACCTCAGTGCGAAAATGGAAGTGCAACTGAGGCCTCTACACTACGGGGATGGGTAGATATACATTACATGAACAAAGGACTGCAACTAACAAAGAATCATCGGCTTGGGAGAAGAGGGAGCGGTGAGCCAATGCGGAACAAAGGTAAATCTTATCTAATTGTTATCTAATGTAGTTTTTGGTTCGGGCTGAGGCACCAGTTTGCATTCCAACACTCCCCCTCAAATGTGCGTAGGCCGAGTTCAGATGCGAAATGCTTTGCCTTTGTGGAAGGGAGGGCCTTGGTGAGTGTGTCCGCTACCATATCTTCGATTGGGCAGTACACAAGATGAAGCTTACCATCCTTGATTACCCATCGGATGAAATGTAAGCGTACATCTATGTGCTTTGTACGTGCATGATACTGATGTTCCTTTGATAGGGTGATCGTGGATTGATTATCAGAGAACAATGTCGTTGGGGTGGTTACAGGTTTGAAGAGTTGAGATATCAGCGAGCAAAGCCATAGGGCTTCCTTTGCTGCATGAGTGGCAGCTATATATTCACTTTCTGTTGTTGATAACAAGACAATTTCTTGCTTTTTGCAGCTCCAGGAAATAGTGCCTCCATTTAGGACAAAGGTGTAGCCATTAATGGCGCGTCAATCCTCCGCCATGCTTCCATCAGCGTCCGCGTAACCTATAAGTTTGCCTTTGGTGTTTCCATAGGTGAGCCATAACTCTTTTGTCCCGATGAGGTATCTGAAAAATCATTTAGCGGCGTCCCAATGTGCTGGACCAGGGTTTTTGGAGAATCTGGATAATGTTGTGATGGCGAAGGCAATGTCTGGGCGCATTCCAAGGCAAGCCCACATGAGTGATCCAATAGCTTCGAGGTATGGAACGTCCTGCATGATGGCAAATTCGTGTGGGGTGGAGGGCGATTGAGATGAGGTGAGCTTAGCACGCGTTTCCATTGGCATTGACATGGGTTTGCAATCTTCCAGATTAAAGTGACGTATGATGGAATCGATGTATGAGCGTTGAGAAATCTGGATTGATCCAGTTTCTCTCTCGCGATGAACTTCTATGCCTAGCAGCCAATGTAACTCACCCAGGTCACTGATCTCAACAAACCTTTGTACTCCGGGTTTTGATGTTCTCAACAAGTCGGAGGGTTGTTGCTGTGATGGTGCAATTGTCGATGTGGACAGCTATGATGGTGAGCTCATCATTGACTTTGAGTATGAAAATGGCTTGGTCAACCTCGCAATGTTTGAATCCTAGGTTATTGACAAGGATGAAGGTGAGTTTCCGATACCATCGGTGGCCGCTTTGTTTTAGTTCGCACAGTGTTTTATTGAGACGGCAGACTTTGCCTGCAGAGTTGGGTGCGTGGTAACCCAGGGGTTGCTTCATATAAATGACCTCGTCCTTGGTGAGTTTGCCATTCATATAGGCTCCTTTTATGTCGATTTGGTGCATCTCAAGGTTTAGCTGTGTGCCCATGGCCAGGATTGTGCGAACCAATGCGAGCTTTGCAACAGGTGCAAATGTATTGAAGTAATCAATGCCTGGCACTTGCGAAAAGCCCTGGGCGATGAGGCGGGCTTTGTGTCTAATGGTTACCCCGGCAGCATCCTTTTTGGCTCGGAACACCCACTTCGATCCAATGACGTTGACTCCATCCAGCTTGTCGACTAGATCCCAGGTGCTGGCTTGGCGAAGTGTCTCTAGTTCCTCATGGATTCCCTTTTCCCATAACAACCAGTCTGGTCAGCACTTGGCCTCACTCAAGGTGCATGGTTCAATGGCTTCAGCATCAGCGATTTCTGATGCCAGCGAGTATTCCTCAGGGCATTCATCCATGGCTATCAGTGTCCATTCCTCATCTATGTCATCGTCATCGACTACCAGCTTTGGGTCTAGGGTTGGCAGTTGGATGCCAGTGGTTATGAGAGGATTGGCTGGCTTATTAGAGGTTCGTCCTTGAGGTCGGTGACTCAGTGACTTGGTTTCTTACCATGCCTGGAGCCTTTGGATAGTATGTTCTCTGGCTCGACTCCTGTGTTTCGTCGTTTCGGAGGCGGTGTAGGCGCAGGAATGGGCTGGGTGTCAGTGGGGGGAGCGTCTTGTTCTACTTTGGGTGGGGCCTAAGGTGGGGGGTCGTTTTCGGGTACGTGTGTGTTTTCTTGCTTGAAGGTCCAATCCTCCCCCTCAAGACAATTGATTGGTTCAGCATTGTTCTGTGTGTAGACGTTGCGTTCGACGGAGACCGTTTTTGATTCAGGCCAGTAAATCCTGGCTCCTTTGCTGTTGTCATCAAAGCCTATCCATTGCCTGGGACGGACATGGCCTCCAAGTTTGTCACCTTTTTCCACTCCAACCCAAACCTTTTCTCCCCATTCGCGAACTCCGGCAACATTTGGCTTGCTGCCAGTAGCAGCTTGGAGAGGTGTCATATCCTTGAGTGCTTTGGTGGGTGTTTGTGCATCAACCAGATGGCATGGTGGGCAGCTTCTCCCCACAGGAACTTCGGAAGTCCGCTGGCATGGAGCATGGCACGAACGCGCTCGATAAGAGTACGATTGAAACATTTGGAAACACCGGTGTGCTGGGGGTGTCGTGGATGTTGAGTTTCTGGTGAGTGCCAGTCTTCTGTAGGTGTAAAGTGAACACCTTGCTGGTGTACTTGCCCCCGCAATCAGAGTTGAGCGTGAAGATGGTCTTGCCATGCTGTGTATGGAGATGGGCTTCAAAGTCTTTGTAGGCCTGGAGCGTTTCACTTTTGTTATGCATCAGGGTAATATGGGTGAGTCTCGTGTTGTCATCAATGAAACTGACATAGTAACAATGGCCATGGAGTGTAGTGATGGGGGCTGGTCCCCATACATCACTGTGCACTTCCCCGCCTAGCTCACTTGCTCTATTTCCTTCCCTCAGCTTGGGAACCGGTTTACGCGTGGCTTTCGTGTAAATGCAAGACTTGCAGAAAGTGGGGGAATCAGTGGATCCGTCAAGCTGCATGCCAGTGACGAAGCCCTTACTGACCATATGTCTGGCAGTATTGGGGGCAATGTGCCCCATGTGATGGTGCAGTTGATCGAGTGTGATGGTTTCCAGTGCGTTCGCCATTTCGTCCTCACTGATGATGCGATAAAGGCCACTAGCATCTTTCAGAATGCGACCTACAACATTTCCATCCGGTGCTCTGATGGTACAGGCACCATTTGCAAAATGCATGTTGAAACCCAAGTCATCAAGTTTACCAATTGATACAAGAGTATACCCAACCTCGGGCGAGTATAGGACCTTGTGGAGTTCAAGTTTCGATGGGTTGGCTCCATTTGGCATGGGAATCATAAGCTCACCCACTTCGGCCATGCTGAACTTCTGCTTGTTGGCAGCCCGGAAAGTCTTTGGAGGGATTATCGTCAGGTTCACGAGAGTGTCTTGATATGGTGAGATGTGTTTCGTGCAGCCAGAGTCTAACAGGCTGATTCTCAGCTCACATATACCTCCATCATCAACAGCAGCAGTAGTCTCGCTCAAAGGCCTTGCATCCAAGAAGGTTCTTACTTGGCTCCAATCTACGTCCTCAGCCGCATCAGTGTTGGGCACATCGTCATTGGTATCAATTAGTGCTGCCAAAGTTCAGTTCAGTCCAGTTCAGACCCTTTTTTTGTGAACCCTGAACTGAACTGCAAAATTCAGTTCAGTTCAGTTCAGCCTAGGCTATGAACCCTGAACTCTTACTATATAAGGCAATTGGTTCAGTTCAGACATGAATTTGACTGAACTGAACTCTTTAAGTGGTTCAGTTCAGCTAAGAGGCCTGAACTGAACTGAACTTGGGGTTCAGTTCAGGGTTCGAACCGAGTTCGGATCAGTTCAGAACTGAACTTTGGCAGCACTAGTATCAATGAAAAGGTCGTTGACCCAAATGTTTTCTAGAGGGTCAGTCGGGTCATTGCTTGCATCCGAATCGCTAATGGAGTGCAGGTCTGGTAGGCTGCCATTGTCATCGGTATTACTGGAGTTGCTGACACTCATAAGGTCCAGTAGGCTGTCGTCATCAGGACTCATGTTACAGGGGGATGTGAGTGGCTGTTCTGGTTTGTCCCATGATGAATCAGAGTGGGCACATGCAGAGCTAGCATCTGAGTCATCGCCTGAATCTGAGGCAACACTCACACCAAAAGCTCCATCACATTCTTCAATGTGGGCAGATAAAGGCGTGTCGCTAGATTTGACCATTGCATCAGTCCTCCCAGCTGTCCTGGCCTTCCTGGGTTTTGAGCAGAATCTACTGATGTGATCTTGCTCACTGCAGTTGTAACAGTTCTTGTCAGCATAGCGGTTGACTTTGCCTTTCTTATCCAGTGTTGCGGCCATCGCGTTGTCATCGCTGTCAGCCGATGTTTTTGCTGGTACTCGTTTGGTCCTTAACTGCTGGGACCTATAACAGTCCCACTCGTCTGCAATGATCTGGATGAAGAGGTTGGGTTCGATTGTTTTTAATGAGCTGTGTAGTTTGGCTGCGGTGAGCTGTGTTGAGGCGAAGTTTGCGAGGTGGGGAGGTAGTGATGAAATGATAGTTGAGCGGTAATCCTTGTCGCCAATGTCTATGTCTAGCGAGGCTAAATCCTCATGTTTACATCGCAGCTTGTCTAAGAACTTGCACACATCTCCTTTGTCGGGGCACCTGGACTCAAGGAAGGTGGCTCGCAGCTCCATTGAGCGAAAACACTCCGGTGGGTGTACTCTTCGACTATCGAGGCCCAAGCGAGTGCAACAGTGGTGTGTCAATGAATCTTCATGGCCACGGAGTCGGGGATCTTCTGTAAGAGAATGTTCTTTGCCGTGGCTTCATCCTTTTTCCACTTTTCTCCAGTAGGGTCTGGAGCTGGTGTCCCGTCATCCAGAGCGGCAGGGGGCGAAGGCCTGGAGTCTTTTCCTTCAAAGTGGCCCCAGCGTCCCTTGGCTTTGATAGCAGCTGAGAAGCATAGCTCGAAGATTGCCCAATTGAGACCGTTGGAGGCAAGCTTGGGAATGTCGGAAAGGAGAGAGTTGGAAATGGCCTGAAGGGTGCTTGCAGTGGATATGATGATGAAGTGGACACAAAGAAGTACGCAGTGGATATGCAGGGCACAATAACCTGTAGAAAGCTAGGTACGAGATACTAATCTCAGTGCAAAAACGGAAGTGCAACTAGTATTACAATTACCTAGGTATGAGATACTAATCTAGTAGGTAATTGTCAGTAATATAACAAAAACATTGGTAGAAAGATAACAGACCTCAGTGCAAAAATGGAAGTGCAACTGAGGCCTCTACACTATGGGAATGGGTAGATATATGTTACATGAACAAAGGACTGCAACTAACAAAGAATCATCGGCTTGGGAGAAGAGGGAGCAGTGAGCCGATGTGGAACAAAGGTAAATCTTATCTAATTGTTATCTAATGTAGTTTTTGGTTCGGGCTGAGGCACGAGTTTGCATTCCAACACCCGACACATCCCCTCCCTCATACTCGAAACCAACATAACCTGACTCAACCTGCTGTACCCAATGTATACTGCCCAATGTTGGCCACTCTTATACCAACACCACTGAATCACATTGCCCAAAATGATGGCATGTGACCCTTCGGACTTCCTATACCAACATCAGACTTGCCTCATTCATATACCCCTGTCCTAGTGGAATAGGTGCCTATTTTACATCCTTTTTGTTATGTTACGAGTCCCTATTAGGGAATCGTTTTGTATACGGTCAGTTTTCACTTCAGGGTCGCAAATGCCACAAACGCCAATTCGCCATACCGTGGGAATAAATTTAACAAACTGTGGGAACAAATTTGAAGTTCTGGGAATAATTATGAAACTGTGTGAGTTTTTCCTCTTGTAACTGTGAGAACTTGTTGACCTAATCAGTAAGAACAATAAGGTAGCTGGATCAAAGCTACCGAATTCGTCAGAGCTGCTGAATTTGGAATGTGGAATGAGCTCCATTCTCCCAACTTGCTTGGTTAATTGAGTGTAGTAAGTGTAGTAAGAAGAAACTCCAGAACTCACATGATGGGCTGGCATACAGACTTTCAAAGTTGAAGATTTGTTGCTTGTTTAGGTCTTGAATTACAATGGACCTTGGTCTGGATTGGTCTGATACAACTGTTGTAGGGTCATCCATAGCATATCTAACACATGCGCATGACATTGGTTGTGCTCATTCTCTTATCCACTGGCCACAAATAAATTCCACAACCATTGACAACATATTAGTTGGATGTTGATGACATTTGTAGGATTTATTTACTTTGTTATGACTGGGAAACCCCTGCCGAACAGTTGACGAACAGCTGAATGGCATTCAAGAAGGGTGTGTAAGGTCATACAGAATTTGCTTATATTTATTTCCTTACCAACAGTCACACAACTGTTGTACAGCCATCTTAAGCATATTCAATACATGGGCATGGCAAGGATGTATTGATTCTGTTGTCCACTGGCCACAAATAAATTCCACAACCACTGACAGCATATTAGATGGATGTTGACGACATCTGTAGCATTTATGTAATTTGTCATGACTTGGAAAGCCCTGCTGAACGGTTGACGAATGGATTGAATGGCGTTTGACAAGCCTTTGTAAGCTCATACAGAATTTGCTTGTATTTATTTCCTTATCAACTAGTCATACAACTGTTGTACCACCATCTATAGAGTATTTACTACATGGGCATGGCACGGATGTATTGATTCTGTTGTCCACTGGCCACAAATAAATTCCACAACCATTGACAGCATATTAGATGGATGCTGACAATATTTGTAGGATTTATTGAATTTTTTATGACTGGGAAACCCCTGCCGAACGGTTGACGAACGAATCGAACGGCGTTCGGCAAGCCTTTGTAAGCTTATACAGAATTTGCTTATATTTATTTCCTTACCAACAAGTCATACAACTGTTGTACAACCATCTATAGTATCTGTACTACATGGGCATGGCACGGATGTATTGATTCTGTTGTCCACTGGCCACAAATAAATTCCACAACCATTGACAGCATATTAGATGGATGCTGACGATGTTTGTAGCATTTATTTAATTTTTTATGACTGGGAAACCCCTGCCGAACGGTTGACGAACGAATCGAACGGCATTTGGCAAGCCTTTGTAAGCTTATACAGAATTTGCTTATATTTATTTCCTTACCAACTAGTCATACAACACTTGTATGGTCATACATATGGCATATTGAACACATGGGCATGAGATTGGTTGTACTGATCCCCATATACACTGGCTACCAATAAATTCCGCAACCATTGCCAGCATATCATACAGATATTGATGACATTGCATGCAATTATCTTGATTGCTCATGAATAGGAAAATTCTCCTGAACAGTTATTGACCAGGCTAGATTGTCATTCCTTCACCTTGTGCAACAGGTATTTGCAGGCCATTAGAAATTAAACAAGTACAGCCAAAACCTTCAACATCCATCCAAATTGTGGGCTGTATATGGCTCTGGAATTTATTTGTGGCCAGTGGATGAGAGAATCAATACAACTGTGCCATGCTCATGTATTAAAGATACTATAGATGGTTGTACAACAGTTGTATGACTTGTTGGTAAGGAAATAAATATAAGCAAATTCTGTATAAGCTTACAAAGGCTTGCCGAACGCCGTTCGATTCGTTCGTCAACCGTTCGGCAGGGGTTTCCCAGTCATAAAAAATTAAATAAATGCTACAAACATCGTCAGCATCCATCTAATATGCTGTCAATGGTTGTGGAATTTATTTGTGGCCAGTGGACAACAGAATCAATACATCCGTGCCATGCCCATGTAGTACAGATACTATAGATGGTTGTACAACAGTTGTATGACTTGTTGGTAAGGAAATAAATATAAGCAAATTCTGTATAAGCTTACAAAGGCTTGCCGAACGTCGTTCGATTCGTTCGTCAACCGTTCGGCAGGGGTTTCCCAGTCATAAAAAATTAAATAAATGCTACAAACATCGTCAGCATCCATCTAATATGCTGTCAATGGTTGTGGAATTTATTTGTGGCCAGTGGACCACAGAATCAATACAACCGTGCCATGCCCATGTATTAAATATGCTATAGATGGTTGTACAACAGTTGTATGACTTGTTGGTAAGGAA
Source organism: Hygrocybe coccinea (assembly GCA_963555575.2). Classification (NCBI taxonomy): domain Eukaryota; kingdom Fungi; phylum Basidiomycota; class Agaricomycetes; order Agaricales; family Hygrophoraceae; genus Hygrocybe; species Hygrocybe coccinea. Next base: position 2,672,440 of record OY741988.2, on the reverse strand, counting down.
ATAAATATAAGCAAATTCTGTATGAGCTTACACGCCCTTGTCGAATGCCATTCAGCCATTTGTCAACTGTTTGGCAGGGGTTCCCCAGTCATAAAAAATTAAATCAACACAAGAGATGTTGTCAACATCTGTCAAATGTGCTGTAGATGGCTGTGTAATTCATTCATGGCCAGTGGGTTTGAGAATCAATTCAACCAATGTCATCCCCACATCTCAAATATGTTGCAAGGGGTGTACAACTGTGTTATGGCTAGTTCTTAGGAAAACAAATATATGCAAAATCTGTCACAGCTCCCAGGCCCCTGATGAACAGTGTTTGGCCTGTTCATTAACTGTTCGGGAAAGGTTTCCCAGTTACAAAAAACTAAATACATACCAGAGATATTGTCAACATCTGTCAAATAAGCTGTAGATGGCTGTGGCATCGATTTGTGTCAAGTGGACAAGAGACTCAACATGACCAAGGTCATCCCCAAGCATGAAATGTGCTGTAGATGGACATACAACAGTTTTATGAGTAGTTGCTAGAACAATAAATATCAGGAAAATATATAACACCTCCCCAGCCCATAATGAACAGTGTTCAACCCCTTGTCAAGTGTTTGACAGAGGTTTCCCAGTCATAAAGGATTACTGAAATGCAAGAAATGTAATCACAATCTACTACCACTCTAGATGGTTATGGAATTTCTTTATGACCAGTGGACAAGAGAATCAATGCAATCCATGTCATGCCAATGTGTTAACCATTCTGTAGATGGTTGTACACCTGTCTCATGGCTAGTTGATCGGAAAACAAATACAACAAAAATGCATAACAGCACTCACACCCTTGTTGAGCAGTCTTCAGACTGTTTGACAACTGTTGGCAAAGCTTTCCCAGTCATGAGCAATTCAATACATACAAGAAATGGCCTCAATTTCTGTCAAATTGGCTGTAGATGGTCGTGGAATTCTTTTGTCATCCATTGGTAGGACAACAGATCTCATGACCATTTGTGACGTAGGTTGTAGATAGTTATACTACCCCATTCCAGCCAGTGTTCAGCCTCTTTGACAACTGTTCCACAATGTTTTCCAAGTACTTAGATATCAAATAAATATAACATTGTCACAAACCATTGTCAAATAGCCTGTACATGGATGTGCATTTTATTTACAGCCAGTGGGTCAGAAACTCAATACAGGAAACATGTAGAAAACTTGCAACACCCTGGTTGAATGATGTTTTACACATCTTCAGCAGTGATCTTTGATACCAAGTAACCACAACAACTTTCCTGAACACATGTCAACTTCTTTATGCAAGATTTGTATGGCTCTTTGATAATAAATTATAGGAATATTACCCACTTGTCAAATCATTCAGTGAGTCTTTCGATAATGGGTAATAGCATCTGGGTTATCAATCCACTGAGTGTGCTGCCATTCTATAATTTCCCATTCTCATATAGTTCTGAATGTATTTGCTTCCATTTAATTGACAAGATGGCTTGCAATAGTGGAGCTCATTCCAGCTGGAGCTGAGCTTTTCTTGTTGTTACTGATTCGGACAGCATTTTCACAACCACATGGCAGATGCTCATACAACTTTTTGGTAACAAGAGAACTGGAAATATATGGTGGACAAGATACTGCACCATGGACGAATAATGTTCAGACTGTTCAAGAATGCTTGTATAGGCACTGCAAATAACATAAGTACAACAATGTGGTGAAGTTATATCAACAAGTCTGTACATTGTTGTACAATTTACATGGCTAATTTGAAACAAAATAAAATGCAAGAAAAGTGTGGAACATTTTCATTGACTTGCTGAACACCACTGATTGCATCTGCACATTCTGACCTTGTAAACATGCCATTTTACCTATTCTAATTTTAGACACACTTTTATGCACTCCACCTATTCCCCACAGTCATCTGATGCACAGTGCATCACTTTACAACTTCCCATTTCTTCTTATCTCTTCACTTGCACATTGCACCACTCCAACAGACATCACACTAACTTTCTAGCTTAGTCAAGCATTTAGTGCTCAACTCAGCTCATCTCTGACATTATCTGATCCTATGTAGGCCCTGTGCATGGCTGCGCTTTAACTGGCTGTCAAATAGTGGATTTATCAGACTGTTTCACACAGTTAGGGGTATTATTCCAAATACTATTCTTCAAATATTTTCTATGCATCTCATCTTGTCTCACTTATTGACCCTATTGCACCATTGCTTCGCCTTCATTTCACATGTAGCTAGCTTGTGTTTCCCTATTTTCATAATAGCTACACTATGGCAACCCTATCATATAAATACTCACTGTATTTAGCATACAAAGAGAGAATACCACCTCCTTTGTCCCAGCTCCTTTCTGACTGCATCTCTGAGTCTTCCTTCATCTCTGAGTCTCCCTTCACCTCTGATTGCTGTGAAACACTATGAATGACCATAGAGTCCATTTAGTAATTTTTGTTTTAGTTGAAGTCATGGTAGAGAGAAGTCATGGAGATTCACTGTAAGCATTGATATACCTTTACAGAATGTTGTTTGCAAATGTATTCCAATAGTTATTCTCAAAATACTTGATGAAAGCCAGTGAAAATTTTGTAAATTGGCTTTATTTGAAGTCCAAACAAGTAAAAGGATGAAAGCAAAGTGCCAAAAGTGTTTAAAAGTGTATGCAAGCCATCTCCACATTGTTGATAGTATTTCAAATTTTTGCTTCAAAACATTTGTAGTATCCTTTCAAAACATTTTGTAGTAGTGCTTCAAAACCTTTGTAGTAGTGCTTCAATACATTTTGTAGTACTGCTTCAAACTTTTTGTAGTAGGTTTCAAAATCTTTGTAGCACTGCTTCAAACCTTTTGTAGTAATGCTTTCATGGTGAGCAGGGACAAGCAGGACTGCCCATGGGATCATGGGGCTGGCCCATTATTGTCAAGACAAACATGGTCTTCCCTGGGACCATGGGTGAGACCACTATTACTAATGGGACAGACCAAGCATCCCTGGGTCAATGGACCAGGATTTCTTTGAAATACACTTTGCACAAGCTAGGCCTGGGACATCCCAAGCTAGAGCCCAGGGACCAATATTCAACCCCTGGAAAGACCAGCACTTTTTATAGCTCTTAGCTGCATCTTTATATAGTAGGAATTACAACAAACTGCTAGGGAATTGGGGTAACTGAAAGTGTTACAACTTGCAAATTTGTCAACAGAGTTGTGTGTTCAGGATGGTATATAAATAGTATTGTTTTTGTGGTAATGAAGGGAACATAGATGACTTTGCAAATATTGGTTTACTATCATGCAGTGGTAATAATGTTACAGTGTTCATATATCAGTCTTAATATACCTGATGTTCTCATTGCCAAAAAGGGACGAGTAACTTGCCATGCAAAGCAATGGCCCACACCCCACTAGTCATTTTCCAGAAGGATTATGTTTTCACAATTCATACATTTAAGACAAGATGAAGTCATTGCTTTATTTGGCTTCATTATATGATGAGCTAAATCACTTATGGCAATACCAATTTGACCATAAGGAAATATTTCGGGTTTATCTTGATGCAATAAATGTCTGATTGTATTTCTAACTGTTTCTAAATCTGTTGTGTTATTCTTTGATCGTTTGAATCCTAAGCTCAAAATCTTTAATATTTCATTGATGCTATTGAATCTTCTTTTCCAACTTGATACATCGTCATTCCATATTGCTAGTAATATTGTAAAGAGTGAATCATAAGCACAGCTCCAATCTTGCGCATCCCATATAAACCCTTTTGGTTCATTTAATTCAATAGTACTTGTTTTTCGTCTTTTTTTTCACTATGGAAGATGAACTTACAACTTGTTCTAATTTTCGTTTTTTATTTTGCAATACATTGGCAGTGGAATTTTTATGAGCAACAGTGACTGGAACAGTTCCTTTTGCAGCAACAAAGTTGAGGTTTCTGAAATCTGGCTTTTGATTTTTGTTCATAGGTTTAATTAATTGCCATAGAGAGGGCTGTGCTGTGTATTGGTTTAGTTGCTCTGTGGCTTTCCATGCAATAGCAGAATGAACATGTTTTGGAACATATGACTTTCCTTTCCATCTTCTAAATTGCTCAATGATAGAATTTTGTTGATCTCCATTAATATGGCTTGATAAAAGTCCTTGATATTTGAGTTTGGTTATTTCATCTAAAATTTCTAATTCTCTGAATTCCTGTCTTAGATATCCAGAAGCACCACCAGTAATTACTTTAGGATCAAAGCCTTGAACAATGATGGTTCCTGCAGCAGTTGCACTTCCAGACAAGCAAGTATAATAAGATTGGTGGTTTCTACAACTACTGAGATCAACTACATTGTTAGGACGGGTACGCCCTTGACATGCATAATCAGTCATGGCAAAATTAGGGAGTACCAACACTTGTTCTCTTGACAAGGATATCACATCATCATTGGGTAATGAGCACATAGTGGAAGTGATATGTTTTGTAATTGGCACCACATTTTCAGGAAGGCCATCTATGTATATTTCTTTTGGAGGATTTATTAATCTGACAAATAAAGTGTCCAGTACAATCTGTTGTTCTGGGCCTGTTGCACTCTGCCAACCTACAACAACCGCCTCAGCTCCTTTGGTAATGCAGCACTCTGTTGCATCATTGTTTCTCAGCATCACTGGCATGCCTATACATAACTCCAATTTTCCTGGTATATGATCCGAGGATGATGCATGTGGTTGGTTCCATAGTAATTTCTGGAGTGAAGGTTCTAATATTCTTGTGTGTCAAACAGGATCTGCAATTGTTGATCCATAATGAGACTTTCTTTTGTTCTTGAAATTACTATGATCATTCCATCTGTCTATTGAATAAAATGATGTTAATAGTCTTTTATTCTCAGCAGCAAAACGTTGGACACCAAGTTCATTGATTTTGTCTTTTTGTGCATTCAATGCAGTAACAACTGATACATTCCTGAACTTCTTTTGGGCTAATTTTGGATCATTTGGACCTTTTCCTGCAATAAGGGTACGAAGAAATGCAATATCTTTGGAAGTACATGCTTTGTATCTCATGTTTTCCAACGCCTGGCTCAGTTGGACATCTTCTTTTGACTGATTGGTTTGTCTCATATTTTCACGTAATATCACAACCGTTGTAATCTGATGCCAAAGAGCTTTGCCTATGGCAGCTTCCTGATTTGCTATAGTTTGACTGGAATTGATTTGGACTCCAACGGTTCCAGAATACAAAGGAGCACTACTCATAGCTGGTGGAAGTTGGGCGAAATCCCCAGCAAATATCATATTAATGCCACCAAAGGGTTCATCATAAATGGCACGTGCTTTTGCACATTGGGCACTGATTTTATACATATCTCTGCAGGATAACATTGATACTTCATCAATGAAAATGTAATCCACACCATCAAGATTGGCACGGACTTGTGCAAGGGAACGAGATGATCCTCCGTGATTAATTCCAAGAATGGAGTGATATGTAGATCCATTTACAAGGGCAGCAGTACCACCAGTTGGAGCAAGAACCAAAAACCGATGACTCTGGTTGTGTTTACCAAAAAAACAAATCAATGCTTTGATTACTTGTGATTTTCCCGTGCCTTTATTTGGTTCCATAGTGGCAAGACGTATCCAGTTATACAGTGATACATTATTATACAAAGCCGGTCTGAACATATAATCATTTACTTTGGAAAGTCCTATGTATGATCCATTTTGTTTACCAATCACAACTTTTTGAGCATGATTTTCATCTTCACATGTATTAGCAATTTTTTCATCAGACCATGCACTGATGACCTCTTTAACATAAGATCTCCAAAAGAATGGTACAAATTTATGACTGGCATAGTGATCAGGATTTCCGAGCACGTATAATGAAGCCATTGGAGCACCAATCTCCATTTTGGAGGTGAGGGAATTGACTATTTGTGTAAATAATTTTCTGACTTTGTTTTTCCTGTTTAAATCTCCACCAATCATTTCGGAATTCCTATCAAAAACACTTTTTATTACTTCAAAAATGCTATAGGTTTTCAAAGACATCTTTGTAATATAATCTGTTATATATGCAACTATTGCCTTTATAGCAGTACCAGATAACAAACTAGTCACATCAGAATCACATTGCAGCATATAAGTTACTTCAGGTGTTACTGTGTTCATCCAAGGCTCACCGTGCTTGAGGTTGAGAGCACCAGTATTAGGTTCTACAAAGGTTTGGTGAAAGATATCTCTTGGAAATCGTCTTTTACATTCACCTTTAGAATTAAGACGGTATGGTTTTCTTTTTCCATCGTGTCTGTTATGTAAATTTAATTGCAATAAAAGAGAATCAACAACCTCTGTGATAGTGTTGGGGAAGTTTGGTCTCAGACCGACCCAAACCCGGTTTAGACCAAACCGAAACCGGCGGTTTCAGTTTCGGTTTGGAAATTTGCAGCGGAGACCGAACCACTTGGTTTCTGGTTTGGCCACTTTGGCTCGGCGCCAGACCGTTTCAAACCCAGTCTGGACCCAAACCGTCGCCTTTTCTGGAAGCTTCGGGAGGCCGAATTTCTCCATAAATCAGAGCCTGCACTGAGTCGCTACCTTCTCAGTTTCAAATGACTTCCCCGACTGCGCCACCATCACAACCCTCCACTTCATCGTCCTCACTCAACCCCCATGTGCGTCAACTTCGTGGCCAATCCAAAATGGCCCTCGGATTTGACCCTCGCCGGCCGTGCATCTGCAAAAAAAGTGGCTGGAGTTCGTCAACGCACCCGCAATAAACGTTCACTTCCAGATGACGGCCTTGATGGCGCCCCTGCCAAAAGGAGGAAATCGGGCACTGTTCAATCGAAGGCCATCATTCAAATCCAGTCTGACACGGAGTCGGAAGCTACTGAGCAGGGCGATGATGACAACGGCGATGGGGGCGACAACGATGAAGACAATGCTGACGACGACAGCAAGCATTCCAGCCTGAGTGCCGATGAGGAGCTTGAGGAGCTTGAGGAGCTCTCTGTGAAGGATAACCCAGCAAGTTTTTTTTTTGCTCCTTGAAATGCTATTTACTCACAATCTGGCAGAAACGGAACAAATCTCACCACATGCGTAGCAGAGACAGGCGACGTGCCGACCTCAACCTTGTCTATGAACCAGGGAAATGCCTCAAGGGCAGCAAGTGGCTTGACGGCTGGTGGTGTATTCTGTGCAAGTATGTTGAATTTATTTGCATATTTCCTAGCGCTGACCCACTTTTACAGGAAGGATAAGAAGTTGCCACGCAATACTGGCTTCTACAAGAGCACTTGCGCGACATCTACGCTACGTGCACATATCACTCATGAAGGCGGCGAGCACTACCAGTATTATCGTGAGATATGCGAGAAGCACAATGTCCCAGCAACTGCAAAGAGCCCCGACGTCAAAGACGGTGATATCATTAGTACCCAGAGTGACATTAGTTCGTTTGCCGTTGTGACACCTCGGGTGCCGGCGTGGAGTTGGGAAGGGCTCGTTTCACACGTTTGTGAATGGATCGTTCTTGACAACCAAGTAAGTGTCTGCACGACTAGTCATTCAATGTATTAATTGCTTTGTTTTGCAGTCGTTTTCTGTTATCGAGAAGGACTCTTTCAAGGCCATCCTCAGATACCAGCGCCCGGCAATGGTCCCTCATGATATTCCAAGCCAAACAACTCTCGGCAAGTATGGCTTATTAAATCCCACCAAGCTTGGCTGGGGTACGGCTGACAGTTCGACTGTCTGTGACAAGGCCATTCGAGTCCTGGCGAAGACTGTTGATCCAACCGGCAAGGCATGGACTGCCAAGGAACGACGTGCACACTGCATGGAGCATGCCGTTCACTGTGCATCCCGTGCATTTGTTAAGAAAGTGGGGCCAACACCGATTAATGCCGTCAAGGCCGCGTTGGCAAGTTCACGAAAGGTCACCCTCGAGGATGTTGGAGAAGATGACGACGACAATCAGGAACTCCTCAACGACTTTGACGGTCTCACTACTGTTATTGAATCCACAGATGAACTTGCCGACGTTGAAGATTTTGATCCCGGCAATCTTCTTGGCAAAGTGCTTGCATTCATCAATCAAGTCCGCTCCTCACCGCAAGCCCGCGCCTACTTCCACAAGCTCTGCAAGGATGAGAATCTGCAGCCATTGCAGCTCCTCAAATGGATTCGGACTCGATGGGCTTCTTTGTATGACTTGATCACTCGTATTCTTGATGTGCGCCCTGTAAGTCCATATTCATTTGTCTGATCTATGAAAACTGACTTCGGTTCCACCAGGCTTGTACAAAATTCGCGCTTCTTGCCGATGACGATTCAAAGGTCCTGAAGCTTAAGGCCCCGAAGACATATGGGATGTTTAAGCTGAGTGAGAGCGAGTGGCACTTACTTAAACTCATTCACAATGGCCTTAAGGTGAGCAACCGACTATAGCCTGTTTAACTCTGCTGATGCAACAATAGGAACCTGCCACTGCTTGCCAGACATGTTCTCATGGAACCTGTCCCACTATCTATCGTGCACTCCCTGTCATCAAGTTTACGCAGCAAAAGTGGGAGGTCATGTCGAAGACCACACGGTATGCGCCCATCGCGCCGGCACTCGATGCCAGCCTCCAAAATCTTCGGAAATGGTATCGAAACATGGACAACAGTTCCATGTATTTCATCTGCCTTGTGCTGGATCCCCATGTCAAGATGGTGTACTTTAAGAAACATTGGGATGATGAATATCTGGATGCTGGTACAGCAAAGCTTGAGGAGGCTGTAGGTTATTGTTGTTGTTTTGTTGATGGTGCTAACATTTCATTTATAGTTCGATCGCTACTATATTGATGTTGCGTCTGTGGCTGATGGAGAGGACAACACTAACATACCCCTGGTGGAGGAACAGCATAACATGTCGTATGGCACTGCGTGGATGCAGTCCGGGCTTGAAAGCTGACTGGCTGAAGAATCAAATGGTGTTGAGCCACGTCGTGAACTCAAGGCATTCTTAGAGGCTCCTCTGGTTCCGTTCCGGGCTTTGACTGATGCCAGAGTCATACGGTGGTGGAAGGATCATAGCATCATGTACCCTATGCTTGCGAGGATGGCTCGTGACTTTCTCGCTATCCCTGGCTCTTCCACCGCTTCAGAGTGGCAATTCTCGAGTGCACGGCACATTGGTACGGACTTCCGTAACCGGCTCTCCCCGACAATGTTTGAGGCCGTGCAACTCCTTAAAGGGGGGTACAAAGCAGGGGTCATCTCCACTCACCTTGAATCCTCAGGACTTGCCAAGGAGTTGGGATGCACGCAGGAGGACATTTTCATGGTGGGCTGATATAGCGTAGGCTTGTTTTGTAGTTGTACATCGAAAAAATGCAAGATTTGTCGCCTGGAACGGTCTGAGACTGAGTTTAGACCAAACCGAACCGATATAAACGGTTTATGTTGGTTTCGGTTTTGGTCTGGGAAATTTTGGCAGGAACCGAACCATTCGGTTTCAGTTTGGGGCAAAAAGGCTGAAAACCGGACCAAACCGAACTTCCCCAACACTACTCTGTGAACCTTTGCCACCATGTTGATCTTTTGTCATGATATTGACAATTCATAGAACATGTATATGAAGGTGGATCTGGGAGAACACATGTTGGAGGTTGATATTCAGGTATTGCCATCATCTGTTCCATTTTCTGGGATACCTGTTCTTTAGAACCTGTCAAGAATTGTCCTATGCACAAACATTCCAAGTACTCTACTAATCTCTTCTGAAAATCAGAATTTTCATCCATAATCCTGTCATGTATTTCCTGAGGTGTAAGGCATCCCTTTATCTATAGCAGCATGTGAAGATGCAAGGTAAGACGTCCTTGTTCCTCTACTGTTCCGTAATAACCTGATGTACTTCCATGCAGACCAGGATGAGATTCATTTATTCCTAATATATGTTTGATGAACATTTCAGTAGTAAAGTGAAAGAAGCAGGCTCCAGCCACTGGATTATTTGCAATTAGTTTGTAACAATCCTGGGGTAGACGTAGCTTAGGATAAAACTTTTCTTTGTTGTCAGCATAATATAGGCATAGTGGGTGATTGATGTCTGCAGGTGCAAAAGTGATAAACCAAGTTGGCACACCAATATAGGATATCAGAGACCAAATCTCATTTTGCATGTATTTATTGTTAGTAATTGAACCTTTTACCTGACCAGCTACATGGTCCAAGTCTGAAATGAGCTTATAGCATGCTTTTTCCTCAGGTGTTTCCGGTTTTACTCTATCACCTCTGGACAATCTTTTAGAGAGATCATCTAAAACAGCAGTATTGATATTCATCAAGTGATCTGCAATATCATTGAAATTATGTTTGTTAGTCAACAAATATCCACCTGTTGTACTGTCTTTAATCTGTTCCTGATTGAATGCAATCAGTGGAAAATAGGGATCAGTTTGAAATCTTTTGTCATGGTACATCAGGAGGTGTCTTTTGTGCATCATATCACTAATAATTAAAACATCCTTGTCAACGCTACCAATGCCACCCAAGCCATATGGAAAGAGGCAAGGAAACATCATAGGATATAACTGAGGATTATTGAAGAAGGACTCTGGATTTCTAGCATGGCTTATGGCAAGAACACCACCATGATCATTTATCAAATGTTTTGTCGCTCTAGCTATTAATGCTTTTGGACTTGTAATATCTAGATGATCACCAGTTACTCCACTCACAACAAAAGGACAAGGCCCATCTTCCACACCATCTTCCTCTTCATTGTCGAATGCACTAGTGGCTTCCAGTTCCTTATTTGTGTCTGCTGGTCGATATGCAACCACAACAGGAATTCCATGATCTGGATATTGTTCTAGGTTTTCATAGGAGATGTCTAAATCATAGTAGTCTATGTGGTTCAATTTCAGCCATTCTAAAGCTGCAGAAACCCGCTTCCTGCGAACTAATAAAGGCGTTCGCTCCATGTCTTCTGGAGTTGGTCGGGCAGGACCAGTGAAAATGAAAGCTAACACTTCATCAAGTTCTTTAACTTTTGGAGGTAATCGTTGATATATCTTTGGTGTTGGATTCTGAAACATGATGGCATTTGCTTTCATTTTATGCATCCCAGATGACACACGTACAATACATTTGTTGTGGCGAACACGAGCAATCAACAGTTGTTCAGCAAATGTCAGATTTCGAAGTTGTGCAGGAATAGTGCCTATCCAAAGGCCATTTGCTAAAGCATATTTGGGAGTTCTACCTTTGTTCAGGCTGACCACACATGGCTTGCATATCCATTTACATGTGTCATCCAGTACTGGACCTTTGATATCCTGTATTGGATCAGAACAATGATATCGTTCCTGTCTTGTGATTCCCATATGTTCTCTGATCAATATCTTCAGATTGATTTTTGTTGTGGATAATAAAGACATATTTTTCAACAAAACTAATTGACCACACACAGCACAGCCACTTTCCTGGAGGCATTCAGGTGATGAATCTTTACACCAGTTGCAAATTATTGTTTCCTTCAACTCAATAGATGGTGGAGGAGGAGGAAAGGAATATTTGTCACAATTTGTTTCCTTGTTTTGTTTTACTCCATGCTCTGGCTTAGTATAACACTGTTCTTTATGGAATCTGCTTTGCTGTTTTTCCAAATGTGAGGATATCTTGTTGGCCCATTTTATGTATCGCTCTGTACTTGATTTAACATCATGAATATGGAAAATAGAAACATGCGTTTTACAAGCCGAACATGTATGCTCGGTCACTATGGAAAGTAGATCTTGTCCATGTAACCTTTGCGTTGTTTTTGACAAATATATTTTATGTATTGTTGCTATTTCTATAATATTCTTCGCTGTCAATTGTGGGAGATATTCATGTAAAGGCATTTGAATGCATATATATTCATTGTTATTTCCATACAAAATTCTGGCTGTGTGTTGATCAATATGACCGATGTATTTGAATAATAAACTATAATCATGGTTGATATTATTGAATGGCAGCATAAATGGTTGGAGAAAATTAAAGTTAAATGTTGGCAGTCGTTTACCACCTCCAATGTAGTGGAACCTATTAAAAGACTTTGTATACAAACATGTCATCATGTTTTTGAATAAATTCAAATTGAACGTAGTCATGCATGATCTTCTATATGCGATTGCAAATTGTAGTGTGATCCACAGCAAGGTTGCTTGTGACATAGCAATAGCATTACATCGAAATAAATATAATTTGAAGTCATGTTGTCTCAGGAGACATTGCATGAGTAACGCCTTGATAATCCGACAATGATATTGAACAGTGATAGGTTTCATAAAACAATACAAAGCAAAAAGATATTTAGAAGGTAAGTAGTATGATGTGGCATATTCAATAGAATATATCTGTATTTCGAAAGTGGAATTCTTAACTATTGTCGAAAAGAGTAATGGATCAAGTTTCAAATTATCTTTTGTTGTCTGATTGAACTTTAGAAGTCGTGAAGCATTTATTTGTATCAGTATGGCTGAACTGCCCTGATCTGGGGCAAACTCATGTTCTATGAGTTCTTCTTTAAAATCACCCAGTTCTTGGGTAGAGCGCTCATGTCCTATGACTTTACCTTGAAATATGTTCGGTTCCTGGACCAAACTCGATACCAAAGGCAAGATGATTGATTCAGCAGAGATGTATGTGAGTTGGCCAGGGCATAGTTGTGGAAATTGTATTACATTGGCAAGAATGTGTAAAGAAGTGACAAGAAAGCATGTGTAGATGATATTGTCGAGATACATGTGGATTTGTGAGAGCAAGAGTAAATCTGGTGATATCTATTTAACTTGTTTAGTGGTTTGGATCATGAATCACAACAATTAACATGCCGAGTTTGATTATATGATATCGCTCCATTTGTATGGCTCTCTGAAACTGTATATTGTGCCTGAAGGCTGTGTTTATTCCCATTTGGTTGCTTCCTGTGATGCAATGATTTCATCATTGCCTATTCTTTACCATTAGCAAATTAGCAAATTAACAAGATAGCATTGGTATAGGCTGCAGTGGTGTGTTTTGTATGTGACGTTTGACTGAGATTATGATTAATAATCTACAAGAAAGAATTTTAGCCTGAACATACATATATGTTTTAATTGATAACATTTATTGTATTGTCGAATTCTCTCCTTATTTTAGTTGTACATTATTCAAAGCAACAGATAAATTTGTTTTAATACAAGTACAAAAAATGTAGAATTCAAAGGCGATGGTAGAAGCATGTAGAAAGGGGCATGAAAAAATTTGAACATAATCGTTGCTGGATAATGTAATGCAACGTAGGACATTCCATTCTGCCTGGCATTTGGACAACAACATTTTTTTTGAAGTTGTTGTGGCTTGCCGAACGGTTGATGAACGAATCGAACGCCGTTCGGCAAGTGTTTGGTAAGCCATATAAGCACTCAAACATAATCCAGTGCTAGTACACAATTGTTGAATAGGTATTGCTCGGTACGCAGCACTATGGCCACATTTGTTGCTGGACATAGGACAGTCCATTCTGTCTCATAGTTGGGAAGCAGCGCTTTCTTTACAATTGTCGTGGCTTGCAGAACAGTCGGTAAACAGGCCGAACGCCATGCAATAAGTACATCAATATATTAGCAACCATGCTAATCCTTAACCACCACTGTACATGACATCAACACTACCTTGACTAGGTTGAGCAGTGTTACAATTTTTACCTCTTTGCCCCTGTCTTTTGCTTTGACAGCACGTGACACCCATTGACCTCTACATTCCCACGAAGATGTGCCAAGTCCCACACTCTGATTGGACGATACCTTGTTACCGAACTCTCGGGTTGACCCCACATTCCCATTGGATGACTTGAAGATGCATAATCATTCATGCACAACCAGGAGCTGAAGGAACCTAAAGACGATACAATCCGAACCTGACCATTCCGTTCTTGTCACAACCCATGACCAGTGTGCATACCCAGAGACAAGAATACTCCATGATCCAACCACTGATCATACCCAGCAATCGGAATACTCTGGTTCTCCGCCGACCAATCTTCCTTGTGCCTGTCACAGATAAATGAATAGCCTTGTGCCTGATGAACGATCGACTTTCCTATTTCGAAGAAGACCGACATGTCATCCCGAGCCTCATGGTTACCTTTGACGCCCAGCTCATCGCCACGATTGTCATATGTTCTATTGGCATCTCCACCCTTGTGGGCGTCTATATCTATGCAACCTATATTCGGATAACACAACCTCCCCATAATGACTCAGACATCAGATCCGTCATAGTTGCCGACAACCGATGACTCCTTTGACCTACCTTGGCCGACCATCTTGTTCTTCTTCACATGTCACCTCCACATTCATTCGCTTTCTTCTCATCAGCGGACCGCCGGTGCTCAACTAGCAACCCGTTGTTTCACCTCCTTACCATGAGGCAACCATGAGGCACAGGGTCTGGACCCTTGATTGCTCCGAACCATTTCCTTGCAATCACTACCTGAAACATTGTTGGACATGCTGTATCTGCAGGACAGCCTTATTGTTCTTGCATTTCTCTCGGTTTGTACATACAGACCCGGTAGTCTGTCTTTCATGGCAATTCCCTAACTCTTTTGTATTTTAACCTTCATCTTCGAACTGTTCCTCTTTTTCCCTTCCCTTTCCTCACGTTTAGTCTGGTTTTCTCTCCCTGGTTCGCTTTCCTAGCCTTCCTCCCTCCCCCAGACTGCTACTTGCTGTATAGTAGTGGTAGACCATGAATACACCATTCCTCTTGTGTTTCCTCTGGTCTGATCTCAACTTGATTTAGTTGGTTGTTGCTGGAGCCCGCTGATCTAGCGATCCATAACAAGCAGTCATAATACATTGTTGCCTTCAGTACAATTTTCTAGGCTTTCAGGCGATTCAGAGAGCACATATTGACGTTGACGAGTTTTACAGATTACAAAGCGATGATATTTGATGTCACCAGGACATCATTTCGGCACTCCCAACACCATGACCCATTGAACATTGAGGGAGATGCTCTTTATCAAGTCCTCCGCACGCTTGAAAGTACTAATCGTATGCCCAACAACGACACAGGAATCAGCTGGAATGTCATGCGGGAAACGTGGAAGCTGTTGGAGCGTCTTCAGCATTGTAGCAAAGTCCGTTTTGACCTTTTGTCCATCGAACATGGGCACTATCATTCCTTTAAAACACAGCTATTCTGTATCCATGACACCTATGACTCCCATCTAACCCCTCTAATTAGAGGGAGGCAACAGATCTCAGCCTCCCTCTAACTAGAGGTGTTCCGAGTTTTTCAGGGCCTCTTTCAATATATAAGCTGATATATTTTGAACTATATCTTAGATGTTTGACTTAGATATATTTAGAGATTACCATAGATGCCCACCTCTAACTAGAGGTGTTTCAATGTTTTCATGCCTCCTGCTATATCTCAGATGTTTGACTTAGATATATTTTGAGATTACCTTAATTGTCTACCTCTAACTAGAGGTGTTTCAATGTTTTCAGGCCTCCTGCTATATCTGGCTGGTTTGACTTGGGTATATTTTGGGATTAGCTTGGTTGCTTACCTCTAACTAGTGGTGTTTTGATGTTTGTCAGGCTTTCTGCTATATCATTGGTTTGACTTTGATATATTATAATGTTAGATTACTTGCCTACCTCTAACTAGAGGTATTTTGGTGTTTTCACCTGCTATAGTATATCATTGGTTCACCTTTGATATATTGCAATGTAAATTTACTTGCTTCTCTTCAACAAGAGGTCCTTTGATGTTTTTCAAGCCTTATCAGTCTACTAGTTACATAATTACAGTATACTAAACCCAGTACTAGCTGGGAGGTTGAGTTAACTGTTAGCCCAGTTACTACTGGAGACTTGATTATACTATAGGAAGCTATTGCCATGAGCATAGTGATACTACAGCCAGATATTGCTATAGACTTAGCTATACCACAGTCAGCTATTGCTATGGTCTCAGTTATATTATGAGCAGCTATTGCTATAAGCTAAAAGTATGTCTACACAAGAAAACATGTCCACCAAGAAAACATATTCACCAAGAAAACATGTTCATGCAACAAAACATGTCCATACAACAAAACATATTCACTTACAATAAAACATGTCCACCAAGAATACATATCCACACAACAAAACATGTCCACACAACGAAACATGTTCACCAAGAACACATATCTACACAACAAAACATGTCCACCAAGAACACATATCTACACAACAAAACATGTCCACACAACAAAACATGTCCACACTGTTGCCACAGCTATAGCCGATGTTTTTTAAAAAATTGCCTTTTTAGGCTAGTAAAATTAGGCAAAATTATGAAAATATTTGAGGAGATGGGTGAAGCCAAAAGCTGAGGGGTCACTTAAGGGTGCTAAGGATTTGGGGCTCAATTATCAGGGTTCTTTAGGGATAGCTGTTAGATAGTAGCTGGCTAGGCTCAACAGCTATGGTTGAATAACTCTGAAGATTGGGCACCAAATTCTTAGCACCCTTAAGTGACCCCCCAGCTTTTGGCTTTGCCCATCTCCTCAAATATTTTCATAATTTTGCCTAATTTTACTAGTCTAAAAAGGCATGTTAAAACATGTCCAGTCACACCTAAAACACATCCAATCATGTCCAGTCACGTTAAAACACGTCCAGTTATGCTTAAAACACGTCCAGTCATGCCTAAAACATGTCTAGTCATGTTACAACATGTCCAGTCATGCCTAAAACACGTCCAGTCACGTCCAATCACGTTAAAACACGTCTAGTCATGCCTAAAACACGTCCAGTCACGTCCAATCATATTAAAACACGTCCAGTCATGCCTAAAACATGTCCAATCACATTAAAACATGTCTAGTCACATTAAAAACACATCCAGTCATACTCAAAACACGTCCTCAAAAACACGTCCAGTCATGCTCAAATGTTACCTTTTCGCCCCTTTTCGCCCTGCTTACTCATCGCTCAATTCCCACGGCCACATTCCCATGGAGAAGTGCCAAGTCCCACAATCCTATTGGCTACCGTTCTTTCGGTCCTAGGCTCCCGCGCTTTGACATCACCACATGTATGATCAATCACATGTCTGGTTATCGTCCAATCACATCGCGCTTACTCATCCAAGATAAGAGAGCTTATTGCCATTGGCTGGAGATATGAGGGAGTTATGCTATTGGACGATAGAGTATTGCCTCCCCTCAAGTTTGTTCCTTTATATATCATCACTGTATGTACGTTGTACCCTACGTTTAGTCTGGTTTATCCCACCGGATAGCCAATATACTCCCTTCTCCCTTTCATCATTTGATATTAGTCTGAGTCCGTTTGTTGTCGGAGTCGTCCCGTAGACAATCCGTAACAAAAGACTAAACGTACCTCTCTCCCCCGACAAACCGACTCATGTCACGAAGACGCTTGTCTATAGTTGCTGCGTTTGTAATCGGTTTATACAAAGCCTATACAAGCCCCCGAATCCGGTAGCCCACCACGGCGGAGTACTTTTACTTCGAGGACGGTTACGAGAATTCCGAATACCATTTACCCTGTAACTCCTTCCCTCCCTACCTCTACGACCCCGACCATCCAGATTACGATTATCACCACCAACCATCTACTCTACCTACACCCTCACCAACACCTTCCGTACGGTCAGAAGAACTAATTGAAACCGTACCCATCGAGACGATCATAGAACCTACCCGTGTCGTAACGCCTGATCCACCCAAAGTTTGGCTGTATTATCATTTGACAAACCCACCCAATCCTCGCGAACAGTTCTTTGATTCTATCTTCGGCACTGAACCAATACTTGGACGAGACCCAGTTGACATCCTTACAGGTCTGAACGAAAGTTCTGAGTGGCAACGACAGCGACATCAACTTCCTGTCCCTCCTGCACAACAGATTCGAGACGGTCCGTCCGTGTACAACGATACTGAGATCAAACGTACGAAAACAAAAAAGCTTTTTCGTTTCATCCGTCACCATATCTGTGTTACACGAAAATCAATAACGCATCTCCAATCCTGGATATCTCGACTGTTCGCCGTCTCCTCCATCCCCACAACGCCCCCTTCCAACATCGCCTCATCTACTGGAGGTGGGAAGCAGGCCGATATCTCGAAGAACAAGGATTCCCCGACATCATCGGCGTCCCAGGAAAATCCTTCTTGGTGACCGATTTACCTTTGGTCTATCCATATTACCGTACAGTCGTCTGGGCCAAAGAATATATCCCATTCGCAGATCATTTCCCTCTTGACTGGAAGACCCCCATACATTCAGGTCTGAAAAGATCATACGAAGATTATTGTGAAACTCTCCCCATTCCTCCCGCACATTTCCCTCGAGTTTTGCGATCCGATTACGGCGGTCCTATCTGTTGGCTTTCCGACCCTCTAACACGCCTCGATCATCGGGTCACATGTCTCAGTAACACACGAGCGTTGAATAACGATCAAGGGTTACAGCGATTGATCAAACGTCTCGGGTCATGCCAGAGAAAATACATCTCCAATTGGACCACCAGCCCCGCCTACGACCACTACCTCTGATGAAAGAACCGTTCATCCAGACGGAAACATCAAACTATGGCTTCCATGAAATCTCTCCTCCCCCTTCCTCCGAAATTCAACGGTGATAAAGAGGAATTTCGCTCTTTTATGCGCGCAGTCATCATCTTCCTGGCTGCGAATTCGGCTTACTTTGACGACTTCGGGACTACGGATAATCCCACCCCGATCGAAGTACGACATGAAAGGAAAATCTTCCTTGTGTTGTCACTGATGGACAAAGGAGTCGCTGCCGAATGGGCCAACGACTTTTGTGACACCACTGCAACCGATTATCATGCTCGACTCGCTGCACACGTTACTGGAGACCCGGATCCCCCGCAGATGGACTGGGGCACCTGGCCTGCCTTCACGACCTTGATGCAAGCACAGTTCGATAAACCCGATGACAAACGAGACGCTGCGATCAAGCTTAACATGCTTCGTCAAGGCAAACTGACAGCCGATGAATTCTGGCTTCAATTCGAAGTCCTGTACAAACGCGCTGGGTGGCATCCGATCACCCAACAGGAGCAGTTAATCCCGCTCCTCGAAAATCATCTGAACAAACCGCTCGTCGACCGAATCTTCGGCCTCGAGAACATGCCCATTACCGTTGCGGAATGGAAGACGAAAACCATCTTGTTGGATCGCCAATGGCATCGTCGCAACGAGATCGAACGACTTACGGGTGGAAGTAACCCGACGAAGAAGAGTGAGAAGCCAAAGACGGCTTCCACTTCTATTACAGCTGCCGCAGTGCCTGTATGATCAAAAGACCCCGACACCATGGACGTCGACCGAGCCGCTGTCGCGGCCGAGAAACTGAAGCAGCCGATGTTTGCTGAACGAGTGGAGTTGATGAAGGCCGGACTTTGCTTCAATTGCAAGCAACCCGGACATCTCTCGCGCAACTGCCCGTCCCACATACAACATGTACGCATATTGAACACTGAACAGGAGCAACACGTCCGCTCCATGAATACTGAACCCACGTCGAGCGGTCAAGACATTATCCAGATGCTCAAAACTCGCTGCGCCCAACTCGAGGATGAACTCGTCTGGGCTAAGAAGGATTTTTAAAACGGTCGAAGAAATGCATGGACTCTTCGACTACGTCTCATTTGTCTACCCCCCCTGTAATTGTAAATACGCCGACTGCTATCGAATTCGACCGTATTTTGCTCGAACTCCAAACAATGAGACAAGACATGCAAAAAGAAATGAAAGAAAAACAAACGAAACGGTGGTTCAACTCCAAACTACCGTCCAAACATCAACAAGTAATAGAAGTACGATCCGAGTATGCTGAGATACCAGCAAAAAACAAAAAAACTATGCCTGTTGCGGTCGCATCACGTCAACCCATCATCGAGAGTGAGTTCAACGCTGAGGAAACGATGGTCGCCATCATGAATACCGAGATGTATGACGCCCTCGATCTCCTGAATGATTGGGATATCCACGGACAACATACCATGAAGATTGGTCCAGGATTAGTTGTCAAATTACGGCGAATGCCCATCGACAAAGCTGTGGAATATTTGGTCACGGAGCTTCCTCAAACGT
This sequence comes from Hygrocybe coccinea, assembly GCA_963555575.2. Lineage (NCBI taxonomy): Eukaryota > Fungi > Basidiomycota > Agaricomycetes > Agaricales > Hygrophoraceae > Hygrocybe > Hygrocybe coccinea. Next base: position 2,652,249 of record OY741988.2, on the reverse strand, counting down.
ATCCACAACTCCCGGAAAAGAAAACGGAACCTACGATAAAGCCCACCGCAGTTAAAATCCATAAGATGCGACAAATGGAACCTCTCATTACGAAAGCCGATAGACGGTCCACAGAATGGAAGCTTCAGGAGGTCAATCAACGGATCGAACAATTGGTTGCATCACAAGACGATAGTACCATGATGATGTCGATCAGTGTCAAAGGTCAACTCACTACTATCGACGACCAGCGAAGGTTCTCTGTCACCTGTCTTTTGGATTCGGGTTGTACCGTCTCAGCCATTAATTCCGGTTTCGTACAACAACATCATCTTACAACACAAAAATACGAGAAACCTTTCCCCAGTTATAATGGGGACGGTACGATGTCTAAAGATGGCCTGATCACAGAATATGTTGTGATGAACCTGTGGCTTGGCGAACATGTGGAACGAATACATCTTACGGTGATCCCCCTCACGAAGATCGATATCTACCTCGGTTTTGATTGGTTAAAGAAACATAACCCTGAAATCGATTGGGTAACACAAACAGTCGATTTCACCCGATGTCTTTCTGTTTGTGGCCATTCCCCTGGCAAAATCGAAGGTGTAATGTTCAAAACTGCGATCTACGATAAACCTGCTTGGTATCGTGCATTCCAGACAAAATCTACGGAACTAGCACGCGCCAAAATGGCCACTGAGGATAGGAAACCAGAACAATCAATCGCAGATCAATTACCTGACGTTTACAAGGATTACGCCGATGTCTTCGACCCTAAGGCTACCGACTCGATGCCTCCATCCCGACCTTGGGATCATGCGATTAACCTGAAACCGGACGCCCCCGATCACCTGAACTGCAAATTGTATCCGTTATCTCCTCCCGAACGCGAGAAACTTGACGAGTTTCTCGACGAAAATCTCAAAGCTGGCAAGATCAGACCGTCGAAATCACCTTACGCCTCACCATTCTTCTATGTGCACAAGAAGGATGCGACCGAAGTACATGGTGTACAGGATTATCGGAAGCTGAACAAGCATACCATTCCGGATAATTATCCGTTGCCGCTAATCAACGATATCATAAATCAACTCGATGGTGCGGAGTACTTTACGAAGCTAGATGTTCGTTGGGGCTTCAACAACATACGGATCAAAGAAGGCGATCAGCATAAGGCCGCATTCCTGACACCAAAGGGATTATTTGAGCCTACAGTGATGTTCTTCAGTCTGCGGAATTCTCCTCCGACTTTCCAAAGGATGATGAATCACATCTTTGTTATGATTTTCACCTTTTTGCCCCTGTCTTTTGCTTTGACAGCACGTGACACCTATACATTCCCACGAAGATGTGCAAAGTCCCACGCTCTGATTGGACGATACCTTGTTATCAAACTCTCGGGTTGACCCCATGTCCTCATTGGATGACTTGACGGTGCATAACCATTCATGCACAACCAGAAGCTGAAGGGACCTGAAGACAATACAATCCGAACTTGACCATTCCATTCTTGTCACAACCCATGACCGGTGTGCATACCCGGAGACAAGAATACTCCATGACCCAATACCCAGCAATCGGAATACTCTGGTTCTCCGCCGACTGATCATATGTCCACACCCATATGCTCATGACATTGTCATTGTTCTTTCACAATTCACCGACATGGTTCCTTGTGCCTGTCACAGACGAATGAATAGCCTTGTGCCTGATGACCGATCGACTTTCCTATTTCGAAGAAGACCGACACGTCATCCCAATCCTCATGGTTACCTTTGACGCCCAGCTCATCGCCACGATTGTCATATGTTCTATTGGCATCTCCACCCTTGTGGGCGTCTACATCTATGCAACCTATATTCGGATAATGCAACCTCCCCACAATAACTCAGATCCGTCATAGTTGCCGACAACCGATGACTCCTTTGACCTATCTTGGCTGAACATCTTGCTCTTCTTCACATGTCACCTCCACATTCATTCGCCTTTCTTCTCATCAGCTGACCACCGGTGCTCAGCTAACAACCCGAACTCGCATGTATGACAAGTCCCTTTGATGCTCCACAAAGACTTGCATTCCGATGTGTTTCATCACCTTTGTGTACCAGTCCACTGGTCAGGAATATCCATACCTAGTCGACATCCCAGTCATCCAGTACCCTGCAGCCAAGAAGGGTTATATGAAGCACCCTTGCTTATCGTACTGCAGGAACTACAGTTGCTGGTGTATGATTACCAGTGTTCATTGCATTGACCTCATCATGGTTCTTCCCCATCCAGTGATTCGTCTTCTCTCCTGCCTCCAATGATGAAGCATCATGTTCACCTTTCCATCCCGATCCCGCATACACATACTCATAGTCGTATGCTGCTATTGGCCAGGCATCCACTGCCAATGCAAACCATTAGGAAGACGAACCAATCTCATCATTCCCAAACTAGGAACTCAGCCACATGACATCCACATGGCCACCTCATGTTCATCATGTGCTCACTGACACATCCACTCATGGATTGTTTCACCTCCTTACCATGAGGCAACCATGAGGCGCAGGGTCTGGACCCTTGATTGCTCCGAACCATTTCCTTGCAATCACTACCTGAAACACTGATGGACATGCTGTATCTGCAGGACAGCCTTATTGTTCTTGCATTTCTCTCAGCCCGCTGATCTAGCGATCCATAACAATCTTCCAATATGAAATACGTGCCGGTTGGCTACATATCTATATGGACGATGTCATCATCTTCTCTAAAAATCTGGAAGAACATCAGGAACGAACACGTCAAGTCCTACAGAAATTCCGAGATAACAAACTGTTCTTGAAAATCGGAAAATGTACCTTCGATACCCAACGAGTGGAATATTTGGGTCTCATAGTCAAACACGGGAAAGTACAAATGGACCCGACTAAGACAGATGCTATCACCGATTGGCCTGTTCCAAAAAACAAGAAAGAATTGCAATCGTTCCTAGGTTTCCTTAACTTCTATCGTCGATTTGTCCGGAATTTCGCACAGGTCGCATTACCCCTGAATTCCCTAACCGGAAAAAAGGATTGGGAATGGAATACAGAACAACAAGTCGCATTCGATGAACTGAAATGGATCATTACGACAGATCCTGTCCTTGTTATCCCCAATAATCATGGAAAATTCAAAATCGAATGTGATGCCTCGGATTTCGCTACTGGTGCTATCTTATCGCAGCAACAAGACGACGGCACATGGCATCCGGTAGCTTTTTTGTCGAACAGCATGTCCCCTGTGGAAAGGAATTATGATGTCCATGATAAGGAATTACTCGTGATCATCCGATGTTTTGAACAATGGCGACATTTCCTTCTTGGTGCACCAGAAATTATCGACGTCTATACTGATCATCAAAACCTCACGTACTTTAGGCAGCCGCAAAATCTGACTCGATGACAGGCCCGATGGATCTCATTCCTCCAAGATTATAACTTCCAACTCCATCACCGTCCTGGTACCCTGAACTGCAAGGCAGACTTGCTCTCACGGCGTGTCAACCACGACCGAGGTCTCGACGATAATAAAAACATTGTCGCACTTCCTGACTCTCTGTTCATGGCTTTCCTCAATACCGCCACGATGAACCCCCAGTGGCAAGAACAATTCATCAAGCATGGACTCCAGCTGGACGAACAGGTTGTCGAAGGATTGAAGGATCCTAGCTCTCCCTGGAAATGTATGGATGATGGTTTAATCTATCACCACAATCTGCTATATGTCCCAAAAGATGACCATCTTCGGGGTGAAATCATACAAGAACATCACGATACCCCCTTATCTGGACATCCTGGACAAGAAAATACATTCAGGGCCATCGCACGACATTTCACTTGGCCATCTCTCCGCGCTGACGTTAATAAGTATGTCACGGCATGTTTGCCATGTCAACAGAAGAAAGTTCATCGAGGAAAGAAACCGGGATTATTACATCCTCATACGATCCCTCCGTACCCATGGCATACTGCGACAATGGATCTAATCGGTCCTTTACCTGAGTCACAAGGTTTCAACGCTATTCTGGTAGTGATGGATAAGCTGAAGAAACAATCAGTCCTTATCCCCACCACCACTACATTAACATCAGAAGGATCTGCACGACTGTACCATGATCATGTCTTCAAACGATTTGGATTACCTCATGTCATCATCTCTGATCTCGGAACGCAGTTTGTATCTGGTTTCACGAAGGAACTAAATCGCCTACTGGGAATCATCGGACATCCGACGACTGCTTATCATCCACAAGCGGATGGACAAACTGAACGAGCTAATGCCGAAATTGAAACATACCTCCGTTTGTTCATCAATCAAAGACAAGATGATTGGGCTGAGTGGCTAGCTCTGGCAGAGTTCGCCCTAGCCAATCACGAATCTTCGTCTACCGGCATGTCCCCATTCTATGCAACAATGGGTTTCCATCCCTGGAAAGGAAAGGAACCAATCAAGGAAGAAATCGTCAATGAGTCTGCCGCTTCTTTTGTAGATCGAATGAACCGCATACAGGAACAGGCAACCAATGCCTTGGCTGTCGCGCAAGAGAAGATGAAGAAGTTCTATGACAGGAAACATCGTCCTGCCCCGGAATATAATGTCGGCGACAAAGTTTGGTTGGAGTCCACGAATATCGACTCTCTCCGTCCATCCAAAAAGTTGGATGATAAACGATATGGCCCTTTTCTCATTGTAAAAAAGATTGGAAGATAATCCTACGAATTAAAGCTTCCTTCCACATGGTCGAAGAAATATCCCATCTTCAATGAAGTCCTCCTGTCCCCATACATTCCACCCGCTTTCCCCCAGCAAGCTGTCACGTTACCACAGCCACCCGCAGAGATTGTTGATGGACAAGAAGAATATGAGATTGAGGAGGTTATCGATTCTGTTATTCGTAGGAATCGTTTATTCTATCTCGTTCATTGGTTGGGCTATCCCCGTGAAGAAGACTCATGGATACCTGCGTCGGAGACCAGGAATTGTAGGAAGCTTGTCTCAGAATTCCATCGGTTACACCCTCGTGCACCTACCTCGGCCAACCTACGCATCTCCATCATCCCTCGTCCTGTCGATGCTTCTCTGTTGCGTTCTCCCGCTACCGATGTTATTGTGTCCGTTGAACCCAATGTCATCGCTTCGTTCCTCTCACGACAAGAGAATCACGACTTTTGGTCGTTCGCTTTCCCGGCCTCAGTCCGTCGTTTGTGGCTGTTCGAACTCGGTGAGGTGAACGCCATAACCCATGTCATCACAATCAGTACACCGAGTACCCGTGGTCACCTCTGTGATGTCGCAGGTGGTCTCAGCAATCTCGCCTTCAATGACGGTCGACTATCCACATACGCATACCCAGTTGCAATGATGCATCGCATGCATACTCCCCTTCCTTCAGCCCTGTTGTGGGACCGGTACGACGTTCTACCCCCTCTTCGTTTCTGCGAGGTACCGCCCCGTCTCCTCTCCGACCACCCGGTCAACCCTTTCCTCCGGATCTTCTGATGGTCGCTCGTCCGCGATGACGTTAAACTATGTTGTACAGAGTTGGGGGTTTGGAGACCCCCTTTCTGTTGTTGGCTACGTTATAACTTATCCGCCAGATCTGCGACCCCCCGACACAGTCTGCCCCGAGCAGCCTTGCTGGCCGCCATGTATGGCACATGGTCCGTCCCTGATATACCCTCTATTCGTTCTGTTTAATTTCCTTTCTCTTCCCCGTTCTTGTTCGCGCGGACGCGAACCTTGTGAGGGGGGTATTGTTACCTTTTCGCCCCTTTTCGCCCTGCTTACTCATCACTCAATTCCCACGGCCACATTCCCACGGAGAAGTGCCAAGTCCCACGATCCTATTGGCTACCGTTCTTTCGGTCCTAGGCTCCCGCGCTTTGACATCACCACATGTATGATCAATCACATGTCTGGTTATCGTCCAATCACATCGCGCTTACTCATCCAAGATAAGAGAGCTTATTGCCATTGGCTGGAGATATGAGGGAGTTATGCTATTGGACGATAGAGTATTGCCTCCCCTCAAGTTTGTTCCTTTATATATCATCACTGTATGTACGTTGTACCCTACGTTTAGTCTGGTTTATCCCACCGGATAGTCAATATACTCCCTTCTCCCTTTCATCATTCGATATTAGTCTGAGTCCGTTTGTTGTCGGAGTCATCCCGTAGACGATCCGTAACATCAAAACATATCCAGTTATATTGAAACACGTCTAGTCATTGTCAAAACTTGTTAGGTTTCACCCCAACACATCCAGTTATCACTTGCATTCAATTCTATTATAGTGGTATAAGGGTATGTGAGTATGGTTTCAGAACTAAGCTTCAGATCATAGTATAATGGCTGACACATTTGTTATAAAATTTGAAGCAAAACATCGGACTAAACAGTTGCTAGTGTTTGAAGTGTTACTATAACCAAGCCTATTGCATTTCAAAAACAAGCTTCGGACTATAAGCATTCAGACTAAGGGTTTATAAGAAGAGCTTATGGTTTTTGAAGCATAAGCTCTTCTTATAAACCCTTAGTCTGAATGCTTATAGTCCGAAGCTTGTTTTTGAAATGCAATAGGCTTGGTTATAGTAACACTTCAAACACTAGCAACTGTTTAGTCCGATGTTTTGCTTCAAATTTTATAACAAATGTGTCAGCCATTATACTATGATCTGAAGCTTAGTTCTGAAACCATACTCACATACCCTTATACCACTATAATAGAATTGAATGCAAGTGATAACTGGATGTGTTGGGGTGAAACCTAACAAGTTTTGACAATGACTAGACGTGTTTCAATATAACTGGATATGTTTTGAGCATGACTGGACGTGTTTTTGAGGACGTGTTTTGAGTATGACTGGATGTGTTTTTAATGTGACTAGACATGTTTTAATGTGATTGGACATGTTTTAGGCATGACTGGACGTGTTTTAATATGATTGGACGTGACTGGACGTGTTTTAGGCATGACTAGACGTGTTTTAACGTGATTGGACGTGACTGGACGTGTTTTAGGCATGACTGGACATGTTGTAACATGACTAGACATGTTTTAGGCATGACTGGACGTGTTTTAAGCATAACTGGACGTGTTTTAACGTGACTGGACATGATTGGATGTGTTTTAGGTGTGACTGGACATGTTTTAACATGCCTTTTTAGACTAGTAAAATTAGGCAAAATTATGAAAATATTTGAGGAGATGGGCAAAGCCAAAAGCTGGGGGGTCACTTAAGGATGCTAAGAATTTGGTGCCCAATCTTCAGAGTTATTCAACCATAGCTGTTGAGCCTAGCCAGCTACTATCTAACAGCTATCCCTAAAGAACCCTGATAATTGAGCCCCAAATCCTTAGCACCCTTAAGTGACCCCTCAGCTTTTGGCTTCACCCATCTCCTCAAATATTTTCATAATTTTGCCTAATTTTACTAGCCTAAAAAGGCAATTTTTTAAAAAACATCGGCTATAGCTGTGGCAACAGTGTGGACATGTTTTGTTGTGTGGACATGTTTTGTTGTGTAGATATGTGTTCTTGGTGGACATGTTTTGTTGTGTAGATATGTGTTCTTGGTGAACATGTTTCGTTGTGTGGACATGTTTTGTTGTGTGGATATGTGTTCTTGGTGGACATGTTTTATTGTAAGTGAATATGTTTTGTTGTATGGACATGTTTTGTTGCATGAACATGTTTTCTTGGTGAATATGTTTTCTTGGTGGACATGTTTTCTTGTGTAGACATACTTTTAGCTTATAGCAATAGCTGCTCATAATATAACTGAGACCATAGCAATAGCTGACTGTGGTATAGCTAAGTCTATAGCAATATCTGGCTGTAGTATCACTATGCTCATGGCAATAGCTTCCTATAGTATAATCAAGTCTCCAGTAGTAACTGGGCTAACAGTTAACTCAACCTCCCAGCTAGTACTGGGTTTAGTATACTGTAATTATGTAACTAGTAGACTGATAAGGCTTGAAAAACATCAAAGGACCTCTTGTTGAAGAGAAGCAAGTAAATTTACATTGCAATATATCAAAGGTGAACCAATGATATACTATAGCAGGTGAAAACACCAAAATACCTCTAGTTAGAGGTAGGCAAGTAATCTAACATTATAATATATCAAAGTCAAACCAATGATATAGCAGAAAGCCTGACAAACATCAAAACACCACTAGTTAGAGGTAAGCAACCAAGCTAATCCCAAAATATACCCAAGTCAAACCAGCCAGATATAGCAGGAGGCCTGAAAACATTGAAACACCTCTAGTTAGAGGTAGACAATTAAGGTAATCTCAAAATATATCTAAGTCAAACATCTGAGATATAGCAGGAGGCATGAAAACATTGAAACACCTCTAGTTAGAGGTGGGCATCTATGGTAATCTCTAAATATATCTAAGTCAAACATCTAAGATATAGTTCAAAATATATCAGCTTATATATTGAAAGAGGCCCTGAAAAACTCGGAACACCTCTAGTTAGAGGGAGGCTGAGATCTGTTGCCTCCCTCTAATTAGAGGGGTTAGATGGGAGTCATAGGTGGAGTTGGTGATATCGTTGAGGTTCAATTCACCGTATTGGCGGTTCCTGTGAGGGGAGACAAGTTTAAGATGATTTTATGCCTGCGATCATTGGCATTGGTTGAAAGTGACTTTACAGAGGTATCGTTCATATCTTTGCTGTAATTCAGATGTCCACTAATTTGTACACTCTCTCAGGATGCGGCCATGAATCGAAAGAACACGAATGTATACGCTCTGACTCCATTATCCAGAATTTCAATCAAACGCAGAGTAGGCTACGACTATCTAGACGATAATGCGGATGATATCATGGAGACAAGGAGGCATCTCAAAAATATGAATATCGATCAAAGGGATTAATGGGGTATATGTATTCTGTTCCAACATCCACAGGCCTTGGGTATTTGTATCTATGAAGACTATCTCACAATATATTTTGTACTACCACCGAAATTTTTGTAATACTTACTGTGCTGAAATTTTTGTAATAGGATGTCAAAGTATTCCTCACAGTAGTTTAAAACATTTGTAGAAGTCCATCAAAGGAACGCGGAATGTACTTGAAAGAATTTGTTGGAGTGCTTCTTCAGGTATTTGTAATACCACAAGATATTTGTAGCAGTTTTCAAAAATTGTACAGGTTCATGGGTTTGTTATGCAGCTTACATAGATGTGTAGTAGTACTTAGTACTTAAAACCTTTGTGGTACTCCTCATTAACATGTAATGCCTTCGGGTATTTGTAATATTCTAGTATACAGACGATGTCGGCAGGCGAAATTCCGAGAATCCCATTGTACATGGCTTGTCAGATATATGTCAAGTAGGGAGTTGTATAATGGTCTCAGAACATGCATACCAGCATCCAAACATATGACAAACCATATTTAAAACTGTTAGTGCAGCTTATTAAAATTGTTTGTTGCTGAATCTTATCACCAATTGTATGAGAATGCATTCTATATGGGATTTGGGCATCAACATCTTTTTGAGAATTGTTGTGGTTTGCTGAATGGTTGACGAACAGGTCATGGAAGCACCATTTCGCAGATTCTCATTAAGCACAAGTACACTAATGCATGCTAAATGGCTTGGTGAACGATTGCAAAATGGGTATTGCTCGGTATGCAGTACTATTCTGCAATCATTGCTGGATAATATAATCCAATGTATTATGCCTGGTATTTGGGCAGGAACATTTTTTTTGAAGTTGTTGTGGCTTGCCGAATGGTTGACGAACAAATCGAACACCGTTCGGCAAGTGCTTGTTAAGTCATATAAATATGTGTTAATTCCAAAATCTTGTCTTACATGTCTTATGGGTTATCACACACCTGGGCGAATATTTATGGCAATCATTGTGTCAATGGTACTGTATACTAAGCAATACACATTTGACAAGTATCTACTCAGACATGTAAGACAAGTCTTAGGCATTAATATATTTGTGACGGCTTAGATGGCTTTACATGCACTTGCCAAACAGCGTTTGATTCGTTCGTCAACCGTTCGGCAAGCCGCAACAACTGTAAAAAAATTGTTGCTGCCCAAATTCCATGCAGAATGGATTGACACACTTAACATTCAAACGATCCGGACCGATTGACAAGGCCTCATCGGTTTTCTTTGTTATTGCTACAATAGTTGCTTAGTATCGTTTTATAGGCTATTGTAAAATTATGTACAATAAAGAGTAAAGCTGACATTGTGATGGAATTTCCAGTCGTTTACTCCTGCTTCAATTTCCATACAGCAACGAGGAACCCTAAGACAAACGCCAGGACCATCACGATAACACTATCGGGAAGCGTCAACCGTGGTCTTGGAACATTTGTTACGACATACCTCTCGATCTCTTGTTGCAAAGCCCTTTCACGCCATTGCACCGCCTTTTGCAATCTTCTTTCCCGCCTTGCCTCGGAACGGTCATTTGATAATTCGGTGATTGCTAAAAATATGTTAATACGATGCCATAAATGGTTAGTAAACTTACTTATGTTTATCTGATCACCCGCAATGTTGGTCAGGTCGCACTGAGTGAGTTTAGAATGTTTGGCTTGCCCGAAGAACATAGTACTGGGTTGAGATGATATAAAGTGGGAATCGAGTAAACATCTAAAGACTACAGATTGAAATTACATAGAAATGATTGAAATTACACAGAAACGATTGTAATTACACAGAAAAAATCAGGCTCTCAGGATTCGTGCTACATCTGATGTTACACTACATTTGAACGCTCTCCTGATCATACTATTTGCCTGTCTCTGCAGTGAATGCCAGAAAATACTTTTCAAGATATTTTCAGCGGGGCAATCCAATATGACTAACAATGCTAAGTCCTGAAATGACATCTACATAACTAACTTAGTAACAGTATTCTCCTTGTCCAATAAGCATTCATTCATGTGTATCAGCTACAATAGGTGCATATTGTTATGTCTATCATTTATAACCCATATAAAGTATAATTCCAACATTAGCATTCCTCTTGAAATTCATATTGATGGCACTAGATGACATATCAAAAATTGGAATAATACATGTAATATTTATTTACGGCAAATCCAACGGATTTTTCTTGACATGCCCTTGCATGAGATAGTTGAGAAAAATTTCACTGAGATAGTTGAAAACACTTCAAACCTACCAAATATCGCTTGACATGCATTTGTCAAGCAATCAAATCTTGATTCACCATACCTATTGTAAGCACATTACCTGTTATATGTTATTGTCATGTGACCTGGTTCCGATCATTATATAGTCAGCAACTTTAACTTAAACTTGGATAACCCACTTCCTCATGACCAACTCCAGCAACAAATACCCGTATCTGGTACCTTTCATAGTTCACATTATCAAATCATTTACACACCTTCATTTCTGTAGTTTTGAAATATGCCTAGAGCTCAGGAATTTGGCTATGAAGTTTGCGCCCATATCTGTCCAGGACGAAAATGCACATCAGTACAGACACGAACCATCCTTTGGAACAAAGAAGGGAGCTCCTGTCAGCGACATTGTGGATCAGCATTGAAACACCCGAATTGTATTTCATCTGGAATCTGCCCACAGTCTGTGCGTCTTGGCCGGAGGTTCATAGAGAACTCTCAAGGCGTCCGAAATCCTACGGATGAGGAGCGTTCACTATTGCCACCATCACGCTCACCGTCTCCCTCTGATGTCGAAATGGATTATACCCCAATGAATACAACAGCGCCAACTGCCAATGACAACCGAGTCTTCCGAATTATCTTTGTTCTTGATCCTACGACATGCGTTGTCAGCAAATCTGCCGCAACAAACGACCTGGCGTTTGTTACAATCACAATATCAAAGAAGGAATATGATATCGTTTCACACCTTGAGGGGTTTATACATAGCATCAAGAACCACAAGTCTCGTTATGGGGTTTGCATTCAGGAATGGGTATGTACTTTGCCTTGGTGATCTACATAAGTTTATACGTGATGCAATCTATAATCAATGAGTTTATGTGGCCATGCGAATGCAGCATTGGCAATGCGATGATCCCAGTACACCAGCACAACGATTCCAGGTTAAATACATGTTTTGGCCAGAATTCCATCATGCGATGCTCCAATACAATCGAAAAAACGAAACATGGGAAAAGTTCAAATCAGCTGATTGTGTCTTTGGTGGAGTCGACATGGGAATGTCATACATGTGAGGGTTTAAATAATTGCCATCCGGTCTTTGATTGATGGAAGAGTTTATAGCAGTAATCAATATGGTATAACGCTGGAAAATGTGTCAAGCTTCTTGGCTGGAATCGAGGAGCTTTGTCGAATGGTCCATGTGTGGCCACCACCGAAACAAATGAATACCATTCATCTGAAATGGACGCAGATGCAGAACCTGCTCCACATAGCCCTTACGAAGACAAACACAATACGCCCGCAAGCGAGGTTGTTGATCGATGGAGAACCATTTCTGGCAAATATTGTGTTGAAAAGAACACATAGCGACACCGGCCACCACATTTTATTCCTGGGTGATCCAAGAGGTAATTGGGATTATATGTGTCAGAATAGTGAGGTGCCCGGTTCACGTTGGTTTGGTCAAACCTATGTTGAGCCACTAGCCAAAATTGGAGAATGGCGGGTGTTTTTGGTGGGTGGAAGGGTCATCTATACAGTCCACACACATTGCAACAAGGAAACGAAATCATGGAAGTGGGACATTGTGACGACATTTTATACGTTGGAGGAATTGAGGTAAGTACAAACGCCCTCTCTCACACCATAAGCCTTAATCCCTCATCTCGTTTAAGATCATTCCAATCACAAGGGATTTTGTTGAAAACAGATGTATGCAATCCGGACCAAGGCTCCATTGCGATTCAAGACCAAGGCAAACAACAATTCTTCGACTTCGTTCGAAGCACATACGAAGGCTTGTATGCGATTGAATCAAGCGTGATTGGTGGAAAGCCTTCAATGAGTGTATTTTGTCAGATGGACATCTCACTCATTGTTAATTTACAGACCAACCATGTTTGCTATTTTGTGAATGAGGTTGAAAGATATCACACTACAAGCCTGTGGTCCAACATGAAGCAGGGTGCAAAGTCTGTTCGGGCTCCACTCGGATCTTTTGCGGACACGTTTTCGATTGTCTTCTACAAATACCTTGCAGATATTACAAATCCATATCTGTATCTTTAAACAAATGTCATTAAGCACAGTTTAATCAAGCATTTCAATACAAAACAGATTGCAGAGTCTCCGATAAGGAGAACTATTTGATATAAAATAAGGACATCCATCAGAAAAACCGTAAATAATTGTACAAATGTCCTATGGAGGGTTGGTAACAGAATCAGAACAAACATATATAGAATTATGCCAACCGACCATAAAACAGATGTACAACCAGCTACAGCATATTGGACAAGTCATACAACTGTTGTACAACCATCTAATACATGGGCATGACACGGGTGTATTGATTCTCTGATCCACTGGCCACAAATAAATTCCACAACCATTGACAGCATATTAGATGGATGCTGACGATGTTTGTAGCATTTATTTAATTTTCTATGACTGGGAAACCCCTGCCGAACGGTTGAAGAACGAATCGAACAGCGTTTGGCAAGCCTTTGTAAGCTTATACAGAATTTGCTTATATTTATTTCCTTACCAACAAGTCATACAACTGTTGTACAACCATCTATAGTATCTGTACTACATGGGCATGGCACGGATGTATTGATTCTGTTGTCCACTGGCCACAAATAAATTCCACAACCATTGACAGCATATTAGATGGATGCTGACGATGTTTGTAGCATTTATTTAATTTTTTATGACTGGGAAACCCCTGCCGAACGGTTGACGAACGGACCGAACGGCATTGGGCAAGCCTTTGTAAGCTCATACAGAATGTGCTTATATTTATTTCCTTACCAACTAGTCATACAACACTTGTATGGTCATATATGGCATATCGAACACATGGGCATGGGATTGGTTGTACTGATCCTCTTATCCACTGGCTACCAATAAATTCCGCAACCATTGCCAGCATATCATACAGATATTGATGACATTGCATGCAATTATCTTGATTGCTCATGAATAGGCAAATTCTCCTGAACAGTTCTTGACCAGGCTAGATTGTAATTCATTCACCTTGTGCAACAGGTATTTACAGGCCATTATAAATTAAACAAGTACAGCCAAAACCTTCAACATCCATCCAAATTGTGGGCTGTATATGGCTCTGGAATTTATTTGTGGGCAGTGGATAAGAGAATCAATATAACTGTGCCATGCCCATGTATTAAATATGCTATAGATGGTTGTACAACAGTTGTACGACTAGTTGGTAAGGAAATAAATATAAGCACATTCTGTATGAGCTTACAAAGGCTTGCCGAACGCCGTTCGGTCCATTCGTCAACCATTCGGCAGGGTTTCCCAGTCATAAAAAATCAAATAAATGCTACAAACATCGTCAGCATCCATCTAATATGCTGTCAATGGTTGTGGAATTTATTTGTGGCCAGTGGACGACAGAACCAATACAACCGTGTCATGCCCATGTATTAAATATGCTATAGATGGTTGTACAACGGTTGTACGACTAGTTGGTAAGGAAATAAATATAAGCACATTCTGTATGAGCTTACAAAGGCCTGCCAAACACCGTTCGGTCCGTTCGTCAACCGTTCGGCAGGGGTTTCCCAGTCATAAAAAATCAAATAAATGCTACAAACATCGTCAGCATCCATCTAATATGTTGTCAATGGTTGCGGAATTTATTTGTGGCCACTGGATCAGACAATCAATACAACCATGAAGTCCAAAAATGTTGTAAACGATAAGGTTATCTAAGAGTAGTATTTACACCAAAGATAGTGCAGGCAGAATTTTACACTATTTGGTCTCCAGATATTCAGACACATATCTGGAGACCGAATAAATTAAATTCAGCCTGCACTATCTTTGGTGTGAATCCTGCATTTAGATAACCTTACTTTTTACAACATTTTCACACTGATGATAACAACAGAAATATACCAAAGCTAGCACAACTTTGAGGTATTTATATAGTACTTATATTCTCTCATCATCCTAATCCATTGTTCATGGGAATGATGCGATTTATTTCGAGCATCGGACAAATACAACTACAGCGAAGGGAAACGTATAAAACCCAGATGCATACGGAGACAACAACAAACGATGTGGTTCCAAAATTCATCAGCAACCCAGGACTAAATGCAAGATACCGTTAGTAAATTATGATAGAAATCGTCTCAGCCCTGAACTTACTGTGAATTACAGTTCTGGTTCCAATTTGGATGACGACTGCTTAGGGGATGGGGCCCTGGACTGTACTGGAGGCATCAAGGTTTGCAATTGGGGTGGAACGATATTACCCCAATCCATATCCATAGGTGAAATTCTTGACTCTGTGGGGGTTGATGATGTGTGGCGCGATGACGCACGCGTACCAACACGCAAACCTAAACATTTTTGACAGATAGGCTTAATGTGTATCATGACATGTTGCTGAACAATTTACCTGGAGTTGACAATCTCTTCTTCTTTCTTGCCGGTGTTTCTAGATCCTCCATTGTGACATCAATGTCCAAAGTATTTGCCACCTTGCCAGACTTTCGCCTTTTTGTCTCCAAAACAATCTCCTTGTTCTTTTCATCGCCGATTGGAGACTTCTTCGGGCGTTCACCAGACATACCCTCCTTTTTGATGTCAATTCCAGATGTATGCAACGTCTTGTCTAGATTTTGGCCTTTTAACACCAACGCAAGATCGTCATCCTTTTCACCATCATGCGGAGACTTTTGCGGGCGTTAACTGGACGTAGCTTCATCTCCCACGTCGACATCAATGTCCTTGGCCCCATCATTCAAACCCAACAGTCCCGATGTCTCGATCTCCTGATCCGTGGAGTCTAATGTCGCAGTGTCCGACTTTGACTTCCTGGTCTTCAATCCTTTAGAAGCTTTTGGAATTTCGACAACGGCTGCCTAGAATTTAATGGATAAAGTATGTAAAATGATGGAACTTATGTATCTGGGACTTGGAACCATCTTTCGTCAAGTTGGCTTCAATTTGCTCTATCTTGACATCCTCTATCCATAAACGTGATGAATATAAATATCATATATAGCATCCAATTTCTTACCTCCATCGTCCTCTGCGACCTTTGATCCCCTTGTGCGCTCTATGGTGACTTCGATTAGATATTAGTAGCAGGGTCAATGGAATATGCTTACTCGACTTCGGTTTCGGTTTGGTCTTCCCATCTTTGGTCTTGATATCTGGGGAAAGCAGAAATCGATACCATGATATTTAAAATAGTCGCAAATATGATAATACGGACCAGTTGCACGATCCTTCTGTTTGTCGTCCGATACCGCCTTTGCTTGGCCTTTGCCTTTGCCCTTATCTTCTGGGACCGAATCCTCTGTAAACTACATCAAATCGTTGAAAGACACAATTTCCCTGTGGGCTTTACCGTTCTCAATGGGTGCATTGTGTCCTCCACACCATGCGATAACGCGAGGGATAATTGCACGCTTCGTGGTATCGTCCAGTTTATTAAATGACCATTTGGCAACGGTGCTGCTGTGCCATGATGGGACAGAGTCATCATATTCATCCCAGTCTATAAATAGTGATAGGTTGAACTTAGTGATTGTAATAGAAATCAATACATACCGAGATCTTCGGGTTTTATGTTTGTATTTATTGCGCCATGTTGGATCAAAGCCGCAGGCGAATGTTTCTTCACATAAAATTCCTTGAGGAGCCACTCATCAAACACCTTGCTGTGCCAATCGGGATTAAACTCGTTCGCCTCTGTCGCCGTCAGCACCTCATCCCATATTTTATCCATAACTGTATCCGTGTACTTTAGGTAATCTCGAAGAATGTCGGTAGCTTCCTTGTCTTGGTCAACATATTCTGGTGAATATTGAGGCACTTTCTTGTCAGTGAGTGCTGATGTTACATATATGTACAGGTAGATGATGCGTTGTAGTGGCTCTTCATATCGATGGGGTAGTTCACGCCATAATTGACCTCGAGCGGCGACATCGTGAGGGCGAGCCTTCATGATATACAAGTTGCGCGAAAGGACAGGAATGGTACCAGAAGCCTCGTATTCTCTTCGTATTTCTTGGGGGACGATGTACTGGATCTGGTAGATGCGGTGGAGTTCCTGCATCTTTCTTGGGGGGGCATCGGGCCAGTATTTGAAGGCTGAAGAGTCTATGGCAGGTGTGGGGACTTTGATGATTGGAAGAGCCATTGTGGGAGCAGAATGCAAAGTTTGGTGTATCTGTAAAGCAAGTTGTGGAGGTGGAAAAGGGCAAATCCTGTGTTCAATTTGATTACAAATAACAACCAAAACCACCTGATCTGAATTAACAACATGTTTTGCGCATGGCGTCTGACCTAAAGCCTCTATAGATAGCAAAAACATAGCCAAATATACCATTACTCACCGTAGGCCTTATGTTCTTGGGAAAGTCCTGCTTTCCTGATAGCCATCAATTAGGCTGAGGAATATTGGGCTTTCATTTGAGATGTCATATGTATGTGAGTCGAGTGAAATATCACTGATTTTAAGATTTACATAGCTTGACAAGTGTTCACTACAAACACACCAGGTGATGAATTTCTGCCATCAAATAATCTCCAGATATCCGCTTACATATTGAAATTATTTGTGTTGTCATCATAATCGCAAAAATGTTATAAACAATATGACTATCTAAATGTGGTATTCACACTGAAGATAGTACAGGCAGACTTTTAGATTATTTGGTCCCAAGATATTCAGGCATGTGGCTTGGTGCCTGAATATCTTGGGACCAAATAATCTAAAAGTCTGCCTGTACTATCTTCAGTGTGAATACCACATTTAGATAGTCTTATTGTTTATAACATTTTTGCGATTATGATGACAACACAAATAATTTCAATATGTAAGCTGATATCTGGAGATTATTTGATGGCAAAAATTCATCACCCATCTCCTGTGAAATGTTGGATCATAAAGCAATACTGATACAGTTGACCCAACTTTGAGGTGTGTATGGGTGTTGAACTGGCATGTTCGACAAGCGTTCACATATGCTGTAGATGGTTGTGGAATTTATTTATGGCCAGTGGGCCAGAGAATCAATACAACCATGATAACCATATGTCAAATATGTTGCATATGGGTATAATTGTTAGGAAAATAAATATAATCACAATGTGTGACACTTCCCACACTCCTGACGAACGGCGTTCGATCCGTTCATCAACCGTTCGGCAGGGGTTTCCCAGTCATAAAAAATTCAATAAATCCTACAAATATCGTCAGCATCCATCTAATATGCTGTCAATGGTTGTGAAATTTATTTGTGGCCAGTGGACAACAGAATCAATACATCCGTGCCATGCCCATGTAGTAAATACTCTATAGATGGTGGTACAACAGTTGTATGACTAGTTGATAAGGAAATAAATACAAGCAAATTCTGTATGAGCTTACAAAGGCTTGTCGAACGCCATTCAATCCGTTCGTCAACCATTCAGCAGGGCTTTCCAAGTCATGACAAATTACATAAATGCTACAGATGTCGTCAACATCCATCTAATATGCTGTCAGTGGTTGTGGAATTTATTTGTGGCCAGTGGACAACAGAATCAATACATCCTTGCCATGCCCATGTATTGAATATGCTTAAGATGGCTGTACAACAGTTGTGTGACTGTTGGTAAGGAAATAAATATAAGCAAATTCTGTATGACCTTACACACCCTTCTTGAATGCCATTCAGCTGTTCATCAACTGTTCGGCAGGGGTTTCCCAGTCATAACAAAGTAAATAAATCCTACAAATGTCATCAACATCCAACTAATATGTTGTCAATGGTTGTGGAATTTATTTGTGGCCAGTGGATAAGAGAATGAGCACAACCAATGTCATGCGCATGTGTTAGATATGCTATGGATGACCCTACAACAGTTGTATCAGACCAATCCAGACCAAGGTCCATTGTAATTCAAGACCTAAACAAGCAACAAATCTTCAACTTTGAAAGTCTGTATGCCAGCCCATCATGTGAGTTCTGGAGTTTCTTCTTACTACACTTCCTACACTCAATTAACCAAGCAAGTTGGGAGAATGGAGCTCATTCCACATTCCAAATTCAGCAGCTCTGACGAATTTGGTAGCTTTGATCCAGCTACCTTATTGTTCTTACTGATTAGGTCAACAAGTTCTCACAGTTACAAGAGGAAAAACTCACACGGTTTCATAATTATTCCCAGGACTTCAAATTTGTTCCCACAGTTTGTTAAATTTATTCCCATGGTATGGCAAATTGGTGTTTGTGGTCTTTGCGACCCTGAAGTGAAAACTGACCGTATACAAAATGATTCCCTAATAGGGACTCGTAACTAGCGTTCGCCCCCATGAGTGGAGCGAGTTCGTTGAGAAGCTCCACATGTTTTGTGCCTGGGTGTTGGGGACTCCAGATTGTCTCCAACACTCGTTGTGCCGCCTCGAAAGCCGGTATCAACATTTGGTGATCACGGCACTCAGGCTCTAGCTGAATGTTGATCACACAACATAGGCAGGTATCAATGGCGGTTTCCAATATGCATTGTCGGACACGATTAGATAGTGAGGGATACGACAACAGCTTGCATGTGGTGGTGCATGACAAGTGTGATTGTGCGACAAATGCCAGAGATGTTAAGTAGGGCAGTATGCAGATGGACATAAGACTAGCGGACGGAAAGAAAAAAAAACTCTGGAATCCCTGTAAGTGGAAGGGAGTATCGTAGAGGCCAGCGAGATTGCGGTCAATGTACCTTAGGGCTTGGGCGAGAAACATCACACCTATTTGGATTCACTCCGAGTCGATAGTTACGGAGCTACTAGTACTATTGGGAACGCCGGCGATGAGTTGTCGGATTGAGTAGCTGCACTCGAGATCATATATAATAGCTCTCGGATTCACTGCACACAAACTACGAAAAGGGACGACATGGAGATGCCCTAGAGATCCTAAATAAAAATTCCAATTGCTATGTATGCATCATCGTCCTGCATACGGTGGTGGCGGAGACGTTGCATTCACTCTCATCAAGTCAGCTGAGGCTGCCCGGTCTGGCATCAGCAAAGCATTGAGGGACGCCACCAGCGCATGTCTTTCCCGCGGAGTCAATCGCGCACGAGAGATGACACCCAGAATGGTCGCTATATCTGGAATATCATCATTTGTGCTTTCGCTTATCGATGACCGAGGTAGTGCCATACTATCTGCCAAAACAGGTGGTGGTTGTGCCTCTGGAATAATTGGATCAGCAGCATTCAATGAGGCTATGAGTGCCTGCTGTTGGCTGGCTGTCAGACGTGTGAAGACTTCCAAAGCCGACACTGAGCCAGTCCCTAGATTCCTTGGTGGTTCATCGGTTGATTGGTCAGGTGGATGAACAATATCCTCATGTTTTGGGGGGACTGGAGGTGCAATAGGAGCTGAGGATGACGGATTGCCTGCCGCATCAGATGGATGCGACATGGGTACCCTTGGATCTAGTCATGGTTGGAGGTTTGGGTAAATGAGTGGTTGTGGGATGAAAGAATGGCAGTATACTTACGGCGATAACCATGAGCCGTTTGAGCAATGTTAGGTGAAGTTTCGCTTCCTCGCTGTACAGCATCAATAGAAGTTGTGTGAGTGAAATTTCTTTCTTGATATAAGGTAGTATAAGAGAAGTACGACAAGGAGGATTATGAGTGAACATACCTGAACTTGGGGTCAAGAAATACGTAGGTCCAGGCTGGTTTATCATTAGTCCAGAGTGAGGCTTGGGCTCAAATTCGGCAGCAAAAAGGTCTAGGGCTGCGTCATTATGCCAGTTTCTACGTTTCCGCAGAAAGACAAATACAATGGTAGCAATGAGCAGAACGAGAGTAACTCCACCAATGATTCCACCAGCAATGACATTTTTATGTGATTTGTGAGGGATTGAGGTTGAAGAAGAGGGTAATGTAGGGGATACTGCAGACGTGGTCGTTGTCGAAGAGACAGCCAAGTTCGGGCTGTGGGAAATAAGTGAGCATATTTCAGGGATGACAAAAGAGGCAATCATACTTCACAGTGATTGTGGAGAATGGGCTTGTAGGAAATGCAATGGTAGGTCTGACATGTTGTGCTTGAGCCCAAGCTAACGGTAGACTTGCGAAGACTCACTGTTGAAACGATGCTAGAGCTGAGGGGTTGCCAGATGGGGATTGTTGGGTGTAGAATTGAAAATACGTTGTATCATAGTCTGCGTATGAATAGGTGGTATTGAGATTACCCAAGCAAGCGTTCGATGATCCAGGTTGGACAGCGTAATATTGAGCATAGCTGCCAAATGTTGCGATGAAGCCGTAACCTGTGGGAAGGTTGCAAATCCAATCCAAATAGCCAATACCTTGAGGGAGGGAAAGTCGGAGAAGGTAGAAAGTGTTGGATGTCTCATACAAGCACAGGTGGCCACTAAATGAAATGTTGTAGTAGACAAGGAAAGGATCACATTGAGCGACTGTCAATGGAAAAATGATGTCATAGCCTTCCGAAACATTGGCGAATTGATGACCTTGTGTTGGTCGTTGAACATCTCCCAACGCTGTGAGGATGGCGGCGAACAACACAACCACGGCGGTTGCTTGGGATCATCGTTATGACTTACACCACTGTCGTTCTATATATGGCAAGCTTCTATACTAGGAAATGCCGACTTCCTAGAAATTATCAAATGTGCTATAAGAGAAAATACTGACAATCTATGAACAACTGGTAGGCAGTTATGCAATATCATGCATCCATTCATGTTGAAGTGACTGTTGTGCAGTCATTGTTTTCCCCAACAATCTCATAACGAAATCTTTCCCATGTTCCGAGAGAATCATGCCATGGAATTCCTTCCTCAGCATCTTCCCCAGCTGATACATCTCGGAGGCCATGGTGTAGATCCTGTTATCAAGTGTGTCATTGTCCCAATTTTTCAACCAAATGCTGTCATCGACGAAGGTTTTTTCCCCCTTGCCACGTTGGCCTCCGTGCTCGAAATCGATTAGGAGATATTCTTCCTTGGTGCGATCATAGACGACATTCGGCAGCCGAACGTCACGGTGAAGATAATGGCCACGGTGAAACCACTCCAGCCCAGTAACCAGATCTTTTACCATCTTTCGCAGATCACTTTCCTCATCAGGGCGAATTAAGACCCCTCTGGTCTTGAGCTCAACTCTGTATTTGGTGCCGCTCTTGTTGAGTCTCGGGCCGTTCAAGACCTCAACAAGGCCACGATGACCTTTAGCATACGAGTACATTCGGTTCAAGAATTCAAGACGGCCCTTTATTGCATGATAAGGAAGATTGTCCAACTCGAGAACCTTCTCGACGCCGTCAGCACGATAGAATATTTCCGATTTGCCAAATTTCACCCTCTTTGCGAGAGGGTAGGCAATGGTAGGAAGAAGGCCATTGATCGTTAACAGGATGCGAGCGATATTGATGGTCGTATGCAGGGCCCGGAATCGAGTAGGAAATTTGGCCACGTCCAGTTCCTTCGTGAGCGGTATGAAGGGGTCAGGCCTCTTCTCGGCTTCTGGGGATCCGTCGGTGGCATAGAACCGAATGTAGGGCCTATTCATAGTGTAGCAGATCATGAACTGGACCTCTCCAAAAAATACGGGGTCGATCGGTCGAAATTTCTTGAGGAGGTCTCCCTTGGCCCCAGATGTTCGCTTTTCCTCACCCCAGAGCAGAAGAACATCTCCCATCCAGAGGAGGAAGTCTGGGCGGCTTCCCACTTGGATAGTTGTATCCCTAAGGCGAGGAAACCAATAACGAAGGGATACAGCCCACGGTCAAAAGATGAGTAGGAACTTACTCATCAGTCCTGTTTCTATCCGTCTAAATCGGTAAGTCTACGCCGAGCCTATCACTGAAAAAATCCAGGGGATCAGCAACCACTGAGTCCACGGGACCGTGCAGCATGTCCTCGGACTTGGGTGCTCTGACTTTTTCTCCGGTGAAATGCCGCAACGCGTTCATAATACACATCGCCAGCTCGCCGTCACCAATTTGGAGAAAGTCTGAGATCTCGGGACTCTGCCGAGGGGAGGATCAGTGATGAGAACGAATCACAGAACCCGAACCTACAAACCTCAAACTTAACCTTTTCAAATAAATACCTTGTCACCGGCAGTTTCTCAAGTAGGGGAGCTCGGATGAGGGGTTCGAGGTCTTTTGCACGTCTTGGAACGATTTCAAAGGGGCAGATAAGTTTACGGAGGAATTCGCCCGATCGGTCGGCGACTGTTGGATCAAATTTTTGTTAGTTCCGAAGGTAATCTGAATTGACGACAATACCTTCGTCAAAGGACCGCTTTGTCCCCACAGCTGTTGCAAAAAGCCAGAACGATAAGAGATATCAGCAGTAGGCGACAATCGCAAATAAAATACGAGGTGAAGACGGTGACACGGATGTTGCGGCGTTGGCATCACCAGTTCATGATGAGATGAGGGGGACAATAGAATGACGGCAAACAAAACGAGCGAGCGAGGCATCAACGTGCACGGACATTAACCGAGTAAGGAGAGCGGCAAAAGGGCGGGTCAGCAAAGCTGTCAGTGCTGGTAATCCGGACTAACAGAGATCCACTCACCGGTAGCCGGAACCTTCACAAATATGTGTACTCTACGACCTTCAGGCTGCTGAAACCAATAATCAGATACGAAGTCCCACTCCTTCAACCGTTGTACGCCTTCATCGTCCTTTGTGAATGCGAGCTTTGGAAGAGAATCTTCATCGGAGGTTTCGAGATCGATATTGACCTTCCGGGTATGCCAGTGAGCCACAAAGTCGCTTCCAGCCTCTCGAATGAATTTACCTTCAAAAGGACGAGATCTGCGGCATCGATGTTGCGCAGCAAGCCATTCTTGCACTTCCCGTGAACAAGTTCCTTCAAGGTCGTGATTTTGCTGGATTTAGAGACAGTGACATCAAACACGGAGCTATCGCCTTCAATGAGGCAGGAGAGGTCAAGGAATGTGTTGCTCGAGGGACGATTTTCGTCAAGCACAGGCCTGGATGATGACGGGCCTGGAACGGGTGCGGAGTCATCGCGACCTTTCCCTTTTTCCATGCTGATACTAGTAGGACTTTGTCTACGGGACTAGTAGTTTAAAACTCAGTTTTCTGGCTTTGAAGTTTCGGCATCCACACATAATTATTATGTACATAAAATATTTCTATAAATGATAAGCACAAGTGGTGTGGCAATATCTTGCCATCTATCTGGCCCACACTTGTTTACTTCCCTTCATTGTCTATTTTCCTGTTCTAGTTGTTAGTAGATGAATAAGTACTAATACTTTCTCTAAAATAAAATGAAGCTGACCTTGAAAAAAAATCATTGCTGACATCACTTTGCAGTTTGTGTATAAAGTTTTGCACACATTCTTTTTTTGCACACACTTTTGTGTCACACACCACCTTATCTCATGTATAGTACTTATAGTAGTGTGCCAAACCAAAACTGAAACTGAGACCAGCATAGTAGGGGTGGACACATGACTCCCTGTGGCATTTTGTCCTCTGTCATTGCACAAATGTGGTTGGTGTTGGTGATGTGGTTGGTGGCAGGTGGTTGGCAGGTGGTTAGTGGGTACCATGGGTCAGAAATGTGTGACTGTTGCCATCATCAGCAAAACTGGGTTTTCAGGGTCAAAGAAACTGCTATGGCCTGCTATGGCCATAGTGAGGTCTTATGGTTTATAGTCGAGGAGTGTCTACATAGAACTACATAGCACTATGTAGCCTACTGTATTGAAAACCAGTTTTGCTGATGATTGCTATGTGGTCGAAGGCAAAGAAATGAACCACACCAAACATAGACAAAGAAAGGACTTATTAAGTGGCTTACCTGGTGGCATGAAATTGGCATTTTCTGCGATATTCTGTAGGTATCTTGCTGGATCTTGGGGGGACATTTATTTAAGACTTTTGGTTCTGGCCTTTAGGAAATGCCAGGCCTTGCAAGGGACTAAATTCTAAGCTCCACCAACATCAACAAACAAATATCAAGCTGGCATTTTCCTGAATTGGTGGACACTGAGAATGTTTGACTGCCAATAACAATGTCCATATGTCCATATGTGGTATGGAATGTCTCTGGATGGACTCCCAGAGACAACATAAATCAAAGTAAAAAATACTGAAGAGAGATTGGGGAAAACCAAGTAGATATTCTGGGGTACAATGATATGAGAGGGACCTAGACAACTGGGGGAATTGAACCAGACCAAAGCTAAGGAATTACTGACTACTTCTGACCCTTATAAACCAACGACTCAAGGGTAGGCTTCTTGGTGCTTTGTGGTAACTGCCAGTCATTTTGTGTCCAAGGGTTTCTGTTGTTGTCAGTTGGCATTCGCGTTGCCTCGGCATGTTGTTGGCTCTGATCTGGGGTCTCCATGTTCTTGGGGTCCTCTGCTGCCAACATCTCTATGACATCTGCTTCTTCTGCCCATAACCTTGTGGTGTTACGTTCAACTTGCATGTTCCAGTGGACAAGTTGTGTGGTGACACATTGATATCCTGTGATATGTCAGATTTCGGGTTTGAACCAGGGCGGTGGATTGGCACTTACTTGTCAGTGGAGTAAGTGGGAAAAAGCAAAGCTGTTACAATTTTCACCTTTTTACCCCTGTCTTTTGCTTTGACAGCACGTGATACCCATACATTCACACAAAGATGTGCCAAGTCCCACGCTCTGATTAGACAATACCCCATTACCGAACTCTTGGGTTGACCCCACGTTCTCATTGGATGACTTGAAGATGCATAATCATTCATGCAAAACCAGGAGCTGAAGGAACCTAAAGACGATACAATCCAAACCTGACCATTCCATTCTTGTCACAACCCATGACCAGTGTGCATATCCAGAGACAAGAATACTCCATGACCCAACCACTGATCATACCCAGCAATCGGAATACTCTGGTTCTCTGCCAACCAATCGTATGTCCACACCCATATGCTTATGACATTGTTATTGTTCTTTCACAATTCACCTACACGGTTCCTTGTGCCTGTCACAGATGAATGAATAGCCTTGTGCCTGATGACCAATTGACTTTCCTATTTCAAAGACTGACATGTCATCCCGATCCTCATGGTTACCTTTGATGCCCAGCTCATCACCACAATTGTCATATGTTTTATTGGCATCTCCACCCTTGTGGGCGTTTATATCTATGCAACCTATATTCGGATAACGCAACCTCCCCACAATGACTCAGACATTGGATCCATTATAGTTGCCAACAACTGATGACTCCTTGGACCTATCTTGGCTGACCATCTTGTTCTTCTTCACATGTCACCTCCACATTCATTTGCCTTTCTTCTCATCAGCTGACCACCAGTGCTCAGCTAACAACCTGAACTCACATGTATGGCAAGTCCCCTTGATGCTCCACAAAGACTTGCATTCCGACATGTTTCATCACCTTTGTGTACCAATCCACTGGTCGAGGATATCCATATCTAGTTGACATCCCGGTCATCCAGTACTCTGCAGCCAAGAAGGGTTATATGAAGCACCCTTACTTATCGTACTGCAAGAACCACAGTTACTAGTGTTCATTGCATTGCCCCCATCATGGTTCTTCCCCATTCAGTGATTCGCCTTCTCCCCTGCCTCCAATGATGAAGCATCACATTTGTTATGGGATGTCTCAAGGCAGACTCCGGCAACTCAGACAACACAGGGAACAATGGAAGAACAGAGGGCACAAAAACCAAATAGTAATTCGAGGGGACAGTGGTACAAGGGGGAGCTAGACGACCGGGGAGAATGAACCAGACTAAGCTAGGGAAACATGTACTAACTACCTGTGACCTTTATAAGTCAACAACTTGAGGGTAGGTTTCTTGATGCGACATGGCAACTGCCAGTCATTGCATAGCCATGGGTTGGTGTAAGCATTGGCGTTGCCTCGGTGTGTTCTTGGTTCCAGGTTGGGGTCTCAGTGTCCTCGGGGTCTTCCACTGTTAACAAATCTACTACCTCTGCTTCCTCTGCCCTTAACCTTGCGGCGTTACATACAACCTGCATGTTTTGGTGTATGAGTTGTGTGGTGTCTTGTTGATAGCCAGTGATATGCCTAATGTGGGGTTCAAACCATGACAGTGGGTTCGTACTTGTGGACGAAGGGGTTGGGAAAGGGGTTCGTACGGCGTAAAGGTGGAAAAAAGTGGTGCCGTGACATTATCCCCCCCACAAGGCAAAATGTCCCGATTCGAAGGACCAGCTACGGGGCCATGGTTGGGGAGGTCATCGGCAGAGTCAAAGCCCTAAAGGCTAGGGGAACTGTAGAGGGAGTCATAGACCTCCCATGTATCACTGTCCTCACCCTGGAGGAAAATAAAATCATCATCGAAGTACACCAGGTACATCCAAAACAGGTGATGATGAGGACGAGGAGCAAGGAAAGAAGCAGGAAAGAGGCATTGATCATGAGGAGGAAGTAGAGTCGAAGGGAAGCAGGCGCAAACATCGGAAGGGTGGAAAACGTTCATGTTGCCAGAGATGTAGACAGAAACGGCGGCACGACAATAGCAGGTGTTTTTGAGTGCGAGATGACAAAGAACATCCTTGCCAGGGTATGGGGTAAAGTCGAGGTAATCAACGTCAAGACGGTGGTCAAGAGTGCGAGGCATAAGTGAGGCTCAAAAAGAAAAAGATGAAGAAGGTAATATATAAAAACTGAAAAAATTCAGGGCTGGTCAAGAATCACATGGGCGGAGACCAGTCTGTGAATGAAATAGGGAGACGGATGAAATGATATGGAGTCCGAACATCAAGTTCAGCAAAAGCAGAAGATGGGATGGGATGGGGAAGGGAATAGGTGGCAAGGATGGAATAAGTGACTTGATGAGATGGATCACAAGGTTGAACTGAGGGAGAAAGGGGAACCGGAGAAAGTTCAACAACAGTAGTAATGGCATCAGTGGGAGCAGATTCATAAAGGTAAGCATACCGGATGCCATTGGGAAGAAGATATTTATGGAATTTGTGAGTTTTCGTACCAGCGAGAATAGATGTAACATGTTTAGGATAGATTGCAAGGAGAATGGAATCCTAAGAGAATTGTCGGGATGGTAAGGACATTCCAGGCAGGATCGTAAAGATTGAGGAACAGAGACGAACAGGTTTCGCAGCACGAGGATGATCTTTGTGGAATTGACGAACAAGTTCTTGGCAATTTTTTGTTTCCGACTCTGGAATCCATGAATCTTCATCGCGAGGATAACCCAACCAATGAACAAGGTAAAATAGTTTGTTTCGACATATACAAGAATCAAGGATTTCTTCGATTTCATATTCTTCCTCATTGTCAATGAGATCGGGTGGTGGTTGTAACTGTTTTGTTACTTGTGTGGAAAAGGTCAGAGGAACAAATGGAAGAAGTAGCACTTCGTTGAATACAGGGAAGATACACCATGATTGTGGTAGACATAAGCAATAAGACGAAGAACCAATTTTCTCAGTAATTTCAAATGGGCCATATTGTTTGTGATCAAGTTTTTTCATCGGTCGATCACTGGTCAGATGTTTCCCCTGCAGCCAGATTTTATCGCCGACGGCAAAGGATGTCGGTTTCTTGTGTTTGTGATATTGAACTGTCATCGTGTCACGTGCTTTTTGTAATGCAATTGTAACCTGTGATTGAACGTTGGTCATGCGATCCATATATTGTTGCACAGACTCGTTTGTGATTTCTTGTGATGTCGATTCGCTGGACCAAGGATGTTGACCTTGTGTGACGTTGTAGCAGGGGCTACAGCCCCCGCTGGATCTCCTCAGTGGAACTCGGATGGTGTGACAAGCTCAAGTCTCATAAGCTATCTACACAAAAGGTAATCCTACGGAACATGGGAACAATCACGTGATCTACTGGTAGTAGTGGGGCACTACCCACTACTACATGTACCCCCCTCGAAAAAAACAGTGGGTCCTCACCACTGTGAAGCCAAAAAACCAACACTCACAAAAACTCCCAAACTCCAACTCAAAACTCCAACTCCGTCAAGGACATATGAAATGCTGTCAACAGGTATGCCCCCCAGTGGATGCCACCACCAGCTCAAGATACCATTCATCGACCGAATCGCCTGTGCTCAGAGTGTAACTCTCGAAAAAATGGGGGAGACTTCATAGTGTGGTGTGGCAAAGGTGGGGGTACAAAGATGCATGGGTAGGTGAACATGGGGTTGGTAGGCCTTCAGGTGTTGAACGAGGCTGTAGGGAATTGAACAGATGGATGTGAGGGGAGGAACTATGAAAAACTGGGGGTGAACCTATGGTAACATGGAAAAACTCTGGGGGTTTCAAAAACGGCAGGGGTGGCTCATGTGGGGTGGCAAAGGGATACTAAATACTCTAGGATGTGGGATGAGGTTGCGGGGAGATGGGCGAGTGTATTCACGTGGGTGGATGGTGGACAACTGGGGGTTGACTAACTGTGGTGCTGTGGGTCTGTGGGGTGGTCATGAAGGGTGGTGAAGGGGTGCTTGGTGCTTTAGGGCATAGAATGGGGTTACAGAGAGTCAAGGAAGCATCTAAAATGAGGGGGGGACTCAAAACAACGCAGCTAGGTTTTGGGGGTCTAAAAGGTGCAGGAATGGTGCTCTCAGGGTGATGACAGGGTGTTTGGTGCATTGCAGCATGGGATGAGGTCGTGTGGAGTTGGGTGAGTGCACTTGCATGGGGGAATGATGAAAAACCAGGGGTTGACTATCGATGACATGGCAGGTCTGTAGGATGGCCATAAAGGTCAGCATTCATTCGTTCAGGGCAGCGCGGGTGGATGGGGGCTTCTGGTGTGTCGAATGCGTGTCCGAGGGGCTGTTTGTGTAGGCTGACAGGCTCGGGTATGCGAAAATCGGAGGCTGGTGGTGTGGTGACGTGGCGTGTTGCCTGGGTGCCTGGACACGATGGTGGGGGCTCGCTTGGGCAACGGGAAGTGTGCGGGGTTCTTTCAATGTTGAGCCTGGGCGTAGGGCTTGTGTGAGCATGGGGCTGGGGTAGTTCAAGGTGATGACGTTGGAACGGCGCGGGGGCCCTAAAATGGTGGGATGGTCTCGCATGGGGCATCCGTGGGGGTGCATGGGGCTCTAGGACATGCATCATGAGTGCAAAGGGCACTTCGAGCGCACATACATCACTTGAGAACTGTAAAAAAGCATTTTTGAATAATGTGACGCGGAAAAGGTACTCTCGCCATGAAGACATACATGATTGGTGCAACGCGGCTTAGCGTGGGTCTTGTGGGTGTTTATCGTAGGCATGGGAGCTCTTACGAGTGCATCTTGGTGGTGAACAATGAAAGAAATGCCGGTTGAAGACGATGATGTGCCAGTACACGAATCAGCCATTTTGCCTTGAAGAAAGGGCAGCGGCGGCTCCCTGTGAGATGTAAGGGCTTGCGGGCTGTCTACTGAGGACACGGGTGGCCATATGTCTGGTCATGGACGAAATATGGGGGTTGTCCTGCAACTGGGTGGTGAGACCACGTGAAAAAGGACTGTAGGCCTCAAAAAACAGGTGAAAATGCCCAAAAAAGAAGAAAACAACAAGAAAACAGAGGTGAGATGAATCAAACTCTCATCACCAGGTGTAGCAGGGGCTACAGCCCCCACTGAATCTCCTCATTGGAACTTGGATGGTGTGACAAGCTCAAGTCTCATAAGCTATCTACACAAAAGGTAATCCTACGGAACATGGGAACAATCACGTGATCTACTGGTAGTAGTGGAGCACTACCCACTACTACAACGTAAAAGGGAGAGAAACCCATTGTGGAGGTGCAATTGGTGAGGGCAAGTTCAGCAAGAGTGATCCAATCAGCCCAATCGTCTTGTTGATAATTTGTGAAATGTCGTATGAATCTCTATCTCTTGATTCGTTTGTTCTGTTTGACCATCGGCCTGTGGGTGATACACAGTTGTTGGTTGTCCTTTGATGCCGATAAGACAATAAAGTTCTTTGGTGAATTGTGATATGAAAACTGGTCCACGATCTGAGATGATACAATGAGGGAGGCCAAAACGTTTGAATTGATGATCACGGAGAATACATGCCCAGCCTTCAGACGTGAGGGCGATATTGGTTGGAACCAAAATGGGATGTTTCAATCGTTTGTCAATGATGACCAAAAGAGCATCATATCCTTGCAATTCCGGTAATGGTCCTATCATGTCGACAGATATTGTATGCCAATTATAAGGTGGTATCTTGTGTGGATGTAATTGGCCGAGTTGTTTTCCACGCATAGGTTTATTCATTTGGCATTCCAGGCAACCGGCAACATGATGTGCAACGTCTTCATGGATGGTTGGCCAAGTTGTTTGTTGTTTGATGAGTTTGATCATTTTGTCGTGACCAGGATGACCGGCAATTGGGGTATTGTGGTGTTGCAAGATAATGTCAGCAATGGAAGGAACAGAAACGGTGATGGTGGCAAAAAGATGATCAGGAAGGCCAACAATATTTTGGTTTAAGAAGAAGTTCCAGAGCGATGGGCATTGAAGAATTTTGCAATGCAATTATTATTTCTTCTGCAGTGAAGTCGGATTTGATTTTTGTTGTCTTTGGCCTGGCCCAGGATCTCGCCTCAGACCACTCAATGACAGATCAACATTGACGCCCATAATCTTTTCTTGGCGTGTTGCACAATTATGGACTTGTGCGGTTTGTAGGGTAGGTGTCCATAACAAAATAACATCACATGGTGTGACGCCTTTTCATAATGCTCCCAATCAAATTAGGAAGGTACCTCTTGGAAAAACAGTGGAAGATATTTTGTGAAAGATCAAGAGCAAAAATAACAAATCGGCTCCCAATAAAATGTAGTAACTATAGTTGAGAATAGTATCCCAAATTTTGGAGACGATCGGTGAAGTGGGGTTTAAGTTATTCGAGCGACAAGGTGACATCTCTGCTTGCCTCATGTCGACCTGCAGTCTTACACAACGCGTTCCCTCCCCAGCTCCTCCATTATGTCCACAGGCAGGACACGATGGCCCCAATACTTCCTCGATGCCCACGCCGCTTGCCTCCCATTCAAGCCACGAATATAAGCATCCATAAACCGCATTGATCGATTGGCGAACTTTTGCATCATCGCTAGGGGAACTGACTCGAGTGCCATAATTGCATTGCTCTCGAGGTGGTCTTCACGGGAAGACTCAGGGTAAGTCCGATAGATACTTTTTGCTCGACCCCAGCATTGCTCAATAAAATTCAGTTTGCAGTGAAATTTCGGCAGAAATAGGACCTGGAATCCATGTGTATTGCAAAGATTTTCGAGTATTGAGCTGACATTTGCGAAATCAGGCTGATTATAGAGGATACGACGACAGCAACAGTCAGTTGCGCCTTCAGTACACTTGAAGTCTTTGCATTCAGCGCATTTCTTCAACATGTCACCTAGTCCTCTCTCCTGCAAGATCATGGCCATTCCTTTAAACACTCCAGCGTGAGGATGCTCCGGTGGAAAGTAGAGGCATTGAGGCTGTCTGTTCGGCAGGTAAGCATCTCTCATTCTTATCTTAATCTTTTCGTAGGTGCCATTTGGTTTACAGATCGGTTTTCTGGTCACCAGATCACACTTCGTCACCTCAACTCCCCAGTTTGTCCCTTCCTTGGGAATGTTTTTTGACATTCAGCGAGCTGATAGGGAACCATCTGGCCTTTTCAGGTGAGTCGTGGCATTGTCGTATACAAAGACATGGCTATATTGAGGATAATATTCCTGCAGGATTCCCATTGCTGTCTGGGCTTGTTCCTGGACATCCTCATTGGTAAAGTATCCATCTCTATTTTTCCTCGGTTTGAACAAATGGTGTGCTAAATGTTTCCCATCAGGAGAATGGAGCCAACCGAAATCTTGCAAAATGTAATCCGCCACCATCAGTGATGCCCCTTCTCCCTTCGCATAAGGCTTAGCTGGGGCATCTTTGTGATACCATCCCCTTTTCCGTCGGTCATGCGCATAAAAAATTGATTCATTGTGGAACCAAGTGATGACATGGCATCCATCATTAGAAGGTGGGATCTCCACTAGTGTTACGATTTTTACCTCTTTACCCTTTGACAGCACGTGATACCCATTGACCTCTACATTCCCACGAAGATGTGCCAAGTCCCACGCTCTGATTGGACAATACCTTGTTACCGAACTCTCGGGTTGACCCCATGTTCCCATTGGATGACTTGAAGATGCATAATCATTCATGCACAACCAGGAGCTGAAGGAACCTAAAGACGATACAATCCGAACCTGACCATTCCGTTCCTGTCACAACCCATGACCAGTGCGCATACCCGGAGACAAGAATACTCCATGACCCAACCACCGATCATACCCAGCAATTGGAATACTCTGGTTCTCCGCCGACCGATCGTATGTCCACACCCACATGCTTATGACATTGTTATTGTTCTTTCACAATTCACCTACATGGTTCCTTGTGCCTGTCACAGATGAATGAATAACCTTGTGCCTGATGACCGATCTGTTGAAGCTGATATCTATGAGTCTCAGCCGTAGTGTAGGAACAACTATATTACCTGATATCTATGAGTCTAGGATACAGGTTAGATACTATACATAATAGATATACGATGATACGCATCATACGATCCTATACTCCGAATACACGAATCAGACGTACTATACCTCTCCATCGACCATATCCCGATACCTCACGATCTAACGAACGTCTGCGATCTCTTGCGACATCTCTCGACAACTATCGATCACTTCCGAACTTGTCGCACCCACAAAACAAAGCTATCCTACATCGGACCGATACCATTCCCGTCGGACACCATGTCATCTCATTTCGTTTCACTTTTCGCCTCGCTTCTCTACCATATATCCTGTTATATCACGCAGTACATCGTTCCCCTATCTCTTCCTTTCTTATGTCTTTGTACTAATTTCATCATTTGATTCCTTTCTTCGCACTCTTACTGACTCCTATCGATATTTCTTTATCTTAGAATCCTTTCTTACGTTCACTCCTATTCGATCCTTTATTTCTAGTCTTCCCAATTCTCCGATATTTCGTTCCGACTTTCCGATTGTCGTAGTATAAAAAGCTCATGTATTGTAGCTAGAGAGACAGAAAAATCTACGACTTCCCTCCCATTTGATCTTATAGAGCTCCCCTTTAGCTTTGAACTCAAGTTATAGTCCTGAGTTTGTCTATCCTCGTCACCCGATATCGATATCTTCCTCGCGACTGTGTTCGCGAAGTCGCACAGTTGATCACAACTGTCGCACGTATGTTCGCATCGTTTGGAAACTTTATAGTAGTTTCTATCTCTCTCTATACCTTTCTACGTGTAGTAGACATCTTCGCATCCTCGCATTCACCTAATAGGTAGTTTGTTTGGGGATCTCCCCCTTTACAGCCTCCTATAGTGTATCAATGAGCGTACTCACCTCAGCCGTAGTGTAGGAACGACTGAGGTGTGTAGTATGGATGTTTGGTTTATATATGTGTACGCGTTAGAATCACATGATCACGTTGAATACGATCGTCTTGATCATCAACACTCCTCCTCAACGTGATACGAACTCCTCCTCGAATGGAATCTAATGAAGACCCATCATAACGCGAAGCCGAAGGAAAGGTTGAGGTGAGAGGGCTTTCGTAAAAGCATCGGCAATGTTGTCCTTGGTATTGACATATTGGACACAGATTTCATTATTGGCAACGCATTCATGGATATAGTGGAACTTGACATCAATGTGTTTGACACGTGCATGGAAGGATGGATCATCCGCGAGAACGAGCGCACCATGGTTATCACAGCGGAGAAGGGTCGCTTGAGGTTGGGCATGATCCAAGGCCAAAAGGAGAGCGTGGAGCCAGACAGCCTCCTTTGACGCATCGCAGGCAGCGACGTATTCAGATTCACAGGAGGATGTAGAAACAGTCTTCTGTTTGCGTGCAGCCCAAGAAACGAGACCAGAGCCAAGGTGTTATGGATCGCTAGATCAGCGGGCTCCAGCAACAACCAACTAAAAGTCGAGATCAGACCAGAGGAAACTCAAGAAGGATGGTGTATTCATGGTCTACCACTACTATACAGCAAGTAGCAGTCTGGGGGAGGGAGAGAGTCTAGGAAAGCGAACCAGGGAGAGAAAACCAGACTAAACGTGAGGAAAGGGAAGGGAAAAAGAGGAACAGTTCGAAGATGAAGGTTTAAATACAAAGAAGTTAGGGAAATGCCATGAAAGACAGACTACCGGGTCTGTATGTACAAACCGAGAGAAATGTAAGAACAATAAGGCTGTCCTGCAGATACAGCATGTCCATCAGTGTTTCAAGTAGTGATTGCAAGGAAATGGTTCGGAGCAATCAAGGGTCCAGACCCTGCGCCTCATGGTTGCCTCATGGCAAGGAGGTGGAACAATCCATGAGTGGATGTGTCAGTGAGCACATGATGAACATGAGGCGGCCATGTGGATGTCATGTGGCTGAGTTCCTAGTTTGGGAATGATGAGATTGGTTCGTCTTCCTGATGGTTTGCATTGGCAGTGGATGCCTGGCCAATAGCAGCATACGACTATGAATATGTGTATGCGGGATCAGGATGGAAAGGTGAACATGATGCTTCATCATTGGAGGCAGGGGAGAAGGTGAATCACTGAATGGGGAAGAACCATGATGGGGGTGATGCAATGAACACTGGTAATCATACACCAGCGACTGTGGTTCCTGCAGTACGATAAGCAAGGGTGCTTCATATAACCCTTCTTGGCTACAGGGTACTGGATGACTGGGATGTCGACTAGGTGTGGTTATTCTCGACCAGTGGACTGGTACACAAAGGTGATGAAACATGTCGGAATGTAAGTCTTTGTGGAGCATCAAGGGAACTTGTCATACATGCGAGTTCGGGTTGTTAGCTGAGCACCAGCGGTCAGCTGATGAGAAGAAAGCGAATGAATGTGGAGGTGACATGTGAAGAAGAACAAGATGTTCGGCCAAGGTAGGTCAAAGGAGTCATCGGTTGCCGGCAACTATGATGGATCCGATGTCTGAGTCATTGTGGGGAGGTTGTGTTATCCGAATATAGGTTGCATAGATATAGACGCCCACAAGGGTGGAGATGCCAATAGAACATATGACAATCGTGGCGATGAGCTGGGCGTCAAAGGTAACCATGAGGATCGGGATGACGTGTCGGTCTTCTTCAAAATAGGAAAGTCGATCGGTCATCAGGCACAAGGCTATTCATTCGTCTGTGACAGGCACAAGGAACCATGTTGGTGAATTGTGAAAGAACAATAACAATGTCATGAGCATATGGGTGTGGACATATGATCGGTCGGCGGAGAACCAGAGTATTCCGATTGCTGGGTATGATCGGTGGTTGGGTCATGGAGTATTCCTGTCTCCAGGTATGCACACCGGTCATGGGTTGTGACAAGAATGGAATGGTCAAGTTCGGATTGTATTGTCTTCAGGTTCCTTCAGCTTCTGGTTGTGCATGAATGGTTATGCACCGTCAAGTCATCCAATGAGGACATGGGGTCAACCCGAGAGTTCGGTAACAAGGTATCGTCCAATCAGAGCGTGGGACTTGGCACATCTTCGTGGGAATGTATGGGTGTCACGTGCTGTCAAAGCAAAAGACAGGGGCAAAAAGGTGAAAATCGTAACACAAGGGTGAAACAATAGCCAGAAATGGATTTCCGAGAGTCGACGCAGTTGGCATAGTTTGAGTCTGTGTAGCCAACTAGTTGCGAAACAGAGCCGCCCAAGTGGAGTTTCATATCGCAGGTACCCTTGAGGTATCGAACAACGCGTTTGGCGGCTTCCCAGTGAGTGAGGCTATAGCAGTCAAGAAACTGACTAAGTTGTTGGACAGCGAAAGAGATGTCGGGGCGGGTGCCTACGGCCACGTAGTTGAGTGATCCAACAAGGGCATGATAAGGGATCATCCGCAGGCGTTGAGCATCCTGGGCAGAAGAGGGAGGCTCGCTATGACGAGAAAGTTTAACTCCAGGGTCCATCGGGGTGGATACAGGGTGGGTGGCCGACATTCCGAATTTTTCAATTATGCGATTGATAAGGGCAGTCGGGGAAAGGGAAATTGTGCGTTGGGCACGGTTGCGTTCGATAGCAATGCCAACACAGAACCTGGCCTCCCCCAAATCGGAAATAGTCCATTTTTCACGCAGTTGCGATTTGAAGCTAGCGTTCACAGAAGGGGAGCTGGCGACAGAAAGAAAATCATCCACATGGACAGCGGCAAAGATGATGCCTTCAATGGTACGGCGGAAATAGATACAGTACTCGCACGAGAAACAAGTGAAGCCCCAGCTGATCATGGCATCATTCATAGTGTGATTCCAAATGCGGCCACCCTGCTTCAGGCCATAGATGGCCTTCTGAAGCTCCCATATGTAGTCCTCGAATCCAGGCTCCTCGAATCCAGGAGGCTGCTCCATGTAGCAAGTTTTGCCCTCAGGTAACAAACCATTCAGGAAAGCCGTCTTAACATCAATCTGCTGAATGTCATAGTCCAAAGCAGCACTAAGATGGAGAAGCACCCGAAAAGATTCCATTCGTGCAGTCGGTGAGGAGGTTTTATTGTAGTCAAGGCCCTGTACTGCTTCGAAACCTCTGCAAACCCACCGGGCTTTGTAGCGAACAACATTCCCTAAGGCGTCGCGCTTGCGAACGAAAACTGGCTTGCCCTTCATGATTTCCCGGTTTTGAGGAACTGAAGAACGAGGCACAAGTTTGTAGACGCCCATATCTTTTATCGACTTAAATTCCTCACGAAGGGCATCAGTCCAATGAGCGGAGTCAGCTGAGGACATCGCTTCCTTCATAGATGAGGGGTCATCAGGGTATGAGGTGTTGACAGGTGAGTCTTCAAAAGTGGCAAACATTTCCTCCAGTCCATGTAGATCGTTCACTAGTGCCTACCAGCTTTAATGATAAAAACAAGGCATTGCCACAATAGCGTATGTGTATAATACCACGTACTTTAATGAAAGGCCTGTCATTCATTTTATGACGACGTTTTTATGATAATGACAGGACAATGACAATGGGAGATTATCAATGCGTTTTCATTGGTGTTTTCATTGCGTTTTCATTACTGATGGGTGAGGGTGGGTGCTGGGCGTTATCATTGCATTTTCATTGGCGTTTTCATTGCGTTTTCATTACTAATGGGCGAGGGTGGGTGCTGGGCGTTATCAATGCGTTTTCATTGGCGTTTTCATTGCGTTTTCATTACTAATGGGCGAGGGTGGGTGCTGGGCGTTATCATTGCGTTTTCATTGGCGTTTTCATTGCGTTTTCATTACTGATGGGCAAGGGTGGGTATTGGGCGTTATCATTGCATTATCATTGGCGTTGTCATTGCGTTTTCATTACTGATGGGCGAGGGTGGGTATTGGGTGTTATCATTGCGTTATCATTGGCGTTGTCATTGCGTTTTCATTACTGATGGGCGAGGGTGGGTATTGGGCATTGTCATTGCGTTTTCATTGGTGTTTTCATGAATAATGGGTGGGGGAGAGTACAGAGCATTATTAAGCGTTTTCATTGGCGTTTTCATTGCGTTTTCATTACTGATGGGTGAGGGTGGGTGCTGGGCGTTATCATTGCGTTTTCATTACTGATGGGCGAGGGTGGGTACAGGGCATTGTCATTGCGTTTTCATTGGTGTTTTCATGAATAATGGGTGGGGGAGGGTACAGAGCATTATTATTCCATTATGATTGGCGTTTTTTTCATTGCATGTTCATTAATAATGGGTGTACAGGGGATTATCATTGTGTTATCATTGGTGTTGTCCATGCATTTTCATTAATCATGGGTGGGGAGTACAGGGTGTTATCATTGTATTTTTATTGTGTTTTCATTAATAATGGGTGGGGGTGGGTATATGGTGTTGTCATTGCGTTATCATTGGCATTTTCATTAATAATAGATGGGGTGGGTATAGAGAGTTATCATAGTGTTATCAGCACCGAACATCCCCTACCAGCTGCCCATCACCTTGTCACCAGCCCCCACCATCACCTATCACCCCATCACCACCCTCCACCATCCCCCATCTGCTCGTCACCCCTATCACCTCTCCGTCACCATCTCACCTCCTACCATCACCCATCATCTTTCCATCCACCCTCCACCATCCCCCATCACCACCCTCCACCATTCTCCGTCATCTCCCCATCCACCCTGTACCATCTCCCATCATATTCCCGTCCCCCCATCGCCTCTCCATCGCCTTCTCACCAACCCCTACCATGTCCCATCATCC